>JAPQWS010000107.1:2400000-3600000 GCA_028651295.1 Catharanthus roseus | reverse complement strand
CATACTCAAATTGTTGTGATGTTAAAGGAAAAAGCCAAAACATTGCCTTGTATATCTATTCCACATCCGTCTGCATTCATGATAGTAGAAACAGATGCATCCAATATAGGTTATGGAGGCATACTCAAACAACGCCTAGGACATTCATCACATGAGCATTTAGTTAGATATCATAGTGGTCTCTGGCTCGGACCACAAAAAAATTATTCAACTGTCAAAAAAGAAATTTTATCTATCGTTTTATGTATTTCAAAATTTCAAGATGATTTATTTAATAAAAAATTCCTTGTACGTGTTGATTGCAAATCCGCCAAAGAAATTTTGCAAAAAGATGTGCAAAACCTTGTTTCAAAACAGATTTTTGCTCGTTGGCAAGCTATTTTATCAGCTTTTGATTTTGATATTGAATACATCAAAGGAACCAATAATTCTTTACCAGATTTTCTAACTAGAGAATTTCTTACAGCTAGCCACAATGAGTAAGCTCAAGGAGCGAGAAAAAACTCAAAGATTACAAATCCAAAGTTCAAAGGATTATGAAATGAAGACCACTATTCATTCCGCCTCCACCATT
Organism: Catharanthus roseus; assembly: GCA_028651295.1. Taxonomy (NCBI): domain Eukaryota; kingdom Viridiplantae; phylum Streptophyta; class Magnoliopsida; order Gentianales; family Apocynaceae; genus Catharanthus; species Catharanthus roseus. The sequence continues at coordinate 3,599,426 of JAPQWS010000107.1, read as the reverse complement.
CAAACACCCAACCGATTTCAAGCCCTCACAGATTTTCCTCCTCTTACCTATTCCATGGCCGCTGACACACCTTCATTCAAAATCCAGAAATCTTCAACCATTCCAACTACATCCACTCAAAATGCATCCTCTGCACCCACTCAATATTTTACCAAACCCGTCGTAGAAAACTTATTAATCACCTCTTTCTCTGAAATTCCTGAATTCAAAGCCCTACAAAATTTACTCCAAAGAATCCTTCCTTCGGGATGCCATTGGCTACCTGATGATCCTCAAAAGACTCAAACATTTTATGAACTCATTTTGGTGGATTCACATTCAGTTGAAATTTCCCATACTCCTGACAGACAAAATCCTCAGAAAATTGCCTATTCAAAATGTATTATTAAAAAGGTCATCAAATCTACCGAATGGGCATCCATTTGGACTACAAAACAATTTTCAGTCAATTTCATTCCACAAGGTTATACGTACCAAGACTATAGAATGGCTTGGTATCGCACTTTCTTCAAACGACCCTTTGACCATTCATGGTTTTTTATATTTCATCAAAATTGCTCAAAAGATTTTCCTATTTGGTTTTATGAATGGTGGATTAATTTTGGTAGTCTACCAGACATTTTACCTCCTATTCCAAAATTAGGATTTCAAACATGGATTAAAAAAATGACTGGACCATCTTATGCTATTCCACTACAGTTCTACGCAGAACTCCGAGTCCCTTGGATATTCTGCTGGAGTTATAAGATTGATCGAATTTATGCAAAAGATTATCCAATGTCCCTTATTAGGGAATTCAAAATCAAATGGTGGACAGGTTATTCAGTCGAGCTTTGCTCTCAAGAATCAGTCCTCCAATTCATTCAACAACGACACTTACTTCAACGCAGTATTCAACAGCTTTCCAAAGGAGCAACACATTCCCCCAGTTCTGTTCAAACAACTGCTCCCGCTATTCCTTCACCACTTAAGCAAGAATCCTCTATTTCAAAAATCACCGCTGAAGATGCTGATGAAGCTCAACAATTCCAAGAATTTCTCCGCTTCAAAGCATTTCAACAACAAATGAAGAAACAAGCAAGCCAAAGTCCTACTTCATCACAGGATTCATCTACCGATCCCTACGGAGGGCCATGTGCCCAAGATCCCTTTGACATTTAATTTTATTCAAGATTTATTTTTCAAGTAAAAAAAAAAAGTGTGAAAACATATGTTCTATTTGCATTTACGACTGATTGGCAAGGTGTTTGGTTTAACTGGTAAGCTCGTTGGTAAGCCTGATTACATGGTGTTCCCGGCACAGTCGTCCCACTGTTCCCATTCCGATTTGCAATCCGGCATATGGTATCCACTTTCTGTAAAGTAAAAATACAGTAATCAATAAAGCAAATACGCATAAGGACAACAGCAAAACCATTCATTCACCGACAAGATAACATGGAGGGACCCACACTCCACTCAACAACAACATAATTCAAATACCACGTGGAGGGACCCACTTCTGCAGTTCTCCATTATTGAAGAATCCACTCAAGTACCTGCAAATGCAAATGGAATTCAAATTCAAATGAAATGAAGATTCACAAGAAATGTCAAATTACATTCAAATGTAAATTCATTTTAGTTCTATAAATAGCATAACATAATTCATAGGACGGCAGGCAAAAATTTACACACGTTTAGAAGAAAACCTTTTCTAGCCTTCCCTCTCCTATCATCTTTTGTATTTTGATATTATCAAGTTCAAATTCAAGATTTATCTTCAATTTTATTTTTCAAGTAAGTTTTTATTAAAGTTGTCAATATTATATTATTTTATATATATTTTATATATATCCTGGGTTATATATTGGTATTAGAGCCAGTAAAGCATTTCATCTCATCCTTATTTGCATAATCTATCTGCATACATATCATCCAGTGTGTTTATTTTCATCTCTGCGTGTTGGTAAAACGCTGGTCAGCTAGTAAGCCCGTTGGTAAGCCCATCAGGTTAGGGTGTTCCCGGCGTAGTGGTCCCGTTGTTCCCACGAGGACTTGCATTTAGACACATACCATGATTTTTATGCATTAGACATGGCAAATCTGGTAAGAAGGATGTTTTCTTCAGGCTCCAGCCTAGATTCAAAACGAATAGTGCAAAGTAAGGAAGAACATATTCAATGCAATTTCAATGATTGGACTATTCCTGAAGAAAACATTGAAACTATTTACAAAGTAGGAACTTTTGATTTCAAAACTGCTTTTTCATTCAAAACACATGAAGAAACAATGAATATTCAAGAAAAATTTCAAACTATTTCTCTTTTATCAAAAGCTTCATTAAGCAAATATACTGAAAAAGGTTTTCGATATATTCATTATGGTCTTATTCAAGTTGCTGTCAAACCATTAGTTCATATTGGGGTTGATGCTCCAATTTACCTAGCCCTTAGAGATAAACGATTAAAACGGTATAAACCATCTTTGTTAGCCATGATTCAAACCAATATTTGCAATGGACCAATTTATTTTAATTGTGCACCGAATTATTCTGTTTCATTAACAGATCCATTAATCATGAATTCATTAGTTTTGGATATTCATATGCAAGGTGATGAGTTTGAAAAACTCACTGAACAATTTGTTGTTATGTATCGTGTTTATTATCGATTATTGAGTACTCAACTAAATCCACGATTTAAAATGATTCCCACATCTCGAGACGAGACAGTTCTTCTCCATATAGAGGCAGAACAGTCTAAAACCTTTACTCCAAAAAGATTAAAATGGCATGAGATCACTATTCCTGATGAATTTCAAATTGAAAATCCTCATCCTTTTCCGCATATTGAAAGAAACGAGATTTCACAAATCATTGAAGAACCAAATGGTAATGTTTTAATTCGATTTAATTCCATGCGTGGCCAAGAATCTACAGTTCCTATGGAACCTAGTAGACATTCATTTGCACGTTCTCGAAGACGTTCTTTTGCAGAATCTTCTGAACAGTCATTCAGAATACCCAGCTCAATTCATGTACATCATACAGCTCCAATTCCCGAAGTATCAACGTCTCCTCGGTTATCTCCCACTGCGTCTCAAATGAAAGGTGAGATCGACGTTATTCATAAAATTATAAACATTGATTTTGATTCATTAGAACAAGATATTTTAGATCCTGAAAATGATGACAAAAGAAATTGGTTTTTTCAATTGGATTCTTTTTATCAAGAAAAAATTAAGCAAGAATGGATTAATGATATTAATCGATTAAACACTCCTTTTGATTTCTTCTGTTGGTTAGAATATTTCCTTATCAAACTAGGTATTGAAGAAACAGATCCTTTCAAAACATCTTTTATCAATGTACACATAAGTTTGGCGAAAAAATGGAAATTAAATGACGGCACTATTGTTACTCAGATTCATCTACCTCTTCAATCTATTCGTTTAGATACTCCTGATGGAGAAATTATTGCTTCACCATTCAAAAGAGGTAAAGATAGTGATGATTCAATCAAGATGGACGATATCAGGAAGCTTTATCACCAAAATAATTATTCCGATCAGATTTTGCACACTATTGCTAACCAAGTTGATTCTTTATCCTCAGAACTCAAATCTATTTCCAGGCCTAATATATCCAGATTTCCAGCAAGTTATTCCTCTCCTCACTTCCAGCCAAGCACCTTATCAAAAGATCAAGAAGCCAGACTTACTTTATCATCATCTTCCTCATCCATTCCTACATCTTCTTCTCCGTTATTAAGTAAGATTTCTCAAACTCTTGATAAAATCAATTCCAATCTTCCCAGTTCGTCAAAAATCAATACTATCGATCAGGAGTTACAAGATGATACTTCACCAGTTCACACCCTGATAGTCTTTCATCAGAAAATGAGCTGATTCAAAAAATTAATCAGGTAAAAGATTCCTTTCTAGAACCTCACGAAATAGAACACAATTACATTAATAAGATTCGTCGCCACAAATTTAGTCGGTTTTCAAACGCTAAATGGAAGAATTCTGACACGAGGAATTATTATCCAAGACCAACTCCTCCAGACATTCAATATGAAGAAAGAGCCAAGTTTCATACTGCCCATTACGATGGAAACTCAATTACCAATTGGAATATTGACGGTAAGAGTGAATATGAGATCCTCAATACATTACAAGAAATGGGGATGGCAAAGATTGCTTACAAGGTAAAAAATATTCCTGAACAAAATGCAGCAACGTTTTTAATTGCGGGATTCACAGGACAATTAAAGTATTGGTGGGATAATTCATTAACCATTGACGAAAAAATGGCAATTATCAATCATACCATTGAAACCGAAGATGATCAAGGTAATATCTCATTACAACATGATTCATGTGATTTTCTACTTGTTACTATTGCAATGCATTTCGTCGGCAATCCAAAAGAAGAATTATCTTCTTCAAAAGTATTTTTGACAAACTTACGCTGCCCTACTTTAACAGATTTTCGATGGTACAAAGATATGTTTTTAACATATGTACTCAAAAGACCTGATTGCAATGCCCCGTTTTGGAAAGAAAAATTCGTAACAGGATTACCAAACTTATTTTCTCAACGCATCATTAATCATCTTCAAAAAGAAATGGGTTTAGACCAAATTGATTTCAATTTAATGACTTATGGTCAACTTTTTGCATTCATTAAACAAGAAGCTTTATCTGCATGTCAAGAATTGAAATTTCAAGCAAAATACGGTAGTGAACGACGTGAGTTAGGTTCATTTTGTGAAGCATTCGGTATCAAAGGTATTAAGGCTCCCTCTGCTCAACACAAAAAGCATTCTTTCCAACGACCACCCAGATATTCAAGAAAGCATCGATATTCTCGACGATCAAAACACTCAAATCCAGCTTTTTATAACAACCCAACGAAACATAGTTACAAAAAGGTTACTTGTTTCAAATGTGGAAAACCAGGCCATAAGGCTAATGTCTGTCGTAGTAAAACAAAGATTAATGAAATTCTCAACCAATTTCCTGAATTAGACAAAGAGCTCAAAGAAAAATTATGTATATCTTTGGTTCAAGGCGATTCTGACACTGATTCCCATCCTGAAGATTTCCAAGATTCCAGCAGTACAGATGAAGGTAATCTATCTTCCCCTTGTGCCTGCAAAGTTATTAATATGATCAGACATTCAGACAATACCACCAAAGACCAGAAGGAATTAATTTTCGATATCATTCAAGACCTTCCTCCCGAAGCACAGAAAAAGCAACTCGAAAAGCTCAAAGCATTAATTCTCCGAGAAGAATCCAGTTCCGCCAGGTTAGTAGAACCATTTAGTATTTCCAAAATGCTTGAACGTTATCCGCACATGAACCCTCAAATTCGACAACACAGTACCAAAGAATTGCAAACCGAAATTAATTCATTAAAGGCTCAGGTCAAAGAATTAAAAGAAAGAGTTTTTTTCTGTCGAAATAAAAAACCTGGAATTAGATACTCAAATTGCTTTATTACAATCTCGCCATTCTAAAGGAAAAGACGTTATTACTGATTCATCTCTTCCATCATTTACTCTCGCGGAAATTCCAATACCAGGTACTAATCCTATAGATTCCAAGTTTATTTCTATCATTGATAAAATTACATTTCAAAAATGGAATATCTATGTTACAATTTCGATCGGCACTTTCAAATCTACATTCACGGCTATGCTGGATAGTGGTGCTGACCAAAGCTGCATCCGTGACGGATTAATTCCTACACAGTATTATGTCCCTACAAATGAATCTTTAGTCACCGCCAATGGGATGCCGTTACAAGTCAAAGGTAAACTCATCAAAACTGCTATATGTAATGATAATTATTGTTTTAAACACCAATTCATTGTTGTTAAAGGTTTAAACACCGATATTATATTAGGCACTCCTTTTCTTACCCAAATTTATCCTTTTTGGGTCAATCAACATGGTTTAGGCACAAAAATTTTGGGTAACACGGTTCTCTTCAAATTTTTAAACCCTGTCAAACAAAAAGAATTATTTTTATTACAAGAAAACTCGATTTACAAACAAGTAAATACCATTCACAGAATACAGAATAAAATTCGATTTTTGAAAGAAGACCTTTCATATGAAAGGATCGAGGAACAATTATCCAGCCCTGCTCTTCAACAACGAATTTTGGATTTTGAAAAATTACTTAAACAAGAAGTATGTTCAGACATTCCAAACGCATTTTGGGACAGACACAAACATATTGTTTCTCTTCCATATGAAAAAAAATTTTCCAAAAAAAAGATTCCAACAAAGGCTCGCCCTATTCAAATGAATTCCGAACTATTAGAAGTTTGCAAAACAGAAATTCAAGATTTATTAAACAAAAAATTAATCAGACCTTCAAAATCCCCCTGGAGTTGCGCGGCCTTCTATGTAATGAAACAGGCGGAAAAAGAACGCGGTGTTCCAAGGTTGGTCATTAATTACAAACCACTCAATGACGTATTACAATGGATTCGATATCCTATTCCTAACAAACAAGATTTATTAAAGAGATTATATAATGCCAAGATATATTCAAAGTTCGACATGAAATCCGGCTTCTGGCAAATTCAAATTGCAGAACAAGATCGTTACAAGACAGCATTCACCGTTCCATTTGGCCACTATGAATGGAATGTCATGCCATTTAGATTAAAGAATGCTCCATCCGAATTTCAAAACATCATGAATGAAATATTCACTCCTTATACGGCATTCATTATCGTTTATATTGATGATGTTTTATTATTTTCTCAATCCATTGAACAGCATTTCAAACATTTGCATACTTTTCTTAACATTATCAAGCGAAGTGGTTTAGTAGTATCTGCTACTAAGATTAAACTATTTCAAACTCAAATTCGGTTTTTAGGTCATAATATTTACAAAGGCACCATCACTCCCATAAACAGAGTTTTAGAATTTGCACATAAATTTCCCAATGAAATCAAAGATAAAACTCAATTACAAAGATTCCTAGGATGTCTTAATTACATTTCTGATTTCTTTCCTCATTTAAGACAGATCTGTGCACCTTTGTATCAAAGATTACAAAAGAATCCTCCTGCATGGACTCATAAACATACTCAAATTGTTGTGATGTTAAAGGAAAAAGCCAAAACATTGCCTTGTATATCTATTCCACATCCGTCTGCATTCATGATAGTAGAAACAGATGCATCCAATATAGGTTATGGAGGCATACTCAAACAACGCCTAGGACATTCATCACATGAGCATTTAGTTAGATATCATAGTGGTCTCTGGCTCGGACCACAAAAAAATTATTCAACTGTCAAAAAAGAAATTTTATCTATCGTTTTATGTATTTCAAAATTTCAAGATGATTTATTTAATAAAAAATTCCTTGTACGTGTTGATTGCAAATCCGCCAAAGAAATTTTGCAAAAAGATGTGCAAAACCTTGTTTCAAAACAGATTTTTGCTCGTTGGCAAGCTATTTTATCAGCTTTTGATTTTGATATTGAATACATCAAAGGAACCAATAATTCTTTACCAGATTTTCTAACTAGAGAATTTCTTACAGCTAGCCACAATGAGTAAGCTCAAGGAGCGAGAAAAAACTCAAAGATTACAAATCCAAAGTTCAAAGGATTATGAAATGAAGACCACTATTCATTCCGCCTCCACCATTCAAACACCCAACCGATTTCAAGCCCTCACAGATTTTCCTCCTCTTACCTATTCCATGGCCGCTGACACACCTTCATTCAAAATCCAGAAATCTTCAACCATTCCAACTACATCCACTCAAAATGCATCCTCTGCACCCACTCAATATTTTACCAAACCCGTCGTAGAAAACTTATTAATCACCTCTTTCTCTGAAATTCCTGAATTCAAAGCCCTACAAAATTTACTCCAAAGAATCCTTCCTTCGGGATGCCATTGGCTACCTGATGATCCTCAAAAGACTCAAACATTTTATGAACTCATTTTGGTGGATTCACATTCAGTTGAAATTTCCCATACTCCTGACAGACAAAATCCTCAGAAAATTGCCTATTCAAAATGTATTATTAAAAAGGTCATCAAATCTACCGAATGGGCATCCATTTGGACTACAAAACAATTTTCAGTCAATTTCATTCCACAAGGTTATACGTACCAAGACTATAGAATGGCTTGGTATCGCACTTTCTTCAAACGACCCTTTGACCATTCATGGTTTTTTATATTTCATCAAAATTGCTCAAAAGATTTTCCTATTTGGTTTTATGAATGGTGGATTAATTTTGGTAGTCTACCAGACATTTTACCTCCTATTCCAAAATTAGGATTTCAAACATGGATTAAAAAAATGACTGGACCATCTTATGCTATTCCACTACAGTTCTACGCAGAACTCCGAGTCCCTTGGATATTCTGCTGGAGTTATAAGATTGATCGAATTTATGCAAAAGATTATCCAATGTCCCTTATTAGGGAATTCAAAATCAAATGGTGGACAGGTTATTCAGTCGAGCTTTGCTCTCAAGAATCAGTCCTCCAATTCATTCAACAACGACACTTACTTCAACGCAGTATTCAACAGCTTTCCAAAGGAGCAACACATTCCTCCAGTTCTGTTCAAACAACTGCTCCCGCTGTTCCTTCACCACTTAAGCAAGAATCCTCTATTTCAAAAATCACCGCTGAAGATGCTGATGAAGCTCAACAATTCCAAGAATTCCTCCGCTTCAAAGCATTTCAACAACAAATGAAGAAACAAGCAAGCCAAAGTCCTACTTCATCACAGGATTCATCTACCGATCCCTACGGAGGGCCATGTGCCCAAGATCCCTTTGACATTTAATTTTATTCAAGATTTATTTTTCAAGTAAAAAAAAAAGTGTGAAAACATATGTTCTATTTGTATTTACGACTGATTGGCAAGGTGTTTGGTTTAACTGGTAAGCCCGTTGGTAAGCCTGATTATATGGTGTTCCCGGCACAGTTGTCCCACTGTTCCCATTCCGATTTGCAATCCGGCATATGGTCTCCACGTTCTGTAAAGTAAAAATACAGTAATCAATAAAGCAAATACGCATAAGGACAACAGCAAAACCATTCATTCACCGACAAGATAACATGGAGGGACCCACACTCCACTCAACAACAACATAATTCAAATACCACGTGGAGGGACCCACTTCTGCAGTTCTCCATTATTGAAGAATCCACTCAAGTACCTGCAAATGCAAATGGAATTCAAATTCAAATGAAATGAAGATTCACAAGAAATGTCAAATTACATTCAAATGTAAATTCATTTTAGTTCTATAAATAGCATAACATAATTCATAGGAAGGCAGGCAAAAATTTACACACGTTTAGAAGAAAACCTTTTCTAGCCTTCCCTCTCCTATCATCTTTTGTATTTTGATATTATCAAGTTCAAATTCAAGATTTATCTTCAATTTTATTTTTCAAGTAAGTTTTTATTAAAGTTGTCAATATTATATTATTTTATATATATTTTAGTAATTTTCAAGAGAATAGATTCTATTGAGGCTTATATTTAGCAGCTTCCATAATTAGATGTTTAGCAGCTTTTATATTTAGCTCATTCTCTTATTTAGATATTTCTATATGCAGAAATCCTAAATCTTATAGGATATTTACTTTCCTAATTGTTTAGGAAAGTAACCCACTATATAATGTAATTCCTTCAAGATAATAAATCAGGAAAATTTAGATTGTTTTCCCCACTGGAAACTTTCATGGTATCAGAGCCAGCATTGTTTAAGTTCTCAAAATGAGTGACGACAAGGAAGATGCTGGCAATGTTGAAAATAACATGGTAGAAGAGAACCAGGTTCATAAAATAAAAAAAGATGCCTACTTTGTAGCATCCTCTGATGGACCCGGGCTGATCATAACGACAGTCTAATTAAAGGAAAACGACAAAGACAACAACTATGCCGAATGGGCAAAAGCCATACGCTTGGCTTTACGATAAAAAAAAATTGGGATTTATAGATGGAATAATTCCTATACCAGAAGATGACCCAGACAGAGAGGAAGAATAGTGGGAAATAAATACGTTAGTGAATTCATGGATTTTAAACACTATCGAGCCTTCTCTCCGTTCTTCCATAAACTACTCTGAACGAGCTGATGAATTATGGACAGATTTGAAGGAAAGATTTTTAGTAGGGAACGGGCCCCGAAAATATGAGTTGAGAACTGCATTAGCAAATTGTAAACAAGGAGGAGACTCTGTACAAACGTATTATTCACGTTTGAAAAAATTGTGGGATGAGTTAGACAACTATACTCAACTCCCACCTTCTGCAGACATAAATTTATTAACAGTTGTTATAAATGAAAGAGAGGAAGAAAGAATTTTTTAATTTTTAATGGGACTAAATGGTGCAATTTATGGAACTGTTCGTTCTCATCTGATTCAACAGGAACCCATATAAAAAATGAGAACAATTCTTGCCTAAATTTGCAAAGAAGAACAATACAAAAACATGGCTAGAATGGAAGACAGCAGCAGCGATGGCGCAGCCTTCGCCGTCACCAAAACAGGACGCACGGCGGCGCCACCACGACCACCGCCATCATCTTCTTCTTCCTCACGGATGGTCTGCAGCCACTGTTATCGGGTAGGACATGATGTTTCTGGCTGTTTGCTTCTCATAGGATTTCCTGAATGGTGGCCCAGATCTGGAGTAGAAAGAGCTGGCAGATCTGTTGCTTCCCTCGGCGGCGAACGGAGAGGTGACGCAGCAGGTAGGAGTTCGCACAGCAGGGGGAGTGCAGGTCGTGGACGGCGTCTCTCTGTCGGACCGACTAGCGCTGAACATAAATCGGCACCAGCAGGCGATGAGCGGAGATGGGCGTACGCAGTGAATGGTGGGACTTCTTTCTTTTCCAAAAATGGCAGCAACCAAATTAGCTCACCTTCCACAAATGGCAGCCACTGTTTTGGAAACTTTCCAAATTTGGATTCTAACCAATGGTCAAAATTATTGACCTTGCTCAATAATTCCACTCCCAGACAAACTGATACACTCTCTGGTATGAAAATTTTATGGATTTTAGATTTGGGTTGTTCTCATCACATGACTGGTAGGAAAGATTTTTTTAAAAAATTAAATATCATACATCTATATATAGGTAGCCTGCCAAATGGTGCTAAAGCACTGGCTCTACAAGGAGGAAAGATTTCCTTAAATCCGAAACTAACATTACATAGTGTGTTTTTAATTCTTGAGCTCAAGTGTAATTTAATTTCTTTAGCACAGCTAACATGAGATTTGAAGTCTTTTATCACCATCTCTGATGAATTTTGTGTGATACAGGACCGTATCTCGATGAGGCCGATTGGAGTGGGTGAGCAGAGGAATGGGATATACTTCTACCGACCTTTGTCGTTGCCGGATTTGTTCGCTTTCTCTAGTATTACTTTTGATTCAAGTACTTTATGGCATATCCGACTTGGACATCCTTCGGATTTTGTCGTTGAAAATTTTTTAGGCCTTTCTAAGAAAACTACAACTCGTACTACTCCTTGCAATATTTGTTTACGTGCCAAACAAACACGTGATTATTTTCCTTTAAGTCTTAATAAAGCATCTGCCATTTTTGATTTGATTCACTGGGATTTGTGGGGGCCTTACAAAACCACATCCACTGTTGGTGCTTTCTATTTCCTTACTATCCTTGATGATTATTCCAGAGCAGTGTGGATTTATTTAATTGCCGAGAAAAGTCATGTAGCAAATGTTTTAAAAGACTACTTTGCCATGGTAAAAAAACAGTTTCACAAAACTGTAAAAGTAGTTCGCAGTGATAATGGCACGAAATTTCTCTGCTTAAAATCATATTTTTCCACACATGGAATGATCCATCAAACTACTATTGCTGGCACGCCTCAACAAAGTGGTCGAGTAGAGTGCAAGCATCGTCATATTCTTAATGTTGCTCGGGCTTTGCGGTTCCAAGCTCATTTACCCATAAAGTTTTGGGGGGAGTGCGTCTTAACGGCAGGATATCTTATTAATCGTGCACCCTCTTCTTTGTTACAAGGGAAGATGCCTTATGAAATGTTATATAATAAGAAGCCATCTTATTCTCATATTAAAAGTTTCGGGTGCCTTGCTTATGTCCATGATCATGATCTACCCAAAGATAAATTTCGTCCTCGTAGTCGCGTTTGTGTTTTTCTTGGCTATCCCTACAACAAGAAAGGTTGGCGATTTTATGATTTACAAAGCAAGAAATTTATTCTGTCCAGAGATGTGGTTTTTGATGAAACCAAGTTTCTTTATAAAGAATATTCAGATACTGCTACAACACCCCCCAAATTTTCTCATTCTTACAACTTTGGGGCACAACCTTTGAGTTATTTGCACAACAACCCACCTCCGCAAAATCAAACCCAAACTGATCCCGCTATAGGCCCAACCCCAGCCACTGAAACCCATCCACACATCCAAACCCACCGCCTAGACACAGCCCCAACGACGGGCCCCTCTTCAGCTGCACCTTGCAGCCCAGAAAAGGGCCCAGACGCTGGCCCAACCTCTATAGCAAATCCTGCCGCGGACCAGCCCAGTGGCCCATCCTCCTAGGACGACCCAGCCTCCCTCAGTCCACATACACTTCCAGCACCAAGTCCAGCTCTACCCACCATGCCTTTTGCTCCCCTTGGCACTAGAAAAAGTACACGTCTTAAGACGATTCCGGCACGGCTTCAAGACTTCGACTGTCATGCAGCTTGGACGTCTACTATATCCCCTTCTTCTGCTCTGTCTTCCTCCACGGCTTTCTGAGGTAAGTCCCATTATCCTCTTACAAATTTCTTAAATTATGATAAATTCTCTGCTCCTCATCGGCACTTTCTAGCATCTGTTACTACGGAACCGGAACCCACCAAATATTCTGAAGCTGTGTCTAATCCTAAATGGCGTGCCGCCATGCAAGAAGAAATTAATGCCTTGGTACAAAATGGCACATGGTCTTTGACTACTTTGCCTCCAGGTAAACGTGCACTAGGCAGCAAATGGGTTTCTCGCATCAAATATAAAGCAGATGGTACAATTGAGCGGTATAAAGCTCGGTTGGTCATTTTGGGAAACACCCAGGCCGAAGGCATTGACTTTACAGAGACCTTTGCTCCCGTTGCTAAGATGGTTACTATTCGTACTCTCTTGTCCGTGGCCGCCTCCCGAAATTGGTCGATACATCAGATGGATGTCCATAATGCTTTTCTCCACGGTGATTTGCACGAGGAAGTATATATGCGCCCCTGGATTTCGTCCTCCTCACCCTGGCCATGTTTGCAAACACCAGAAATCTTTGTATGGTCTCCGTCAAGCACCCCGGTGTTGATTTTTGAAGCTCACCATCGCTCTCCGTAAGTGTGGATTTTCTCATTCTTATGCCCATTATTCTTTTTTTACTTACTCTCGGAATAATGTTTTTTTATGCGTCCTCATCTATGTGGACGATTTATTAATTATTGGGAATTCTCTTACCTCCATCACTAAGTTTAAAGCCTCCTTGAGTGCTTGCTTCCATATGAAAGACTTGGGTCCCTTTAAATATTTCTTAGGTATCGAAATTGCAAGAAATCCTTCGGGTTTATTTTTGTGCCAACGCAAGTATACCTTGGAAATTCTCTCAGAAACTGGTTTATTGGGAGCCAAACCGGCCTTTACTCCTATTGAACCGAATCATCAGTTGGCCAAGGCGACTGGTCCTTCCTTCGCTCAGCCAGAACGCTATCGCCATCTCATCTGCAAGTTGATCTACCTCACTCTTACTCGTCTTGAGCTCACTTACGCTGTTCACACACTTGCTCAGTTCATGCACGCTCCCCGCTGTGCTAATTGGGATGCTGCTATTCGTGTTGTTCGATATCTCAAAGGCAGTCCAGGTCGTGGCATACTTCTTCAGTCTAAGTCTCCTTTGTACTTAACCGCATATTGTGATTCAGATTAGGCTACGTGTCCTATTACTCGCCGTTCTGTTACAGGATATTTTATCTCTCTCGGTGGATCGCCCATTTCTTGGAAAACGAAGAAACAACACAGTTTCTCGTTCTTCTGCCGAGGCTGAATATCGCTCTATGGCTATGACTTTGTGTGAGTTAAAATGGTTATCTCGCCTCCTTAAAGATCTTCAAGTTCCTATCACTCACCCTATTCAGCTACATTGTGATAATCAGGTCGCTCTTCACATCGCGGTCAATCCCATCTTCCACGAAAGGACTAAGCATATTGAAATTGATTGCCATTTTGTCCGGGATGCTTTCCAAGCTGGTTTTATTTCTCCCTCCTATATTCGAAGCGATCTTCAACCTGCTGATATTCTCACAAAGGCTCTTCATCCTACTCAGTTTCATCATTTAGCGTGCAAGTTGGGCATTACCGACCTTCATGCTCCAACTTGAGGGGAAGTATTGAGGCTTATATTTAGCAGCTTCCATAATTAGATATTTAGCAGCTTCTATATTTAGCTCATTCTCTTATTTAGATATTTCTATATGCAGAAATCCTAAATCTTATAGCATATTTACTTTCCTAATTGTTTAGGAAAGTAACTCACTATATACTGTAATTCCTTCAAGATAATAAATCAGGAAAATTTAGATTGTTTTCCCCACTGGAAACTTTCAGATTCTTTTATTTCATGCACTTTGTTCAAGTTTAGATTTATAGACAAATATTTTGAATATTTAGAGTCGCATTAGCATTTGAAAATTTATAATATTATGAATTTACTCTTAGAGAATGAATAATCAATTAATTATGTATTTCAATGATGAATTAAAATGTAATGTTGCATGTTGATGCCTTGTGTTATACATATTTTATATTATATAGGTTTGTAATTTACATAATATTATATAATATTGTCAAAGTATTTATATTTGTTGGCATTCATAATTAATAAAAATTCATTAATGACAAAAATTAGTATAATGGTTATTGCATAAAATCATTAATAAGTGTCAGGAAAACCTAATATTCTTGACACTTTAGAATGTTGCAATATAAATAATAACCGTCACTTTAATATGACATCAAATGTTTATATTATATACTTTATGTGTCATTATACCTAACTATTATGGCATTGTCAGAATATGTCGTAAGCCCTAAGGGCAAATTTATAATGTTTTGATTATGATTAATTTGTGCTTTATGATTATAGAAATAGTTTTGTAAGGAAAAAAAAAAGATGCACGAAAAGATTTTCAAGGGTAATCTACAAAGAAGTGAAAGATCACTCAAGACTAAAACTTTATGAAAGAAGTGATCAAGTTAATGACGTTGAAGACAAGAAGAATAGTTAGAGATAGCTTTATAAGATGTTTATGTAAAACTCCCTAACTTGTTTATTTGATTTTTTATCAATTATGTTAACTCCTTAGAAGAAACATTTTTTGAAAAATTATCTTTGAAAAACTAATTACTCTTGATAAAGTTTTGATGATTTAAAATGTTACATTTTTTAAATTCTTACTTCAAAAATACGTGTTTTAAAAGTGAGGAAAAATCTGCGTTTTACAAGAAAACCGGTTGTCCGAAAATTTTCAAGTATAAAAATCGGTCATCCGATTTTTGTTCGAGAAAAACGATCATCCGATTTTCTACTCCTTAGAAAATCAGACGTCCAAATTTTATGGATTCACATAAAAATCGGTCATTCGATTTTTAAATCGAACATCCAAAAATTTCTTAAGCGTGCAAAAAATCGGTCTTCCTATTTTTACTCTTTAAGAAAATCGGTCATTCAATTTTCTGTTCATCAAGAAAATCGGACGTCCGGTTTATGTTTTTACTGTAAAAAAATGACTATATAATGGTTAGTTTTTAACCTTCACATATAAAAGAGCTATTGATCAGCCATAAATAAGCAGTAGTTGAAGGAGCTTTAAGAATACATTCATTAAAAGACCTTTTCAATCATCATTAAATTATTCAAGGAAAAAAACTTCTTGGAGTTATATCATTTTATCATCTCTCAAAGAGAAAGAAGGGAAACTTGAAGAAGCACTGCAAAAGTTGTATTCTATTTTTTTAAATTTGTTCGGTAATATTCTTCCAACTCTTTTCTCACATCTACTTTGTGATCCTTTATATTTCGATTATCTTGTATTGTTTTGAACTTTGAAGTTTGTGTGCAAAACTCTTGAAATGTGATTCTTATTGTGGTATTTTGTAAAAACTTGTAACTGGTGAATTTGTGTGAAATACATGAGTTAAGTAGTGGATGTAGTTTTATTGAGAAGGTAAACTACTATAAATTCTTTGTCTGTTTCTTTTGGGTTTTGCTTACTATCTCTATGATTATTGGTTGATCTTTTTTATAAAAGTGGTTTTATTTGATTAGAAATTTTATTAAAAAAAGTTAATAAATTCTTCTACAAACAAAATCGGATACTCTATATTTTTAACTATACAAAAGTTTTTAATTTACCAAAAACTTTATCCACCTTCTCTAAGGTTTTTCATACATGTATAATAACACTTGTTTTTGTCATAAATTATTTAAAATTAGACCGTTAAATATTTACTAACATAAAATTGTGATGTATACAAAGGTCGATGCCTATTGTGACATCACTATGGGTGACAATTTTTAAAATGACAAGAAAAAATTAAGTACAACAATATAATTCTATTGTACAATTAAATTAGTCACCAATTGGACAAATTGTTGTAGTGAAGTGATTCCAAATATATCTTATAAAATTAACTTCCAATAAGGATTAGTGAACTTTCATTTCTACTTAGGATCCTGGACCAAGAACAAGTAGGCACACACTATAGATATATATATATATATATATATAGTGACGAAACCGAGATTGAAAGGAAGGGAAAGTAAAATTATATTAAAAATTTTGACAAATTCTCGTTTGTGTTATCGGTATTTTTCAACTGATATTGTTGAAATGATGCATTAATACCACAATTTCTTTAATAATGATGTATTTATAATTTTTCTTAATTTTTTGTTTTTTCACAAAATAAAAACTTTTTTGAGAACTCTCTTCCTCAAAACCCCGCACCTCCACTAAAAAAAAAAAAGAAAATCCCTCTTCTAAACAACTCCCTCCTAAGAAAAACCTCTTTCTCCCATACCCGGCCACCCCCTTCCCTCTTTTCCCACACCCTACCCCCCTCTTCCCTCCCCCTTCTCCTCTCCCCTCTTTTCTACTCAGGATCCTCTGTACTTGTAACATCTCCTGTAACATTTCCTTTTTTAATATGTTTCCCCCTTAGGGTTTACCCTTTTTCCTTGGGTTTATCTTTTATTTGGTAGTTTTATTAATAAAATATATCAAATTTGGAATGTTATAGAGAGTGTTACAAGAAATGTTACAGAGGATCCGAACCGCCCTTTTTCCCACACCCTACCCTCCTCTTCCCTCCCCACGAAAAATCCACCTCTATTTCCCAAACATCACAACTCCTCTCTCCCTTTCTCCCCCCATCCCTGGGCCCCTTAGAAGAAAAAATTTCCTCTTTCGCAAACACCCTCGCCCCCTCTTCCACCCCAGTTTCTCCCCTATATTTATAAAAGTTAAAAAATTTGTAATGTTTTTGAATTAGACTTTTTAATTGACGTTGTTATGACACATTGATTATGTATAGTTATTTTTTAGACTCTCCAAAAAGAAAAGAAATACATAAAAACAAAGATATCAATATGTGATGTATATAATTATAAGTTTAAGTAAAGTTCTTTATTTGCATTAAAATGGAAAAAATGTTGCATGAAAAAATTAAAAATTAAGTTTCTTTACCACTTAATTTTTTAAAGTTATTTTATTATAAAAAAGATTGCTTCTTTATTTTTTTCTTTTTTTTAAAAAATAATATAATATGAGTTTTAGATTTTTGTAACTTATATAAGAACAAATTTGAACAATGGAAAATATATAATACTTATATTGTGTAAAATGGTCATGGACTTTTTTTCTTGTGTTTAAGTCTCTATATACTGATGAAATGGTAATAAGATAAACTCATCTCGTTTTAACCATTGAAAAATTTAAAAAAAAAAAAAAAAGCAAGAGACACAATTTTAGCTTGAAAGCAATTCCTCAAGTAATCTAGAAAGGAACTACGAAGTTATGCAGCTATGGGCTCTATTTTTCCATGCGAACATATATGAATATATAGATGTTGATAAGAGATCAAAATAATTTTTAGATAAGATTTCAAAAAGCAGAGGTAGCTATCCTTGAAGTTTTCAATGGGAAAACTTGCAAGAATTTTCTATCTTGTCTATTACTGTGGAAAGGATATTTGCACAGAAATCTCAGTTACAGAGCGGAAGAAACAGTCTACCCAAAATATCTCATAATTACAACTCCCATATCGGGATCCTAACCACCTAACTGCCTAATACTCCCCCTCAAGTTGGAGCATGCAGATTATAAATGCCCAACTTGGCAAGTAATGTCTGGAACTGAGGAAGATGAAGCGCCTTTGTAAGAAGGTCAGCGGGCTGAGATGCACTAGGTATATAGATTGGAGTAATCAAACCGTCCTGGAATGCATCTCGAATGAAATGACAGTCAATCTCAATGTGTTTAGTGCGTTCGTGAAAAACGGGATTAGTAGCGATATAAATGGCGGCCTGACTATCGCAATGAAGAGGAACCGGATCCTGGACTGGAACTTGGAAATCAGCAAGAAGTTGGCGGAGCCACTTTAATTCACAAAGGGTCATGGCCATGGACCTATACTCGGCTTAAGCAGAAGACCGAGACATCGTATGTTGTTTCTTAGTCTTCCAGGAAATCGGAGAGGATCCCAACGAGATGAAATAACCTGTAAGGGAACGGCGGGTGAGAGGGCAACTTGCCCAATCAGAATCACAGTAGGCAGCTAAACGAAGAGGACCACTAGACGGAAGGAGAATGCTTTGACCCGGGGATCCTTTAAGAAATCTGACGACGCGGAGGGCAGTATAATCACCGGAAGCCGTAGCCAATCGATGGTTCGGTTCGATGGGAGTAGAAGCAAGCTTAGCCCCAAGAAGAACCACTTCAGAAATAAGTTCCAAAGCATACTTACGCTGGCTGAGATAGAAACCGGCAGGACTGCGAGCAACCTCAATACCCAAAAAATACTTTAGTGACCCCAAATCCTTCATGTGAAAACAAGAGCCCAAATAGGATTTAAAACAGGCGATGTAAGCGGAGTCATTGCCGGAAATCAATAAGTCATCAACATAAATTAAAATACAGAGAAATACAGAGCGTCGCTGAAAAGTAAACAACGAGTAAACTGCATAAGACTGAGTAAATCCACACTGACGTACAGAAGCCGTGAGTTTGGAGAACCAACACCGGGGTGCCTGTCGGAGACCATAGAGAGATTTATTTAGGCGACATACCTTCCGTGGATCAAACATGTGAAAGCTCAGAGGGAGCTTTATATAGACTTCCTCGGTCAGATCGCCGTGCAAGAACGCGTTGTGAATATCCATCTGATGAACCTCCCACTTGCGGGCGGCAGCGACTGATAGCAGTGTCCGAACGGTCACCATTTTAGCCACAGAAACAAAGGTTTCAGTATAGTCCACACCCTTATATTGAGTGTTGCCAAGGACCACCAACCGAGCTTTGTACCGTTCGAGAGAGCCATCGGAGTTGTACTTGATGCGGTAGACCCATTTGCAGCCAAGAGCGCGTTTGCCGGAAGGTAGAGTGGTTAGAGTCCATGTGTTATTTTTAACAAGAGCATCTATCTCCTGTTGCATTGCAAGCCGGCATTCGGGAAAACGGGCTGCGTCGGAATATCAGCTAGGTTCCGTGACAATATTAACAGCAGATAGGAGGAAGAAAATTTATCATAAGAAATAAAATGAGTTAAAGGATACGAACACGTACCTGGGAGAGTCGGAGGAGAGGGCGAAGAAGAGAGAGATATATCAGGTGAAGTTTGAGTAGCGTAACCCAAATAGTCCTTGAGTTTCTCGGGAACCTGACGAGGCTGTGTACTGCGACGAGGAGCAACCGGAGGAGCAGGAGCCGCTGCCGCCGGCGCCGGAGGCACATCAAGAAGCCGGCGGTCAGGGGAGGCTGGAGAAATCACAACGGGAGCCGAAGGCAGGGGCTGGGCTGGCAAAGAAACTGAAGGAGAAGGGGTGTGGGCTAGAGAGCCATGGGCTGGAAGGGAACAAGGTGTATGGGCCGCGGAAGATGTAGGCTAGACCGCAGCCGGGGGAGATTGGGCCAGGAGAGGAGAAAGCTGGGCTGCAGGTAGAGGAAGCTGGGGTTCGTGTGGAGGCTGGGCCGCGGGTTGGGCATTCTGGGCCGCGGGTGGAGAAGAGAAAAAGAAGGTGGGCTAGGTTGGAAAAGAATGGGCCATAGTTCGAGGATTTTCTGAGCATTGGGCCGCGGATGGATGTGGGCCAGAAGAATGGACCAGACTCCCTTTTCCTGAGTTGGGTTGCTGGCTCCCCCTTAATGTAGAGAATAGTGGACCCATTTTCCCAAAATCACATCGTACTGGAACAGTGGGCTGAATATTATCCCGAGCCTCGGAAATAAATGGAAATGAGGATTCAACAAATACGGCATCTCGGGAAGTAAGAAATTCATTTGTCTGTAAGTCAAAAAATTTTCATCCTTTCTTCCCAAATGGATATCCCAAAAATACACATTTACAGCTCCGAGGTATGAACTTGTCTTCAGGAAGACGATAATCATGTACGTACGGCAAATAGCCAAAACCTTTTAGATGAGAATAAGGAGAAATTTTATGAAACAAAAGTTCAAAAGGTGTTTTACAGTTTAAGACGGACAGAGGAGTTCGATTTATTAAATAACCGGCAGTTAAAACACTCTCTCCCCAAAAGTGAATGGGAAGATTAGCCTGAAACAATAAAGCCCGAGCCACATTTAATATATGCCGATGCTTACGCTCTCCCCGACCATTTTATTGCGGCGTGTGAACTATAGAAGTCTGATGAATCATACCATTTTCCATAAAATACGAACGTATATCCGAACCATTTTTACTTGTTTGGAAAGTTGAGTGGAAACCATGGAGAAAAACTGTTTCAATTTTGTGGCTACCTCACATTTTTCTTTAAGAAAAAATATCCAAACACTTCTAGAAAAATCATCAACAATTGTAAAAAAATAATGAGCTCTACATGAACACGCAATTTTATAAGGGCCCCACAGGTCACAATGTACCATATCAAATGGTGCATCAGCATTATTTAAGCTAATCGGAAAAGGATCACGGGTCTGCTTAGCCCGTAAACAAACAGAACACTTATCCAAAAAATCAGATTTCACAAAATGTCCTAAAAAACGCTTAAGGACAGATTGAGATGGATGACCTAATCTGTGATGCCACAATTTACCGATACCAAAATGATGAACTGTATGTACGACACCTGTAGGTACCGAAATAGGACTGAAATAGTATACCCTGTCACTCTCTTCACCCGCTCCAATCGGTATCCCCGTGGTATGGTCCTGTAACATTAACACACCATTATTAATTATGATAATACAATTATTAGTTTTAGACAGTTGAGACAGAGAGAGCAGATTGCAACGAAGTTGGGGAATATGCAGAACATCAATAATTTGAAAGGCAAAGTCAAGGCACTCTGTGTCAGTTTCCATTCCAGTAGTTTTAGATCTATTTGGTAATGTGACAGTGTAGGGATGAGAAGGAAGAATGTGGGATAAATAAGCTTTGTTGCCTGTCATGTGGTGAGAACACCCACTGTCCAGAATCCATGTACCCTTTATCTTACTAGAGAGGGTGTCAACATCAAGTGAAGAAGATGTGGGGCTGTTGAGTAATTCCAGAAACTTGTCCCACTGTGCTGGAGACAGCCCTGGAATGCCGACGCCTGCCGCTGCTGCTTCTGCCGGGCCGCTGCACCGGGAAGGCTCATTCTCCGCCTGGGCCATGTTGCTGCGTCTGGAGTCATCGTCGGTGCTGGTGCAGCGAAGTAAGTCCAGTCCGTGCTGTTGTAGAGGCGGCTGCTGCCCAGCATGGAGATCCATCTGTCGCGGCGTCTGAGTCCAGCAAAGGTCGCTGTCCGTGCCGTCAGCTGCCGCTTAAGACCCGCGTGCCGGAGAAGACGAAGAGGCTGTCGCATGGGCCGCCTGTTGCAGAGGAGATCGCGGTCCAGACCGGCCTGCCCAGCCTCTACCACCGCGTCCCATGCCCCGGAGAAGACCAGATTGACCACGGTCGCGCCTGCCACCATTTCCGTCGAGATTCCAGTCAGTCCATCGGAGCTCCTGCGGCCGGTCCTGTAAGCCTACCAGTAAGTAACAATTTTTGGCAGTGTGACCCAATTTGAAACAATGTGTGCACTGAACTGTTTTCGGAGTGGCAAATACCACCGCTTCATTCTCAGTCTCTGTCTGTCTGACTAGTTTTCTGTGCGCTTCTTCTTTTACGATCATTGCATAGGTTTTCTTAATGTTAAGCATAGTGTCCATTTGCAAAATATTGGAACGAATAGCGCCATAAACTGTGTCATCCAGACCGATAAGAAATTGGTGCACCTTGTCTTCCTCCCGTTGTTTAATTATTTCATTTATCATTCCATAAGTGCAATTGGGTAATTGTTGATAGTTACTTAGTTCATCCCATATTTTCTTCAATTTGGCAAAATATACAAAAATAGTCATACCTGACTGCTTACAATTAACCAGTGTTGTTATTAATCCATGTTTTTTGGGGGCGTTTCCAGCCAAAAACCGCTCTTTCAAATCCGACCAAAGCTCGTCGCATCATTCTGCGTAGGACATAGTAGTGAGCAAATTAGGCTCAATGGTGTTCAGTATCCATGATCCGACCGTAGTATTAATGGTCCACCAGTCTTCTTCTGTAGTTCCAGATTCTGGTTTTGGAATCTGTCCCTCAACAAGCCCGAGCTTTTTCTTGGCTCGGAGTGCCAATCATATGGCTTTAACCCACTCATCATAATTGTCTTCTCTGAGTTGGACCTATGTAATAATCAAGTGTGGACTATCGGATGATGCAAGGGAATAAGCATCCTTTCAAAGATGATCATTGACAAAATCGTCATTGTCAGATGTAGACGTATGAACCACTCTTTGTGTGCTCATATTGTATTTGTGGCAGAAAGAATTTTTTTTTTTTCTTTTGCAGAAAACTAATCTGGCTCTGATACCATGAAGTTTTCAGTGGGAAAACTTGCAAGAATTTTCTGTCTCGTCTATTACTGTAAAAAGGATATTTGCACAGAAATCTCAGTTATAGAGCAGAAGAAATAGTCTACCCAAAATATCTCATAATTACAACTCCCCTATTGTGATCCGAACCACCTAACTGCCTAACAATCCTCGAAAAGAAAAAAAAGAAAGTAATTACATAAGATTAAATTTTCACATTAAAACATTAGATTTTTAATAATAATTTCATACGTTCCAAATCTTCCTAACTAATCTAAAAATTTAATAATTATATCACTTCAAAAAAAATAAATGTAAGAGAAGGAAAAGAATAATTGTGATAATCAAGATAGTTGTGTATTTTGAAATCTTCTCTCCCTTGAATTTATTAATCTTTAAAGGAAAAATAAAAAGTGTCAATTTTTGATAAAATAATTATAAACCCGTTCTGGTAGAAAGAAACAGAAAAATGCATAAGGTGGAATCCATATATAGAAATTTGTTAGAATTTGGGATTGTGCCTAATTTACCCCAAAAGATCCTCAAGAGGGGAAGACTGCTCAAGTCTTTATAAGGAGTAATTTTTTCTTTAATTAACCGATGTGGGATTCTCAACACACCCTCTCACGTTTAGATAAATCATTTGGACTGAAGCTTGGCATTCTGCAGGATTGGACATCTGCGTGGGTGACGCAACACGGACAGTCCATATTAAAATTTGGACTTGGACCTAAGTCACCCCAAATCTTTATAAGGAGTAACAATTTTAATTAGTTATTATCACATCCAACGTTAAAAAAATCCCCATTTATAAATTACTTGATCAAGTTTGATACAGCAAAATCAGACAGTGAGTAATGAATATAATAGTTATCTTTCATAAAAATCAAGACATTAATTAATGTGACAAAATTCAAGATCTTTTTAGTGGTATTAAAAAAAAAGCAGATACATATTTTTTTTGTTAGTTAAAGGAAAAAAACGCATATACATATTGGTGAGACAGTGAGAAAGTATGAACTCTGTTATCTCAGAGCAGGAAAATCAGAAGAAGGTCATTAAAAATATTATTATAATCATACCAAAGGACATGAAGTATTAAATATTATTATAATATGATTTTATTTGTTCATCATAAATGGTAAATGAGGAATGTAAAATGTAGAGAATTTCACATCGGCTAATTAAACAATTAATGAACTCTTGATAAATTTGGGCAATCCTCTTTCTCTTGAGGTATCTTTTGGGGTGAGTCAGGCCCAAGACCAAATATAAAAAGGTATTAGATCCAGGTTGTTGGCCACCCGTAGATAATGTCTTACAAAATATCATGCTTCACGCCCAAATGATCAGCCTGGGCGTGAGGGGGGGTGTTAAGAATCCCACATCGGCTAATTAAAGAATTAATAAACTATTAATAAACTTGGACAATCCTCTTCCTCTTAAGGTACTTTTTGGGGTGAGTTAGGCCCAAGCCCAACTTCTAAAAATATAATTTCAAAAGTATACTTTCGTTGGCACAAAAATAAACTCGACTCGAAAAAACCACACTTACAGTAAACATGGAAAATCAACACCGAGAAACTTGTCAAAGGCCAGAAGAAGGATGAAAACTAGGTGAGAGACACATGTAGACTTCTTCTTGTAAATCCATGTAGAAATATTCGAACAGTAACCATTTTAGCAACAGGGGCAAAAGTGTGTAAAATCAATGCCCATTGTTTGTGTTGCCCAGAATCACCAAGCGGGCCTTGTATCTTTTGATAGTGCCATCTGCCTTATATTTAATGCGATAAACCCATTTACTTCCAAGAGCACGTTTGCCAAGGGCAGGGATGTCAAAATCCATGTGCCATTCTTTTCTAGGGGATCAATTTCTTGTTTCATGGTTGTTCACCATTTAGGATTGGAAACAACTTCAGAGTAAGTGGCAGGTTCTAACTCTGTGGCAATTGATGCTAAAAAATTCATGTGAGAAGGAGAAAATTTCTCGTAACCCACAAAATGTGTTATAGGATAAATAGACATACCTGAGAAGTCCGAAGAGGGTGAGTGAGCAGCGTTGGAATGGAATGTAGAAGACTTCCATATGACATTGCAGTCAAAATCTCGTAGGCAAGCAGGTACCTTTTTAATACGAGTATTTTTTCTTGTGCCAAGTATTTCGGTGGGCTTGATGATCCGGAAGACTTGAATTATGAGGACCAGGGAGTTTTCGGAATTTCTGATATTAGTTTTTGGAATTACAGTTTCTGAAATTGCTGAATCGGTTGGGACAGGAGCAATTTAAGAATTTTCTGGAGCTGCTAAAACGGCTGGGTCTACTTCAAAAATCGTTGGGCCAGAGTTGGGGTTTCGTTGGTGGGTCAGAGCAGCCGGGGGTGAATTTTTGTGGGTGGACTGAGCGAAACGAGCCCAGGTGGAAGATTAGACCTTGGGGTGCTGGGTAGGTGCACTGGCGCGTTTGGGCTGCCAGGATTGGGCCGAGCCGCAGTATGAGGAGGCTGGATATGAGGAAGCTTGGTTTGTTCATCTAAGCCGCCGAAACTGGCTGAGCAGTGGTTTTGGAGGGCTGTATCTGGGCATGTGTATGAAAGTATTCACTCCCCCTATTTATTAAGCCCATAATTTGTTCCCAAAAGTATAAGTTTGAGCAAAATCCTGATTATCTTGTGAAGAAACCTCCGATTGTTCTTTAAATGGAAATTTGGTTTAATAAAAAATTACATCTCTAGATAAAATGAACTTGTTCGCTTGTAAATCATAAAATCGCCATCCTTTCTTGTTGAAGGCATATCCGAGAAAGACACACATTCTACTCCGGGCTCAGAATTTATCCTTAGGTAGATTATGATCATATATATAAACTAAACGCTCAAAACTTTTAATGTGAGAGTATGATATCTTTTTCCTATGTAGCATCTCATAAGGAGTTTTTCCATGTAGCAATGAAGAGGGTGTGCGATTAATAAGATATCTGACCGTTAGAATACATTCTGCCCAAAATTTTATGGGCAGGTTAGCTTGAAACTGCAAGGCACGAGCGATATTCAAATTAGGACAATGTTTCCATTCGACCCTGCCGTTTTGTTACGGGGTCCCAGCGATGGTTGTTTGATGTATCATGCCATAGGCAGAAAATTATGATTTTAGACAAACAAATTCCGTACTATTATCACTCCGGACTGTCTTTACGGGTTTGCCAAATTATGTTTTCACCGTCGCAAAGTAATATTTTAAAACGGATGCAACTTCGCTTTACTCTAAAATCAAATATATCCACACTGCCCTGGAATAATCATCTAATATAGTAAGAAAATAAGAGGCATCTATAGTAGACACAGTTTTGTATGGTCTCCAAAGATCACAATGAATTAAATAAAAAATCTAAGATGCTTTGTTTACACTTAAAGGAAAACAATCACGAGTTTGATTAGTACGTATACAAATATTGCAAGGTACAAATCTGGTTCTAGAGTTTTGAGATTATCCCAACAAATTATTCACGATAAAATCTAAAGGATGGCCCAACCAGACATGCCATAATGTGCTAGAGTCAAGAACATCAATTGAAAAATCATATAAAGCTGACAACTGCAACGGTTTGTAAAAGAAAATCTCATTCCTTTCTCACTCACTCCAATCAGCCTCATCGAGACACGGTCCTATATAACACAAATATTATCAGAAAGAGTGATAAAACATCGAGAGTTTCGGGCCAATTGAGACAAGGAAACTAAGTTATATTTAAGCTCATGAATTAAAAGCACACTAAGAAGTTTGAGTCTAGGACTTAAGGAGACCATTCCTTGTTGCAGAGTAATTGTCTTAGCACCATTAGGCAGACCAATAGTATATGGGTAAATATTATTTAAAATTTTCAAAAAATCTTTCCTACCAGTCATATGATGAGAACATCTTGAGTCCAAAATCCATAAATTTTCCATACCAGATAATTTTTCAGATTGTGTGTTATTTATGATGGTCAATAATTTTGACCATTTGTTCACGGGTTAATTTGGGAAAGTTGTTTGGGAATCTAATTTTCCTGCTGCAACTTTCTGCTTGTCTTTCTTTACCATTGCTGTAACTTTTCACTGTTGCAGTAAATCCTCCAATGCTGCCTTCTATTGCAGTTGTTTCTGTGCATCGAACGGTGGCAGTGTTGGCACAGCCGTCGACGCTGCCTCTTCCGGCTACTCCCAGTTATTGCTGCTGTGGAAATTTACAAAGCAAAACAGAGGACGAGCCTCTGTTCTGCACTCCAATGAACCTTTATTGTGTCTCCCCGTTTCGGCCAGAGAAGAGGAGCTAGTTTCTGCCTCTTCCTCCCATCTGCTGCATCTTCCTGTTTCGGCTAGACAAGAGGTGCCGGTTTCTGCCTCTTCCTCCCTTTCACTGCACAGCGAGCGTCGTTCCACGGTCGCGACCGGTCAGAGCTGCGCAGCTGCAGGCAGTGTTTGCAGTGTTCTTGGGCCACCATTCCGGGTAGTCCACAAGTTGAAAGTAGCTGCTCACATTGTGGCCATTCCGATGACAGTTTGTAGAGACGGTGCTATGCGGGAAAGATGATGAATAGTGAGTGGTTGTGAAAGCCATTCCTTCACGGCTTCTTTCTTCTATTCGAGCAAGGTGTTCCTTTTTTTTTCTTCTTCTTCAAACCTAGCTCTGATCCCATGAGAAAGTGTTCAGTGGGGAAAATAATCAATTTATTTCTTGTGTATTATTGCAAAACAGTTTACATTATATAGTTGTCAAGTATTGACAAATCCTAAACAAATCATAACTAGGAAACTAAGAAACTAAATATACATGGATTAGGATTTATAAGAATAAGAATCCTAAACAAACAGAATAATAAATAGTAATAATAATCCTAACTACAATATAATTTAATCTTTAATCCTAAATGTAAAAAACAAAATAGCTAATTACTCTAAATCAAAAAAATTTTAAAAAAAATCAAACCAACCATATCATAAAAAATTACATGCCTATTAAAAAAACCTATGAATAATTAGTAAAAAAGACATCATCACGGTAGAGAAGTGAGATTGAAAAAGAATGGATTGAGAGAACAATACGAGTATATGTCAAATATACGTGTGTGGTGTCTGTGAGGATTTCTTCAATAAAAAAATAAAAAAAATAAAACACTTACCTTTAGGCCCATGGTATAACCTCTTTTGCTGCATAATTTTTGTTCCATTTCAATACAAAACCATTACAGAAAATGTGGTTTCTCTCATCATCATTGCACAAAATTGATTTTTTTCTGGGTCGGGCCTATTTTAAAAAGCCCAAACTGAAATGGGCCATTTTTTTCCTGTTAAGGCCATAACGCACAATGGTTGTGCGTTATCAGAGATGATAACGCATAATCGTTGTGCGTTATCCTTAATCACCGCGTTAATCGCGTAAAAATCTGACGTGGATCCCTGCTGGCGCTGAGCTGTAGATAACGCACAATGACTGTGCGTTATCAAGCTTAATAACGCACAGCCATTATGTGTTATTAAGCTGATAACGCACAATGACTGTGCGTTATCATGTTATAAAGCAACAAACCCTAGTCGCCGCCCCTTCCCCTTTTTTTCTCTACCCCAGTTTAGGCGGCTCCCCCCACCCCCCCTCCTTCCTCCCCCTTTTTATTTTCCCCCAGCCTATTTTAGCCTCATTTCCCCACCCCCTTTTTTACTCTCTTTCCTCCTTTCCTCCTTTTTCCTCCTTATTTCTCTATTTCCTCTCCTTCCCCCTTACTGTTTTTCCAGCTCCCTTCTCCTTCATTCTTTCTTCTTTTTTTTAGCCACCTTCATCTCATTCTTCTTCCTTTTTTCATCCTTCTTTCTTCAGAAAATTTTTTGTTCATGCCTCCGCCAACTGCTAGGTATTTTACTCTATTTTTTTTCTTATTATTATGTGTTGATTTCTTTTTATCTGATGAATGTGTATTTTACTTTGAAAATTACAGTTAAATTAGTAAATCTTGGAGATTTTCTTTGGAGTACGAAGGCTATTAAGGAATTGGAGTACGAAGGCTACTAAAGCTGTATTTTAAATTTTCAGTAAGTTTTTAGTTATTTAGAATTTTTTTTGTTTATTACATATTAAGTGTGATTATTTCGGTATTTGTTGTTTGTTAATGTTTTTTATGAATTTTATTTATTAACTTGAATTCATTTATTTTTTGTGGAAATGGGTTTTACATTTATATTTAAAATGTTTGTTATTAATGAATTTGTACAAATGTGATAATTTTATGTATATAATTGTTTTTGAATTTAAAAAGTGATATTAGGGTGATGTATTATTTTCTTTAATTTATGTGGATAATTATGTTTACTTTATTACCTTACTTTATGATTATTAGAAATTATTTAGATTATTATTTTGCATATTTCGTATAAATTATTGAGTAGAAAATATGAGAATATGTAATTCAATATTTTTAACATTTTTTTTAAATGTAGAAAATATGAAACAAATCTTTTTGTAGTAACTTAAAAATTGTAAAATTTAAATAATACAAAACTTAAAAATGTATTATTAAAATAAAAAATTTTACATCTTTTTAATTTTTGGATTTATATTTAAAATTGTAGTTATTAATAAATTTGTACAAATTTGATAATTTTATGTATGTAATTATTTTTTTTGTATTTGAAAAGTGATATTAGGGATAATGTTTTTTGATGAATTTACAAGCGGATAATTATGGAAAATTTTTTTTAGCAACTTCAAAATTGTAAAATTTAAATAATACAAAACTTAAAAATCTATTATTAAAATCCAAAATTTTATATTATGTTTTTTTTTATTTTCTTTTGTGAAAGTGTGGTTTGGATTTATGTTTAAAATTGTAGTTATTAATAAATGTGTACGAATTTTTGTTTTCATTAAAAAAGTGATATTGTGGTTTAGGATTTTTTTCATGAATTTATTTTGATAATTAGGTTTAATTTCTTACTTTATGATTAATAGAAATTTTTTTTCATTATTTAGGTAATTAATTTGAATGTTAGAAAATATGGGAATCTGTAATTCGGTATTTCTAATTTTTATTTTTTAAAACAGTAGAAATTATTGAAGCTTTATTTTTTGCAACCTAAAAATTGTAAAATTTAAATAATACAAAACTTAAAAATCTATTATTAAAATCCAAAATTTTACATTATGTTTTTTTTTTTTTTTTTTGGTGAAAGTGTGGTTTGGATTTATGTTTAAAATTGTACTTATTAATAAAAGTGTACGAATTTTTTAATGTTTTGAATACAATTTTTTTATGTAAAAATTGATATTAGGTTTTAGGATTTCATTTAAAAATATGGGAACCGGTATTTTTTAACAGTGAACCTTAAAAACTAACAGTAAAAGTGAAATTTACTACGTAACAGTAAACTTTAAAAACTTTAAAATCTTATTTATTTAAAAATTCCTAAATCGTTGATTAATTGTGTTAACAATATAACTGATATTTGGAAATATGAGAACGTACAACTATAAACTTTATAACCGTTAAACGTAATAACAATTAAATCTTAATATTCTTGGAATTAGAATATGTTTAAAACTTTTTAATTTTAACATATAGATGTTCGCAATATCTGGAAAATATAATTAATGTAGATGGAAGAAGTGCCAGCACATGTGCATCCAGGGCCCATTGTCACTGACGTCTTATCCAGACAGCATGAGCACCGATCGGGTTTGATCTGGAGTGGGGATCGGGAGACGTGTTATACTGACCTCCAGTGTAGGCGTTTTGGCTGCAACCTATTCCAGTGCTATAGTGCGGCTCCCCGTAGATTGGTTGAGATTATTGATGGAACTGGTTTGGGGAGAGTCTTTAGGTGTGGTTATATTGGATTGGACCACGCGCTTATCACCGCATTAGTCGAGCGGTGGAGACTAGAGACCCACATATTTCATCTATCGTGCGGTGAAGTCTCGATTACACTCCAAGATGTACATGCACTGTGGGGTTTAGGGATAGACGGCACAGTTGTTACCGGACCTAGTTGGAGTTTACACCCTAAACAATACTGGATTGACGTTATCGAGAGACTTCTTGGTGTGCGGTCGTCTCTCAGCCACTTTTCCGGTTACAAAGTGAAGAAGGAACCATTGGAAGCATGGATTCTGAGAGCGTTCATCAGTTCAGAGATCGACGACGATCTAATCCTGTGCGCCCGTGGATTTATTTTCTTACTTATTGGCGGACACATGCTTCCCGACTTCTCCGGGAATTTGGTTCACGTGCGCTACCTCAGCTTGTTGGAGAATTTTGATGCTATTAGGACATATAGCTGGAGTAGTTGCGTTCTTAGATTTCTGTATAGACTGCTGTGCACGGCAGCTTTGGGGGTTGCACGACAGATTTGAGAGGCTTTGGTATTAGTTCAGATATGGGCGTGATCGCGTATACCTACATTGCAACCTCAGCTGATGACAGAGATTATGGCCGACCCTCTTGCTCCTCTTGGCGCAATATGGTTGACTGTAGCCAGCTGCCTATACACACTCTGATTACATAGAGAGACCAGTTGGACTTTATGGCATCTGACCAGGTATGCTTTACAATAGCTTGTATTATTTGTAATTAATTGTGTTTTCTTTTCCTTGTTGCATTTTTATTAACTTTGAATTTTGACATGACAGTTTATGTGGCTCCCGTATTATGACCGCCCTCTAGTTCCATCTAACTTGTGGCGGGCAGAGGTGCCCCTCATATGTTACGAGATAGTGGAGTACCACTATCCCGGACGTGTGATGCGACAGTTCGCACGGGCTCAGATGGTTCCAGATGCAGTCGCTACTCATCTGGACTTGCACCGGATCCAGCTAAGAGAGAATGACAACACATCCTGGGTTACACAGCATGCTATCCATGTCGATGTCTGGAACCAGTAGCGAGTTCGTGTTAGGGATGGTCCTGCTGTAGAATATGTTGAGGCATTGTCTTACCCCAGTGATGAGTACATCAGATGGTACAGGGGTATCACACGGGTTTACATCGGCAATCCAGCTAACCGTGATACCCGTGCGTATGGTTATCAGCCTGCCGGCGTGGACAGACGGATGATGGTAAGTTCTTATGCGTTTCAGTTATTTATGTTGAATTCTAATTTATTTATTTATTTTCATTTGTTAAATTCTAATTTATTTACTTATTTCATTTGTTAAATTCTAATTTATTTAGTTATTTTCATTTGTTAAATTCTAATTTATTTAATTATTTCATTTGTTAAATTCTAATTTATTTACTTATTTTCATTTGTTATATTATAACTTATTTAGTTATTTCCTTTTTTTAGACTTCCATGTTGCAGGAGGTGGATAATATGGCTTCAGTGGTGATTCGGGAGCCACTTTCATCTCCTTCACAGATTGCTGCAGTCATGAAAAAAGTACAGACGATCATCCGGCAGTGCATGGTCTCCATCGGGGGTAATTTGGGATGCATTCGTTCACAGCATGATATATAGGCGACGTTCCCTATTCAGCCGTCACGTTGCCGTCCCCGAGAGCACGTTCCAGACCGAGGGGCTCGTGGAGTTAAAAGGGGTGCTCGGAGACATCCTGGCCGGGGAGCAGGTGCTGGACACCCTCCTATACCTCCTACTCCACAAAGGCAGGAACATGTCGACCCCGGCCCAGCAGTGGTTGAGAGGGGTGAGGGATCTGGTGGCGGTCAACATTATGTTGACCTATTCGACAGCCCCCACCTAGATATGCCGTACTATAGTTTGGGATTGACGCCAGATCCCCAATCTCTCTAGTGGATCCGGGACTCGCACAACCAATGTGCATTGTCCTTGTTCATCAGCCTCTTACAAAATTTTCACTCCTGCACACAACAATAATTGCATGCACATGACTGATTTTTCACTATTTCACCGTCCTCCTTCACAGCTTTCTCAGAAGTAAGGACAATAATTCCCTCTTTCAATTTCCTCCAAGGACAATAATGTATGTAAACCTGTGAACCACTAAAAAATTTTGCAGCCAAACCTATGGGACAATAATTCATGTACAATAATACATATACAATAATTCAAGCAGCAACGCTAAACTTTCCCCAAAATGCAGCAACCTAGGAAGTCTATAAATACATTCCACACTTACAATCTTTACATATTCAGAACAATCCAGCGAACCACTCACTCTCTTTTCAATTCCCGAAGTTCCTACCATCTTCATATTCACCCGTCCTAAACACTTACATTTTACTGTTTTCTAAAGTGGAATCAATCAACCCTGTTAGAGTACAGCTATTTTGGGATTCTAACATTGCAAGGGATGCATACGGTCCCTATTTTACTGGAACAATTCGGAAAAGTTGGACATTGCCAACAAACCGAATTATTTCACATTCGGACTTAGTAAAAAAAATATTGAAATACCGAGATATGGATCCCAATCTCTGGAGTGTTTGAATGACGATGAGGGTGCCTACGTACCACGAGGCTCATCGTATGTTCTACTTTAATTTATATAGCATGAACAACGACGAAGAAATGCGGTATTTATGGACTATTCCGGCCAACATATCGAAGGAAGGAATTCGTATTCTTGTTGAATTCGAGCCTATCGAACAGCAAAATATTCCAATTACTCACGACATGAACACAACATCTTTGCCGAACATATTACGGTCGTAAGACAGATGGTTTCTGATGAACCGTCTATGTTGTATAGTGCCGTAAACAATGATGACGATGAGATTGACAGGTCAGACGGAGATGATGCCATTTCTAGTCAATCTGAATCGGATGATGACAATGAACCGGAAGAAGGAGAGTTCCAAACTCCAATCAATCCTGTAAACCCTGTCAACTCGGTCACCGAAAACACAGTACAACAATGGGAGAGCAGCCAATGGTTCAGCAACGCTAGGTATGACTACACACAATCTGGAGCATTCCTAGATATTGGCTCGATTTCTCCTGTAGATGACACTATATAATCTGGTACTATCCGATTACTCGACTGGAACGATTCCATGACTGACATATAGTTAAGCATGAGATTCGTTGACAAAGTGCAGGCAGTAAGTGCGGTTCGTAAGTACTCTGTCAGTGTGGGGCGTGAGTACCGGGTTATGAAAAGTAAGATAGATACATGGACCGCAAGATGTTACCATCACAATGACGATAATTACTGTGCATAGTACATCCATATAAAAAAGAAAGCCACGCACAATCGGTGGGAAATAACTAGATTCGTTAAAGAACACACATGCCTTGTATAGATAGAACAAAACAAACATAAAAACTTGTCTTCAAAATTTATATCAATGTCCATATCACACCTAATTACCAACAATCCTGAGATACCTGTTTCGAACATCATTCAAGAAGTGCAGGCATTGTATCAAACTGGCTGTACTTACAAGCGGGCATGGTATGCTCGAAAATTTTCCATCGAGAGGATTTTTGGTATCTGGGATAAAACCTTAAATATTCTACCCAAATACTTACAAGCTGTACAGGATATAAACCCGGGGACTGTCTACGAATTTTTGCATCACAGAACAAGCAGTCCCCCTAATTATGTTTTCAAATTTGTTTTCTGATGTCTCTTGCCATGTATAGACGGATTTCCATATTGCCAGCCGGTGATTTCTGTGGATGGAACACACTTAAGGGTTCATACAAGGGCGTGTTATTAATTGCAAGTACGTGGGATGCAAATAATCACTTGTTCCCACTTGCTTTTGCAATTGGTGATAAGGAATCCTCCGAGAGTTGGAATTGGTTCCTTAAAAACTTGCAAGAATACGTAGTCAAAGATCGCCACGTATGCCTCATTTCTGATCGCCACAAAGGTATTTTCTCTACTATTCAAAGTCAACATTTGTGGCAACCACCATTTGCAGTTCACCGGTTTTGCTTATGCTACATTCGAGCAAATTTCAACAAGACTTTTAAAAATACAACCTTAAAAAGCTTGATGTGGCAGGCCGGACAGAAACAAAACAATGGAAATTTGACCGTGTAATGGAAGAGATTCAAGAAAGAAATGTGGATGTTTACGTTTACTTGATGAAGTTGGACGCAGAGAAATGGGCACTGTTGCATGATGGTCGTCACAGACATGATATCATGACAACCAGCATTTCCGAGGCACTTAACAGTGTGTTGAAGAAAGCTAGGGTTCTACCTTTAAATGCCCTAGTTGAACTAATATTCAACAAACTAGTTAAGTACTTTCACCAATACCGTGAAGAGGCAGAAAATTGTGTGCATCCATTTCCAACTCGAATTTTTGACAAGTTCTTGAGGATTGAACTGAAATCAAGAGAACACAAAGTTACAACTTACAATCCGCGAGAGGGAATATACATGGTCAAATCTCCAATCCGAGTTTCTGGTACGGGCAACAACGTCTATACATTGCGGCTAAATAATAAATTTTGAAGTTGCGGAACATGGCAAACATATACATTGCCTTGTTCTCATGTTCTTGCAGTGTGTAGAGAAAATGGGTCAAGAACAGATGCTTATGTACCGGAGATATATTCGCGACAAAAGTACATAAAAACTTACCAAGCGAATTTTCATCCAGTCTTGAGTGAGAACTTTTGGAGGGATGTCCCTTTTAATTCGACATTCTATCCTCCAAAAATGAAAAAGGAACGGGATATGAAACAAGGCAAGCAATTTTAGGGGGAAATGGATTATAGAAATCCGGATTCTCCCCCAAGATGTGGTAGATGTCGCATGCCGGGACATAATAGGAAAAATTGTAATAACCCCGGGCCGAGCAATGTATAAGTTTGACATTTACTTGAAATAGTTGTAATAAAACATGTTTATAATAATGAAAATTTTCTTTCAATTTCTTCTAATTACTACATCATTGCTCTAAATTTTTACGGTTTCTTTAGTATTACTTCTTCAAATAACTTGCAATGAAATAGTCAAAATGTAAATATATTTTCCAAGCAAATGATATAAATAGCAAAAAATAAGTTAAATATAATAAATACAGTCTTTTTAAAAAAAAATTATACAATGATAAGTTTTTCCAAAACAAATTTTCATTAAAAAAAATAATTCATTAAACAAATTAGTAAAAAAAAAACTTATACAAGTATAAGTTTTCCCAAAAGAAATTTTTATTAAAAATAAAAAAAAATTCATTCAAAAAAATAAAATAAATTGAATAACACAATTGTAAACAAAAAAATATATATTTAAAAAAATTTGAAAAAATAATTACTTGCCTGATAACGCACAACAAGTATGCGTTATGCCGAGTCATAACGCACACTGATTTTGCGTTATCAGTCACGTTAGTTGATTACCTTAATTAACTGATAACGCACAATGGTTGTGCATTATCATTACAGATAACGCACAATCATTGTGCGTTATGGCTTGAATCCGGAAAAAATAAAAAAGCGGCCCACTTCAGTGTGGACTTTTTTAAAATGGGTCCGGCTCAGAAAAAAACCCACAAAATTCCAACAATCCATTTCACATTTACTATTTATATCAAATTGATGAAAAACTAAAAAAAAATTTAAAGAACTTGTGGAAATCTCCAGCTTCCTTGATAGATAGTTGATATGATCTTGAAAAACCCATCAAACACTTATTGTCAATAACTTCCTAAGAAAAGCATAAACGAAATTAATCTGTAAAATTTCTAATCGACTTTGATTGCTGATCAATTTTATTCACCAAATGAAAAAGCCAATCAATTAGTATGATAAAAAAAATTTTGTTGGATCGATTAGATTAGAGAGGAGAAGAAAGGTGTTCGGCGAATAAAACGGCAGAATAGGGAGAGGAAGTTGTAAATATGATGAGTTAAATTTTTTTAAAATTTTTTTTAAACTAATATGAAGAGTTAATTGAGGGGTGAATAGAGTTTTAATTAAATTGGGATTGAGTTAATGTTAACATACCCAAAAGAATTGGTAGATGGTGGAGGTGATGTTTAGGATATGCGGGTCTGTGAAATTTAAATTTCAAATCAACCAAAGGAAAGTTTACAATTAATTTAATATATTATAAATAGTATCAACCAATCAAATAATTGTTAAATAATTAAAAATGTAAAAATTCAATAAAATTGTATTGGCATCTTTAGAATTGAAGAGGGCTCTAAATTAAAAAGACCCTCTTCATTATATAGATGTATATAGAGAGATTATTACTTCGATTTTTTAATAAACTTTTTCTCATTATTATATCTTCATAAAAAATATAAAAAAAAATTACAACCCCTTTTATAACTTATAGAAGTAATAATGATGAGAGAGCAAGGAAGCACGGAGCCTCTCAAGTTTGGAGGACAATTCTAGTGGGAATGGATACTCTTTTTGAAGCTGCACAGAAAAGTTCGGAATGTTTCCTTCCTATGGAAAATGAGGGCTTCTGCCTGAGTCAAATCTACAAGATCATTGCTAACGGAGATGATAATTGCAGAATGGATAAGTGTTGGCAAAATATTTGGAATCTCAAAGGTCTGACAAGATTGAATCTCTGTCTATGGTTTATAAGGCATGACAAGTTACCTACACTGATCTCACGTTTCGGAGGAAGCGTGCCAAGTCCCCCACATGTTCTAAATGTGGAAAGGTACCAGAAACGACTCTACGCACTTTAAGGGATTTTTCTTGTTGATCTGAAATCTGGCGCTGGTTGATTAAGGAGAATAATGTGTGGGATTTCTTTAATGTTCAATCTTCTAGGCTTTTGGTGGATTTAAATACCAGCACCTAAGTCGCTTTCAAGAATTTGGAGAGGCGAATTATCTTCAGGGAAGCGATTAACTATGTGTGATATAGCATAAACCCTAGTGAGATAACATACAAGGAACTCTTAGAGCCTGTTCTAGGCAGTATTTTGAATGGCCTTGAGCCTAATGTGTAACCGGTGCAAAGTGGCCCTTTTTTGCATTATCATGAATGAAATATCGATTGCAGTTTTGGTAAAAAATAATGATGAGAGAGATATATTTGAAGGGCACCGTAATTTAATAAAAAAATTATTTAAAATTTTGTATATTTTAAAGGGTGTAACGTATGAAATGTAACAAGAAAAAAATAGAAAGAATAGTAAAAAACTCTTATAAATTTTGGTGGCAATTTTGTACTAGTTATCCGCTCAAAATACAAGCTCAAAGCCGCTCTCATCAACAATCTGCAGGCCTCTCTTTCGTGTTCACGCACATGGAGAAGAGTGCTACAGATCAAAGACCAAGCAGATCACCAAATTGGCGTCTTAGTTGAGAAGAAAAAATATTTTTTTATAAATGAAGTCACAAATAAATTAGAAGTGGGTGCATAATATATTTCATACACTACCTATATAGGGTTTTTTTTTTAAACTTCAGTAGAATCTTGTACTCACTGAAGTGTTTGTAAATCCGCCTATATTTCTACCAAAGTAACCTCACATGAGAATTCACGTGAGGTTGAATGTTGGATCTTCATGTTTGATCTAGTGCTTGTACACACACTGACATTAAGATAGATGATATATATATATATATATATATACTCTCTCAATTTTATAATAAGTATTTTTTAAACTTATTTAAAAAATATTAAAAATTTTAAAATCAAAAAAATATTTTATATAATTAATATGCATATTTTAGTCGTAATTTTATATGTTATTTATTTTGATTTTTCAAATTATTTATTGTATAATATGCAGATTTACTCGTAATTTTATATGTTATTTATTTTGATTTTTGAATTACTCATGGTATAAAATGGACAATTTGCTGTAAACTTTTCTTTTATTGACTTAGATACATTCTGAAAGAATTAGGCAAGTTGAGACAAAACCTAACACTTGATGAGATCATATTTAATACGATTTCTGTGAGATTATAAACTTTATGGTAATTAATAATTAATCTCTTTGGTATTACAAATTGTTTTCGTAACTCACTCACTACTATTACTCGTGTGTATATATATATATATATATATATATATATTCAATTCGGGCACTTTTCCACGAGCTAGCATGCACAATACTAGTCCCCCAAGAGAACTTTTTAGAGTTCCGAGTGGTTCAACATTGTAAATGCCATTATTCGCTAAGCAATTTATTTCTTGAAACTATTTCTCTCATACTGAATTAATTTATGGATAGTACTATACATATCAACTTCATCTACAAAACCGTGGATTAACAAAAATATTTTTTAATTTTATCAAAAAAATTTATGCACAATTACAAAGATACCTTCATCTACTTTCAAAATCTGAATAGTTGAAGGTTAAGCATTAATGTTTTCTTTGAGTTTCAAAGCTAATTTTGTTGAAATGCTTCAAGAAGCGTGCGTCTTATCATTAATTAATTATCGGACTTCGTTTCTTCATCTAATGGAAGCCTTCATATCTTCTTGCTCAAAGACCTTCCAATTTTCCTTCATTTGTCTTTTTTGATCACTCTTCCTCCGCTACTGTTCAACCACTCAAGGCCCTGAGCCTCGATTAAAATTAATTTTTCAAGTCATGTATCAATTATTTTCTTTTTAATATTTTAAGTTCTATTTGCATTGAATAATTTGAATTTATTATTTTTTATTTCTTAACATCTTTATAAAAGTCTTTTGAAATATTCAACAAATATTATTTCAGATATAAAAACAATTATTTAATCAATCAAATTTAACAAAATTACTTTAATTAAAAAATATCATTTTAGATTGTTATCAAAGATTCTTCGGCATATTTGGATAAAAGCTACCTAATGAAAGTAAGAAATCATTTAATTAGTTTTAATTGTGATTAATAACACAATTATTTTATTAAAATATATTAAGGATCAAGTATAATTAATTATAGTTAATTGAGCATGTGGCACCATGTTGTATGGGTATTGAGTTAGGCCTTCTAATGCAACTCGCTTCGAGTATAATTAGACATATAGATAGTAAAGATACTAAATGATTGATAAAGATACGGTTTTTTTTTTTTATTGGGCCCATTTTAAAAAAATGGGTACTAAATAGATCCAATTTCTTTTTTAAATCTTGAAGAGGCCATAACACATAGTCATTGTGCGTTATCAAATGAGATAACACACAATGGTGGTGCGTTATAGCTAATCACCGTCTTAATCTGTATTAAGTGCTGAGGTGGATGATAACGCACAATCATTGTGCGTTATCTTGATGACGCACAATGGTTGTGCGTTATCTTGTTTATGTTGATTAGGAACAAATCCTTTTTGTAGGTATTTGGAAAACTTTAAAGATAAATAACTCTGCGATCGTATGTCCGCACGCGTATGACCACTCGTTTTGATGGTTCTCGTAAAAGGAAACGCAACGCCATAGTGGAAAAAGTGATCCGAATGCGTTTCGGGGCAAAAAAATCGTTTCGTATAGTCGAAAACTTTGACGGGGTATAACCTTGCGTTCGGATGTCCGATTGAGGCGATTCTTGTGGGCATTTCGGGTATTTTTTCGAGACCTACGCGTTGGAAACGATTTTAACGGTTTCCCACTGACCGTTTCCACAAAAACCTAACATTTTCGTTTTAATTTACGTTTTTGTAATTTTCTAATACTTTCTCTATTGTTAACTAAAAAATTACGGCACTAATTTGAAAATTAAATAGAGGAGCAGAGTTCTTTTTGCTCTAATTAAAAATTCAAATGATCGAAGTTGTTAAATATTGGAATATGTAAGTAAGTAAGTTATTATTAAATAAAATCTCATGCACTTGTTGAAAACGATCCAATGGTGGTCTATTGGTAAGTCTTTTATGTTATTTCTCATAAGGTCAAGGGTCCAAATCCTGTTATAAACTTAAAAAAGAAAAAAAACCGCATCTTCTGCCACCTAGGATATGATTAGAACGCACAATGGCCAAATCACGCATAAAAAAAAATTTGGGCCACTTTAATAGCCTGTTAAAAAAAATGGACTTTTTCAAGAAAAAACTTAAAGATATCGAATGAAAATGAAAAATTATTTCATTATTTAATAAAATCTATTAAATAAAAATAAATCATAAGTTTTAAAGGATGAATCATAATATAATTGAAAAGATATTATGAGAGGATATATTAGGTGAAATGTTATTAAGGATACTAGCACACAATCCCGAATGGTTATTTTGACTATAGTTAACTTTTAGATATTTAGCCATGATTAACCAAGAAATTATTCTAAACAAAAGTTTATTAACTAAAAGTAATTACCAAACCTTTTTTATTTTGAAAGGAATTACCAAACCTACTAAATGAAGATTGTTAACTATACATAATAATTAGGGTGAGTCATTTTTTTAGAGAATTAGAGTTTGTTAACTTATATTACTAATAGCAAATCTATCTGATTGTTAACATGATTATATTTATGGGTTAATTATTATATTTTTTTCTTGAGGTTTGTCTAAATTATAATTTTATCTTTCTATTTTGTATAAATTACAAATACATTATTATCGTTTATATTTTTATAACTTATTAGTCCCTACTAATAGTTTTAATAAAAATATTTTATTAGAAAATAATGATTATGTGGTAAAAAGTTTAAAATCTTCTTAAAATGTTAGTTTGCAAGTTTACTTCTTATTTATTATCATATATTAAGAGAATAATATCCCTCATTACAGAAATTAGACTAAATAAAATTTTTTTAGTAAGGGTATTATTATCGTTATATATGATAATAAATAAAAAGTAAACTTTCAAAATAATATTATATGAAAATCTTAGACTTTTCATCCATAATCATTATTTTCTAATAAATTTTTCATTCAAATTAGTATTACGAATTAATAAGAAAATACAAAAGATAAGTATGTTTGTAATTTATGCAAAATAGAGGGATGAAATTATAGTTTGGACAAACCTCAAGGGGAAAAATGTAATTAACTCTATATT
Source organism: Catharanthus roseus (assembly GCA_028651295.1). Classification (NCBI taxonomy): domain Eukaryota; kingdom Viridiplantae; phylum Streptophyta; class Magnoliopsida; order Gentianales; family Apocynaceae; genus Catharanthus; species Catharanthus roseus. The sequence goes on along the minus strand of JAPQWS010000107.1, from coordinate 3,557,383 downwards.
TATTAGAGAAATTGAATATTTATAGCCCATCTATTTTTGTTCTTTTTCTTGATAGCCAAAAATATTACTTTTATCTTTTTATAGTCATGAACTATTTTTGTTTCTAGAAATAGGCGTGAATTATTTTTGAATTATCAGATATATCTATTTATTAAAACTAGTTTATGGCTATATCTAAGAAGTCAATTCATGACTATTTCCATTAAAAAAAAGTTCATGGTTAAGAAAAGATAAAATCAAAGTTTGTGGCTAAAACAAAAAAGAAAAAATAATTAATGGCTTAAAAAAAGATAAAATCAAATTTTTGCGAATATAAAAAGAAAAGAAAAAATACTTTATATAGTTGTAAATAGTCAATTCCTTTGCTTATTATTTGTAAGTACTATGGTTTATAAAATTTATTTATTTTGTCCAAAGAGCTTCAATGTTGTATAATCTCCTTAGGTTATAAATATTAATTAGCGCATAATATTATTATTATTCATAAATAATAAGAAGGATTATTTCTTAAAGAAATTTTATTTAAACAATGAAAGCCATGAAATAATTAATTAGTATATAAAAAAAATAATATATATTTTTCTAGAAAATAATTAGGAGTTCATCCCAAATTTTCTTGTAAAGAGAAACTAAGTCATGCCTTATTTGCAATTTGTTAAGATGGCTTTGAGATGGTATTTTCGGAGTCCGTTTCCTCACCAAAATCGTTCTTTTATATCTGCTCATAATTCATTTATTCTTTTAGATTAATTTATTGAAGTTTTCAACGTAGGCTCAATGGTGTTGAGGATTTACGAACCAACAAGATTGTTGACTTCCCATAATTCCTCTTCTTTATCTGGATCGTCCTTTAGTAGCAGGATCCATCCCACTACAAAACAAAGGGCCTATTACCAACGGGCGAAACCATCGGTACCACCATATTACCGACAACACACTGATAAAATACTTTCTATCAGGCACTTCACGTCAGTAACAACAACTATCGACGATCCGCCGTCGAGAATTTCTGGTACCGATGACTTTTCCAATGGATGTTTAGTTTCCTGACGGTTTGTGATCAGTTGATGCCCATTCTCCATCGGAAACTAATACCAATGAAAGTGTCAACTGTTCAATCGCTGCCGGTAAGATTAGCCGACGAACTTACCGATCGTTTCTTGCCGATGGTGATGCTGACGACATATACCGACAGTCATTTCTGTCGGTTTGCAGTTTCGTGAATATTTTGGTTGCGACGGGCTTGCTGTTAGTATCCCATCGGTAAGCTTTTTTTTAATATAATTTGTAAAATCAACCAGAAACTCCCTAAAACGCAAAAAAATCCAACAACTATATATACTCATAAACTCATCCATAAGCAATATATCTATTCATAAACATCAAACCGATAACATATCAATAAACTAAAACATCCATAAAGCATAAAATGTACAAGTATCAATGCTTTTCGGGACCCCTAACATCACTAGAGGGCGGGGGAAGAGGGGAGGGGGGAGGATCAACGTTGCTGGTGCTCAGGGCATCAATAAAGGGGGGAGGGGGAGTAGAGGAAGATATCCTAGCCGCATTTGAAGTTCCTGTAGTTGTTGCTATCAATGATAATGTTGATGGAACGGTAGCCATAGCAGTTCTCACGATGTCCATCATTGGTTGCATCGGGGTGTACGGCAAGTGGCTCTGCTCGACAAATCGCCTCATGTGCTCATTTAAGGCGGTGTAGACACTAGAAATAGCAACCACAACCCGGCTCATGATCCTTTGCTCTGCTTGTGGCAATCCAGTTGTGGCCCGATTACTCTTGGTTCTGAGATGAGCTGTCTCCGAACTAGGTCCATATAACTGGCTGCGGTCTAATCCACCAGATATAGTGGCCATTATCTGGAGATTATCTGGCAAAGGAACGCCCGTGGCTGCAGCTTCCTCCTCAGCTTTCTTCCAGGCCTCTTGAAATCTCCTATACAACGTGAAATATTAGTTGGATAATAAGTTATAAAATATAATATAAAATTTAAAGTTGTAATTTATAAATCATTATAAATTACCCAAAACTCCTCTAAATGGAAATCCACAAACTGCCCCTTCTTATCCCTGCTCTGATGCTTGTGGAGTTCCTCCAAGTGTCTGCTCTTGGAGGACCTCTCCGTTAAATCCTCTTGTTGAAAAAAGAAACATTTAAGTTATTAGTTACATTATAATAAAGTAATGAAATGAAATAATGAAATGAAACATCAGTTCTTACCATTTTCAGCTGATGCTCTATAAAGGATATAAAACCACCTGTGTGTTTTCCAGCTCCCTAACCCCTTGTCCCTCATTCCTGTTTCCTTTATTCCCTTTCACAAAATGCCTTGTACTCAAGAATCTCCGAATACTTCATCATCTCCTCCCAGTACATCTCAGGAATCAAAACGGCCTCTTCCTCGCCCCCCAAGTATCGCCAAACAAATCTCTCATCCGGTCGCCAACCTTGACCTCCCATGCATGGCTCATCTTGGTTATAGATAAACTTAGGCCCCATAAACATCTTTTCTGAAATTTCAATGAGATATGAACACATCAAAAAATAATACGCTCCCAGTATAAGTATAACCAGTATAAGATTAAAAAAGAAACATTTAAAATATTATAAGTATTAAAGACCAGTAAAAGACTAGGATTAATTTACCTGAAACTCTCCCCACCACATGTCGCAAATATCCAACGGGACCGTAGACCAATGGTGGTAAGGGTCGATGAACTGCTCTTGCAAGTTAGCTGAGATATGGGTGGCAGCTCTCGAAGATGGATGTAGTCTGTACATAATCTTAGTATATATTAATTACATTTAATTATAGTTTATATAATACTAACGACATATAGTTTATTGAACTTACCAATCTACATTTAGGGCCAATAATTGGCGAGTATCACTGGGGCGGCTTCCAAGCCAAAGGAGCTGTGGATGATGACGGCTATGTGGTCTGGTATGGAAGATGAATCGGGAGTCATGGAACTAGCCAGTACTTGTGTCTATGTGGCCGGTGCGGAAGATGAACCGGGAGCGTCGGAACTGGCCGGTACTATGTCTGTGTGGCCGGAACCTGTGTTTGTGTGAAGGGGTCCTACTGCACCGGAGTCAACGAATCCTGCAAAGCGGGAGTCTATGGCTCCGTTTGTGTAGAGGACAATTAATCCTGCTGTGTAGAGGGCTCTGGATCCTTTCTCTTCCTGCCTGTAGCCATCAAACTTGTATAAACATAAGTATAATTAGGGTTTATTATAAATATCATCAATTAATAAACATGATAAACATATGTACCAAAAGTTAATAAATATAATCATAATTACAATGATAATATAAGTACTATAACATAAGTTTATAAAATATAATCATACAATGTTTTGTATGTTGGAATCCGCATCGGAATCATTATCAAATGCAGCGTCGGAATCCTTCTCGGTCTCTTTCTTGGAGTCTTCATCAGAATCCATTCTATTTTAGTTTCATCATTTTGTGCTCCCATTCTATTTCAGTTTCATCATTTTGTACTTTCTCAAAATATGTCTCAACTGCGATATCTAATTCTTCGACAAATGAGACTTATGGACGAGAGGTCCAGCAATAGCAGCAGGAGGGGTTATTCAGACCAGCAACACCTATAGCAAGAGAAAAAGAAGATGAAGAAAAGGAATAGGAGAGAAGAAGAGAAGAATGAGACAGAGAAAAGAGGGAGTACGAGAGAGAGAGAGAGAGAGAGAGAGAGAGAGAGAGAGAGAGAGAGAGAGAGAGAGACCGACAAGGAGATATGGGTAAGAGAAGGGCGTCGGTGGCGAGAGATCATCAGTAAAGGTATTGGTGGCGAGACGTCAGTGACGGAATCGCCGTTAGTGAGTCGAGTGTAGAAGGGGAATCGGGAGGGTTTTTTGGATAAAGAATTAGCGAAGGGAAGGGGTCTGCTCGATTTTGTATGTCTCTGAAGTGGCCATCGGTAATTACCTTCGCTAGGCCCGTCCGTAAAGCTGAGGTAAATTAACATTAATTACCGATAGCAAGAAAGCTTTGGAAACGTCGTCAATAATCTTCTAAACCGGCAGCTGCTGCCGTGGTAACAACTCGTCATTTTTTGGCACGTAATTTTCCCCCACTTTTTTTTGCTGAAATTCCTAAATGCCGACGATAATCGTCCATGTCGTCGCTACCCCGTCGTTAAATACCGACAGAATTCTTTCCGTCGATAACGACCGTTGGTAAATGGCGCTTTTTTTTTTGTAGTATCCGTCCAAATATCTCCGTGTTCTCTTTGATCACAATGCCATCCGAATGGCATTTGCTCATTAATCATAATTATGTGATGAATTTTTGTCTGTCAATTGAACATGTGTGATAATTTTATGTGGTCTATCAGAGTTAGCACATAATGCGGATATTTTTTGACAGTACGATCGGTGACATGACTTTCTTCTTCATTAGTGTCGGTCATAGGGCTATCATCAGCCTTATCTTTGGTCATCATGCGAGACAGATAATGCTCTGATATCATGAAAATTTTCAGTTGAAAAACTTTACGATAGTTTTCTATCTTTCATTCTGTCAAAAAAATCAATATACACAAATTACATAGCTTACCCCTAATTGCTAGCTAAGTTAGGAATAACAACTATATAAGGAAACTAAATAATCTAGCACAAGCAACTAAAATCAAGGATTACAATTTGATACAAATATCATAACAAAGTCCTTGTATGACAAGGAGATATCCGTGAGGATATCATCAAATATTCTCAACCAATATGTGTAAAAATATAAGAAATTGGCCAAAAATACCCCTAAATAATTTATATTTCGACAAATAAGAACATTAGTTATTTCGTTAACCACTCCTATACGATATCTTTTTACAAGGGTAAAAAATATCCTTACACGACAAAGATGGTTGGTTTTCGGAGGCTTTTGGTCACATGAGACTCATATGAGCGTTTTAATAAGAGCAAAATAATCCAATAACTAATTAAAATTGAAAATTAAAAAATAAGAGGGTTTTAAATGAAAACTTGACATTCTTCTTCTTCTTCTTCTCCTTCCCCTTCCCCCACCTCTACCCGACGACCAAAAAATAATGCAGAGAAAGAACAGAAGTTAGAGAGAGAACGAATAGCTGTTCAATTTGATTAAAAATCAATTATAAGATTTTACTAGCAATTACTCGAGTTGCTTTCGGGGATTTTTCTGAATAAATTTTATTGTATTGCGATTAATTTATAATTTTTTATTAGTATAATTTTGGTAATGATCGATTTTTTTTAGTTAGATTATTAAATGAAGGTAATATGAATCACCTTACTATGCCTGCTAGAACAATGTGAAATTCCCCAAAGTTTGTTCTCGATTTTAGCAATTTGTTTCTTCTCTATTTCAGCAATTAACATATTAAGTTCTACGATAAACTATGACAGTATTAATAACTATCGTGAAGAATTGTTTTAAAATTTTTCATAATTTAAATACATAGCATTAGACAGTTTTTTTTTTTTTTAAAATAATAGATTGCAGCAGAAAGCTCTGTAATTATTGTTGTAATGGACAAAATTCACAATGAAAATTCATGAGCATTCACATATGGGTCATACATAACCTCTAGAGACAAATACTAGTAAATTATAAAGTAATAGAAATTGACGTGAGACCACATTTGATCTTTTCCTCATTCTTGAACAAGTGTTTTCTGATTAGTTTCAACTGCATAGCATCATTAAAATGCAAAGCATTGCCTCATGGTATTACTTCCTCTTTCTGATGAAAACCTTGGATAGACCTCAATTTTGATCTTGTGTAGAAGCAACATAATAAAGTAATTGTTTGTCCAAATTGCCAAAATGACATTCAAATGTTGAACAATGTCAATATTCTCCCAAACCTGTAAACCATGGAATGTAATGAGTTGTTTAAATCTGTGATGTAACTATTTTAAGCACTTGAAATCATGCATATAGAGATATTTATTGTAACACACGTAATAAGAATTATGATATCAAATACAATATCAATTCATGACAGAAAAGACAAAGAATAGCTTTGTAAATCAAGCATCAAATTTCACCTCTTTCATTATGAACTGAAACATCGAGAAGCTCAATTTTATTATATGTACCATCAGATAGTTTTCCATCCACAATTATTATGTTCAAGTAATAGGAACAGAAAGACTAAACTTTGAAAATTTTCATTGAACGATTTTAAACTCCAATCTTGAAACTAAACTAAGAATACAAAGAAAGCAACTATACAAAAATAATGAATGAAATGCGAAGCTTATGATATGTAAACTAATTTAGTTCAACCATAAGAAAGGGAAACAATAGAAGAAAATTGCAGTTGTTTAAAATTTGTGATGTAAACCAGAAATGAATTCAATCATTCATTCTTCAGTAAGTCTACTATTTTCTTCTGACTGTAGGTTGATGATACAGTACATATTAATCAGGATAAAGTCCATTTTGAACAAAGAAAATATAAAAAAGGTACTCTTAACTTCATTCACAAAGTGAGGGTTGTTTTCATCCTATAACCTCTGAAGTTGTACAAATTGATTATCTGAGAATTCATTAACTCACAACCGAACATCCCTAATCCGTCAGTGAAGAAACTTTTGGAAAGAGAATTTTCATCACAAAAACAAAATGAAGAAAGGAAAATATACAGAAGATCATAAACATGTGACCTATATCTCTTTGAGGAAATAAATACTGACCTCTTTATTAAAGATGTCATGAATTCAACAAACTGTTTCTTCAGCTGAGTTATGATATCCATGTTGTCCTACACAATTTTACATTGACTATTATTACTGTTGAATGACTAAAAGGCAATATGAAAAATTGCAGATTTTACTGACCTCTCAGAAAGTAAGGCTTAGATCAATGAGGAAAGTTGTTCACGATTGGTGGTAACATTAAAAGCAATCAAATCCACCCAGAAAGGCAAACTACAAACATGTTTACTGTAACTCATGCAATAAGAAATATGACATGTAATTCGATATGAATTCGTGACAAAAAAGACAAACAATAGCTTTGTAAATTCAAGCTTGAAAGTTCATCTCTATGCTTAAGAACTAATATGATATATACCATCAGATTATTTACTTTCCACAATTATATGAAGAATCATATGTAGAATCAGATTTAAAGTAAGAAATTAAACGTTTAAACATCAGAATACCTGAACACTATGTTGCTATCCTGTCTTTGATTAGAAAACTGCCAACAATAGAATATGGTTTTTCAGCAGGAATTATAAAATGGAAACATGCTTTTCAAAAAGAGACAAAGAAAGAAACATTATTGTTAAAAAAGACAGATATCAAATAATGCAAGTTATTATGCCTATATCACAAAATGGAGCATTGAACATTATTTGATCAAAATGAAATATGATGATATAATAGGGAAAAAATCAAGTGCATTATAATATGGAAACGGTAAAAATTATTAATAAAAAAATTTTCCTTCGATTCAAAATGTTGAAATATAGAAAAATTTATTGTTAAATAACCTTTCATTCATTTCAAGATACTGAAGAGCTTATCTTTGGAAGCCTGAAGAATGCCTCTTCATAAACAATATTCTTGGAGTATTCTTTGTAATCCTTCTGATCTTCGATCATCAAAATTTTCAATCATCTAGGTAATTTAACCCTTGAAAAAGTTACATAAAGTTGACCATGGGAAAAGAATGGTCTTCACAATTATAATCTAATATTTTTTAAAGTCTGTCCTTGACTTTTGTTTATAGCAATTGCATAACAAACTTTGACTGGGAACTGCCTTCTTATGAATGTGAACGGTAATTTTTTATCAACTGAAGGCAAATCTATTCTTGGGATTGGTACTTTGTCACTAATGTTTGACCCCCAAAATAATTTTTCCTTCAATTACCCTCTTTCTGATTTGTGTAACAATCATCCTTGTTCCGTTACATATGCCTTTACTAGGGTTAACATTTCTTAAAAGCATGATTGGAATGCTGACTTTAGTTTATGATTAACATTTCTTAAAAGCATGATTGGAATGTGGACTTTTAGTTGTAGTTTATGATCTGGCATTCCTGGAAGCTCGAAACTATTAAGAAATTGACCTCTTTCCGATCTATGTAACAATCATCCTTGTACTGTTACACATGCCTTTACTGGGGTTAGAATTTGTTAAAAGCATGATTGGAATGCCAAATTTTAGTTGTAGTTGATCATCTGGTATTCTTGGAAGCTCGAGACTATTAAGAAATTATTTAGGGTACAAAAATTCTTCTCCAAGAATATTTCTTGAAACCTTGTCCATTCAGTCTGAACTTATGTATTCTGCAACATCACCCATGTATTCTGGATTTGACATTTTTTGTTCGAAATCAGGATAAGTAGATTGGAAAATATCCTCAATTGGATCTTTTCTTTGGTTGATGATGAAGTTTTCAGAATCTTTATCCAAGTTGCTTTAGTGTCATATCCTCTTGTCTTTGTTGTTTCAACATCGTCTCCTATTCGTAGAAGTCATTATGCAAATTCTTTTGACTATTTATATTCATTTGAATTGTATTAATAGCTTGCTACAGTCTCATATTCTTTGAGAGTGTTAGAAGTTCATATTTATTCTAGAGTTCTGATTGATTTAAAGAGCAATGTATTATATCTAAAAGCTTTCCTTTTGGTACAACTGGTAGAATTTGTTGAAAATGGCCTCCTAACAAGACTATTTTGCCACCAAATGCTTTATTTTCATTGAATCCTAGTGATCCTCTAAGTATGTCTTTCAACGTTTTATTAACTATTTTAAAAAGATACCTTGAGTTCATTGGAGCTTCGTCCCATACAATTATTGCAGCTCTTTTTTATTAATTCAGCAAGTTGAGTATTTCCTTTGATAGAGCATGTAGTCTCTTCATTTGTCATCAATGGTATCTTAAATCTACCGTGTGCAATTCTTCCTCCTGGTAATAAAAGTGATGCTATTCCTGCAAAAGAATTCATTAGATTGGTTTTATTAATAAGAGTAAACATTGTCAAAATGATTTAGTGCATCTTAAACCAAGTTAATTTTCTATTTTGTTGTCTTACTTAGTCAAATAATGTAGTTCTGTAATTTACAATTGAAATAGTCAGGTTTGAGGAAGTCTTTAGCAGAAATATTAGGACATGTTTTATTTTAGATAGTGGTAGGCTTTTAGGAGAGGTTAGTTAGTAATTTTTGCATATAAATACATTCAGTATTGCTGTAGTTTTCTTCAGTTGTCTCTGCATCTCTTTTGTTTTATGGTACCAAAGCTTCGTTGAAGCTTCAAAATACATTTTCTCTCTTCTTGTCTATCAAGTGGTGTTGTCTTGTTCGAGTAGATTGAAAGTTGTGAAAAGAGATGGAAATTGCAAATGGAGGTAGTTCAAACACCCAACACGGTGTCGATAAACTTATAGGGACAAACTACAAGTATTGGAGAATGTGCGTGGAGGCATATCTTCAAGGGCAAGACCTGTGGGATTTAGTTGCAGGAGATGATAGTGAAATTCCTGCTGACACTCCGAAAAATTTTGAACCACGCAGGAAATGGAAGATTAAATGCAGTAAAGCTCTCCTTGCTCTAAGAACTTCTATTAGCAAAGAGTTCATTGATCATATCCCGGACATCAGCTCACCAAAAGAAGTATGGGAGACGTTAGAGAGACTATTTTCGAAAAAGAATACAGCAAGGCTGCAATTGTTGGAAAATGAGTTGGCATCATCGACACAAGGAGGTATGTCTATTTTTGAATATTTCCTACGAGTTAAAAGCCTTTGTGCTGAAATTTCAGAACTAGATGCAGATGAGAAAATCAGCGAAGGCAGGTTACAACGATATCTCATTCAAGGTTTGGCGAAGGAGTACATTCCTTTCGTCACCTCCATTCAAGGATGGGCGAATCAACCTTCGGTAAAAGAGTTAGAGAGTTTACTTTCTAATCAAGAGGCCTTAGCAAAACAAATGGCTAAGAATCATAATACAGATTCTGCTCTGTTCTCAAAAGAGAAGCAATACAAGAAAAACACATCAGCATGGAAAAAATAATGAGAAGAATTCAAACACAGGAAAAGCTACAAACTATGACTCAGAAAATGACAACTCTTTTTAAGTGTTATAGGTGTGGTAAACCTGGGCATATAAAGAAGAATTGTAGAATAAAGCTATCAAAAGAAAATGTTTCCAGCGAAAAACAAGATCAACTTAAATGGGAGCAATGTTTCACCGTAGAAGTTGGTGAAAGTAGCAGCACAAAATCACCACCAGATCAAGCTCTCTTAAGTCATGGAAAATGTAAGGATGAGTGGATCATTGATTCAGGCTGCTCTCATCATGTAATAGGAAATGATGAGCTACTCTCAGAGCTGCGTCAACACAAAAGAGAGCGAGTTATCTTTACAGTTGATAATTCATCCTATCCAGTAGCAAAAGAAGGGGTTGTGAAGATTGAAACGGATGACAGGAGCATAGTCAAGTTAAATGATGTTTTCCATGTTCCAAGTTTGAAGAGAAATTTAATTTCTATTTCTCAAATTACTGATTATGGGAAATATGTTTTATTTGGGCCTAAAGATGTTAAAGTTCTTGATAACGGAAAAAACATATCTACTGATGTTGTTACCTCTGGTGAGAAGAAAGGTTCTTTATTTGTCATGACAGCAAGAAAAGCTTATGTGAAGAGGACAAGCCAAACTAAAAGTGTAGCAATTTGGCACGCTTGATTGGATCACATAGGCTATCAACTGTTGCAGAAATTTTCCTCAAAGAAGTTGGTGGATGGCATGCCGTCGCTGTGAAATGTTCATGAAGATGTAGTTTGTCAAGGGTGCCAATTTGGAAAGTCGCATCGCCTTCCCTTCACAAACTCGTCAAATCGTAAATCTTCCATGCTTGAATTGGTGCATTCAGATCTGATGGGACCAACAAAAACACCAAGTTACACTGGATGTCGCTACTTCATGGTGTTTGTCGATGATTTTTCAAGGTACACCTGAGTGAAATTCATGAAAGAGAAGGATGAAGCCTTACAAAGTTTGCTGAATTCAGAGATGCAGTAGAAAAAGACTTTGGAAAGAAGAATAAATGCCTTCAAAGTGACAACGGCGGAGAGTATATGTCTGATGACTTCTTCACATATTGCAATGATAATGGAATTATGCGGCAGATGAGATGTCCAAATACGCCTCAACAAAATGGCGTTTCAGAAAGGAAGCTGGCTCATCTTGTTTCTACGAGTCTCTCATGGTTGCATGATAAAAGTCTCCCTCAAGAGCTGTGCATTGAAGCTATGCAGTGCGCTTGCCATGTAATCAATCGCTTACCTCCGTGGCCAGATAAAGAGAAGTCTCCTTTTGAAACTCTATATAGTGTCAAGCCAAATGTTAATTACTTTTGAGTGTTTGGTTCAATTTTCTATGCCCATATTCCAAAATCTAACAGAACCAAGCTAGACCTGAAAGCGCAAAAGTGTATCTTTGTTGGCTATGACCCCTACAGGAAAGGATGGAGATGTATGGATGTAGAAACAAAGAAATTTATCACTTCTAGAGATGTTGTTTTCGATGAAGTGCCATCCTCTTATCAAGAAGTTGTGCATGATAATGCAGAGAGAAGCTCACAGCTTCTGCCGGAGAACAATACGGAAGCTATGTGTGATGGTGATGATGAACTTCCTGTGTTTGATAGCTCAGATGTAGAAGGAGATAAGCAAGAAACTCGAAGGATGTCTGCAAGAGAAAAGAGATAGCCATAATACCTCAAAGATTATGAGGTAGAAATCAACAATTGTTCCACTACTTCATGCTTCTCTATTGGAACAATGGATAATGAAGAACCAACTAGCTATGAGGAAGCTAAAGACAAACCAGAATGGCAGGCAGCTATGATGGAAGAAATTGATGCTTTTGGACAAAAATCAGACTTGGGAGTTGGTGCCAAATCCAGAGAAGTGTAATCCCGTCACCTGCAAGTGGGTATATCGCTTAAAGAGAAAACCAAATGGGACTGTTGATAAATGCAAAGATCGGCTTGTCGCACGTGGATTTTCACAAAGCTATGAGTTGGATTATGAGGAAACATTCAGCCCGGTAGCAAAAATGATAACGCTGAGAACAATTTTTTCTCTAGCAGCCTTCAAGAAGTGGAAGTTATGGCAGCTTGACGTAAAGAATGCATTTCTTTATGGAGATCTTGATCGTGAAGTGTTTATGGAACAGTCTAAGAGATATGTTTCTAAACAGCATCCTCACCATGTTTGCAGGCTCAAGAAAGTTTTATATGGGCTTAAGCAAACACCACGTGCTTGGTATGGTAAAGTGGCTCAATACTTTATCTTCTGTGGATTTAAAGTTTCTGATGCAGATTCTAGTTTGTTTGTTAAATTAGAATGAAATGTGCACTTGTTGGTGTTGTTGTATGTAGAAGATATGATTATTACAGGAAATAATAAAGCTGAAATCTCAAAGCTGAAAAGTGATTTATCGATTCGCTTTGAGATGAAAAATTTGGGAGAAGTTGGCTATTTTCTTGGTTTGGAAATTGAAAAATCAGATACTGGATATTTCATCTGCCAAAAGGCTTACGCAACAAAGCTTTTGCAACGATTTGGCATAGGGGAGTCGAAATATAAAGTAACTCCAATGGAACCACATGTCAAGTTAATGAAGAAGAAGGAAAATTGCTGCAAGATGTTACGAAATTTCGGTAACTTGTTGGTAGCTTAATTTATTTAACTATCACAAGACCAGAAATTGCTTATTCTGTCAATGTGGTCTCTCAATTCATGCAGTCTTCAAGAAGTACTCATCTAGAGGCAGCAAAGAGGATTTTGCGATATATAAAAGGCTCTCTTGATTATGGTTTAATGTATGAGAATTGTGAGAGTTTTGTGCTCAAGGAGTTTACTGATGCTGATTGGGCAGGAGATGCAAATGACAGACATTCTACTTCAGGCTACTGTTTTAATGTTAGATCAGCTGCCATATCCTGGTGTAGCAAGAAGCAGAATGTGGTTGCTCTATCTAGCACTGAAGCTGAATATATGGTAGCAACTATGGCTACACAAGAATGCATGTGGTTGAAGAGTTTGATATAAGATATACTGTGCGAAGTTGAGTATGCTGTACAGGTTAAATGTGATAATGAAAGTGCTATCAAACTTGCTTCCAATCCTATTTTTTATGCTCGAATAAAGCATATAGAAGTTCGCCATCCCTACATTCGAGAGAAGGTGTTGAATCAAGAAATTGAGTTGTTGGGAATCTCTACAAATAACCAAGTGCAGATATTTTTACAAAAGCATTAGGGAAGCCCAAGTTCGAAGAGTTTATAACTGCACTTGGTGTTACTAAATTTAAGCATGCACTAAGAGGGAGTGTCAAAATGATTGAGTGCATCTTAAACCATGGTGTTACTAAATTTAAGCATGCACTAAGAGGGAGTGTCAAAATGATTTAGTTCATCTTAAACCAAGTTAATTTTCTATTTTGTTGTCTTACTTAGTCAAATAATGCAGTTCTGTAATTTACAATTTAAATAGTCAGGTTTGAGGAAGTCTTTAACAGAAATATCAGGACATGTTTTATTTTAGATAGTGGCAGGCTTTTTTAGGAGAGGTTAGTTAGTAATTTTTGCATATAAATACATTCAGTATTACTGTAGTTTTCTTCAGTTCAGAATTCAATAAAAACCAGTCATATTCTGTATATTCTTCTGTTATTCTATTTTCATTTCTGTTGTTCTCTGCATTTCTTTTGTTTTAAACATTGTACAAGAATGAGAAGATAAATCTTATTTAATACCTGAGGATGCTATTGTGAGAATAATTTTTTTATTGGTATCTGAATTTGTTGATTATTGTCTTGTAGACGAAAGTCTTTCATGTTCCTCCATGTCCGTATAGGAAAAAGAAATTTTACGTGAATTGTTTTGTACGAAATGCACAATGATATCACAAACTTTTTTTGGTCAAGATTTAACTTTGTAACCATTCCTTCATGTTCTTTTCTGAGGTTGTTAGCATCATACATAATCTCTTCTCTGATACATGTGTTCTCAATATCTTGGAGGATGTGTTTTTCTAATACGGGCATGCCTTGTATTTCTACAAGAGATGTTCCTTGTTTGAGTAACACTTTTGTATTTCTCTGATAGTGTACTTCTTTAATTGTTCTTCTGAGTGTTTCAAATTCGGAAACCGCAAAATTTTTCTTTGACGATGCTCAATATAATTGTTTTTTTTTTTTTTTGGTCTAATTTGCTTTCCAAAAGTTTTTCACATCTAAAATATCGCAAAAGATTAGTGTTGTCACAAATAAGTCCCTCAGTTGACTTCCTGTTGCCCACGCAGCTTCTTCAATTGTATCATTCCATTCTTTATCCTCTTATAACAAACCTCTAGTATAGCATACAAATTTGAAAGTTGGATATACTTCTCCATTGTAGGTATTTATGTCTTCATAAGATACTGAACCTCTAACATAATTTAATAACAACCTCATGCATTATCTTTCTCCTGAAGTTAGATGAGCAAATGTACACGACCTATGCATTTTTCTCATTTTCTTTTCTTCCAAAATTTTCCATTTGCATTCCAAGTGTATCTCTCAGGAAACTAAGTGTGTTATGTTTCTAGCCTCTTGATCGATTTTGGTCAATTCAAGCTACTGGGTAAACATTGTCATTTTTGCATCCTCATTTTGGACAACAGTTGGTAGAAAAGAGTTGTCTTTGAAATCCATATATTCTCCTCTTGAAGATGATATGCTAATCCTTCTATTGTCGACTGTTAGACATATATTCAAAATAGGATTCCTGTTAATCATAAACTATGTATAAGTTGTGTTTCCTAGTTCTATTTAGCTAGGACTTCTACTTCTAATGTGTTTCCTAGTTCTAATTTGCTTAGGATTTGTCACTTGGACAAATCTATAAATTGTACACTATTCTCACATTAATGAGACAGAAAACATAAGATTGTTTTCCCCACTGGAAACTTTCATTGTATCAGAGCCAATTGTCTAAAATTTCTCAAAATGAGTAATGACAATATTGGCAATGTTGATAATGACATGGTGGAAGAAAGCCATGTTAACAAAATAAAGAAAGATGCTTATTATGTGGCATCCACTGATGGACCTGGATTGATCCTAACAACGATCCCAGATTGAAAGAGACAGAAACAGATAATAATTATG
The DNA here is from genome assembly GCA_028651295.1 of Catharanthus roseus. NCBI lineage: Eukaryota > Viridiplantae > Streptophyta > Magnoliopsida > Gentianales > Apocynaceae > Catharanthus > Catharanthus roseus. Next base: position 3,542,165 of record JAPQWS010000107.1, on the reverse strand, counting down.
CAGAATGGGCAAGGGCCATGCGCATGGCCTTGCGATCGAAGAAGAAATTGGGATTCATTGATGGAATAATTCCAATTCCTGAAGGTGATCCAGAAAAAGAAGAAGAATGGTGGGAGATCAATAATCTTGTAAATTCTTGGATTCTCAATACTATCGAACCCTCTCTCCGATCCACCATATATCATTCAGAGAGAGCTGATGAATTATGGATAGCCTTGAAGGAACGATTTCTAGTTGGCACCGGCCCACGAATATATGAATTAAAAGCAGCATTGGCAAACTGTAAGCAAGGCGGTGATTCAGTACATATATATTTTTCACGTCTAAAAAAGGTATGGGACGAACTAGAAAACTATACTCAACTTCCGCCCAGCATAGACACAGATCTGTTGAATTTTATTATAAAAGAAAGAGAAAACGAGAAGGTTTTCCAATTTTTAATGGGATTAAATAGTGCAATTTATGGCACTGTTCGTTCACATATGATCCAACAAGAACCTATATCCAAATTACGTACTGTACTTGCTCAAATCTGTAAAGAAGAACAGCACAAAAATTCGACACGAAAAGAAGATTATTCTGGATATGGCGCCGCCTTCGCCGTCGTCGGAGCCGCCGGAGAAGCCGCCGGAGCCGCCGCCGGAAATTCCGCCGGAATTGTCGCCGCCGCCAAAACAGAAAAAAAAACCAGAAATTTCTCCTCATCCTTCTGCTCCCACTGCAGACGCGCCGGCCACGATGTATCTGGATGCTTCCAGCTTGTTGGCTATCCGGATTGGTGGCCTCAACACCCTCCCTGTAAACTGTCAAGACAATCCGTACCGATAATGGGACAGAATTTACACCCCTAAAGTCGTATCTTACTACCCATGGCATAATCCACCAAACTACTATTCCTGGCACACCACAACAAAATGGAAGAGTTGAACGCAAGCATCGCCATATCTTAAATGTAGCTCGGGCACTGCGATTTCAAGCCAATTTACCTATAAAATTTTGGGGAGAATGCATTTTGACAGCTGGCTATCTCATTAATCGAACTCCCTCAAAATTGTTACAAGGTAAGACTCCTTATGAATTGGTATACCATGAAAAACCATCCTACTCTCACATTAAAACTTTTGGGTGCTTAGCTTATGTACATAACCATGATCTCCCAAAAGATAAATTTCGAGCCCGCAGCAAACCATGTGTCTTCCTTGGCTACCCTCTTCATAAGAAAGGATAGAGATTTTACGACCTGCAAACAGAAAAATTCTTTGTGTCCCGAGATGTGATTTTTGATGAAACAAAGTTTCCATTCCATGACCAATCAGGTACTTCCATTTCTCCAGACTTCACACAATCATACAATTTTGGGGAACAAGTTTTGGGCTCCAAGCAACAAAGTATCCAAAAGAGGGGGAGTTTAACACACAACACACCAAGCCCAGATCAACCACATCCTTTCCACAGCACACCTGCAAACCCAGATCCACCAAATCCTTCCAGCAGCCCACTCACCCAAAGCCCATCTCCGCTTTCAGACCTTGATCCACACCCACAACCCAGCAGCCCAGGCCCACCACCAACCTCTCCAGCCGCCCCTCTCCAAACTAGTCCAAATAATACTCCTGCCAGCTTGCCACCAGAAAATCCGCAAATTAATGCCCCAAGACGAAGCACTCGAGTTAAACATATTCCGACTCGGCTCCAAGATTATGATTGCAATGCCATATGGAAGTCCTCTATATCCCATTCCTCCTCTGCTCTCTCACCCTCTTCGGATCTCTCAGGTACGTCCCTTTATCCTATCACAAAATTTGTGGACTATAGTAAATTTTCTGATACACACAGGCAATTTTTAGCATCTGTAGCAACAGAATCCGAGCCTACTACTTACTCTGCGGCAGTCTCTAATCCTCTCTGGCGCACTGCTATGCGTCAAGAGATTGATGCTCTTGAACAAAATGGTACATGGATTTTAACCTCCTTACCTCCTGGAAAACGAGCACTGGGGAGTAAATGGGTCTACCGGATAAAGTACAAAGCCGATGGCACCATCGAGCGATATAAAGCCCGCTTGGTAATTTTGGGAAATACACAAATGGCAGGTATTGATTTCACAGACACCTTTGCTCCCGTTGCTAAAATGGTCACCGTTCGTACTCTTCTTTCCGTTGCCGCTGCTCGCAACTGGCCGATCCATCAAATAGATGTTCAAAACGCCTTTTTGCATGGAGATTTACAAGAAGAGGTGTATATGCGACCACCTCCAGGATTTCGTCCCTGTTACAAAGGACAAGTCTGTCGTTTAAAGAAGTCTTTATATGGTCTTCGCCAAGCCCCTCGATGTTGGTTTTCTAAACTCACCAGCGCTCTCCGTAGGTATGGTTTTTCTCAGTCTTATGCAGATTACTCTCTTTTCACATATTCTCGAGGGAATATTTATCTATGTGTTCTTATTTATGTGGATGATTTACTCATTACTGGAAATTCCCTATCCACACTTGAAAAATTCAAAGCTTCATTACACAAGTGCTTTCACATGAAGGATTTGGGCTCGCTCAAATATTTTTTGGGCATAGAAATTGCGAGAAACTCTACGGGATTATTTTTATCCCAACGAAAATACACATTGGAAATTCTCTCTGAAATGGGTTTATTAGGTGCCAAGCCAGCATCTACTCATGTGGAACCTAATCATCAGCTGGCAAAAGCATCTGGATCATTGTTTGACAACCCAGATCGCTACCGCAGACTCATAGGCAAGCTCATATATCTCACACTCACTCGGCCCGAACTTGCATATGATGTACATACACTTGCTCAATTTATGCACGCCCCTCGTCATGCTCATTGGGATGCTGCTATCCGCGTTGTCCGTTATCTGAAAGGGAGTCCTGGACGTGGCATTTTTCTTTCTTCTAAATCTCCTCTTTCGTTAACTGCATATTGTGACTCCGATTGGGCCACCTGCCCGATAACTCGCCGCTCTCTCACTGGTTATTTTATCTCTCTTGGTGGGTCCCCTATTTCTTGGAAGACAAAGAAACAACATACTGTTTCTCGTTCTTCTGCCGAAGCTGAATATCGATCTATGGCTATGACTTTATGTGAACTTAAATGGTTATCTATTCTTTTGCGCGATCTTCATGTTCCTGTCACTCGCCCCATTCCATTACATTGTGATAACCAGTCGCCCTTCATATTCGTCGAAAATCCCTGTTTTCCATGAACGCACTAAACACATTGAAATCGATTGTCATTTTGTTCGTGATGCTTTTCAAGAAGGTTTTATCTATCCTGCTTATATTCGAAGTGAGGAGCAACCTGCCGATATTCTTACTAAGGCACTTCATCCGACCATTTTCATCGATTAGCTTCCAAGTTGGGCATTTCTGATCTTCATGCTCCAACTTGAGGGGGAGTGTTAGACATATATTCAAAATAGGATTCCTGTTAATCATAAACTATGTATAAGTTGTGTTTCCTAGTTCTATTTAGCTAGGACTTCTACTTCTAATGTGTTTCTTAGTTCTAATTTGCTTAGGATTTGTCACTTGGACAAATCTATAAATTGTACACTATTCTCACATTAATGAGACAGAAAACATAAGATTGTTTTCCCCACTGGAAACTTTCATCGACCTTCTGAAATGTATATCGAATTCATATATTCTCCAACACGCCTCACATGCCAAGATGTATCGACAATCCCAAAAAAAACTTAACTTCGTTAACATCTTCATTCTCTGAAGATGTTATCTAACCACTATCATTTTTTTTTTGTATAATAGTTATTGTTTTGTCTGGTCCTTTATTCACATACTTGAACAAATATTTAATAAATCTTGATTTGTTACATGCCTCGACATTGATATTCATAGATATCTATTATATGGTATCATATATCTGTTATAAGTCGAAATCCATTCATCTCTACAAATTCAAGTTTTCATGTCTTTTGTAAATACGTAATTCATTGTCATCAGTTGAAGTCATATTTCGAAGAGATTTTGGAAAAATTTTTGAACGATGACTTGCAAATTAATGTAATTATGTTAAGATATTATATGGTTATTGAGAAATTCAATTTTTTATAAGTTATTAATATGTTATTATTGTTTTGTTTTTAATATTTACCTCCTATCACACAAGGTGAATTTTGATATCCAAGTCCACACGATCCATGCATCATAATTTTAGAAACAACATCATAACCTTCTGGTTCTTTATTTGGATCTGGAATTTTAGTTGAAATGATTTCATCTATTTCTTCTGATGTTTGGCGCTTTGTGGAATGATTTAGCCAAATGATTATAAATGAATGTGGGAGACCTCTGTTTTTGAAATTCAATTGTATACACAACTATCATGAAAAGTTGAAAATATTTTCAAATATGTTATATAAGCATTTAAAGTTCCAAATTTTTAAAGATATTTGATATTAGAATGTTACCTATATCAACTCGTCCAAAAATTTGATTCTTTATGATATCATAAAAAATTTCATCAAGTTTCATCTTGAAGACTCTTGCTTCAATGTCAGGTCGATTTTTGGGCTTGTCCAACTATTTCATTAAACATTTCTTATATTTCAACCCAATTTTGGATTTGCATTGAATGTAATAAATAAATCAGGATTACCAAAAACTCTACACACTCTATTACATCTTGATAATTTTGAATTATGTACTACAGACTACCCGTAAAGAAGGATGGCAATGTAGTTCTTCTTCCTACTTTTGTTGAGTCCGTGTCTCCTTTTTGAACAACGTCATAAACTTTTCTATACAGTTCAGTGCACAAATTACTTTGATTTTCAACAATCCATTGTAATTGGCTTTGTTCTATTGAAGTGTATGCATCAGCAATGAATTGTGAAATAATCTTCTAGAGATTAAAGAGTTAGACCTCTATTTCATCTATATTGTAGAATATATGCATAATACTCTCTCATGGTAATGTATGTTCTTTTAGTAAGCCATTTACATTTATTCTGAGTATAAGGTAATTTAGGATGATATCCATCTTCTCTACAAGGAAATAATAATGAATATTGCAGAGCCATAAAAGATGGATTAAGATAACCGATTCTTCCAGACTTCATTTCAACAGTAATATTACGATTTCTACTTGCTTGATTGACGTCTCCAACAATCAAAGCGGCTACTCTGCTGCTTTTGGATGCTCATACTGTCTTGTAGTAAAATTTCTTGAATGGTACAACCTTACTTTAAATTTAGAAATTTCTTAAACAGTACAATCTTACTTTAAATTCAAAAATTTATCCTGATGCATATTTGTCTCGAGCAACTGTGAAAATTTTCACTAATTCATTATGCTCATCAAACATTTGGATTAAAGATTCCACAATCTTAGGATTCAAATTGCCATTCACTTGTCGCTGGTTCACTGCTTTGATTCTATTTTGAACTTCATTTGATGTATTGTGAAAATAGAGTTGAATGAAGTGCGCTTGTTCACTATTTGCAGGTAACAATGATCCAATTCAGTGATAATTCTCTCCGTTGATGCGGCATATGTAAGGTACAGATTTATTGGTAATCTTTTTATCTACCTTTGCACCCATAGAAGTTACTGGAAACATTGAATTATATGCTCTTATGTTTTCTAAGAAGGCTGATGATTGTTCACATCCTTCTGGGTATAGTAATGTATGCAATGGCTCTGGAGCTTTCTTATACTTTGGTAATTGAATTTTTCCTTGCTTGCAACAGAATTTATATTTTGGGTAAATTCTTTTGAATTCTTTATTTGGCTTTTCATGATCCCAAAATACAGCTCAACAATGTTTACATTCATTACGAGATGACCCATATTGTGACATTTCATTTGATCTGAGAACCTACAAATTATAATGTTAGATTAGTTAATTTAGTTTAATTAAGCTTTTAGTGTGATTTACTTTCAACTTATTTTTATGAGTTTGAATTGGTCCCTCTTTATTTTTATTTTTTAATAAGTAGCCGTCATTATTATCTTTAGGTTTCTTTCAATATTTATTATTTATTTGTATTCATTATCATAAATCTACTAAATAACATGCTATAAATTGTAGGAATTTTCGCTAATTTTTCATTTTCTACCAAATGCATGTGGAATAATATTTACGTATATTTCATTACCTGCTTGTGTTGGAGTTGTTGTGGCACATGTAGATGTTGAAGTTTGTTTTTTCCTTAAAATGTCTAGATGTTGTTTCTTTGTTTTTCTTGATTTTGCCATCATCACAGAATCTGTATTTAAATAGTAAATGTGATGATTTTAATAATTATATTTTTATTTTTTATTAGATTTGTTGAGGTGGAATTTTTTCCTATGTATTATCTAAAGTGATGATGATTACCTACTTCCACTAGTTGTGTTGAGGTTGATGCTCTTGATATAGAACATGAGTTCTATTTTCGGTTTTTTTTTTTTTGTCGAGCCCATTTTTAAAAAATTCAGACTGAAATGGGCTACTTTTTGTTTTCGGTTAAGGCCATAACGTACATCAGAGATGATAACGCACAATCATGGTGCATTATCCTTAATCACCGCATTAATCGCGTAAAAATCTGACGTGGATCTCAGCTGGCGCTGAGCTGTAGATAACGCACTGTGCGTTATCATGTTATAAAGCAACAAACCCTAGCGCCGCCGACCCTTCTCTTTCCTTCCCCCCTTTTTTTTTTCTACCCCAGTCTAGGCACCCCCTCCCCTCCCCCCCTTTTTTATTTTTCCCCAACCTATTTCAGCCACATTTGCCCACCCTTTTTTTACTCTCTTTCCTCTTTTCCTCCTTTCTTCCTCCTTATTTCTCTATTTCCTCTCCTTCCCCCTTACTGTTTTTCCAGCCCCTTCTCCTTCATTCTTTCTTCTTTTTTTCAGCCACATTCATCTCATTCTTCTTCCTTTTTTCATCTTTCTTTCTTCGGAAATTTTTTGTTCATGCCTCCGCCAACTGCTAGGTATTTTACTCTATTTTTTTTCTTATTATTACGTATTGATTTATTTTTATCTAATGAATGTGTATTTTATTTTGAAAATTACAGTTAAATTAGTAAATCTTGGAGATTTTCTTTGGAGTACGAAGGCTATTAAGGATTTGGAGTACGAAGGCTACTAAAGCTGCATTTTAAATTTTCAGTAAGTTTTTAGTTATTTAGAATTTTTTTTGTTTATTACATATTAAGTGTGATTATTTCGGTATTTGTTGTTTGTTAATATTTTTTATGAATTTTATTTATTAACTTGAATTAATTTATTTTTTGTGGAAATGGGTTTCACATATATATTTAAAATGTTTGTTATTAATGAATATGTACAAATGTGATAATTTTATGTATATAATTGTTTTTTAATTTAAAAAGTAATATTACGGTAATGTATTATTTTCTTTAATTTATGTAGATAATTATGTTTACTTTATTACCTTACTTTATGATTATTAGAAAATATTTAGATTATTATTTTGCATATTTCGTATAAATTATTGAGTAGAAAATATGAGAATATGTAATTCGATATTTTTAACATTTTTTTTTAAATGTAGAAAATATGAAAACAAATCTTTTTGTTGTAACTTAAAAATTGTAAAATTTAAATAATACAAAACTTAAAAATGTATTATTAAAATCTAAAATTTTACCTTTTTTTAATTTTTGGATTTATGCTTAAAATTGTAGTTATTAATAAATTTGTTCAAATTTGATAATTTTATGCATGTAATTGTTTTTTTTTGTATTTGAAAAGTGATATTAGGGATAACGTTTTTTCATGAATTTACAAGCGGATAATTATGGAAAAAATTTTTTTAGCAACTTAAAAATTGTAAAATTTAAATAATACAAAACTTAAAAACCTATTATTAAAATCCAAAATTTTACATTATGTTTTTGTGAAAGTGTGGTTTGGATTTATGTTTAAAATTGTAGTTATTAATAAATGTGTACGAATTTTTATTTTCATTAGAAAAGTGATATTAGGGTTTAGGATTTTTTTATTAATTTATTTGGATAATTAGGTTTAATTTCCTACTTTATGATTAATAGAAATTTTTTTTAATTATTTAGGTAATTAATTTGAATGTTAGAAAATATGGGAATATGTAATTCGGTATTTCTAATTTTTTTTTATTTAAACAGTAGAAATTATCGAGAGGGTTTTTGGTAGCTAGGATACAACCTTCAATATTCTATCCAAATACTTACAAACTGTACAGGATATAAACTCGGGGACTGTCTACGAATTTTTGCATCACAGAACAAGCAGTCCCCCTAATTATGTTTTCAAATTTGTTTTCTGGTGTTTCTCGCCATGTATAGACGGATTTCCATATTGCTGGCTGGTGATTTCTGTGGATGGAACACACTTAAGAGGACCATACAAGGGCGTGCTGTTAATTGCAAGTACGTGGGATGCAAATAATCACTTATTCCCACTTGCTTTTGTAATTGTTGATAAAGAATCTTCCGAGAGTTGGAATTGGTTCCTTAAAAATTTGCGAGAATACGTAGTCAAAGATTGCCACGTATGCCTCATTTCTGATCGCCACAAAGGTATTTTCTCACCTATTCAAAGTCAACCTTTGTGGCAACCACCATTCGCAGTTCACCGGTTTTGCTTACGCCACATTCGAGCAAATTTCAACAAGACCTTTAAAAATACAACCCTAAAAAGCTTGATGTGGCAGGCTGGAACAAAAACGAAACAAGGAAATTTGACCGTGTAATGAAAGAGATTCAAGAAAGAAATGTGGATGCATACATTTATTTGATGAAGTTGGACGCAGAGAAATGGACACTGTTGCATGATGGCGGTCACAAACACGGTATCATGACAACCAACATTTTTGAGGCACTTAATAGTGTGTTAAAGAAAGTTAGGGTTCTACCTTTAAAAGCCTTGGTTGAACTAATATTCAACAAACTAGTTAAGTACTTTCACCAACACAGTGAAGAGGCAGAAAATTATGTGCATCCATTTCCAACTCGAATTTTTGACAAGTTCTTGCGGATTGAACTGAAATCAAGAGAATACAAAGTTACAACTTACAATCCACGAGAGGAAATATACATGATCAAATCTCCAATCCGAGTTTCTGGTACGGACAACAACGTCTATACATTGCGGCTAAATAATAAATTTTGTAGTTGCGAAAAATGGCAAACATATACATTACCTTGTTCTCATGTTCTTGCAGTGTGTAGAGAAAATGGGTCAAGAACAGATGCTTATGTACCGGAGAGTATATTCACGACAAACGTACATAAAAACTTACCAAGCAAATTTTCATCCGGTTTTGAGTGAGAACTTTTGGAGGGATGTCCCTTTTAATTTGACATTTTATCCTCCAAACATGAAAAAGGAATGGGGTAGGAAACAAGGCAAGCGATTTCAGGGGGAAATGGATTATAGAAATCTGGATTCTCCCCCAAGATGCGGTAGATGCCGCATGCCGGGACATAATAGGAAAAATTGTAATAACCCCGGACCGAGCAATGTATAAGTTTGACATTTTCTTGAAATAGTTGTAATAAAACATGTTTATAATAATGAAATTTTTCTTTCAATTTCTTCTAATTACTACATCATTGCTCTAAATTTTTACGGTTTTTTTAGTATTACTTCTTCAAATAACTTGCAATGAAATAGTCAAAATGTAAATATATTTTCCAAGCAAATGATATAAATAGTACAAAATAAGTTAAATATAATAAATACAGTCTTTTTAAAAAATTATACAATTATAATTTTTTCCAAAACAAATTTCATTAAAAAAAACAATTCATTAAACAAATTACTAAAAAAAAAAACTTATACAATTATAAGTTTTCCAAAAAGAAATTTTTATTAAAAATAAAAAAAATGTTCATTCAAAAAAATAAAATAAATTAAATAACACAATTGTAAACAAAAAATATTTAAAAGAACAATTAAAAAAATTAAAAAAATTATTACGTGGCTGATAACGCATAATAAGTATGCATTATGCCGAGTCATAACGCACACTGATTGTGCGTTATCAGTCACGTTGGCTTATTAGCTTAATTAACTGATAGCGCACAATGGTTGTGCGTTATCAAACCATTATGCGTTATGGCCTGAATCGGAAAAAAAAAAAAAAAAAAGTAGCCCACTTGAGTCTGGGCTTTTTTAAAATGGGCCCAACCTAAAAAAAAACCTATTTCATTCTATGAAATAAAACTAAATTTGTGTCTTGGAATGCTTGGAAAATCCTCAATTACTTCCTCCATATATGTATTTCCATCTACAACGATCGTCAATTTCCCATTCACAACTTTGTATGTAGGTTTTGTTTCTTGCATTATAAAATTCTTCATTAAGTAAAATTTTTCCTCTTCCAAGTACAAAAATCTAGCATAAATTTACTCAGAATTATACAATGTCTCACATTTTCCTGAGTCACAATTTGAACTTACATAATAAAGTTGAGCATTGGGAAATCAGTTAATATATATATATATATATATTGCAGTAATAGAATTCAAAAGATTCTTTGAAATTTCAAAAATTGCAAAGACTTTACTCCTGTAAGATTAAAAATAGGCTTTAATTTCATTTCCTACCTTTTTTTTTTCAAGGTTTATGTTCCAACATTTTTTTGACAACTTCAGTTCTAATTATAGTGTTAGCATCTGTTGATTGCAGAAACTCTTTAATGAATTTAAACTATGGACACTGTTAGCATCAGTTTTAGCAGTTTGTACCTTGAGGCCAAAAATAATTATTCTTTCATTTGCCTAAGTTACTTCAGTACTACCTTAGGCAATTATTGTTGTAGCTATAATCCATGCAACATATTCATGTTTGCTATCAAAAACCTTTTTGGAGTCCTAAAATTCATGATATATTCATGATATATTCATATTATGTTACCTCTCACGCTTTAGGAATGAGGTTGTCCTAACAAATCATGCTTAGTGTAAAGAGAACATGCATGGCATGCAACGACTTTTTTCACCAATAAATAAAGGCAATATACTAATTATCTTGAGATCAAAGCAATGGATTCTATTGTTGTTTGTTCCGATTTTTTAAAAACATAGATTTGCAAACATTTACTTTGAAATGAAAAATTTTTGGCTCCATATTTGGATTCTTATTCATTAAATTAGTCTCACAAATTGTTGGTGATGTCTAATTTTCTAATAAGAGAAACAAAATTCATTAGCTAGTGCAGTGAGGTTCGTTTGCACAAATACATCAAAAATCAATATATGATTCCTCATAAAATTTAGTACTAATGGTTATTAATCTGGTTATTTCTCTCCCCTGGTGATTGATAATCAGAAATCTAGAACATTAACCTCTCAATTCTCAAAACACTTCTTCAATTTTAACAAGTTTAGAAGCAGCATCCTTATCAAGAAACCAAGTCAACCTCCTAAGCAGAAACTTGAGCAGCAGGGAAATCACTATTATTCAAAAACACAGCTTTCGCAGTATTAGCCAATTCAGATCTAGTAATCACCATAGCAATTTCCGACGAAGAATTGATCACAGGAAAATTAAAGTAATCCTGGGCAGAAAATAGGAAAAGACAGAAGGAAGATGAGATAGCAAAGAGATACACATTATTTTACTTAAACAGACTACTCCAACCTATAACAGACTGCACCAACTTAAACTACTTCTCATACCTTAGACTTATACCATAAAAAAGATAATAATCCTTACAAATTCGTCTAGTTTGCGACTCTACCTATCTTCTTATAACAAGTCTCTATAAACCCCACCCCCCCTCTTCAGAGAGCAGATCTACTAATATGATCATGAGTCCCAAAGATGTAAAACTGGCAAAAAGGACACACACAGTTTTATCAACACATTTCCAAAATAGATAAAGGTGAAAAAATGATGAAAAAAATTGGATACATTAAGCGGCCATCGCGATAGGTCAAATTTCTAAAAAATTTGTATTTTACAGTTCCATTATATTTTTTCAAGGAAATTTCAGGAGAATAATGCGATTTTTGAAATAGGTAAAATTTAATAATTCATAGACGTGAAAGAGGCATGCATTTTCATGAAGTATCAAAAATTCTAAATTGATCAATTCTTCAGGCCTCTAAGCATTAAATGATGGAATTAAATAAATAAAACATAAGAAATTAACCTTACTCAATAGATTATTTAGAATAAAGAATCGAAACGTGTACCTAGATCCATGGCCATTCATTTGAATATTAGGTTTGAATATTCTGATTGTTGAGTATGCAACCTGATTTCCTCAAAGAGATAGAGACTTTTAGAAGTGGTAATGATCTAAGTATACGTGCAATTAGGACCATAACCCTAATATATAGATGTATTTCCTAAACAGTTCATCATAGTTTTGCTATACAATCCCTAGGTTTCTACACATTTATAAAGAGATCACACACTTTTATTAAGATGACAGACTCACTTATATAAATATAGATTATCTTAATTGAGTCTCAATATATATAATAACAAACACATAATTAAATTAATTAATACATGTACGTCTATATGTCCAAATGCTATATAAATATGTGTGCACATGAATTAAGTACAAAGATCTAACAATCTCCCACTTGGACTAATATTCATGTATGCACTTGAACAAACAATTATGTAATTGTCACTGTAGTAGCTAGCACACTTTAATTGGTTATCTTAAACCAACTTTGTTCATTAATTTCATTAATACACAGATCAAAGGGACTTTCACTGCATTAAAAGAACAGTTAAACCCAACATTGGTCACATGCATTAATTTAACTAAATGACCTGAGTTGAGTGTGGATGTGTAGAATAGAAATTACATGTAAATGTAATCAATTCATTCCTATTTCTAACTAGTCCAAGAAAATTGAGATCACTTTAACAATAAATAGGAAATGAACAACTCAACAACATGGTTTTAATGAGCGAATGGTAGAAAATTATTATCACATTAACAATAATAAATAAATAAAGTATGAGCATAAATATATATACAGACTCCCACTGAATTTTGACACCATCTAAAGATACAACACCCATATGGATAGTATGTTCTATAAAGACCTTCAATGTCAATGCTTTAGTTGGTGGATCCACAAACATGGAACCTGACCCAATAAGCTCAATACTAATTATATCATTCTGAACTCGCTCTTTTACAACTAGAAACTTGAGGTCTATATACTTAGATTTTGTTGAGCTCCTATTATTATTAGAAAAGTAGACTGCAGCTTTGTTATCACAAAATAATTTAAGTGGTCTCTCAATATTGTCAACCACACGCAGTCCTGTAATGAAATTACGCAGCTAAATAGCTTGATTTGATGCCTCAAAACATGCTACAAATTCTGCCTCCATAGTTGAAGAGGCAATGAATGTCTGTTTGACACTTTTCCATGATACCGCCCCTTCAGATGGCAGAAAAATATATCATGATATAGATCTCATGCTATCTTGACATCCACCTAAGTTGGAATCTGAATACACCAACGATCTCAAGTTTATCCGACTTTCTATAAGTGAGCATATAATGTTTGTTTTCTACAAATACCTCATGACCCACTTGGCTGCTATCCAATGTGCAGGACTCGGATTATCAAATATCTGCCCAGCATACCAACTATAAATGCAAGGTCTGGACGAGTAGAGACTTGTGCATACATAAGGCTTCCAAATACTGAAGCATAAGGAATGCCTTCTATTTGCTTGGATTCAAAGTCATTATTAGGACACTACTTGAGATTAAACTTATCTCCTTTGGCCACCGGAGTATCAAGCAGTTTACAATCTTGCATTCCAAATTGCTGTAATACCTTCTCGATGTATCCCTTTTGTGATAATCCAAGAATTCCTCGAGAACAATCTCGATAAATTTAGATTCCTAATACAAAATATGCTTCACCAAGATCTTTCATTTCAAATTGCTTCGAGAGAAATTTTTTAGTTTCATGCATTAAACCTACATCATTAATAGCAAGCAAGATGTTATCCACACAAAGTACTAGAAAAATGTACTTATTTTTACAGAACTTGTGATGCACACAATCATCCACAACATTTACATCAAAACCAAAAGATAATATCACATTGTGAAATTTATAGTACCACTGACAAGAGGCTTGTTTGAGCCCATAGATGGATTGCTTAAGTTTACAAACAAATTATTCAGAATTTTTGGATTCTAAACCTTCAGGTTGTACCATATAAACTGTCTCATCAATGTTCTCATTAAGAAAAGCTATTTTGATATCCATCTGATGTAACTTAAGATCTAAATGTGCCACTAGTGCCATAATTATTCTAAAAGAGTCTTTCAAAGAAACAGGAGAGAAAGTCTCTTTGTAGTCAATGCCTTTCTTTTGAGTGAATCCCTTAGCGACTAGACGCGTTTTATATCTCTCCACATTGCCTTGTGAATCCTTTTTGGTTTTAAAAAACCCATTTGCAACCAATTGGTTTCACACCTTCTGGCAAAGGAACAAGATCCCACACGTCATTTTCTTTCATGGATTGAATTTATTCACCCATGGCATCTATCCATTTACGAGCATTTGAGCTTTCAATGGCTTGACAAAAGGTGATTGGATCATCTTCTGCCGAGTTAATATTTTCCATATGCTCATCAAGATTCACAACATAATCATCTGAAATTGCGCTTCTTCTTTCTCGAATGGATCTTCTTAAGGGCACTGGTCCTTGAGGTTGTTGAGGTTGCTCCATAGAAACAAAAGGTTAAGGAGCGACCGGATGATCAATTTCAGGCAAAGCCTGTTGATCTACATTATGAGGAAGCACAACATTGTCTTATACAGAATTTTGTTCTTGAAAAAGATTAGATATGAGAAACTGCACATGTTCAAGAACAACACTAGGAACGAGAACTGAGTTCTCATCAAAGACAAAGTTTCTTGCCTTATCTTCCCTTCCAACCTCAATATCCTCAAAGAACCGGGCATTTCTCATCTTAAAAAATGTTCTGTTTTAGGAATTATAAAACTTGTAACCCCGTGACCGTTCAGAGTATCCAACAAAATAGCAACTAACTGTTCTTTCATCCAATTTCTTCTCATTAGGCCTATAAGGCCTTGCCACAACTGGACATCCCCATATCCTTAAATGTCTTAAGACAGGTTTCTTACCTGTCCACAACTCATATGGGGTTTTTGCTATTACTTTAGTTGGAAATCTATTAAGTATATAGACTGCAGTTTTAAGTGCATCACCCCAGAGTGATTCTGGTAATTAGTATGACAAATCATACTTCTTACCATGTCCTTAAGGGTTCTATTTCGTCTCTCAGCAACTCCATTCATGCTAGGTGACCCCGGCATAGTATATTGAGGGACGATCCCACACTTTTCTAAGAATTTGGCGAATGGCCCTGGATGTTGTTCACCTGAACCATCATTTCTGCCATAATATTCACCTCCACAGTCAGATTTGATGCATTGAATCTTTTTGCCTAGTTGATTTTCAACTTCAGCTTTAAATGCTTTGAACTTATCCAAGGTCTCTGATTTCTCATGTATCAAATATATGTAATCATAGCGAGAGTAATCGTCTATGAACGTTATAAAGTACTATTGACCATTCCAAGAAGCCACAGAGAATGGTCCACATATATCCGTATGTACTAGTTCTAAAACGTCTTTAGCTCTCTCGGCACCTACTTTTTTCTTGTCTGTTAATTTACCTTTAATACACTTGACACATATTGTATTATCCGAAGTGTCAAGCGTTTTAAGAATTCTTTCAGACACAAGTCTATCAATTCTCCTTTTGGAGATATGACCTAATCTTTTGTGCCATAATGAATAGGAGTTCTCATTAGTTAATTTTTGTTTGGTACCCCGTGTACTTACATCCAAGGATTCATTAGAAGAAGTAGTCTCAAGCTCATATAAATTATCATGAGGATATAAAAAAAACAGTTCCCAAAAATTTAGAATCAAAGTAGAAACGACACTGTCGATTACCAAATGAACAGAAAAACCCTTCTTTGTCCAAAACTGAATTCCGTCTAAATGACAGTACAACGGATGTCTCTTTTAATTCTAAAAATAAACCAGTCTTTAATGATAATTTAAAAAAAGTGCCTATAGCTTGAACTTCTGCCGTACTGTCATCTCCCTTATAGATGAACCTTTCATCATCCCTTGGTTGGCGGTAACTCTGGCAACCTTGCATAGATATACTTATGTGAGTAGTGGCAGTCGAATCTAACCATCAAGTATATCTTGGCACCGAAACTAAATTAACCTCTGAACAGACAAAAGTTAGAGGCATACCTTTCTTCACGCGCCATGCGTGATACTTGGGGCATTCCTTCTTAACATGAGAGGAATCTTTACAGAAAAAACACTTTATGTCTTTCGACTATTCCTTCTATTTTTTCTTCGCCGATGTATCCGCAGTCATTTTGCCCTTTCTTTTCTTGTTACCTTTTGAGAAAGTGAGATTAACACTCTCAACCTTATGTTGTCTCATTCTCTCTTCCTCTTGCACTAAATGTAAGATGAGTTCATTGACTGTCCATTTGTCTTTTTGACGGTTGTAACTCACCTCAAACCGGCCAAATTGAGGATGAAGAGACATCAAAACAAGGTACACAAGTAGATCATCAGGAAGATCCAACTTCATTGTCTTAAGTTTTGATATAATATGAGACATCTTGATAACGTATTCCCTAATGTTTCCCGAACCATTATACCTCATGGCAGTGAGTTTACGCAATAGCGTAATAATCTCTGCCTTTTCTCTTTTTATAAAGCATTGTTCCAACTGTTCGAGAAACTTAACTACATTATTCTCATATGTCACGTTAGCAAGAAAAGTCTTTGGAATTGTACTCTTCATGATCATTAGACTTAACCTATTTGACCGTTCCCACTGAGCTATTTCCCTCCGTTGTCCAGAGGTACTAGTATCCATCAGCTCAGCTGGGCGTGGCTTTTTAATGGCCAAGTCCAGATCCAGACAACCCAAGTGAATTGCAACCTTAGCTTTCCAAGCTTTAAAATTGGTACCATTTAATGGCGGAATATTACTCAAATTAGCAGATAATTGAGCAACAGAGATACTAGTAACTGTAACAGAAAACATAAGATAACAAAAATAAATAAAGCTCACTCATATACATAAAACTTTAATAATTCATGGGCTATATTCATAACAAATCCAATCACATGAATATCAGTGCAACACCAAGTCTAGTCTTTGGACAAAGAGTTAGATTGCAAGTGATTTTCTTGATGTAGTAATCGAGCACTAACAGTAAAATAAAGTCAAGTATCAAGCCTTCCTTTAGGCCGACTTAACACTTACTATGGATACTTAATAACTATTACATGTTCATTACCACATGTATTTGTAATACTCAGCCTGACAATAACAATCTTCCTTTGGGCCGATTGCTACCCGCATAAGAAATACAAAATACGACATCTAAGTAGTTCATTATCAAAAGTTTTTCATTGGAGAGTCTATTTTGGTAGGATGCCACTTCCACCAATCAATATAAAGCTACTAGACATGCTCTTTAGAGCAACTTAAGTTGTTATGAATATAAGAAAAAAATTAATTATGTATATATATTTTTTATATATGATATGTATCAAAAATTCAGATTAACCATAGCAATAATACTTGCATAACAGAGGATCATGGATGCTACGATTCATTCATAAAAAAAATAAAAAAAGGAAAGTAATAATAATATAATAATATATAAAAATGATTCCAATACAAGATGGCATACTCTGAGACTTAATACACGAAGTACATAAAGAATGAAGCCGCGTTTCTTTTTTTTTTAAATTAAAAAAAAATAACATCACCGAATATGCATGCTTGCACATATGGACGAAAAGCAAGCACAAAAAACCAAGGACAAAAACGCGTACAAGCTACTGATAATCCATTAGAAAAGCTGCAATTTTTTTTTATTATTCACACAAAATAAGAAGAAGCCTGTAGGCCTTGATCCATCACCATAAACAAAAACACATCAAGCCATTATATTGCCTACACCCTTTTTTTTTTAAAATCAAACGAAGAACAGCTACAAAGTGGCGATGCGGAAGTATCTTCATCGAATTAATATTGAGGAACCGAATCAAGATGGATGAAAAAAAAAACTTTTCCTTCTTAAAATCGATTTCCGAAAATCAACCAAAAATCAAGAATCTAAACAATCTTTGATGTAAGGAGGCTCTGATACCATTGATGGAACTAAATAAATAAAACCCAAGAAATTAACCTCACTCAATAGATTATTTAGAATAAATAATCGAAACGTGTACCTTGATCCATGGCAATTGATTGATTTGAAGATTGGGTTTGAATCTTCTGATCGCTACGTACGCAGCCTGATTTCCTCAAAGAGATGGGAACTTTTAGAAGTGGCTAATGATCTAAGCATACGTGCAATCAGGGGCCATAACCCTAATATATAGATGTATTTGCTAAACAGCCCATCATAATTTTGCGATACAACCCCTAGGTTTCTACACATTTATAAAGAGACCCCACAATTTTATTAAGATGACAGACCCACCTATATAAATATAGATTACCTTAATTGGGTCTCAAAATATATATAATAACAAACACATAATTAAATTAAGTAATACATGTACGTCTACATGTCCAAATGTTATATAAATACGTGTGCACATGAATTATGTCCAAATATCTAACATTAAAAGTTTCCCAAAGTCAAATAAACCTGTATAGAACCCTTTTCTCCTGCTTAACTTTGATCAGTTCACTAAATAGAACACACTGTAGCATTCCTTTAGCCATGCTTAAATTTCGTGGGGGTGAGTTTTGTTGGATATATATGTATATATATGTGATTCTCTTAGATTATCTTGGATTGTATAAGAGATTATTTTAAATTATTGATTAATATTGTTTTGGTGAGTATTATAGAAGTATTCCTTATTAATGGTTGGTTAGAATTCTATATTGATTTCAATTAGAGTATTTTGTTGCATGTAAATAGTAGATCATAATAAATAAGAGAAGACTTGAAGCTTTCAATATTATTCTTCTCTATGCCTTAAATTTCTTTAACAGTTTTAGTTTTAACTTGTTTACAGTACTATAATGAACTAAATATAATTAGGGTTTAAAAGAATACCTTTTAATATTCTGCAGGCTCTTCATCTCCTACATAGCCATGTTCAAGTCTATATACTCTTAATCTGAAAGGATTGTTGGAACATATTTGATTGAAATCATGACTTTTAATGTTTTGTAGACTCTCTATCTCCTCTATAACTATATTAAAGTCTATATACTCAGAATCTGAAGTTATTGATTCAAGAATTTAGAGTAATGGTTAAGAATCTTAAAGCGGTGTTTTCAAGAATGATTAATTGCTTAGAAAAATGTGAAGAGCATTATGTGTTAAGAACCCAAATGGTTTGAAGAAGAGTTATCTGCTAGGGTAATGGCTAACTAAATCTTCTAAGAAACTAAACGAATGTTTTGAAGAAGAATTTATCAAGACATTAATGGTAGAGTAATGACTAATAAGAAATTGAATTAATTGTATTTTTGGATATTTTTTCAAATCCAGAATAGTTTATACATAATCACTAATTATTAGCTAATTGGGGTCTAGCTGGATTTTAAAAAGAAAATTATAGCTGGAATTTCATAGCACAAACTTTTTGTGCCACCTAGTTAAGTGAAAAATATTTCTTCTCAAAAAAGTCCATGTGGCAATATCATGAGGTTCTACTCCAGTTTTACTTTATATAATATGGATTTTAAAATAAACATGAGTGTTGATTCATAATAGAGTAATTTATGCATTTTAGACTACTACTGTATTCAATGAATTATATAGAAGTTAGATTATTTCACTCACTAAAATATAGATCCGACAAATAGATAGAAAATTCAATCATCTGTAATAATGTATGTCAAATTTCATACAAAATAGCTTAATTTGATAAGTGATCAAAATCTCTAATCATGTCAACCATATCTTGTGTATAGTGGTCTTTATGGATGATTGTGTAAATAGATAACTCCAATCAAGATACAACTTGGATAATGGGATAAAAAATATATAACATTTATATCTAACGGTCTCAATATCCGAAAGTCCAATAATTTTAATTTAAGATAAATACCATGTTAGAGACAGAATATACACATCAGTCATCAACTTCATAAGCACATGCATTTTAGAGACAGAATAGAGACGGATAGATGTTAGTGTAACTCTTTAGAGATGCAAGTTATAGACTCTAATTAGTCTCTAAAATATCGAGGCAGACAAAATTGGCTCTATCGCGACTCTAATTTATGATGCATGACACGTTGAGACGATACGTTGGTCTCCATTGCGTCACTATGAAGAGACCATCTATACGGTCTCCAATTTTGGAGACCGCTCATGTACAATCATATCTTTAACTGGTCTATGCAGACCTCAATATTTTGCTCTATCTTGACTCGATATTAAAAATGTATAGCCACCTATACAATTCATCTTTATTTCATCTCCAACAAGTCATAAATATAGAAACGCAAATTGGTCATAGTTATATGGTCTTTGATAATAGAGACGGATACAATAGTAGTGACTATATGGTCACTGTAGTTCATCTTTTCTACAAGTAGAGTTGAAATAGAGTCGCATATGTTATAGACCAAAAATAGTCGTCTCAAGATCGTCTCCATTGCGTCATTTTTTTTTATCCTTATTTTGTTCTGTCTCTAAGATTGTCCAACTCTAAAATTTCATTTCCAAATACCTATTCTCTTGTAGTAGAGGGTTCTGAACACAGCTATATTTGAAGATTTAAAAAGGGATATAAACAAAAGAGGTTTGGAAGAAGGTTTATAAGTCTTCTTATATCAGACTTTAAGAAGAATTTTTGTTGCAATTTGATAGTTGGGACTTGAACTGCTCACACTATTGTTTCCTTTCTTTTAAGTTTATGAATTCAATTCCTTGTTTAACTATGGGCTTTAAGTTTTTAAGGGAAAGGAAAAATCAATATCACATGCCAACATCTCTTGTCTCTGTATTTGCATATTTTGATAATTAATGAATGATATACTCTTTGTATCTTGGTTGAATTTACACTTCTGCCAGATTATGTTTCCTAGAAAGATAAATAAATTGTTGCAATATTCAAGGACATGAAAACTTTTCTTTTTCCTTAATTTTTGGAAATTCAAGAAGTTTCCACGCAGCTGTGATAAGATAATTATAGAATCAACAAAGGAGAAGTACTCCAGAAGGAATATTGAGCAGCCGCATTTGTTGGCCACCGGGGGTAGGGGAAGAAGAATGAAGGTCAAATTTTTAATTAAGTCCCTCTTCTTTTTTTAATTATCAATTTAGTTTGATTAGTTATTGGAATTTTTCCCTTATTAAAAAATCCATGTGAGTGTTGTATGACCAAAAGTCGCCTAAGACAATCCGTCTTCGCCGTGTAAGGGTATTTTTAGCTCTTATAAAAAGATATTGGGCAAAAGTGACTAATGAAATAATAATATTCTCGCTTGGTGATGTTGGAAATAATTAATGCAACTGAAGTAGTATGAATGAGAATAAGTTTTTCAAGGTGGCATCTTTAAAAATGGAGTGATTTGAATCTCTCAAGGGAGAGGCATAAAAAGGGGAAGTACTTTATATTTAGAAGTGCTCCTTAAAGAGTAAATTGCTAAAACAAGCCCTTGCCTTGTATGCGTACGCCCAAGGGGTGCAAATCACAGACCTGAAATGTTTGGCTTGTGTGGGCACAAACAAAAATGGGGTCCTAGTCAAACCCACGTTTTTCCAATTTTAAATTTAAACTAGGTTTAAATTCTGTAACAATGGAAAACTGTCACATTTATAATGAAATTATAAGGGCTTTGTAACATCCTTTTAAATTGGTTTTAATGCATTTATAAATGAAATTTAAAGGTTTTGTAACAACCCATTTAATTTTGGTTGATGTTGGAGTTCAGTTTCATTTCCTGAACACTATGTCTTCTTGGCAGCCTATAAATACTAGATATTCGAGCAGCTTTTGAGGACACTGAGAATTCCTTATCTTCCAAAATTCTTCTTTTGTATTTCTCCCTTCCAGCATAGTTTTCATAGTGTTCATCTAGTTTATCTTGTTCAAAGTTCGCCGGTGAAATTGTTTCGGTGCAAAGCAAATTTTACGTTTCCATTTTATCATGGAAGACAGACATTCAATAAAACCTCTAACATTATACCTATAAGGAACGAATCTATTTTAAGGAAATTGAAGTACTTCAAGACTCGAGTTCAATTTTTATTCCCTTTCTTTGATTTATATTACTATTGATATTATCACAGTTATAATTTGATATTATTATGACAGTATTATGTTATAATTATTTGAAGTTGTATAATTAACTGTTCTAACAGTATTATGTTACAATACTTTGAAATAGGATAACCAACTATTCTAATAGTATTGTGCAAGAATCTTAAAACATATTATAGAAATTTTATTATATACCTTTTTATATTCATGAAACAAGGAACAATTGGATGTTATAGTAAACTTTGAGCTTTGGCAGAGTTAGATCTAAGGCTTTTAGACATTTTATTTTTTTGTATTATACGGTGGTGGAAAAGGCAGAAGATGGAAGGCGATGCAAATGTCTGTGGAAGGTTGTTATTTTTGAAGAGCACTTGGTAGCAATCTTTCATTCTATGGATGGACATGACAAGGTAGCATTACACCTTTCTTTATTTGATTCTTATTTAGTTGTTGATTCTGTGATGGAAAGAATCAAGCAACTTGAAGCCAAGATGAAGGCTTCGACATCAACATTAGACCTTGTTACTTTGGTTGCTGATGTTGGAGTCCTCAAACGTATAACTACTGCTTTGATGGACGAAATGAGTATGATAAGGAAGTTTATGACCTCCCTTGTTAAGGATGTTGCTTCGTTGAAATGGAAAAGAACCTAGAAGGTAGATTCCGGTAGTGATGAAATTTTCAAGAAGCAATGTGGTTTGTAAGTTGGTACTTCTACCAGGATAGATGACAGAAATGTAAAAGTACCTAGTAAGGCAAAATAGCCTTGGCATTTTCTCTGTAGATAGCCACATGAGCAGGTAAGATGTCTCGAATAAGGACAGCCATCGAACGTGATTGGTTCCATAGGGACAGTTCTTCTCGTGGTGTTGGATGATGACAAGTGGTGGGTGGCAGAGACGGGCATGGTACCGATTATTGTTAAAATGCCTATGGTGGCGCAACCCATGTCCTATTTCTCATTTAGTAATTTCATTGTAATAGTTAGCAATGTTTTACTTTATTTTGTACCTATGTTGGTACAAATCTGCTCTGTCGTATGTAAATGCATTAGTTCGCTTTACTTATTACTTGTTAGAGTCTTCCTGTTTGTAGCATAATAGACTAGGTCATTTCAATTATGGTTCGATATGTCAAATAATTAATTTGAATCACATTCCCACATTATTAATTGATTTAAAGCATTAGTGGAAAATTTTGCATCAAAGCAAAATTGACAAGAACATCTTTTTATAAAATTGAAAGGATTCCCAAACCACTTGAATTGATTCATAGTAATGTTTGTGATTTGATATCTGTTCAAACACAAGAAAGTAATAAATATTTATTCATATTGTTTTGTTGAATAAATATTTTATTTATTTTGTGTATTTGTTAAAAGTATATATGGGATTTTTTATAAAATTGAAGTTGAGAGTCAACTTCGCAAAAAGATTAAAAGATTGAGAAGTGATAGATATGGTGAGTATGAGGCCCCAATCGATAACTTTTGTGCACAATATGGAATTGTCCATGAAGAGACTGTGTCATATTCTCTTCAATCTAATGGAGCTGCTAAACATAAAAAATTGCACTTTGAAAGAAATGACGAATTACAATATTGATAAGTTCAGGTTTACCATCGTACATGTGAGGTGAATCTATCTTATCAAGTATTTATCTTTTAAATATGGCACCCCTCCAAAAACAAGATAAAACTCCATATGAGTTATGGAGTAGTAAGAAATCATCCTATAAATACTTGCGAGTGTGGGGTGTCTTAAAAATGTGACAATACCAGCATCAAAGGCGATAAAGATAGATCCAAAAACCAGTGGACTGTAGCTTTATAAGTTATGCACATAATAGTAGTGCATATCGGTTTCTTGTGCATAATTCAAAATTTTCAAATATACACAAGAATACTGTTATGGAATCAAGAAATGCATTTTTCTTTGAAAATGTATTTCTTTGAAAGTCTAATGATGGATCTAATTTGTCAAAATGAACTAATGACAAAATTCAAGATCTTGTTGTAGTTCAAGAAGTTGAACCAAGACACAGCAAAAGAGCAAGTGTAGAAAAATTATTAGGTGATGATTTTGTAAGTTACTTGCTAAGAAAAAAAACTGCTAACATATGCTAAAACTATGATTCTTCAGAAGGATTTGTATGAGAGAAGCTATAAAGAGTGAAGTTGATTCTATTTTGCAGAATCATACTTGGAATTAGTAGATCTCCCACATGAATGTAAACCTTTCGGATCCAAATAGATTTTTAAAAAGAAAATGAAACCTGATGGTTCCATTGATAAGTGCAAGGCCAGGCTTATAATTAAAGATATATGCAAAAAGAAGGCTTAAATTATTTTGATACGTATTCTCCTGCGACGAGAATAAAGTCTAGAAGGATGATACTTGTCATCGCAGCTTGAGAAAATTGGATACACATCCAATGTATGTTAAAATAGCTTTTCTAAATGGGGATTTAGATGAAAAAATCCATATGGAACAACCCGAGGGTTTTAGATCTCCAGGTACTAAAAAGAATGTTTGTAAACTTGTGAAATCATTATATGGTTTAAAACAAGCACCAAAGAAGTGGCGTGAGAAGTTTGACCACGCAATGATTTTTAGTGGAGAGAGTATATCTCTAATAGAATACTCAAGAATCGTAGAGAGGCTATATCTCAAGTAGAATACTCAAGAATTATTGAAAGTTTAATGTATCTAATGAGTTGCACTAGACCAAATATTTGCTTATGTAGTAAGCAAATTGAGTGGATATACAATTAATCCAAGTGCAGAGTATTGGACTGCAATAGTTAGAGTGTTAAAATACCTTCGGTATACTCGTAACTAAGCACTACACTATACCAAATATCCAGTTGTACTAGAAGGCTACACAGATGCTAATTGAATATCTGATATAAAAGATTCCAAATCCATGAGCGAATATGTGCTTACATTAGCTGGAATTATTATATCATGGAAATCCTCAAAACAAACTATAATTGTCAGCTCCACGATGGAATCTTAATTCATCACTTTAGATAAATATGGAGAAGAGGATTAATGGCGATGCCATTTTTTGGAGGAAATTACAAAGTGGGAAAGACCTGTATTGTCTAAATGTATTCATTGTGATAGCCAATCAGTGATTGGTAGAGCGCAGAATGCCATGTACAATGGTAAGTCTAGACATATTCGTCGTAGACACAATACCATTAGACAACTACTCTCGTCAAGAATTGTCTCAATAGACTACGTGAATTCAAAAGATAATACTGCAGATCTGCTAACCAAAGAGTTAAATAGAGATGCAGTTGAGAAATTGACAAAGTGAATGGGATTAAAGCCTGTAAAGTATAAAAGTTTTACGAAGGAAAATCCAACCTAGTTAATTAGAGATCCCAAGATCTAGGTTCAAAGGGATAACCTACTTGTAAAACTTAGTGTGGTCACTATGGCGGTAAGCTCAGCTCATTCCAGTCATGAAACAGTGATGTAACGGCTAAGGTTAATATTATATTGCTTTAATGATTCTTATTAAAGTAATTATTATTACTTTGATTTGAAGAAATCACTTATTCGAAAGAGAAGTGGGCAGCTTCAAAGGAGAATTATTCAAGCTCAATTCTTTAGAAACTCTTGTAGAACCATAACAAGTTCATAGCCAAAATCAACAAAATCATGAGAAAAAAACAAAGGGAATAATTCCTATGTAAATATGTGGGTTCTTTACACAATAAAGTAAGATAGTTCAAGGATATCGCGTCTACTAGACATCTAGCAAAATAAACATATGTTATAAGGGGGAAGTTCAAAGGGTAACACCTACTTTCCCTATGCAGGAGTCAGTAGATGAACACAAAAATCGAGTGAAAACAATTTTTCATTCATGTGGGTGATTGTTGGAAATCATTAATGAAATTGAAGTGGTATGAATGAAAAATTAATTTCTCAAGGTTGACATCTTTAAAAAGGGAGTGATTTGAATCCCGCATGGGAGGAAGCACTTTATATGTAAAAGTGCTCCTTAAAGGGTAAATTGCTTAGACAAGCCCTTGTCTCGTGTGCGTGCACTCTAGGGGGTGCAAATCACAGACCTTTAAAGGTTTTGTAATAGCCTTTTTAATTTCGTTTTAATGTTGGAATTTTAGTTTAATTTCTTGAACACTATGTGTTCTTTGCAACCTAAAAATACTAGATATTCTAGCAGCTTTTGAGGACCCTGAGAATTTCTTCTCTCTCGAAATTCTTCTATTTCATTTCTCCCTTCCATCATAGTTTTCATAGTTTTCATCTTATTTTTCTTATTCAAAGTTCGCCGGTAAAATTGCTTCAATGCAATCACGTTCCCGCTTTAGCTTGGGAGATAGACATTCAACAAAACATCTAGCACTATGCAGAGAGAGTACGAATCTGTTTTAAAGAAATTAAAGTATTTCAAGACTCAGGTTTAATTTTTATGCCTTTCTTTTATTTATATTACTGTTGATATTGTCACAGTTATAATTTGGTATTGTTCTAACATTATTATGTTATAATTATTTGAATTTGTATAATCAACTATTCTAACAGTATTGTGTTATAATACTTTGAAATCAAATAATTAATTGTTAGAAGAGTATTGTGCAACAAGTAAAACATAAATTAATCATTTCATTTTTTGCCAATTTCTTTAAAAAGATTTATAATTTTATCGTCTATTTTAGGCCTAAAAAATTTGATATCTTTGACCCGATATAATAATACACAAAGATATATATACCACATTTCCAACAAAGCATGATGTGTTTGCCGGTTTCACCTTTATCATAGCGCTTATTCGAGAGTCTTCTCCTTTTGTGCTTTATAAAGCTAAAGTAAAAAAGTAAAGGCGTTAAACTTAAATTTTAATCAATGCCCCCTTTTTTCTTGTGCTTTTGGTTAACGATAGAGGCTATGCATTTATTAAGAACTTATGCAATTCAAGCTTTATAGTTCTGTTTTGGCCATTAATGTTGGTCGTTGCTTCCACGTTTCATTTGAAAAAAACACACACAACAAAATTTATGATACCTTTGAATAAATGGACTTTGGATCTGACCAAAAACAAAATTTAGGATCACCTATCTATATATTTTATCAATAATTCGACGAGGATCAATATCGTTCCAATTGATTGGGGATCAATAATTTAATTGTCTATGAAAATACATATATGCTCTGTCCGAACTTGGAGGGAAAATTAGCATTAATTTCCCTCTAATTTGGTTGTCATTCTTCCCATCATTGACTTTGTAAACTTCAATGTAAATGTTTAACCTTTTATGGACAAAAATAAAAGAAGTGTTTACTTGGCTTCAATTTTTTCTTTTATAAAAATAAGTTTTGGTTCTCAAAATCCTAATTTGGGTATCATCACCATGGGTTAGGTTTTCCAAACTCTAGATTAGGGTTTAAGAAAATAGTTTATTTAATTAGCATTTTTTTGTGTTTTGGTTAAAAATAAATATATTGAATTATATTAAATGTTATTATATATTATACGAGTGTTATGATTATACTAATTAAATAATATATGTGTATATTATACTAAATATATTTTATTTCTCTATATTAAATATATAGACAAATATATCATATTGTATAATACAATTTGTATAATATAGTATAGCACTATAACTTAATTATTTCTAAACTTGATCAAATAACTTACTTATTTTTTTAAGAAGGTGTCATTTTAAGCTATTTCATATAGTAATATGATCATAGTAATAACAAAGTAACTTGTATTTGTCAATGAAATGAAATTGCCATTAATTTCTGTATTTTGCACCTCTAGCACATATTTTAAAGAACTTCAATTATTTCTAAAATTTATTAAATAACTTATTTATTTTTTAAAGAACATATTATTTTAAGTCATTTCCTATAGTAATAACAACATAACTTGTATTTTGTCTATGAAATGAAATTGTTACTAATTTCTCTATTTTTCTTTTTAACACTATATTTTCAATAACTTCAATTATTTCTAAAATTGGTCAAATAACTTACTTATTTTTCAAAAAATGTATTATTTTAAATCATTTTCAAATAGTAATATGATCATAATAATAACAAAATAACTTTTATTTTTTCAATGAAATGAAATAGCTACTAATTTCTCTATTTTACACCTCTAACACAATATTTTCAAGAACTTCAATTATTTCTAAAAATTGGTCAAATAGCTTACTTATTTTATAAAGAACATATTATTTTAAGTCATCTTTCAGTAATATGATCATAGTAATAGCAAAATAACTTTTATTTTGTCAATGAAAGAAAATTGCTACTAATTTTTTTATTTTGCACCTCTAACGCTACATTTTCAAGAACTTCAATTATTTTTAGAATTGGTCAAATAACTTACTTATTTTTTAAAAAACGTAGTATTTTAAGTTATATTTCAAAGTAATATGATCATAACAATAACAAAATAACTTTTATTTTGTCAATAAAATAAAATTGCTACTAATTTCTCTATTTTGCAGCTTTAATACAATATTTTTAAGAACTTCAATTATTTCTAAAATTGGTCAAATAACTTACTTATTTTTTAAAGGACATGTTATTTTAAGTCATTTTTCTATATTAATATGATCATAGTAATAGCAAAATAACTTTTATTTTGTCAGTGAAATGAAATTGTTATTAATTTTTCTATTTTGCACTTCTAACACTATATTTTCAAGAACTTTGGTTATTTTTAAACTGATCAATACAACTTATTTTTTAAAGAATGTGTTATTTTAAGTCATTTCTTATAGTAATGTGTTTTAGAGAGAGTAGGCTAGTAGGCATTTTTTTCACCTCGGACATTTATTGATTTTGGCTTGGTACCCGAATATTTATTATTGGCTAAATAAGTATTTCCGTCCAATTTAGCTGTTAACTATTTCTTTGGCTATCAAGTAAAGGGCATTTTGGTCCCAAAAATATTTTCAAACTCTCAATCTTTTAAGATTATTTTGGGCTAAAATAAAAAAACAAAAAAATATTAAAATGAAATAATTCTAAAATTTAAATCCATTTCCTCCCTTTCTTCCTCCCCTCCTCCATGACTACTATTCCTCCACTCTACAAATCTACCGCACCCATCCCAGTCAATTGATAATGGTCGTATCCCACTCTACATTCTTCAAGGCGACCAAAAGCTTCGATACTTGCGCTGGTTATGCACAGGACAAAATGTAGAGTATTAGTTAAGTCCCCAGTTTAAAAGAAGCAAAGGAGCCTTTGAAATTAGAATAAGGCTCTGCGTACGATCAAAAAGGTCTTGGGAGTTTCAATAGGAGGTTTTGCCCCTCACTGCATCCACCATAGCCTGTGATTTCTTAATTTCTCTGAAAATTCCCCCCAAAAAAAAAAGGAAAAACTGTCCCTTTTGGTTCCCATGGAAATGAAACTGTTCTCTAGAAATGGAATATTAACAATAGTAGAATTAGTAGTACTATTTCTTGGAATCTCAATTCCATGTTTAATAATAATGTAGAGAACCAAGAATTTTTTTTAAAAAAATGTGTAAACATAGGAAAGGAAAAATCTGATATGACCAGGTCTGTATATGGGATCATGAACCTAACGCGATCCTAGTTTAGCCACCTCATCAGATCATTTCATCCTTATTAACCTTTAATTTAAGGAAAAAAATTAGCTAAGAGGTAATTTAACCGTAGTTGGTCAACCACTCAAGCAACTACAGCTTTTTATTGAGAAACATACAAACACTTTCGCCATTTTCCTTGAAGAACCAAAGGAAAAGACTCCGATAGATGGTGGACGTCAGTGACACCAGTTCCTTCCCGAAGATTCATACAACTTTTGCTATCGACCAGATCGTATAACCTTTGTTTTCAAGCTTAAGATTCTAAAGATATTGGAGAAGTCCATAGGCACAGTTTCGTATATTCTCACGGTGCACCGGTGGTGATGACTGGAGGAAGATCGAAGATGATCTACCTCTCGGATCGGAAAAGCTAGGCTAAATATTGGTAGATCTAGTTTGAAATTAGTTTATTTGGCTCGATTTGTATTTGTGTTAACATCGTCGTTTTGTTAGTTAATATTTGTTAGATAGATGAAAATTGTTGTTTTGATTTTTTAGCTTGCTTGAATAGCCTGAGAGGAGAAAAGAAGAAACTCATTGCTGCACATTCTAGTATAGAATGCTCACAATAGCCTTTTGCTTCGGAATGTATTTTTGATTCCTCTTTTACTGCCATAAAGAAGAAAGGAGAGCGGAGATCGCTACAGAGAAAAAAGTAGGGAGAATTTGGATGAGGGTCATGAAACAAAGTTATTAACCAGTTATTAATTAATGAAATTTTTTTTTTTGAAGTTTTATAAACTTGTCTAGTTGTCATATTCAAAATTTTTTAGATTTAAAATTTTCAAAAAGGTAAAATATATAATGTATAATAAAGGGCAATTGTCATATTACATTTAATTTTCTATTGAAATTACCATTTTAACCCTATTACTCTAATCAATTGAGGATCATCTTGATCTTTATAATATCACTCTTATTTTATTTTATATATGGAGAATGCTTCGGGACTCGAGTTGATCCAGAAAATTATGGATCAAAGAGTTAATGCTCTTTTAAATATACTAAAATAACCTTTAATAATTTTAGAAGAATCACTCTTTTGTTCCTCCTTTACCTCGGTTGTGTAAATGAAGATAAATACTCTCTCCCTCCCAATGATTGTTTATGTATAGAGAAATGTATATTGCTCTCTCTCTCTCTCTCTCTCTCTCTCTCTCTCTCTCTCTCTCATATGTAATCAATCATTTGCTTCCTATTTCTTGTTAACAATCCTGTACCCATACGGGCATTTGCTTCCCATTTCTATTTCCATAACTATCCTCCTTCTTTAAGTTTCCGTTTCGTTGGTTCTTTGGGTTTTTCTGAGTTCTTTATATACAAGTTTTTTTTTTTTGGGGGGCGGAGAAATTATATAAGTATTATTATTGCATAACTTGATTTCTTTTTTATCTAAATTAATTTTTATTGTTCTAAGCACTATGATATGCTATACTACGTAAAATTGTAAAATTTTAATATGTTTTAATTTCTTTTCTTTTTTTTTAAGGGAAAAGTAAAATTTTAATTTAAAATATAAGTAATTTCAAGGATTCAATAATTTTGATTCCATTTTTTAATTAACATTATATAATTTTATCAAGTTAAACTATTATATATGATGTGCTTTATTCTAGGAGTACACGTTAGACAAACTTATAAAAATGTTAATTTCTAAAACGCCTTTGTACTTTTAGTCCATGGTTAATTGAATATTTAAATTTTAAATGTGACAATAAAGTATCCAAATTAGGATTCCGTAAAAAATAACAACTAAAAAATTTTAATTTTAACAATCAAATACCTGAATTAAGGTTCAACTATTATGTTTCTTAAGGAACTCTAATTTAGGTACTTAATTGTTAAAATTAAAAATTCATTTACTCAATCACAATTAACTATAAATACAAGGTCGTTTTTTAAATTAACCCAAAAAATTATATCATTGGTTGCAAATATTATTTTTTTGGTATAAAAGATGTCGCACTGTTGGTGTAGATTACCAGTATACTTCCTCGAAATAAGACAATGGTTTCATAGGTTAAGGAAAATGATAAATTTTCACTATAATTAACTATTACTCAAGCCATTTTAATTAATTTATTTGTCACTTGACATTTTTTTATTTCAAAATATTTGAGATTTTCAGAAAATTAATAAAATATTAAATAAATATTTTTACATATATTTATTATTATTGGAATAATACCATTTAAATAAGTAATTTGATACATAACTTAAAAAAAACTTTTATTTCGAAATAAGAACAATTTAATTTAGTTTAGATAATTTATTTATTATTTTCAAATTGTATATTATTGTAAAGTGATAAATAATAGGAAATGTAGAGAATAGTTTCATAATTTCATTAAATAGTCATGCTTATAATACTTCGTTCAAAATATGTACTTGATTGATCAGATTAAGAAACTAATAGTTAATCATATTTGACTACAACTAATTTTTAATTTTATAAATTTTACAATTCCAAAACTACTCATTGTCTTAACTAGTCCCAAATTATTTTTTTTTTAACAATTTTAGTTTCAAAATTATATTGTCTTAAAAATTAATAGTCCCAATCACCCTTTGTCATATGGAATTTACAAATCTTTTTGTATGGGTTACACGAGTATCTCTTGAGTTGGAGTAAAATTATCAATCTATAGCATTTCTTTTTTATATATTTCAAATCTAGTTAAAACGGAAGAGGCATGTGAGAATATTGTATGATAATTTAAGATTAAAAAAGCTAAAGATTGACGTTTATGCTCTTTGACAAGGACCCATACAAATGATAAATTTAGGAATTTGTGAGATTCTGCTAAAAAAGATAGTGGGTACTAATATTTTTAAATAAAAATCATTTTAGGGTTTTATTGAAAACTTAGCTTAAAATTAGACGAAAAAGATGGACAAATAAATAAATATATATAACATTATATTTTTATATATTATATATAATATCATATTATTGATTGAATAATAAAAATTTAATTACTATGAATTTTATTAAAGTATGTATTTATTCAAATTTGAGTCATATACTAATATAAATATAAATAGAAAGTTGTAAATTCAATTTATACTAATATAAACATAAATAGAAAGTTGTAAATTTAACTATTAAATTTATATTAATTATTTACTTTATAAACTCATAATTCAAATAAAATTTTATAATTAAATTTACTTATTTATTTTTTATCTTACATTTTCAATTAATTAGTGTTATATACTTTTACTTTCTTTATGATATTAAAATATTATTTAAAAAATAATGTATTCATATTTCTTAAAGAAAAACGTGTTACAATGAACTAGACACTATAAAATAAAATCTTGATAGCAGCTTGTGTTTGACTCTAACTCAAGACGACAAAGCAATACTTTCTTGATTCTTTTGACATAATATTTATTTTTAAAATAATTTATTAGAAGATATTTAAACATATTCACTTTCATAAATAAAATGTTACTAATTAAATTATTCTAAAAAAGTTTTATAATTATCTTTAACTATCTATCACAATTTTCTTTAAACATAGAGAAAGAGAGACTTTATTTATAAAAAAAAATTGTAAAATATTTAAATATGTGTCATTTTTTTCTCAATTAAATATGTCTTATTTTTAATCTTTTGAAAAACATGTGAAGTTATTCAGAAAAAAAAAAATGTGTGAAGTTTTTTAGAAATTTCTTTCTTCTTACATACAATTCTCATAACCTCTTTATTTTCTTAAAAACACTAATTTTCATTTAAGATTTTTTAAAAAATTTTGACTACAAAAATCTTTTAGGAAATTTATTTTCAATTTGGAAATTTTTATAGATATGATTTTTTAATGTTTTTTATAATAGTTTTTATGTCAAAAAATAAAAAAATGCATTAAAGTAATTAATTTATACAACTTTTAAAAGAATTTGAAACAAATTATAAATTAATTAATCAATTATATAAATATAAAATTTAATTACTTAATTGATAAAAATTTTAAGGTTTAGATGTGTTTTTTATGTTAATAAATTACTAATTATTTCTTTTTTTGAGTAAATTATTGCTAATTAAAAATTAAAAATTTATTTACCTATTATAATTAAAAATTCAAACGTTTAACCTACGGAATTAGATAAATTTTTTTACTTAACCCTATAAAAATAAAGATTGAACATGCATTTGGTAAAAAAAAAAAAAAGGAAAAGTTTTGTGAGAAACGGAACCAGCTATATCAAGTGATCACCAATAAACAGGTATGAGTATGCATGAATATCATCATTTGAATACAAACTAAGGTCTTGGAAATGGAGTAATTAAATGCTTCATCTTATCTACCATTCATTCGGTCATCGATATAAGTCGTTTTAAATTTTTATACCATTCAATCAAGAATATAATTATGTATAAATTAAAATTTAAGAAATAAAGTAACTTTTAAGATAAAATATCTATTATATTCTTAATAAATGAGGAAAAAGAAAGAGAATAAAAGAGATAATAAATGAATTAATAGAGAATAAAATAGGAAAATCGATAATAAATACACATTAAAATGTATTAAAAAACTTATAATTTTGACCATCCAACTTAAGCCTAAAAGGATTTTTATATTTCTGATCAAAAGTAGTACTTAATCTTTGATCTTAAATCACTTTAAAAATCATTAGAAGGGTATTTAAGGAAGAACATGTAATTTTTTTAAGAAATTTACATAAATGCCCCTATTGATCCACAATATTGTAGATTAAGTTGATCCATTTAGCATCACCTTTTATACATTTCGGTAAAATTGCACTTTTATGACACCTGTAAATACCACTAAAATTTAAGAAAAAATTCATTCAAATACTATTAAAAGCTGTATCATTTATTTTCTATGACATGTTCTCAATTTATAGACATATTAATAATATAACTCGTGATACGTATTTAATCCTGAAAACATATTAAAAAATATGATATTTTGGAGATACTTGTGTATAAATATCATTAAAATATTTTAATTGTATTAAATAAATTACAGTAAATAAATTTTAATTCTTAATTGTTTTAAAATAAATCCAAACCAAAGCGTACACCTTTTTGTACATGGTCACAATTCGGACCTAGTATTAGACGGAACCTCCCATGTATTGAAGAGATACATATTATGTAGAGATAAGTGATAGATTTTAATCCTATCTTAGATTTGACAGAATCTATTCCCATATTTCATATATATATATATATATATATCTCTTGTATTCCCATAGCCTTATAAATAGAGCCCTTATAGTTTTAATCACACTTTATAAGAGAGCAATAAAAGTTCTCTACTTTCTCTTCTCTACTTCATCTTCTTCTCTATATATTCTTCTAATTACTTTATATATTTTCTCTATTTTTTCTCCCTCTTTATACTTTATGCCAATTATTCTATTGTGTGACAAGGTTACGCCAACAAGTTTCATAACATACATTAATTTAAGGCAAATTCTTTTAAAAAAAAAAAACACTCATATACTATTTATTTAAATTGTATTATATTCCTGGACTAATTTTTTTTAAAATTTTTTTGGTATCCTTTGATCTATAATCATGTGCCAAAAGTTGGATTACCACCACAAAAGTCGCATGAAAAAATTTGGAGGGTACTTTCTTAACTGCGATTTTAATTCAATTGTAAAAATAAAATAAATGAGTTCAGTGGAAGAATGCGAATTAAATAATAGTGTAGGGGTATTTTGGAAAATTTAAAGTCCTCCAAATCATCCTATATGATTGGTACGTGAGTTTTTTAGGATGGCTCTACTGATTTTGTGATTGCAGATCACTTTTAGGAATATAATTTGGGGGTTAATAAAGGCAACTTGGGAATCTATTAGGATAACTCGAAAAAATTCAAAAAATTTCATTTTCACTTGAAAATTCTCTCTAAAAAAAATTTTCCTAAACACTCTCTAGGGCTCTTCACTTCAATCTCAGATCTTAGAAGATCCGACCATCAAAATTAAAAAAAAAAAAAAGGTTAGTTCTTCAAGCTATTCTCATTTATTTACAATTTTATCGGTTTAGATCATGAAAATATGCATTTAATTTTAAAAAAAAAATCGTAATTTTAGATTGTCTTTTTTCTGCCGAAATGGTGCATTTCGCCCAGGGCGGAGAAAATCACTGGTTACTTTCTCCTGGTCAAGCGAAAATGCACCCAGACTTTCTATGGGGCTGGCGAAAGTCACCATTGACTTTCTCCAGGCTGGGCGAAAATGCCTGTATTAAAAAAAAAAAAATTCTGGAACACTTTTCCCCAGGGGAGTGAATTCACAAAGGAAATTTCGCCTGTGTGGACAAAAATGTCATTGAAGTATCACCCAGAAGGGCGAAAGTGACCTAGAAATTGAAAAAAAAAAAAAAAAATCAATCGATTTTCTTACAACAAAACCAACATTTTTTTGTAAAAATTCTTCAAAAGAATCCATATTTTCTTCTAATTTCGTTTTAATGTTCAAAGTTGGAGTTTTTTTTAAAGAGAGGTTAGAGAGAAAGTTTGTAGAAATAGAAAGGTTTATGTATAAAATGAATTATTTTCGAGTTACTTTATAGATTTTCGAGTTATCTTTATCGACCACCTATAATTGGTTCAAGATAAAAAAAAATAATAAATTAATTTAAGAGTATAATGCAATTTAGGTAAAGAATATGAGGACATTTTTACAGAATTTTTGTTAATTTAATTAGGAATCTCACTTTCCTTTGAGCGAAACTCTAATTCGGTTCGATGATTCTAATTTAGTATATTTTATTAATAAAATTTACTAAATAAAAAATAAACTTTAATTAGGAAAAGATAAACGGTAAGGAAAAAATATATTATGGTTAATTGTAAAATACATCCCTCAAATGAGAAGGTAGAAACACTTTATCCTCCTTAACTCTAAAAATAGACAGCTTCTCCTCTAAAATATATAAAATATCTAAAGTATCCTCTATTAAAGTTATGATTTGTTATAAAATAATCCTCTAAAGCTCTAGATAAAAATATTTTAATCCATAATTTAATTTATAGTTCTAATTTATTACAAAATACTTCCATTAAATTTGTAGTAATATTTTCTTAATTTATATTCTATAAAGATCGATTATTTAGCTTAAAATTTTCGATTATTTAAAGAAAATTAGCATGATAATTTTAAATTTAATTTAATGAAAAACAAAATTTAGAAGTAAATACTATTAAATTTAAAATCACCTTATTTTTTCTTAAATAATAAGATATTATTACAAACTTTATGTAAGTATTTTTTAATAATATTTTTTACTCTATATTCTTTAAAATGATTATTTTAACTCAAAATAAAAGTATTTTATTTTATAAAACTAAATAAATTTTTAGAATTTGCCACTAATTTATTGTAATAAATTAATAATATTTACGGTAAAGAAAAAAATATAAAATTTTATCTATTATTTTAGTACTTTTCTACCAAATCATTTTGTTTTTCCACTGAATTAAATCTAAAATCACTATGCTATTTTTCTTAAATAATTAAATTTTTTAAAATTAAATAATCAATTTTGAATAATATAGATTGAAAAGATATTATTATAAATTTTATGAAAGTATTTTATAATAAACTATATATATATTAGGGTATGAACTTCTTAAAAAAAAAATATAAACTAAAATAATTTTATAGTAAAAATCAAAAGTTATTTTGTAACAAAATATAGTTTATATGGAGAGATTATTTAAACTCTTTCCGTATTTTAAAAAATAAATTATATATTTTTAAAATTTAGAATTAAAATACTTTTATCTTCTCATATAAAAAAATTTTAAAATTAACTCGATGTACTATAAAATGAAATGTTGGCGATCATATACTAAGTAAAGCAACACTAATTACTGCCATGTGTCCTAATGTAAACATACATGGGAAAGGGAATAGAAAAAGAAGGCAGTTACTACAACTCACGCCAGCTTACAAAGGCTTTGTGTAGTGTGTACACTAATACTACAACCATGTGTCCGCGTAAAGCTAACTCCGCTGGCCGTGGCCATCGTCAGCCGCTTTTTAGCCGGTGTCGTTTCATATACTAATATATATATATATATATATATATATATACGCAGGAGAGTACCTTTTGAAATTGGAACCCAATTCTTGATTTACTAAAATAAAAGCATCTTCTTCTTTTCTCCGATATATTCCTTCTGATTTAATTCCTTTCCCCCATTTCGTGCCAACAGAAAACCTTTGATTTAAATTAAAGCCCCCTTTCATTTTCTCTTCATTTTTCTTCCAATAATCTGTCTTGGTAGTTATGGGTTCGAATTCAGAAGCTCAATCAGTCGTCAATAGTAAAGATGAAGGTATGTATATATATATATATATATGTCCTGCGTTATTTGAATTCTTCTTCCCAGATTGGCATTTTTTTTAAATGAAAATTTGAATTTGAACATTGCAGGTGTAGAAATTCATGATCCAACCGCTCTGCAAAAACATGTTATGTTCTTTGATATTAACAAAGATGGCATCATTTATCCATGGGAAACATTTCAAGGTATTTCCCCGTTTTGTCCCTCTTTTATTATCTTCTTCCAATTTTTATTATACGGTTTTGAATCTGCGGTTTTGAATTGAAACTTTGATGGGTTTCTGACGATTAATCAGGTTTTCGAGCAATTGGAAGTGGAATTCTGTTGTCGGCTTTTGCTTCAATTTTCATCAATGTTGGCCTGAGTAGCAAAACTAGACCAGTAATTTCAGCTTCCCCTGTCCACTTTCCGTTATAATATTTGCTCTCTTCTAGTTTTACTTATTATTATAATCACATAACTTGTTTGATGTGAATCTCAATAATTAATAATAAGGAGAACACGTTGTTGTTTTTTTATTACTTTTTTTTTTCTATTTTCCTTTTTTGTCAATTCCAAAGTTAGCAATTTCTATTTTTTATGTGACAAAGAACATGTTTAATTTGTATTACTTGTCTCATCCTCTGTTAGTCTTCATCTGTTCAAAAGCTTCACATTTGACTCCCCTACCCAAGAAAAAATATTATGTTTTTTTTTTTTTTTCCAAATAGAAAATGGAATAAAATTTGAGAGAAAGCAACAGAAAGGAAATTATAAAAAAATGTTTTTATGTCAACATCCAATAATTGGTTATCCGAAAAAGAAAAAAAAGAAACTAATAATTGTTCCCCCTTTTTGCTTTTTTGTTTTGTGGAAACATGTCATTAAGGTCACTTTATTATGTTTCGGTATAACTCAGTAATAGGTGTACCACAATCATCGGCAGCACAATCATGTGTGATAATTAAGAAAGAAAAAGCAGGCAAAAGAAAAAGAGAAAAAAAAAAGTTCTTGAAGGGTTGAACTGAAAGTTGAATAGACACTGCTTGATGACTTCTAACATTGTTTTTTAAAATGAAAAATATAGTTGGAGTCATGTAAGTATAATGTGTTGGTGTTGAATTGAGTAGTGAAGATTTTTGTTTTATTTTACTGTATTAAATGATGCAGTGAAGAACTAAAATCGATGTCAAGTAAAAACAATTTAATGGTAACTTGTGGAATAATGGATAGATATTGCACATGAATATTTTGAATTTAATTTGTTGAAAATTTTCATATTCAATCATAAATTTATAGGTACTTCGTAGCAATGCTAACATTTTCTAGTAGTGTTCTCTCAAAATACTTTATACTTATTCGAAAGTAAAGAAATTTCATATGTCAGTTCCATATTTGTGTGGTTTCAAATTTTGGGACTTTTTTAGCAATCCTCGAGTGCCTGTGAATTAGATAGGCGATACATAGCTATTTGTTTATAAATGATACTGATCCTTTCAACAGTGGTTTCCTGTGTTTAGTTTAGCTTTCATGCAATGCGTCATTGATGATCGACTTGCTTTTCTACTCATATATATGTCCTTTTATATAATAATCTCTATGAGTATTTTCATGAGCTATCTTTTTCTAAATTTCACGAGTTTCAAGTGCTAAATG
The DNA here is from genome assembly GCA_028651295.1 of Catharanthus roseus. NCBI lineage: Eukaryota > Viridiplantae > Streptophyta > Magnoliopsida > Gentianales > Apocynaceae > Catharanthus > Catharanthus roseus. The sequence goes on along the minus strand of JAPQWS010000107.1, from coordinate 3,502,285 downwards.
GTTTTGATTTATTCCAGGGAAAGGGGTTTTCTCTTAAATTCCCTATCGAGGTAAAGAACATCCAGAAATCGAAGCATGGGAGTGATTCTGGTGTGTATGATAAAGAAGGAAGGTACTAATAATTGTTATTATACACTTGATAGAGGTTGGGTGGAATATGTGTTTTAGTATATCTTGTCAAGAATGAAAACGTTACCTTTCTCATACAATATTTGCTTGGATAATCTGATTTGGTAAGGCTGAGATTTTTATTTTCAGAGTAGTCAGCCACTTACTTCTGCCCTTGGATTGGTTGGCTCTAATTATTCTTAGCTTAATTTGGTCCACAAAGGATTTATTATCCAGCTTGCCTTTCCCATAGGTAAAAAAGGCAAGAAAAAGACAAAGTTAATCAGAATGCATCCAAAACCAAATCTAATCGTTAATTTTAATCACACCAGGGATATTAAGTAAGAGACAAGTAGAAGGAATCTATTGTATGTGCAACCACTTCCCCTGCTCTTTTGTAATAGAATAGGAATCCCTCTTCAAAGAGACGAGATTAGCTTGTTCTGGGATGTCGAAAACTTACTAGAATTCTTTCTCAGACTTCTTAAGAGCATTCCAAATGGTAGCCTATTTTGAAAAGTGGCTTCTTAAGAGAGCATTCTTCTTTGAGAAAGAAAGAAAGAACGCTGTGCCTGTCTTTGAGATATATCACGTGTTTATCACTGCTGATTTAGTACTTACACATGTATGCTTTTTCCATGTTTTGAAGGTTTGTGTCAGAAAGGTTTGAGGAGATTTTTGGAAAACATGCCCTTACAAATATAAATTCCCTAACATCAGATGAATTAAGTCAAATGCTCAAAGCAAATAGGGATCCCAAGGACTACAAAGGATGGTATTATATTCTTCACTACACTTTCAATCCTCCCAAAAGAAAGAAAAAAAGGAGTGCATACACATACAAACAGATATTTCTATATCATACCTTTTTATGTTGAGTTTTCAATTTAGTGAGCAGAATTATTTCAGGATTGCTGCGTACTCTGAATGGAAGATTCTATATATGCTCTGCAAGGATAAGCAAGGTCTACTGCACAAAGAAACCATACGAGCTGTTTATGATGGAAGCTTGTTCGAGCAAATGGCAAAGGAGAAAGCATCTAAAAAACAAGCGTAAATTCCCATGACTCTCAGAAAAGTTTCTCTATTTGTACTTAAATATTATTCTGTTTTTCTTTTTAATTTCATTTAACATTTTTATGTACAATGAATGGTTACCAGAAATGAATAAATAAAATGATGATCCTTTTTTGGTTCTTATTTCTTCTCTGCAGCGCCATTCCTGCTGTATAATGGAAGCATGCATTTGTTTTTTTATTTGTGTTTTGTGTACTATTTGGGGATATTGAAATGTGAAACTCTTTTACTATGTAAAAACTAACAAAGACATTCTGTATTGCGTTCGACATGAAGAGTTTAGGGTATGGATTAGGACCTCTTCCCTTGTATATCTATCTTCTTAATTATTTCTTCCAGTGTACTTGAGATACGAGTATAGAACCTTGTCATTAATGATTTAGATCATCAGTGAGAAAGCCGAAAGTAAACTGAAAAGATAACAAACTGGACGTATGGAAGAAGATGTGAACATCTTGCTGGGCAAAGTATCCTCTCTATACATCACTAGGAACAAACTTTAGCTATCAATTATGAGAACTTTCCACTCTTTCATAGTATTACCACTTCCATTTCATCTTAATATAAGGTTAAATAGCCTTATTTGAAGGTTCATGCTATAAGACGATTTCTTTTTATAAGTTTTTTTTCTAAAAAATACTCTTATTCATTTAATGTATCACTACTTAGTAATTTTCAAAATCTAAACTCGTTCAAATCTGATAAAATTTTAAAATGTGCAAAGAGGAGAGGATAAATTGAAACGAAAGTAGTATTAGCTGTGTTCTGGGATTTGGAGTTAATTAAAAGGCGGAAGATATTTGAATCTTTTCTCACATGACTAGTAGTAGGTGAAAGGAGATATTTGCTTGTGTAAAAATAACGTTTGAGAACTTCTGAGGTGCAAGGAAAAAATTTTCTTTTCCAGCAGGAAGCAGGTAGTCATTAGACTCATTCATGGTGTTAGGAAATTTGCTCCAAGTTAACTATGGAACTGTGTAGACATTATTTGATGAGTAAAGATTTAGCAAAGCCTTCTTAGTTGAAGTTAACTGACATTATTAATGAGTAAGGGTAGGGGTGGCAAATATGCTGGTTTTTGAAAAATTATTAAATGAATATATAAATAATGAGTAAACATCCATTCATGTTCTAAAGAGTAATGAACTTAAATGAATGAATTTAAATGGGTACTAATGGGCACCCTTAACATCAATTTATAGGGTGCCTATTGAGCATCCTAGATGGACATCCAATGGACATTCTACTTAAATATTATAATTTATTAACAAATGGGTTTGTATAAGTCCATCAACCATTTTGCAATTTTTTCATTAATAAATGAACTTATATAAACCTATTAATAACTACTTAATTTTTAGTTTTACAAAATTTTCTTTAATTTTCGAGAGAAGAAATGTCGTGAATTCTGGAGAGAAAAATGCCGTGAATTCTAGAGAGAGAAAAGCGTGAAGTATAGAGAAAGAAAGTGAGCGTGAATTTTAGAGAGAGAAAGTGAACATAAATTTCACGTTATTGATCAGTTTTGTCGTACGATATCGTAAGTTTTTTAAAAAACATTTACAATACGTTCGATATTATAGGTTGGTTGAAAATATTACAGTACCGAAGTTGGTTGAAAATATTACAGTACCGATATTATTGTTCAAGATATGTGATTTTATATAAAAAAAATTATATACTAACTTTGTACATAGTATTATCATTTTTTAAAAACAATTGCGGTAAGAGACGGAGCAGGCCGCTGGTTTGACGGCCCTCTGGAGTCTATGGGCTTTTAGTGGGCTGAATTATTAAGGCCTATAAGTCGACATGGATCCAGAAGGTCCTTGTGTTTATTTGAATTGGGTTAATTTCAAAAACATCCATGTACTTTTAATCAATTACCAATTGAATATTTGAAGTTTTAATTTTGATAATTAAGTATTCAAATTAGGGTTCAACTGTTATTGACGAGTTGTTAACTAATTTGGATGAGTTGTTAAAATATGACAATGGGCTTGATTGACACAAATTTAATATTTTAAAGGATACTTTATAGAATTTTATAAATTTAGGAACTTAATTGAGATAAGTCTATATTTTCAGGGATCAAATTGATATTTATCCAATAAATTATGAGTTATTTATATTTTAATATATTTTTAAACGTTGAGGGTAAAGTTGGGTTTGTATTTTCTAAGTGAGGGTTAATTTAGGTGTCCATTTAGATTGGATATAAAGATATCCATTTATTTTTTATTAAATTTTGGTTCTACCTCTACTTTCAAACACAATTCACCTTTTACGCATTTTCAATAAAAAATTCTATATTTTTCATCTTTAAATCCAATTAAGAGGATTCGTAGATATTTCAAATTCTCAAGCCAAATAATTGAGTCAATAGTTCAATTTTATCACCTAATTGTCAATTAGCAAATATATGATATGTGATTGACAAATGCTCAATCTAATCGGTACTTGTTTGGAATTAACCTAATTTATATAAATATGTTTAGTTTAGTGTTTATATATATATATATAAATAAATAAAAGATGACATCTTTAATTTGAAATGTTTGATTGTTATTAGGGATTTTATTATATCTATGGATAATATTTAGAAAAATGGAATGTGAGTTCATCCAATAATAGAAATATTAATAATGAAGATAGCTGTAAAAAATGATACTTTTTTTTTTGTTCTTTTGCATTATTTGTTTGCAGATATTTCTATTAAAGAATATTGGAGAATGGTTGGTATATAGTATTTTTTAAAAATTTAAAATTATTTGAGTAGTTTTGTGCTTAGAAAGTAACTATTATATAGATGAAATACTATAAAAATTTTTAATGTATTTTAGCCCCAATCTTTAAATTCTGGGTCCGTCACTGAATTTAAGCATCTTACTTTATTTATTATTCATGATTTAGTTTTACAGAAAGTATTGCAAACTATATCATACAATGCGTTCTTATGCCTCTCTATTAATTTGTGATAATCTGTTAATTTTCGAACTTGCTGGATCTTTCTACTTTTGATATTTTTGTTGGAGAACCATCATGCATATGCAATATCCTCATATTTTGGCATTTGACCGATGGGCTAATGGCCCATCATTTGCCCCTTCTTAAAAAGGTGCGTCTGTTGATAATACAATTATCTTATTTGGAGCACTCAATTTTTCTTTCCAGAGGATGCTTCTTGTGTGTTGTTATTTCAGTTCTCAAGCTCCTTCGATCTCTTTCTAACAGTAGGTAAGTTGTTCCATTTCTTCATTCTTTGTTTCAATTGCATTTAAATTCTACTATTTCTGAATTCCTTTTAACACGGGAAAAATTATAGCTGGAACTAAGAAGAAGGAAGTGGAAATAGCAGAATTTGGATGCAAATTAAACAAAGAATGAAGAGATGGAACAACTTACCAACTATTAAAAAAAAAAAGATCAAGGGGTTGCGAGAACGGAACGACAAGACAGGAGGCATTCTCTAGAAGACAAAACGACATGTGCAGAACATAAATAGATTTTCTTATTAACAGATGCGCCTTTTTAAGAAGGGGCTAATGATGGGATATTAGCGCATCGATAGAAACATTTTCAGTCCAGACATGGACAAGAAGACAAATGGCCCAAACCAAGCATGACCCATACGTAAGAGGATTGGATGGCTCAAATAATTGCCTTCAAAAGGTCATCTCTCCCTTCATTTATCACTATTGAATACCAATTAATTGATGCTCTTTATTCTCCTTTGAATATCCTCCTTGGTTCATACTCACTTAGGCATCGTAGTGCCTTCGGGAAGTAGATCCCCATCAGTCTCTAATTACCTTTGATCTCGCAGGTTATCGAGCATGTGGCAATTAGAAATTCATCAATAACCTCATACTTAGTTATCATCGTCTCATATTTTTCCTTGAAATTTTATTTGTGAAATATAATATCTTTCAATAACTTCGCATATGTTGGCATTTGCTTCCATGCATCAACAAAATGGATATTAATGTGAAGTTTCTTAAAAACTTCCAAAAAAATTTAAAAATTGATTATTTTAAATTTACTTTTTCAATCTTTAGTGGAACGGGATAGGAGGAATGTAAATAAGGTTTAGATTCTCCCTCACATAGGATATCTCCCTTTAGCTTTTGTGTGGGCAAAAAATGCTAGGTCAAATACGAAATTAGGTATTTCCTTAAGAAAGACAAATAGCAAAGGGGATGTTGTCCATTTCTTTAAATGTTAGGCCCAGACTGTGTATATTCAGCAGCCCAAAAAAGTGCCCAAAGTTCTCTATTTTTTAGGTTCTTTTTTCCACTTAAAATGTGAAGAGAAATAGTTCTTTAAATAATCTCTTTTTGAAGACTGATTCAAAATATATAATGTAAAGCCTACTTTTTTATTTTTTATGCCTCTATTCTTTATTAGTTAAAATCAATGGTAATTAACTTATTTTAAGTTATGAAACTATTTTTGAACTATTACTTAAAAACAATGAAAAAAGTTACGTTTGAAAACTTGGTGGGAGGGTGCTTTTCAAACTTGATTCTATTTATTAATATTGTAGAACTAAAATGTTATATTAATTTTTTTAAAAGAACTTTCTTAAAATATATTTTTTTAACTATTTAAAAAAATCATAAAAAAGTTATTTTTGAAAAGTTACTACTATGAGGGTGTTTTTTAAAACTGTTTGTTGATTGATATCGTTTTTATATTATATTTTTAAAAAAAATAATCTTTTTATAAGAATTTTTTTCAATGACTTAAAAGACTTAAGTAATTAAGAACATGACTTATATGATTTAATTTAAAGAACTCTAATATTATTGAATTATATATAATTAGTATTAAATAACATAGATAATACGTATGTAAATGATTTACACTTTATTATTATGTACGTTTAAATGGGATAAAGAATTTTGATTTGATTAATTAGTGTTAAATAACATATGTAATACGTTTAAATGAATTAGACTTAATTATTATTATGTACGTTTAATTAGTGTTATCAAAATTTTCTGCTATAGATTTGATTAATAAAGTGGGAGACCAATGGGTTTTTTAGAATCGTCTATATACTTTTTATAGTAATTTTATTAATGTAAAAACTATATAGAATAAAAAATAAATCTTAAACTCTAAAAAAGAAATTTTAAAGAAAATTACTAATAAAAGAAGTATACTAAAAGTATATAAAAAATATACAAAAAAAATATACTAAATGATCCTTAGTGAAATATTTTTGAATTAAATTAAATCACATCATTCATCTTATTAAAATCTAAACTTCTTGTCTCTATATAAACAAAGACATGGTTCACAATATGAGGACTAAAGATTAATATAACTAGCAATTATAGTCGAGCTTCGCTCGACAGCATTTTCGATTCAATGTGTTGTCAATTAACTAAATTTTTTTTATTAATTTAAGTTTCATAATGAAGAACATATTTTTTTAAGGCAAGATAAGCAATTAACATATTAAGTTCAACGATAAATTATGATACAACTAATGTTACAGGAAGCTAAATCAAAGCAACCTACTTGGCATCAAGAACTTAATTTTCAAGTCCACATAACTTAAATACATAGCACAGCTTAAAAAAAAACATAGCAGTAGAAACTTCTGCAATTATTGTTGTAATACTAAAGGCATATAAGTCCCATTGTATATATTCACTAAACATAATATAATGTTGAAATATAAATAGCAAAAGGAACATATTAATTTCTATTTCAATTTCACCTCTGGAATCATCTCCACGAGGGGTAGTAAACCATGCAATCATTTTCATCTGACTTTCAAAATGATTCACTAAAGCCTCCTTCCCCTATTAAAATCATCTCAATCAAATCAATAATTTAATCATATAAAGAATGAATGGATCAAAAAGTGGCGACATGTTAGACATATAATTAAAATAGGATTATTATTAATCCTAAACTGTGTATAATTATGTTTCTTAGTTGTAATTATTTAGGTTTTCTATTTATAATCTGCTTAGGATTTGTCACATGGACAATCTATATATTGTACACTATTTTCACATTAATGAGACAGAAAACATAAGATTGTTTTCTCCACTGGAAACTCTCACAACAAAATCTTAGTTCATAAAACTTCAATTCCTACTCTGTCTGTCTTTGGTCATGCTACATAGAAAAAGTTGGACAAAATACAGTCAGTTTGAATTCCAAATTAGAAATCTGTAACTGATCATACCCTTTAAGATAAACTACCAATTCATCAAGAAAAAGAAAAACAAAAGGAGGAGAAATTGTCCCAATGGAAAAGGGAAAAAACGAAGAACGAAGGAAATAAGAATCAAGATCTAGAGAGCCTTTACTCACAGAGTAGAAGAGATCAAAGAAAAAGTTGGGCCGAATCCTACAGGCATGTCTTCCATTTCTACCCAAAACAATGCACCGATTTATTTATAGCACGAAAAGAGAAAGACTTTGCTGAATACAATAGGCATGTCTTGAAGAAAGGATTCTTCTTATCTTGGAGGAATTGATTTCTATAGCTTCTCTCTCTCTCTCTCTCTCTCTCTCTCTCTCTCTCTCTCTCTCAATTGCCAAAGATGTACACATACATGTATGTGGCGATCCTTTTTCTCATTCTCTCTAGATCTTTCATCAACATCTTTTAAACTTCATCTTGACTCTTTATCTTCTGCATACTCATCAAGTATAAATTCCAAAGCAGAAGAGATAATACATATTAAATATCATAAATTAATTCACTGCAAAAAATACGCTAAAATCTTCTCAACACTCTACTTCTTCCCCATTCTTATCTAATTTCACAGAATCTAAACTATCCTGGAGTACTCAATATATACATTGGAGTAATCTCTAAATCAGAAGTTAAAATTAGAGTTATAGTAAAATTATGAACATATATCTGAAGAAATTGAACGGATAATATGCTTATATCTATAAATGTTTTGAAATCCGGAACCATTTATAAAATTAATTAATGATTATTAGCTAATTGAGGTCTAGTTGGTTTTTTTTTTTGAAAAATTGTCTTGCTGGAATTTTTGCACCGAATCAATTTGCACCACATGGTCAATTGAGACGCACACAATTTGAATAATTAATAAATTTGAATATTTCATTAATATTTAATAATTAATAAATAATATATATTATTTACTATATTATAGAATTCGAATTATCTATTTGAATTCGATTTTTTGTATTTATTTCAATTTATACTTCTTCCTAAATTTGTCCAGGTGCTAACATCATAGGATTCTATAATGGATTTAAGAAATTTATATTTCTTACTTATGGCTGGTCAGGTACCTAACATAATTTTCTCACTGTTAATTTGGATGGAGAAAAAGGAGAGTAATAAAACAAAAGGGAAAGAAATGCGAGGAAGAAATTGATTCAATTTTTAATATTTTGTCTGTTCCGGCGAAGGAATGAAAAAGTAAACTATTATTTGGGTTTTTATACCTATTTTTAAACTATTATTGCCTACTCTTGTGGCAGGAGTAGGCAATTTAGTCAATAAAAAAAATTAATTGAACTCATTTTTCTCAATTTTTATTCGTTTTCTGATGGAATGGAGACTGATGTTTTAAGCTTTATTTACCTTGGTTAGGATTATATTTATCAAATTTCTTAAGATTATATTTTCTTAATGATCCATTAGAATTAAGATTTCCTAATTTCACATTAGAATGTTTGAAAATTAGAAAGAGAAGAGAAACCTATAAATAGGTTATGTTAGTTTAGATCTTTTATATTAATTGTGGGTGCTCAACGTATACAATAAGCTGAGAGTTGTCTTGGAAAGGTTTGTAACTACACAGTGAGAGAGTTTGTAATTTTTTCCATATAAAATCTATAGTGAAAATTTACCCTTTCTGGTCGTGGATGTAGGTCTATGTTGAGAGATTGAATATGTTAAAATTCTTGGTGTGTTGTTTTTATTATTCTTTTTTCTCTATATATTTTGTGTATTTTCCATGGCTTATTCCCCAACAAGTGGCATTAGAGAGGTCGAGTTCCCAACAACTAATATCAGAACTTGTTTGGAACCTAACAAGTAGTATCATAGTTAATTTGGAACGCTAAGTGGAATCAGAGCCGAGGGTTTCAACTTGTGGGGAGAGAGATTTCAGAGCTGATGATTTCGACTTGGTAAGGTTCCAACTTTGGGAGGAAAAAAAGAGTTGGAACTACTACATGATAGAGTGCTAGGTTCGAGTTTGGTGAGAGGAAAGAAGCATGAACTTTCATGTCAGCAATTTGAGGAGACAGTGCGAAGGTCGTGTCTTATATTGAAGAACTGCTGAATAATATGACCATTCTTTAAAGAAATTCTTTAAGACAGGAAACTGATTGGAACAGAGATGATTTAGTTTTCTTATTTTGTTGTAATTTGGGGAATTGACAAAAGGAAAGATCTGTTAGTATAAGGAAATTGAGAAAAGGATAGATTTGTTAGGATTATGTTTCTCAAATTCCTCAACATTATATTTTTCAATGTCCTAGAATTAGGATTTTCTAATCCCACATTGGAAGGTTTGGGAATTAAGAAGGGAAGAGACACTATAAATATATTATCTTAGTTTAGTCCTTTTATACCAATTGTGGGTACCCAACTCATATAATGGGTTACGAGTTGTCTTGGAAAGGTTTGTAATTTTATTTGTGCAAAATTTACACAATGGTAGGGTTTGTAATTTTTCCCGTGTAAAAATTACATAGTGGGATGGTTTTTGTTAGTAAACGGGAACTGTGAACCACTAAAAATTACATAGTGGGATGGTTTTTGTTAGTAAACGGGAACTGTGAACCACCACACTTATATTACAACCGAATTGAGGATAAAAGAATATAACCTATCTATTGCAAATTTTAATAGATAAATTACAAGATCTTCAAGAGATGTAAATATAACTATGATGAATAAATAGAAGAATAGAAAAATCGTAGATCGGTGTGAAACTCCTCAGAGAATCGATCCTCAACAAGTCTAAAGGGTACCCTCCAAATAATCTCTCAAGAAACACTAAAGTTTCAATAGTTATCACAAGAATTAGTCAAGCAAGATTAGCAGACAAGACTTAAATAGAAAGAAGAACACCGGAGAAGCAGTAGTGTAAAATGCAGAAGAAAGCTCAAGAGGCGTCCAAGGAGAGAAGGGAGGAAGAGAGGAGAAATTAAGTTAGGGTTTGAGAGTAAAGGTGATCATATAGAGATTGAGAGTCTCGATCAAAGTAGAGGGGAGGGGACCAAGAGAATTAAAGGAGGGAAATTAAAGAGGTGACCGGCAGCTTCAGGGTCACCAAGTGGCTGGTCAAATTTAACCCATTCGACATCCCAAATACTAGTCCAAGACCAAGAGGCAGTTTATTGGGGACCTAATCCAAAATCATCATTGGGTAAATAAAGAAGCCCAAAAAATATTCTGACCATTAATCCAACAAACTCCACCTTAAACACAATATAGAAATAGTTAAAACTTAACCAGTATCAATATGTAGCAAATCTCTGCAAAGAGCAAACTTGTCAGCAGTAACAATTTTTGTTTCAAAATCGGCAGGATTTTTTTAATTTATTTTCTTTATATCTATTATGCCATCAGTGACCTTTCTCTAATAAGGTGATACTTTACATCTATATGTTTTGTGCAATCATGCTAAATAAGATTTTTGCACAAATGTAGTTAACTTTGGCTGTCAATAAAAAATAGTGGCTTTTGAATGTAGAAGATTTAATTCGGACAAAAGTCCTCGAATCCAAATTCCTTCTTTAATAGCTTTAGTTGCAGCAATATATTCAACTTCTGTGATTGATAAATCACCACAAGCTGCAACTGAGATTTCCAGGAAGCACAGTTTCCAGCAGTTGTGGATTTTTGAAAATCTTTATTAACGACAAAATCAAAATCTACATATCCTATTAGTTCAAAAGATTTTGACAAATTTTGAAAATATGAATCTCTATCAATTGTACTATTAAGATACCTCAAAAGCCATATTAGAGCTGCCCAATAATCCTCTCCAGGATTAGATATAAAATGACTAAGAAGACTTATAGAGAAAGTAATGTCGGGTCGTGTAAAAATCATTAAATACATGACTGGCCCTATTGCCTTTCTATAAGGAATGTTCGCCATTTTTTTCTTTTCAAAATCGGTTTCAGGACAAGTTTTAGAAGATAACTGAAAATTACTTGCTAATGAAGTGCAAGAAGGTATGCAAGAGTCTTTGGATAACTTTGAAACAATTTTCTTTAAAATGGATTTTTGAGAAATAGTTAAAAAGTGATTTTCTCGATTTCTCAAAATGTTCATTTCCAAAATTCTAGATGCAATACCTAGATCCTTCCATCAAATTTGGTTTTAAAAGAATTTTTAGTTTGAATAGTTTATCTTTCTATTTACATGCAACTAGTATATTATCAACATAAGGTAAGCGATATACAGTATCATCAACAAAATTACCACAATAATACAAATAGTTATCATAACAACTTCTTTTAAAACCAATTTTTTGTATAAAGGTATCAAACCTTATATACCGTTATCTCGCGGACTACTTGAGTCCATAAAGAGACTTTTTGAATAAACTGGCATAATTCTCTTTGCTTTCAATCTCAAAACCTGGAGATTGTTTCATGTAAATTATTTCATCAAGGTCAACATGCAAGAAAGTAGTTTTAATTTCAAGTTGTTCTAACTCAAGATTATAGAAAAAAACAATAGAAAGCATTATCCTAATTGTCTTATTTTTGACAACGGGAGAAAATATTTCATTGAAATTAATGCCTTTATTTCGAGAAAAGCCTTTTGCAACTAACCTATCTTTGAGTCTAGGTGGTTCATTTTCAGAATTAGATTTTTTAATTTTGAAAATCCATTTGCAATTAATTAATTTCTGCTTTGGTTTAAGAACTAAAATCCAAGTTTTGGTTTTATGCAAAGACAAAATTTCATCATTCATGGTATGCATCCACAGTTTAGAATTTGGAGTCTTAAGAGCCTCATCAAAATACAGGTTCTTTTTCCTCAATAAAAGATGCAGCAGCTAAAGCATAAGAAACGCAGTAAGAATAGTCATATCTAATAATTTTCTTAGAGATCATTCTAGTCCTATCCCTAAATAATTGATAATCATTGAGAGCTTGAGATTGGGCTTCAACATTATCATCATCAAGAATTTTTTAAGTCTGGTTCATTATTATTTTCAGACATATGTCTGAATTTTCTTGTTTAGTTTATGGTTTTATTTTTGGATTAGAAACAACCCTAGAGGTGCCCTCCACCTCGTTTGGGACTTCTCTAACTAATGATTGTTTAGTAGTAATACTTGGAACAGTTTCATCTTTGAGACAAGGTATGTCGAACTAATTAAAAACTACGTCCCTGCTAATTACTACTCTCACCCTGGTTCATTTCTAAGCCAGATTTTTTACCATTTAACACTATTGGAATAGTAAAAATAGACACCCTTTTTAGACCTAAGGTCAAGTTTACCTTCCTGTTGGTAAGCAAAAGTGGCACAATCAAAGAGTTTTAAAATTTATGTCAGTTGATAGGAATCGATTAATTAAATAGACAACTGTGCTAAAAATTTCGACCCAAAATGGTTTAGGTATACTGGAAGACAATATAAGATATCTAACTCAATCTATTATTGTCCTATTTATTATTTTAGCAACACAATTTTGTTGAAGATTATACTTAACATTTTTATGTCTAGTTATACCACATTTAGCACATAAATCATTAAAGTTTTTGTTACAAAACTCAAGACCATTGTCGGTTCTCAAAAACTTTAATTTCTTATCAGTTTGGTTTTCAATGAAGGTTTTCCATTCATTAAACTTTTCAAAGGTTTGATCTTTATTTTTTAGTAAGAAAACCTAAACATATCTTGAAAAATCATCAACAATTGACAAGAAGTAAGTATTACCACCCTATGTGGGTACCTTTTCATGACCCCATAAATCACAATGTACATAATCCAAACAGCAGTAGATTTATGTGTACCAACAGAAAACTTAGTTTATGTTTTTTTCCAAAAAAACAATGATCATAAATTAAATTCAAGATAATGAATTTTGCATCCATCAAGTAGATTTTGTTTACTTAGATATTGTAAACCTTTTTCACTTATATGACCAATTCTTTTATGCCATAACATGCTATCATCATGATTAGTTACTAATGCAGAATGTTCACACACTGTTTCACCAATCAAAGAGTAAAGATCAGATTTCTTAAGTCCTTTAATGACAAACAAAGAACCTTTACTAACAGTCATCAAGAGTACCTAAGGAAATGAGGTTTCTCCTAAGACCTGGAACGTACCTAACCTCGAAAAGTGTTTTAATAACACTACCAACATTTTATTTAAAACAGATCCTATTCCTTTAATTGGACAAAACTCATTGTTTCCATAAAAACTTTACCAGTTTCTACAGGTTTCATTCTGAAAACCAATTTTTATTAAAACACATATGAAAAGAACAACTGAGATCTAAGATCCAATCATCAGATACAACAGAAGAGTGAGAAACACAAAGAACTTCAAAATACATAGAGCTGCCATTATTATCAGACTCTAGAAATTTGTTCTCACTTATGTTATTTTTTTATTTCCCCATTTTTTCTATTTTTCTCATTACAAATTTTTTTAAAACGTGTACTCTTAACATGCTCTTCTTTATCATAGTAAAAACATTTGATTTTACTTTTAACCTTTTCTTTACGTTTTCTATATTTAGACCTGCCCCTAGTTTTGAGTCTATCTTTATGACGAAACGACTCATTTTTCTCGGGTCTATCCCTAGCATAAAGATTTTTTCCATTTGATTTATTTTCTTTCTTAAGGTCTAAATTTTAGTTCTAAGAGCATATTTTACATCAGAAAGAACAAACTTTTTATGACCATATTTAATGGCAGTTTTGATATCAACAAAAGATTTAGGCAAAGAATTTTAAAAAATGATGACAACATTCATTACATCCATCTTGTAAATATTGCACAATTTTGTTCGAATCATCTAAGTTATCATCAAAAGATTTTGAAGGTGGCACTTTAAAACAAATCAACCGCTCTTTCAAATAAATTTTGTTTGAAATTGAGTGTTTCAAAAACATGTCTTCAAGTTTAAGCCAAATATCTCGAGCAGTGTTTAAACTTCTTATTTCTCTTATAACATTTGTCATATAAAATGTAAAAAAATTGTGCTTTTTGCAGAATCAAGATTTTCTTTCAAAATTTCATTATTCCATGATTCAGAATAATCCTTGAGTTTTGAAATAGCCGATAAAAATTTGTTTTATACTAAAACAATGCTCATTTTTATTCTCCAAATACTGAAATCACTTTTACCTTCATACTTATCAGTTTTTAATCTACCGCTGGCCATTGGAACCATAGAGAGTAGACAAAAACGAAAAATATGAAAAATAAAAGAAAATAGAGGAGCACCAAAAAAGACAGAAATATGGTAGTAAGCCAAAAAATACAAAAAATTACAAATATGGCAGTAAGCCAAAATAAAGTACTAAAACTGTAAAATGCTAACAGAATAACAGCACATAAATATATCAATTAAATGGCGGCAAGCCAGCTAACAGAACAAAAGGAACAGAAATTTCAGCTAAGTGGTGGCAAGTCAACCAACAAAACAAAAAGAAGAGAAATAATAATCCAAACAGAGCAAAAAAAAATAAAAAAATAAGCATAATATTAGCCAAGAAACATAAATAGAATAGAAAATAAAAATACAAAAAAAATAATGGACAGAAAAAAGAGAAAACTCGACATAAAAAAAACGCAGAAATAAAGTTGACAGAAAAATGACAGAAATAAAAACAAAGAGTAATAAAAATTACACTACAAAATTGTTTTTAAATCTGAAAAACTTCGAGGTATAGATATAAAGAATTTCAATAGGATTCTTGTCAAACTCGGGTTTTGATTTTCGAAATCAAGCAGCCAAAAAATCACAAAATAAAAAATATTTTTGACAAAAAGTAAAAATATGAGATCTTTTAGATACTTCCATGATGTAGAATTCGCGGTTCACGCTGGAGTCCACAGATCTGAACTCAAGAGATCGAGCGAGAGAAAACCAAAGCTATGACACCATTGTTAACAAACGGGAACCTGAACTTCCGTACTACTTATATTACAACTAAATGAAGTTAAAAAAATATAACCTATCTATTACAAATTTTAACAGATAAATTACAAGATCTTCAAGAGATATAAATATAAATATAATAAATAAAGGGAAGAACAGAAAATTACAGATTGGTGTGAAACGTCCTCAGAGAATCGGTCCTCAACAAGCCCAAAGAGTACCTCCAAATAATCTCTTAAGAAACAGTAAAGCTTCAATAGTTCTCACAAGAATCAGTCAAGCAAGATCAGCCTACGAGATTCATACAGAAAGGAGAACACCAAAGAAGCAGTAGTGTAAAAGGCAGAAGAAAGCTCAAAAAGATGAGAGAATAAGTTAGGGTTTGAGAGTAAATATGATTATATAGTGGTCCCAAGTGAGAGAGAGGGAGAGAGAGAATCTCAATAGTGGGGAGAGGAGGAGACCAAAAGAATTAAATGAGGGAAATTAATGAGGTGGTTGGCAGCTTGAAGGTCACCAAGTGGAGGGTCGAATTTGTCCCGGCATCCTAAATACTAGCCCAAGCCCAAGAGGCAATTTGTTGAGGATCAGATTCAAAATCATCATTGGGTAAATAAAGAAGCCCAAAAAATACTGTGGGCATTAATCCAATAGTTTTTAATTTTTTCCGTGTAAAAATTATATAGTGAAAGTTTACCCTCATAGATCGAAATTTGGGAGATCGAACCACATTAAAATTCTTGGTGTGTTGTTTTTATCTATACTCCCTCTATTTCATATTTCTGTTGTCTTAGGATATGACACACTATTAAGAAAATGATTAGATTGTCTTAATTAATAGATGAATAGTCTAAATTACCCTTTCTTGGAAATATAAGTTAGTTTGAATTATGTTTAAGCATTTATTAGATTGTACCATCAAAATAAAAGTAAAGAAGGATATGTGTGCAAATTTTTTATTTAATACTCTATTAAATTACTAAAGCAACATATATTTTGAAATGGAAAAAGTATATCCAAACAATGATAAATTATATTTTGTTTATGTTTTTGCTATCCGTTCTGAACAATATTAATTTTTAATTTAAAAAATGTGTAATTTTATTTTTGAAATTCGTAAAAGTGAATTATTTGTGAAAGTAATAGTAAGCCTTAAAGTGATTTTGTTTTTTAAGATAAGGTAATCCATGTAACCGGCCTATCCTTCTTTCTTTCCCCTCCATTTCTTTCCTTCCCTCAAACCAACGGAGGGGTTAATATGGTGTTTCAATGAATCAATTATTGTCTCTACCGAATGGATCATATACCTCCCAAACTATTTTCATTCCATCGTGAGTCTCTTTGATTTTTTCTTTTGGGTTCTTATAAGGGTTTATTATAAAATACCACCCATAAGTCGGGTAGAAACAATTTTACTTGCTAAACTTAAAATATAAGCACATTACCTTCAAAATCATTGACAAAAGGTCAAATTAAATAAAATAATCAAAATATCTTTTATGTAAGTTATGATTTATTGTAAAATAATATTTAAAATTCAATATAAGAACAGTTTAATCCACACCTTAATTTATATTTACAATTATCACAAAATACTTTTATAAAGTTTGAAATAATAGTTTTTAGTCTATATTCTTGGAAAATTAATTATTTAACTCAAAAAAAGTGAAGATTGGTCCAAGACAGAATAGCATATGTGAGTCTAAACTTAATTGAATAAAGAAGAAAAGATTAGGTTATAAATTTAATACGAGATTATGTAAACGTGATTTTTTTCTTTTAAAAAAGAAAGTGTTAGGATTTTCACCAATTTATTATAATAAGTCCAAAAAATTAATAGTATTTGATTTTAAGAAAAAATTAGATTTTTGTCTATTATTTTAGTATTTTGCTTAAATTTTTTATTATTATTATTATTATTATTATTATTATTATTATTATTATTATTATTATTATTATTACTATGTAGCTTAGAGCTATTATTATAATCTTTGATACAATAAATCATTACAAATCCTTATGTTAAAATTTTTATTAAATATATTAAAAAAACTATTAAAAGCTTCAAGATAATGTTTGAAAAAGGCAAATCTTATATTATATTTATAACTGAATAATTTATTTTTTCATTTAATTATATTTAAAATCACCGTGCTATTTTTGCCTTAAATAAGCAAGTTTTTGAGTTAAATAATTAATTTTCAATGGATATAGATTAAAAAATATCATTTCAAACTTAATAGAAGTATTTTATGATAAATTTATTGTAAATTAAGTCATGAACTAAACTCATTTTGTATTGAACTTTAGAGGGTTATTTTCTAATAAATCATAACTTACATCAACATAATTTTGGTCATTTTATTTAATTTCACCTTTGACCAATGATTTTAGAGGATAAAGTACATATATTTGAAGTTTAGAGGATAAAGTGTTCCTATCCCTAATTTCTAGATAGTATTTCATTATAAAACTTCCTTATAATAAATATACTATCAGTAATTATAGGTCGATAATCGGACGACTGACATATATCCTCTACTAACTCTCTTAGAAATGGCATAGTTGATTATAAAGACACAACAGCCAACTATGAATGCATTATTAATCGACTATATTATGCCACCAGAAATATGGAACCTCAAAACAGACATTGGGTTATGGGGAGCTTGTGATGGATCTTATCCTATGCATAAAAATGCCAATTATTGATCGGATGGAAACCCCAAAATGCTATGTGGGCACCATAAAATAGAACAAATACAAAATCATACAACTTTATAACGCAAAATAAGGACAATGGAAAAGTGAAAGAGACCTTCTTTTTTGTAAAACTTTTTGTCCATTTCTTGATTGGTGTAACATTCATAACTTGCCTCCACAATAATCTCAGATTGTCTCCAACCACAATAGTTTTGAAGAGCGCAAGAAAACAAAGGGTTTCTGGATCTCATGGGTCTTTGTTTATTCATCTTAAATGGGCAACAAGAGGTCATTTTGTGTCTCCGTTACTGTATGTTGTTTTTTCAGTACGTCTTAAAAAGTCATACATTATATCAGAAATATCAATCGTAAAAGTAAAATCATTGGATTGAACATTTGTCAATGTGACAATTGAACATCTATTAAATAGCGATAAGAAAAATTCTATCACCACCATTATGAGATCGGCATATAAGTCTTGTAAGATTTAAGAAAAGACACGGTCACATTTTTTATGTGTTTCAATTCCAGTCTTGAATTCATGTATATATATATATATATAATTGCATTTACTTTTGATGTAACATCCATAACTTGCTCTCCATGACATTCTCAATTGTCTCCAACCACAAACAGTTCGAGATCAGAGCCAGAAAATTACAAAGGGTTTCTGCAGGGGTTTCATGGTTCCTTGTTTGTTCGATCCTAAATGGGAAAAAGTGGTTAGTTCTTGCAAGATTTTGTCAAAGTATGGCGATGAAGTTTTACTTTCTGGGCTGAAACTTTATTATATTCACCGTTTTTTTACTTGTTATATCTCGTACATCATATAAATTAAAAGATACAAAATTTTAGAAGTTTTTTTATTATATGAACTAGATCTTGAATGACCTAAAGCTTGAAGGTGGCCAGTTAGTCCAAGAGATCGGACATCGGCTGTTGGAAAGTGCAGATGACTTGAATCCATAGTCTAAGATATACCCAAGGATAGTCAATCCGATTCCTTATAATAAAAATCATTCTACTATAAAAGTTCCCCTTTAGGGAAATATATACTCTCAATAAGTGTCCCGCTAAAACAAGAGCATTCTAGTATAAGGGTCCGGCACGAAGCCTCTCTTTCTCTTGCGCTGAAGCAGCCACATCTCGTTTGGCTGTCCTACTCTCGTCCCCGCCGAAACCAGAATGGGTCGGAAATAAACCAACCGGAAAGATCACACACTTTATCAATGCGCGCGATGTTGGAATGCCCTTTCCCACTGGGATTTCAATATGAATTCTGGCCTCAACAAGATCATCCAGGTTGAATGTCTCTTCATTAATAGCTACCAGGGCTTGAAGCAAGCTTGACACCACTTCCTGAAGCAGATATGCTAAGCGGTGGTGGTGCCTCTCCCACTGCTATTGTAGGGGCTAAACCTAAATGATTGAATCGAACAAAAAATAGAGTTCAAGTTACATCATATATCATATATAAAGAAAAGGAATTGCTGGCCAATTATGGACCTCATGTCTTGCATCCCTCCCACCTCATTCTTTTGCAGCTATATGGAATGCACTTTTTTCAATTTCACTCGTGGTC
Organism: Catharanthus roseus; assembly: GCA_028651295.1. Lineage (NCBI taxonomy): Eukaryota > Viridiplantae > Streptophyta > Magnoliopsida > Gentianales > Apocynaceae > Catharanthus > Catharanthus roseus. Next base: position 3,482,706 of record JAPQWS010000107.1, on the reverse strand, counting down.
TCAGAAGGAAAAGTCAGTGAGAAGAAAATGCAGCTATATCAGATGGCAATTACTGCTGCTACGAGAGCTAGAAGGTTTTAGTGTCCGCTATAGGGGCTAGGTCTTTATCTGCATCTGCTAACGGCACCAGAAGTAAGAAGGAGCAGGCGAACGGGAAAATCTATCGCGCTTGTGGGGGGCCGCCCTTTTTTGTTTGAAGGACAATCCACTGTCAAACTCAAAGTCAACCCGATGTGGGGAGCGAAGCAACATTGTTATTTTTATAAATTTTCATATTAGAAGAATTAAAACATGTTAAAATATGTTTTTAATGAAGGATAAAACAGAGAAAAGTTTACTAAATGTTATATTACTTTTACAGTGTGAAAAATTAAAAAATACAAAAATTTAGTAGGATATGACTAGTAAAAATAATGGAAGTACATGATGTCTATTGTTGGAAAAAGAAAATATATTGATTCATTGACTAAGATTCATTTAATATATACTAGAAAAAAATTGATTAATCTAGAAAAGATTAGGAATACTAAATTTACAATTACAATACAAAATTAAAAATTAAATATAAAATTGTATATAAAATAATTAGATTTAAAACTTCTTACTTGACTAAAGAAAAAGGAGAAGTAAAAGGGTCTTACCTTTGAACCACCACCTAGTTTCAATCTTGCAAGAATATTTAATGGAAAGGTCACGAGTGAATGTGCATTTCTAGTCAAGTCTTCGAATCCTATAATTGCAAATTTACTTTGGAGTTAAAACAGCTGTAAAGTGAAACTCAAATGAGTTTTGGAGTAATAAGGTTACTACAATAATTTGACAATGAGGACATAGTATGTGATATAAGTGGATTTTTGCTCCAATAACCACCAGACAGACATGGTTGGAAATCATCTTGGGGCCCTTACTATCGAATTGAAAGTATACTACATTTTGCAATTTTTTTTTTTCTGATATGGGCCAATTTAAAATTATTGGACACTAAATTGGCCCAATTATTTTTTTCCTGGATCAACCATAACGCACACTGATTATGCGTTATCAAAAGAGATAACGCACAATAAGTGTGCGTTATCCCTATTCACAACGTTAACACGCGCTAATTGCGTAGAAAACTGATGTGGCGCTAATTTGGCACTGATTTGGCAATAATGCACGATGATTGCGCGTTATCATCCTTGATAACGCACAGCCATTATGCGTTATCAGGTTGATAACGCACAATGAATGTGTGTTATCACGTTATAAAAGCCGAAACCCCAGCTGCGGCCGCCCCTTCCCTTTTTCTTCTTCTTCCTTATTTCTTCTCCCCTATTTCTTCTTCTCTCTATTTTTTCCAGCCTCTTCTCCCCTATATTTCTTCTTCTCTCTAATTTTTTCAACCTCTTCCCTCTCATTCTTCATCCTCTATTTTTTCCAGCATCTCCACCTCCTTTCTCTTCCTATATTCTTTCTGCCCCATTTTTCTTCCTCCTTTTTTTCAGCTCCTCCGCTTCAATTTTTCTATTTTCCTCCGTCTCCGTCGCCGCTCAGTAAGGTATTTTTTTTCTTCCTTTGATTTTTTTATTCTTTTATTATACTTTGATTTATCTTCTTCTAATAATTTTGTATTTTAATTTGAAATTTACAGATTTGGGAGACTTTCTTTGGAGTACGAAGGTTATTGAAGATTTGAAGTACTAAAGCTACATTTTAAATTTTCATTAAGTTTTTAGTTATTTAAATTTTTTTGTTTATTATGTATTAAGTGTAATTATTTCGTTATTTGTTGTTTGTTAATGTTTTTTATGAATTTTATTTATTAACTTGAATTAATTTATTTTTTGTGGAATTGAGTTTTAGATTTATGTTTAAAATGTTTGTTATTAATGAATTTGTACAAATGTGATAATTTTATATGTATATAATTGTTTTTGAATTTAAAAAGTGATATTAGGGTTTAGGGTTTATTTTCATGAATTTATGTGGATAATTATGTTTAATTTATTACCTTACTTTATGATTATTAGAAATTATTTAGATAATTATTTTGCATATTTCGTATAAATTATTGAGTAGAAAATATGGGAATATGTAATTCGATATCTTTAACTTTTTTTTTTTTAAACAGTAGAAAATATGAAAATTTTTTGTTGTAACTTAAAAATTGTAAAATTTAAATAATACAAAACTTAAAAATGTATTATTAAAATCCAAAATTTTACATTTTTTTAATTTTTTAGATTTATGTTTAAAATTGTAGTTATTAATAAATTTGTACAAATTTGATAATTTTATGTATGTAATTGTTTTTTTGCATTTAAAAAGTGATATTAGGGTTTAGGATTTTCTTTCATGAATTTATTTGGATAATTATGGAAACTTTTTTTTTTTTGCAACTTAAAAATTGTAAAATTTAAATAATACAAAACTTTAAAATCTATTATTAAAATCCCGGAAATTTTACATTATGTTTTTGTGAAAGTGGGGTTTGGATTTATGTTTAAAATTGTAGTTATTAATAAATGTGTACGAATTTGATAATGTTATGTATATAATTTTTTTTTAATTAAAAAAGTGATATTAGGGTTTAGGATTTTTTTCATGAATTTATTTGGATAATTAGGTTTAATTTCTTACTTTATGATTATTAGAAAATTTCATAATTACTTATATAATTATTTTGAATATTTTGTATAAATTTTGCGAGTAGAAAATATGTGAACCGGTACTTGGAAATTTATAATTTAGTAACTAATACTTTTATTTAAACTGTAAAACCGTAATAGTGAATTTATGTAGTAGTAAAATGCTTACCTATAAAATATACTATAAGTAACCTTAAAAGACTTAAAAATTGTAAACTTTAAATACAAGAAAACGTAAAAATCTATTATCAAAATCCAGAAATTTACACCAAACAATTAACCGTCAAACTATAAACTTTTTAACAGTGAACCTTAAACAACCAAAATCATAATATTAAAATGCTACAGGGTACATTATAAAAACTTCAATATTTTAAAGAAATGAAAATCTTCAAACATTTATTCGATAAAACCACTTATATTACGTAACAGTAAACCTTAAAAACTTTAAAATCTTATTTATTTAAAAATCCCTAAATTTTGCATTAATTGTGTTAATACTATCCCTGATATTTGGAAATATGAAAACGTAAAATTATAAACTTTACAACCATTAAACGTAATAACAATTAAATCTTAATATTCTTGGAATTAGAATATGTTTAAAACTTTTTAATTTTAACATATAGATATTGACACTATCTGAAAAATATAATTAATGTAGATGGAAGAAGTGCCAGCACATGTGCATCCGGGGCCCATTGTCACTAACGTCTTATCCAGACAGCATGAGCACAGATCCGGTTTGATATGGAGTGGGGATCGGGAGACGTGTTATACTGACCTTCAGTGTAGGCGTTTTGGGCGCAACCTATTCCAGTGCTATAGTGCGGCTCCCCGTAGATTGGTTGAGATTATTGACAGAACCAGGTTGGGGGGAGTCTTTAGGTATGGTTACATTGGGTTGGACCACGCACTTATCACCGCATTGGTCGAGCGGTGGAGACCAGAGACCCACACATTTCATCTAACGTGCGGTGAAGTCTCAATAACACTCCAAGATGTACAGGCGCTGTGGGGTTTAGGGATAGACGGCAGGGTCGTTACCGGGCCTAGCTGGAATGTACACTCTAAACAATACTGGATTGAGGTTATCGAGAGACTTCTTGGTATGTGGTTGTCTCATATTCATATTCATCTGCCCTAAACACTTACAGTTGAATCATTTTGAAATGGAAGCAATCAACCCTATTAGAGTACAGCTATTTTAGGATTCTGAAATTTCAAGGGATGCATACGGTCCCTATTTTACTGGAACAATTCGAAAAAGTTGGACATTGCCAACGAACCGAATTATTTCATATGCGGAACTAGTAAAAAAAAATATTGAAATATCAAGATATGGATCCCAATCTCTGGAATGTTCGAATGACGATGAGGGTGCCTTCGTACTACGAGGTGCATCGTATGTTTTACTTTAATTTATATAGCATGAGCAATGACGAAGAAATACGGTATTTATGGACTATTCCGGCCAACCTATCGAAGGAAGGAATTCATATTCTTGTTGAATTCGAGCCTATCGAACAACAAAATATTCCAAGTACACACGGTAGGAACACAACAACTTTGCCTGAACATACTACGGCCGTAACATAGATGGTTTCTGATGAACCGTCTATGTTGTACAGTGCCGTAAACAATGATGATGATGAGGTTGACAGGTCAGACGGAGATGAGGCCGTTTCTAGTCAATCTGAATCGGTTGATGACAATGACCCGGAAGAAGGAGAGTTCCAAACTCCCCTAAATCCTATAAACCTTGTCAACCCGGTCACCGAAAACATAGTGCTACAATGGGAGAGCAGCCAATGGTTTAGCAACGCTAGGTATGACTACACACAATCTGGAGCATTCCTAGATATGGGATCGAGTTCTCCTATAGATGACAATATAGAATTTAGTACCGTCCGATTACTTGACTGGAACGATTCCATGACTAACATATAGTTAGACATAAGATTCGTTGACAAAGTGCAGGTAGTAAGTGCGGTTCGTAAGTACTCCGTCAGGGGGCGTGAGTACCGAGTTTTGAAAGTAAGATTGATACATGGGCCGCAAGATGTTACCATCACAGTGACGATAATTACTATGCATGGTACATCCGTATAAAAAAGATAGCCACGCACAATCGGTGAAAAATAACCAGATTCGTCAAAGAACGCACATGCCTTGTACAGATTGAACAAAACAAATATAGAAACTTGTCTTCAAAATTTATATCAATGTCTATATCACACCTAATTGCCAACAATCCTGAGATACCTGTTTCGAACATCATTCAAGAAGTGCAGGTATTGTATCAAACTGGTTGTACTTACAAGCGGGCATGGTATGCTCGAAAATTTGCCATTGAGAGGGTTTTTGGTAGCTGGGATACAACCTTCAGTATTCTACCTAAATACTTACAAGCTGTACAGGATATAAACCCGGGGACTGTATACGAATTTTTGCATTACAGAACAAGCAGTCCCCCTAATTATGTTTTCAAATTTGTTTTCTGATGTTTCTTGCCATGTATAGACGGATTTCCATATTGCCAGCCGGTGATTTCTGTGGATGGAACACACTTAAGGGCTCATACAAGGGCGTGTTATTAATTGCAAGTACGTGGGATGCAAATAATCACTTGTTCCCACTTGCTTTTACAATTGTTGATAAGGAATCCTCCGAGAGTTGGAATTGGTTCCTTAAAAACTTGCAAGAATACGTAGTCAAAGATCGCCACGTATGCCTCATTTCTGATCGCCACAAAGGTATTTTCTCTACTATTCAAAGTCAACATTTGTGGCAACCACCATTTACAGTTCACCGGTTTTGCTTATGCTACATTCGAGCAAATTTCAACAAGACTTTTAAAAATACAACCTTTAAAAGCTTGATGTGGCAGGCCGGACAGAAACAAAACAATGGAAATTTGACCGTGTAATGGAAGAGATTCAAGAAAGAAATGTGGATGCTTACGTTTACTTGATGAAGTTGGACGCAGAGAAATGGACACTGTTGCATGATGGCGGTCACAGACACGATATCATGACAACCAACATTTCCAAGGCACTTAACAATGTGTTGAAGAAAGCTAGGGTTCTACCTTTAAAAGCCCTGGTTGAACTAATATTCAACAAACTAGTTAAGTACTTTCACCAACACCATGAAGAGGTAGAAAATTGTGTGCATCCATTTCCAACTCGAATTTTTGACAAGTTCTTGCGGATTGAACTGAAATCAAGAGAACACAAAGTTACAACTTACAATCCGTGAGAGGAAATATACATGGTCAAATCTTCAATCCGAGTTTCTGGTACGGACAACAACGTCTATACATTGCGGCTAAATAATAAATTTTGTAGTTGCGGAAAATGGCAAACATATACATTCCCTTGTTCTCATGTTCTTGCAGTGTGTAGAGAAAATGGGTCAAGAACAGATGCTTATGTACCGGAGATATATTCGCAATAAACGTATAGAAAAACTTACCAAGCGAATTTTCATCCGGTCTTGAGTGAGAACTTTTCGAGGGATGTCCCTTTTAATTTGACATTCTATCCTCCAAACATGAAAAAGGAATGGGGTAGGAAACGAGGCAAGCGATTTCAGGGGGAAATGGATTATAGAAATCCGGATTCTCCCCCAAGATGTGGTAGATGTCGCATGCCGGGACATAATAGGAAAAATTGTAATAACCCCGGACCGAGCAATGTATAAGTTTGACATTTTTTTGAAATAGTTGTAATAAAGCATGTTTATATTAATGAAAATTTTCTTTCAATTTCTTATAATTACTATATATTGCTCTAAACTTTTACGGTTTCTTTAGTATTACTTCTTCAAATAACTTGCGATGAAATGGTCAAAATGTAAATATATTTTCCAAGAAAATGATATAAATATCACAAAATAAGTTAAATATAATAAATACAGTCTTTCTAAAAAAATTATACAATTATAAGTTTTTCCAAAACAAATTTTCATTAAAAAAAACAATTCATTAAACAAATTACTAAAAAAAAATTTATACAATTATAAGTTTTCCCAAAAGAAATTTTGATTAAAAACAAAAAAAATGTTCATTCAAAAAATAAAATAAATTAAAAAAATTTTTTAAAAAATAAAAACATTAAAAAAATTTAAAAAATTAAAAAAAATTAATAAAATTAAAAAAATAAAAAAATTAAAAAAATAATTACGTGGCTGATAACACACAACGAGTATGCGTTATCGCCTAGTCTTAATGCACACCCATTGTGCGTTATCAGCCACATAAGCCGAAATCCGTGATTAACTGATAACGCACAACCATTGTGCGTTATGGCCGTTCCAGGGAAAAAAAAATTGGGCCAGTTTAGTGCCCAATAATTTTCAATGAGCCCATGTCAGAAAAAAACCACATTTTGCTTCCCATTTTGTCTTGAAAAACTTTTGGTTTGCCCACTCATGTCATTAATTTAATTAGCTCACGAGGGATGTGAAAATTTGGCTTTTTGCTTCTTTCTTATTACTATCTCCATATTTCATATTATTTATCACTTGAAAAAAAAAATCCACAAAAATTAAAAAATTAATTAGATTGGCTAAGTTAAAAAAAAATAAGTTAAACTTCAATAGAAGAAAAGGCTAAACAAATACGGCACAATCCGTTAATATTCCACCAGTGTATATATATATATATATATATATCTATTATCGATGGACATACCAATAAAAGATGATCATCAATAAAAGTTCAATTTTTTGTAGATCCCTTTGATTGTGATCATTTCTCTTTATTTCTTTTGAAGCCTAGAGAATAATTTTACTATTATATTTTTATATAGGAGAGGATCGAAAAGGGTACCCTAGTTTAATGAATGTTTTTAAACAACATATTGTATAATTCCAACTAGAGCTATATATAAAAAAATATCATTTAATACTTTCTTATTTACTAAAGTAAAAGATATTTTGAAACATAAAAATATCTTCATGCGACAGATAATATGAAATGTAGGGAGTATTAATTTGTGGTTCAAGCTCTTAGCTTTCAGAAATTTTAAAGATTTTTTTTTTTTGAGTACAAGCGGTGTCACACTTGATGGAAACAACAGCTCTATTAAAAAGGAGGGTAATTCCTACATCTAGCAGGAATAGAACTCCCAACCTTCCTGTTGGGAGATTTCGACTCTTGCCACTCGGACAATATCTCACGGACAGAAATTTTAAAAATTGTGTTGTCTTATTTCTAGCAATTAGTTAATTCTTTTTCTATAAATAGGACATTTATCATTGTAATTTTTGTGTTAGTTACTTTCAATCTCTTTGAGTTCAGATCTATAAACTACAATGTGAACCATAAATTCTGCTTCAGGAGTCTTCTATTTCCACTATTTGTGAAATCAATTATTATTATTGTGTGGTTTTTCGGGCACTCGATTTCAAAAACCAAAACCCCAACCTTGCAAGAATTGATCCTATTAAGATTCTTTGTATCTGTACCTCAGAGTTTCTCAATTTAGAAACGATATTTAAAGATGTTATATTTATTCTGCTATTTTTATTTCTATTCAGAGTGATTTATTGTTTGTTGACATTTGTGTTACATCTGTCTATTTTGCTGATGGTATTTTTGTCGTTCTTTTTTTTTGTTGGTGCTATTTTTCTGTTGGTATTCTTGTGCTTGGTACTTTTTATTATTATTCTTATTATTATCAGTTATTCCTTTATTTCTAGTTGTTCCTTTTATCTTGGCTTGCTGCCATTGAATTTGTAGATCTTTTTTTCTTGGGTTCTTGCTTCTCTGTTCATCTTGCTCTGTTGGATTTTTCTTTTTTTGTATCTGTCTATTTTGCTGTGTGCTCTATGTATACGCTGGACTAGATACCGAGAAATATGACAAAAAGTGATTTTAGCATTTGGAGAAGAAAAATGAAAGCAGTTTTAATCCAAAATAAAGTTTTAGCTGCAATGTCAAAACCTGATAAATTTACAGAATTTTGGATAGGAGAAATTTTGGAAGTAGGACTTGATTCTGCCCAAAGTATCCTTGTTTTGTACTTGTTTGACAATGTTCGAGGAATTAATTAAAAAAATCTCTACTTTTGAAATTTGGAATAGACTTTAAGAAATATTTTTAAAACAATTTCTTTAAAATAAAATTTACTTGAAAGAACAACTTTTTAGTTTTAAAATGTCTCCTCCAAAATCTCTTGAAGGTAATTTAGATGACTTAAACAAATTATACAGAATTTGAAAGATGTTGGTGAAGTAATTTTTGATGAAAATATTGCTATTATTCTGTTAAATTCTTTTTCTAAATCTTTTAGTGATGTCAAAACCGCCATTAAATATAGTCGTGAAAAATTAACATTCTCTGATGTTAAATCTGCCCTAAGAACTAAAAACCATGACCTTAGAAAATAAAGTAAAAATGGTGGCAAAAATCTTTATGTTAGGGGCAGGACTGAGAAAAGGGATTCTAATCGGCATGAAGAAAGGTCTAAAAGTAGGGGCATGTAGAAATCTAGAGAACCTAAAGAAAAGTTTAAAACCAAGGTAAAGTGTTTCTATTGTGATAAGGAAAGGCCATGTGAAAAGCAAATATTTCAAAAGAATCAGAGATGAGAAAAATAGTACAAAAGGCAATTCAAAAGATAACAACATGAGTGAAAACAAATAGCTAGAGTCTGATAACAATGACAACTCTATGTATTTTGAAGTTTTATGTGTTTCTCCCTCTTCTTGTGTATCGATAAAAGATCATTGATTCTGGTTGTTTTTATCACATTATGTCCTAATAAAAATTGATTTTTTGAATTAAAACCAATGGAAACCAGTAAAGTTATTGTGGGAAATCATAAAACCTGTCAATTGAAGGAATGGGATCTGTTTCCATAAAAATGTATAATGGTGTTGTTAGAACACTGTTGGATGTTAGATATGTTCTGCATCTTGGAAGAAACCTTATCTCTTTAGGTACTCTTGAGGATGCTAGATATACATATATATATATATATATATCCAAAAATGGCTATTTAACTGTTTGCAAAGGATCCTTAGTTGTTCTTAAAGGTACAAAGAAATATGGACTTTATTCTTGTTTGGTAAAATTATATGTGACTCTGCTATATTAGTTATGAAGCATGATGATAATGACAACATGTTACAGCATAAAAGAATCAGTCACATAATTTGAAAAGGGTTTGCAACACTAGTGTAAACAAAATTTGCTTGATAACAAGAAAGTAGTTTCTCTTGATTTTTGTGATTATTATGTGTTAGGAAAACAGTATAAATTAAGTTTTTCTATTGGTACATACAAATTCATTGTCATTTTAGATTATGTGAATTGTGATGTGTAGGGTCCTGAAAAGGTACCCGCTTATGGTGGAAATGCTTCTTTCTCGTCTATTGTTGATGATTTTTCAAGACATGTTTGAGTTTTCTTACTTACAACTAAAAATCGGACTTTTGAGATATTTAATGAATGGAAAACTTTAGTTAAAAACTAAACCGACAAGAAGTTAAAGTTTCTTAGAACGGATAATGATCTAGAATTTTGCAACAAAAATTTTGATGATTTATATACAATGTATGACATTAAGAGACATAAAACTATTCAATTCAACCTCAGCAAAATGATGTTGCTGAGAGGATGAATAGGACAGTAATTGATAATATGATATGTATAATGTTGTCTTTTGGTATACCTAAACTTTTTTGAGATAAAGCTGTAAATACAACAGTTTATTTGATAAATCGGTCCCATCTACTATCATAAATTTTAAGACTCCGATAAAGATATAATCTGGTATGCCACCAGATTTGTTTCATCTTAGAGTGTTTAGTTGTGCCATTTTTGCTCACCAACGGGAAGGTAAACTTGACCCTAGGTCTAAGAAGGGGGTCTTTCTTGGCTATGCCAATGGTTTTAAAAGGTACAAGGTTTGACTTAGAAGTGAACCAGAGGTGAAGGTAGTAATTAGTAGGGATGTTATTTTTAATGAATCCGTCTGCCTTGTTCTAAAGCTGAATCTGCTCCTATATTACTGCTGATCCTTCCGTAGTTAGCAAGTCCTAATTGAGGTGGAGGACAACTCTAGGCTTGGCTCTGAGCCAGAACCTGACCTTGAGAATGAACAGGTAAGTTCATATCATATATCTGAAAACGGTATTGGGCTTGAGCTAGAAAATTCTGACAACAATGATAATAATATTGAAACCCAATCTTAGGCTCTCAGTGATTACCGATTGACTAGGGATATGGCTAAAAGGACCTCTAAGAAACCTACTAGATATGGTTATTCCAATTGTGTTTCTTATACTTTGGTTGCTGCATCTTTTATAGAAGAAAAGAACCTCTATGTTTTAATGATACTCTTAAGAGTCCTAATTCTAAATTGTGGATACATGCCATGAATGATGAAATATCATCTTTGCACAAAAACAAAGCTTGGGTTTTAATCCCTAAATCCAAGCAAAACTTAACTAATTGTAAATGGATTTTTATGATTTTGAAAATGATCCTTTTAGATTGAAAGCTAGGCTAGTTGCAAAAGATTTTTCACAAAAAAAAGGCATTGATTTCAATGAAATATTTTCTCTCGTTGTCAAATAAAAGACAATTAGGATAATGCTTTACATTATTGCGCAGTTTGACCTTGAATTAGAGCAGCTTGATGTGAAAACTGCCTTTTTGCATGGTGATCTTGAGGAAACTATTTATATGATACAACCTCCTAGTTTTGCAGTTAAAGGCAAAGAAAACTTTTCTTGTTTACTGAAAAAGTCTCTTTATGGACTCAAGCAGTCCCCAAGACAATAGTATATAAAGTTTGATACATTTATATAAACTTCTGATTTTACAAGTAATAATGATGATTGTTTGTATTTTTGTGGTGATTCTATTGATACTAATGTGTATATTTTATTGTATGTTGATGATATAGTTATTCCATGAAAACAGATAGACAAACTAATTAAATTAAAAACTCTTTTAAAATCCGAATTTGATATCTAAGATCCAAGTACTTCATCTAGAATTATGGGAAACATTTTAAGAAATCAGGATAATCACTCATTTATTATTTCTCAAAAACCTTTCTTGAAGAAAATTGCTTCAAAGTTTTCTTTGAATTCTTGTAAACTTGTTTACGCTCCCTTAGCCAGTCATTTTAAACTATCTTAAAAAACTTGCCTTGATTATGAAAATAAAAAGAAGAAAATGGCTAATATTCCTTATAGAATGGCAATAGGGTCTGTTATGTATTCAAAGATTTGAACTAGACCTGACATTGTATATTCTATTAGTCTCAGTCGTTTTATGTCCAATCCTGTAAAAGATCATTGGACACTTTTGAAATGACTTTTGTGATATCTAAATGGCATAATTAATAGAGGTCTACATTTTCAAAACTGGTCAAAATCTTTTGAACTAATATAGGATATGTGGATTCTGATTTTGCCGGTGATAAGGATTGTTGTTGATCAACCACTTCATATTTCTTTAGTATTGTTGGAAACTACATTTCCTGGAAATCAGTTGCAGCCCCTGGTTGCTTTATCAACCACAGAAGCTGAATACATTGTTGCAACTGAAGCCATTAAAGAAGCAATTTGGATTCAAGATCTCTTATCCAAATTGAATCTTTTGCATTCTAAAGCTATTTTAAGTACTGATAGTTAGAGTTGCTTATATTTGTGCAAAAATTCTTTTTATCATGAAAGGACAAAGCACATTGATGTAAAATTTAATTTCATTAAGGAAAAAGTAACTAATGGAATTATAGATTTAAAGAAAATTAATACAAAAAATAATCCTGCTGATTTAGGTACTAAAAGTACTACTGTTAACAAATTTTGCTCTTTGTAAGGATCTTTTGCATGTTGATTGTAGTTATTTTTTTTAACTGTTTTGCCAAAGTTGTGTTCAAGGTGGAGTTTGTTGGATTTATGCCCACAACATTTGAGCCTTGGTTATGAAAACCGGATGATGATTATGGATATCTTGGACCTCCATAACCCTATGGGTTGGGCTACTTTCCTTGAAATACTGGAGGGATCAAAATTGACCTGCCTCTAATGATCTAATTTGAATTGCCCTTTTATTTCCCTCTTGATTGACATCTTGCTTCTCTCATTCCTCTTGGTCCTCTCATTTGATTGAGACATTCGGTCTCACTTGTCCCACTATATATATCTCTCATTCTCTCAAACCCTAACACTACAAGAATTCAACAGATTACCGACTGACATTTTCATCGGTAATCAGTTGCTAAAATTTAGGTAACGACCGATTACAGACCAATTTGGTCATTCTGTGTATTTTTCTCAGTAACTGGCTGTGACGAAGTAAAATGTCATTCAGTAACTGTTACCGACTGAATATTTGGAGTTTCCGACCGATATTTCGGCCGATAACTTTATTTTTCTAAAATAAAAAAAATATAAATTAAATAGTAATTTATGGACCGACTCTTTGTAGTTATCGACGGAACATTTCATCCGGTATCTTTATTTATCGACCGAAGTTTGGTTGGTAACTTAGTTTACTTTTCTTTAAAAAAAATATTTACCGACTGAATATCGGTCAGTGTCGGTTGGTAACTTCGAATTTTTTCAAAAATATTTTACTCATAATTATTATCCACTTGAAATTAAAAACCAACAACAACTACAAACAATATAAAATCAACAAAAACGTCTATAATACAATCAACTAAAACGTCTAGAATACATATATATAAATATATATATCAAATACAAATATATATAAAAAAGTCTAAAATACATAATATAATATCAAATGTGAAATATATCAAAAATACATAACAAATATATCATAAAGTCTAGGTAGATGGCGGTGGGCTAGGGAAGGAGGGAGGACTGGTCGGTAGCTGAGATATGACATCGTCACCTGGAGACAGGAAAGAAGGGAAAAGAGTGGATACCGAATCCAACTACACTCCATACTAAGAGGTGAATGAGGTCATGAAGCCGGCAAACTTGTCCTGTGGCTGCTGCATGTATACTCACAACCTCTTCTCCCTCTCGATATAGGCCTCATGGGATACGGCGGAAGATACCAGAGGAACTAGTGACGAGTTGCTGCTGCCTCCCCAGTGCTTTGTAGTAACGACGAAACCATAGACATGGCCCTTGTTGCTGCCACCTCGAACATCAACTGCTTTTTAGTCGAAATGGGTGAGCCGGTCTCAATATGAAGACGTTCTGCATCTGCCTTCAGCTCCTGATATTTGCCCTACAAAAAAGACATTAATAAGTTATTGTTAAGCAACATACAATAAGCATAGAGTAATAAACGATAATATGAGAATGGGTTTAAAACTATTAAAGACCCTCACCCAAAACTCATTGGATCCCCTATCGAACAACTGTCCCTTCTGCTGATGCAGTAGGACATACATGTCCGACTGTGCGAAGGACTTGCCCATCTTCTCCTGCTGCAAACATAAATGAGTTTTCAAATATGGTTTTGAGTTTAAAAAAACTGCTAACAATTAAATATAGAAACGAAATTAACTTACCCACTCAATGAAAGACCTAGAACCACCGCTGTGCTTGCCGGGCCCCTAGCCACAATGCCTCTGCAGTCGGTTCTAATGTGCCGCCTCCCGCTTCTTCTTATATGCCTCCGAGCCCCATACATCACAAAGACTCGTGTACTGTGCAGTAGTTATCTAGTCGGACTGATATCCGTCCACTCTTACCTAATACATCAAGTCTTTGTATCGTAATGAGGTCTGTTTCTGCCAAGTGTCCCGTGACAAGCTCATGCATCGGGTCCCATTGATACATCTTCTGCAACAACACATAATTTGTTAATCAATATAAGCTTATATATTTAAAAGTTCATAAAGTTACCATTATAAACACTTATCCCAAACTCTATATACGACATGTTCTTTATTCTATCTGGAACCTTCCCAAAACTTTGATATGGCTCAACAAAATATGCCTTCATGATTTTTGTAATCAACTTTGCACAGTCCGATTGCTTGTTAAAGCTATGCAAATGTTAAAATACAAGTATATTTAATTAACTAAATCTAATTAATGTTACTTAAATAAAAATAAAGAGTTTAAGAAACAAATCATGACGTTTAAGTTTTAAAAAGCCAGAGTTTCACCTATAAATTTATCAATTCCTAGGCACAGAAAACAACAAGCACACAACACGTCCAATAAAATCAATTATATTACAATATATACGAACTTCTCCATATCCAAGTCTAACAAACAACAACAATTCCAATATAATCATAACACTCATTCCATAGCCAAGTTTAACAAACAACAATTCTATATCTAACATACATATATTCAAGGTTTAACAAACAACAATTCTATATGTAACAAACATATATTCCAAGTTTAACAAACAATATCGAACTGTATCGAACAAACATATATTCCAAGTTTAACAAACAATAATTCCATAAAACAACAATAATCCAATTTTGTCTACGACATGTACCTGTCAACAGTCTGTAAGATAAGGATGCGAAAGTCAACAACACCCTAGGATGACGGGGCAGGTAAAGGGGCAGAAGAAGGGGCAGGTGTCGGTGGACATGCTGATGATGAAGGGACAGGCTTCGATGATATTCCCGCAGCAGATGAAGCCGAAGGAGTAGAATTGGGTGTCAGACTCGAGTATGGCAGCTGCAAAAATGGAGTCAAGGTCGCTGGAGGTGTAGAAGCCGTTGCCGGAGGAGTAGACGTCTCCGGAGGTGTAAAAGTTGTTGGCAGAGAAGGAGACATACCCGAAGGAATAGAAGCCACTGCCGGAGGAGTAGACGTCTCAACCGAAGAGGCCGCTACTGGAAAAATAGACGTCCCCGAAAGAATAGAAGCCCCTGCAGGAAGAGTAGATGTCTCTGGGTGAGCCCTCTTCTTACTCCCACGTACCATCTGTAATATAAAAGATTAAACAATTTTAGAAAGTTACTTTAAAAGAAAGTTATTTAAAGTTACATAACAACAAAAAGAAACAAACAAGTTATTTAGAAATAGAGTTACTTAAACATAAATTAAGAGAACAAGAAACAAACAAGTTATTTAGAAATAAAGTTACTTAACATAAAGTAAGAGATAAAGAAACAAAAAAGTTACTTAAACAAATTACCAATTAAACATTCTACATCTCGGAATTAGACTCCGATTGAAACTTTTCCTCTTTCTCATCTTCATCTGACTAATTAACCAAACTTAAGAGTTTAAGAACAATGACCTTAAAATTTAAATGTTACAGAAATTTTCACAATTTCCCCTATAAAATTAAAAATTCCAAGGCATAATGGCCACACTAGACAACTACCACATAAACAAAAAGAAATTTAACAAAGTTTAAGAGTTCGGACTCCCCCATAATGACAAATAATCAGTAGTTTAAAGAGTCCATGCTCCCCCATAAAAGACACCAACAACAAAAACAGACAACAAATCTAACAAAATTTTAAGAGTCCGGGCTCACCCATAAAGACAACAATTCATTCATAATAAAACAAAATTTATATATTTAAGAGTCCAGGCTCCTCATAATAACGGAAAAAGGTTCAAAATGTTGCATAATACATACCTCTATATATCGATCAATAAGTGACAATGCTCTAAATCTTGAAAATATACCTAAAACAAAGAATGAAAATATTAAATATAAAATTTTCTTATTATTATTATTTTTGAAATTCGATTCTTATAACACTTATTTTTTGCATAATTTGGTGTTCCTAATTCTTATGTTATATATAGGTTTGCCTCTAGATTGAGCAATAATAGTATAAGGGTTTCAATAATTTAACCTCCATCCATAATAAATGTACAAATTGTTCAAAAGTACAAAATATGGTTAAAAGGATTATTACAAAGAATGTTCTTAAAAGGAAATAAATAAATTAATCCAAATGGCATACAACAAAGAAGTCTTACTAATAGCACAGTACTCTTCACAAGAATATGTTTTACTAAGCTGTCCATTGAAAGTAACCATGTTCGAAGTTTAACAAGATAGAGAGTATCCTTACTATCTCTTTTCATTAAATTAATAATCTCAAAAGAATATTTCTAAATAATATAGAGGTTATAACAACATCATATGCAGACTACTATCAAGCAATACAGGATAACTGTTCTTCTTAAGTATTGCTTGAGAGTCTCACATGGTTATAAAAAGAGCTTGAGCAACGATCACAAGCAAACTATTTAAGAAAATGATTCTAAAAAAAATAGTCTTTTCCCTTCCATAATCACATAGCAACCAATAGCAAATTTCCCAAAAGTTAGCAATCAATTACATTTTTTCAACATTTACAAAGTATCAAAAACATAGTACAAGCCCCAAATAGGTAGAGAGACAACGAATAAATGGAAAAAGAATAATTAAAAAAACCCTATGTTTTGGTAGTAAGTAAGAAAAATTTTCTAAACTTAAATCATATCAAAATATAGAAATTTACGACTGGATTATAACAATAATAAATTCAAATGATTTTATAATTACAAATAATATATAAAACCCTTTAAAACTCTTTTATAAATAGAATTTATTAAGGAAATAAACAAGTCACAATTTTCTTAAAGATTTTGAGTTCTATCCACAAGTATTATTATCCAATATATGTAAAGCAATCTCACGTATATAGTTTCAACTATAATAAATTTTAAATTGTGTCTTTTTTCCTGTTTTGTTGTAATTGTAAATCATGTGATACAATAATACTAGGATACAAAATACGCATTTTAACATCTTTTTGTGTCGTTCTTTTATTTATAACATCTTTTATATCACTTTATAGTATAAGAAAGTAATTTTTTTTAAAAAAATAAGTATAGTTTAGAAAATCTAAAGGTATAAGTATTTTTTCCTTATGTAAAGTAGATGCAAAATAAAGTCAATATTCAATTGAATGGTATGATATGCATAATAAGCAAAAAAACAAGTAATTGGTTTGTTAGTATAGCAGCAATTCTAGAAACCTTTTTCTTTGGACAAAATCAAGACTAAATTAGAGCCAAGGCAACTGTCTATTCTAGCTAACTTAGCATGAATGGAGGTCCATGATGAGCTCAAGGACCAGAAGAAATTGTATACACTGAATTGACAAACTAATACATTACAATATAAATTAGAAGCTCCAACATTAAAGTCAAATAACAAAATATTAGTTGCCAATCAATGTAAAAGAAACAGCTCCAAAAAAACTCCCCAATTAATTCTTCTAACCCTTCTCCCCCAATTTTCTTCTTAACTATCATTACTAAGGTATATATATATATACATATATATATATGTTCATGCTGCATGAGATAAGTCTAATTAATGAAAATGAATAATATAAAACTAACGAAGTTGAATTTGTCAAAGCTAGCTGTGAGCACAAACCAATTGAATAGAGTGATTTATCTAAGAAATGCCTAGCTACATCATTAAATAGAGGTAGTTCCCATTCATCTCCCGCAAATAGTTCAGCTTTAAAGGATGATATCAATTTTTTGGTGAATCAAATAGACATGTAAATCAAACACAGGCCTTGAGAGAAAACATTCTTTTCTAACACAATCAGTAATATACAATTGAAAATATGACTCTCGAATAGCACATTAAATATCACAAAGAAACCAATAGCTATAATACCCAAGACAAAATGAAAGACAAAGAAAACAGAACCATTTCAGTTTCTGGCAATTAAATTTTGCTCTTCTTTTTCCACAATTAGCTTTAGTAGTAATACAAATTACTAGAAAGGTAAAAAAATTTCAAAACCTAAAAAGTAATTACAGCCATACTTACCAATTTTGTGTGCAAACTTTTATAGTATTGGACAACTTCAGCGGTGACGATAGTGCGACGTTGACAATGGTGTGGTGGTGCAGCAGTGATGGTGAAGGGGATTACGGGAGAGGGAGGAGGGAAGCAAAGGGAATAAGAGAGAGAGGGGAGAGTTTCTGGAGAAAAAGAAAATCGACAGAGAGAATAGGGGGCTGGGGTTTTCACAGCGGTGCGGTGGAGCGGCTGTGTGAAGGTGATGATGGAGGGGATTACGGGAGAGGGCGGAGGGAAATAGAGGGAATGAGAGGAGGAAAAGGGTTTCTGGAGAAAAAATTTGGGAGAGAGAATGGGGGCTGCAACTTTGTCTGAATTTTTTTAAAAAAGAATTAGATGTTACTGACCGATTAGCGACGGAAAAATCGATCAATAGGTGGAGTTACCGACCGAATTAGTTGCACTCAGTCGGTAACTTTGTTTAATTACCAACGTATTACCATTTGGTTGGTAATTAAATAAAGTTACCGACCAAAGGCAGTTGGTCGGTAAATTCGGTCGCTAATACCCTATTTTCTGGTAGTGTGATCTAATATCTCCTCTCTTCTTCTCTTCTCTCTCTTTGGCCGCCTCTTTGTGAGATTTTCTACCTTCTCCACTCTTTGTCTCTCTTAGTTATCTGTTGTTTTACCTCTGAGCATTTTGTAGCCGAAATCTCGACAACCTTTTTGTACTTGTATGATTTCTAAAGAGAATCCTTGAGACTTGAGCCTTTCTTGAGATATTTATTACAGGGTAACTCTTGGGGCTCTTGAGGTCCGATTCTCTG
Organism: Catharanthus roseus; assembly: GCA_028651295.1. Classification (NCBI taxonomy): domain Eukaryota; kingdom Viridiplantae; phylum Streptophyta; class Magnoliopsida; order Gentianales; family Apocynaceae; genus Catharanthus; species Catharanthus roseus. The sequence goes on along the minus strand of JAPQWS010000107.1, from coordinate 3,463,493 downwards.
AGGGTGATTTCTTCATTTCTTCGTTTTCTTCTTTTTTTTTTTCCTTTGAATATTGTTTTACACCAAATTTAGAAGATTGTTGTGCCTTATTATTATTTGTAATTTTGTTTATTTATTGTAGTAGATAGGTTTAATTTATTCTATCTTCGCGGTTCACTCATAACATATATCTTCATTTTTTTGAAATTAAACAATTGTTTAGAAATTTTTATTAGAACTATTAATGATAACCAAAGTGTAGTTTAGTCTATTTCCTTCCAAATCTAGACAACGTAATTATTTTCTTAATTCTTGTACACTGTCCTAAGGTTACTGATAATATGAAACGGAGATAGTATAAATATATATTAATTTGTTTTGAGTAAGAGAATTTTTTTTGGAGATTGTAGTCAAATACCCGTTTAAGTCCAAGGGGGGTGAATTGGACCTAATAAAAATTTTAGCTCTTTTAAAACAGATTCTCTAATACTCAATGGAAAACAATCTAAAACAGTATAGCTCAAGTGAAAAGTACTGATCCTAATCAATTCAAAGGATATCACCTAAATCGTTAGCTTGACTTAGTGATAAGCTAGTTAGCATGACATGACAAAAATCAACCAGCTCATAAACTGTCACTTAAGCCATTAGCTTGACTCAGTGACATAAAGCTAATCAGCATAATATAATCAAGTCAGAAACTATTACTTAAGCCATTAGCTTGACTCAGTAATAAAAAACTGATTGCATAATTAAAGAAACTATCCTGGACAGAATATATATCTATAAAGATATTAGCTCGCCTCAGATGTAGAACTGAAAACAAATTCAATTCAAAATCAATTATAAGCATTCTTACGAACTAGAAACTCATCAAAAATAAAATAAGATAAGGAAAGAAAATTCATATAAACAAAAAATAAAGGAAACACAAGGAATTTTATAGTGGTTCGGTAATACACCTATATCCACTTTCCCACCAAGAACACCGTCTCAAAGATTCCACTTTAACCAACTTTAACCCGTTCTCGTTCAAAGTGAGATCAACCTTTACAATACTAACCGCTTGTTTTAAATCTAGTTATAGCAACTAACAGCTCCTCTATTCCAAGAGAAACTAACTCATAAGTTTTGTACTGGAACTTGCAAACCAATTACAAGTATTTCACAAGGAACTTGTAAACCAAAAGAAATAAAGATGAAAACAGTTTCAGCACATAGGCTCTTTGAGTCTTCTCATTCTCTCAAATATTTTTTCTGAAATTTCTCTCTACTTGATGATGGAAACTCTCTCTTCACAATTTGGAAACTGCTTGCCCAAAATTGAGAGTGGGAAGAAGGCTTCTCTTTCTTTTGAGGAACTCTCTTTCTTTTTGCTTTTTGCAACTTTGTCTTCACTTCTTCAAGTTTAGAGAGACGTGGTCTTCACCTATATATAGGACCACCCAATGCTCAAGTTGTCTCACAAGGGCTTCTTTCTTTTCAGCTTTCTTTTCAACAGCCTATTACTATCTATACTTTATCTACACACACAAGAAAAAGTTAGTAGTACATGTTTAACCAAAAAGGGTGAAAGGAATAGGGGACCACTCCACAATATTGACAAGTGTATAAACTTGTTTCCCAAGCTGGTATTTCTCATCCACATGTAAAGTCATCCAGCTACCATGATCCTTTTATACAATGCCATGTGTGAAGCACTTTGATCCTCACAGAATCTTTATAACATATCTACTCATCTAATTAGCTTGAATATTGTATTCAGACATTAACTCAACTCTTTGTTTTATCATCCTTCAAGTGCCTCCTCATTAATCACCTTCTTTGCTCACATACTGGTGAGTAGTAATGACGTTTTCTCCCTCTTGAAACTTTCAGCATTTTTCTACAAAAGGACAACCAGCTTTTTGTAAGTTCTTTTGTGTTTAACCAAAAGAGGAAAATGACAAAGGACAATAGACCACAAAGCATAAAGTAAAAATGCACTTTATCAACAAGGAAACTTCCCTTCTCTATCCTTTATTATTTAATCTTTAATTTATCCTTGTTATTTCCAGAGAATGCATTCAAATTCGTTGTTTTAGTAAAAACTTTTCAAAACTCGAATTTGCTTGTTGCTGACCAGATTAGTAGCTCGATACGTTAGCTTAACTCAACTTCCACTTACATTAGCTTCACTGTTGTCTTTCAACAAATATACTTTGTTAGATTAACTTAATTTGTTACTCATTAAAACATGAGTGACCCTTGAGTCAACAAAATATAAAAGAAATTTTTCTTAGTTGTTCAGGAGTGATTAAACCTCTATAAAATTAAGCTCTTGTACAATTTGCTTGGACACCTATTAGAAGATATACTTAAAACTAATTAAGAGCAAAATTGTATTTCGATCCAACATAATTCATTGGGTAAGAAAACATCTCGGTTCATGTCTTTTGTTGGGATTGATATAGCATTTTAAATCTCGATCGTATTACGTAATAAAAATTTTAAATTTTATAAAAATATAATAAAAAATTTAAAAATGAAATTCTATGGAAGTACACCATCAACTCAACCATTCATGCAGATTTATTGCACTTGTTGGTCATGTGGGCCTTATTTGCTCACATTTTTCATTTTTATTTTCAGCCCAATACTCCCTATGATGATATGGACTGGGTTGACTAAAGATATGGGCTGAATTTTATTGGGCCAAGATGCCGGGCCGGGCCAACCCGGCCCGCCGATGGTGACTTAGGGTTTCCCTATATATATATGTTCTATTTTTGGAAGCTGCCTCAATTAGAAAGGCAGCCCCCATTCCCTCTTCTTCACAGAATATTTCACTTCCCATCTTCAGCCTTTTTCTTCCTCCTCCTCACTACCTTACCGCCGCTGCACCTCCTCCATGATCTCTCCGTCACCGACGCAAATGAGTCGAGCACCACCGCTCGACCGCTGCCAGGGCGACCGTGAACGGAAGAGAGAGAGAGAGAGTGAGCTGTGAGAGAGAGAGAGAGAGAGAGAGAGAGGGAAGAGAGAGAGAGATAGTGAGGGAGAGACCCATTTCCTCCGGTGAATCTCAGTCCGGCTGAGGGACCGTCGCTGGCTGCTCCTCACCTCGAGCTCGCCGCAGCTCTCGGAGTTCATCCTCAGCTCGCCGGTGGCCCCCGCTGCTGCTACTGCTGCTGCTGCCGCTGCCGGATCAACCTTCGGCTTAAGGTAAGTGTTTCTTCTTTGGTCCTTTCTTGTTTTCTTGCTAACTACCTTCTGTAGGACCGGCGATCTACAGCCGCCGTTGCCGGAGAAGAAGAAGAAAGGTGTTTTCTTTCTGAAGAAGAAAATAGGGACCAGATTTGGGAATAAAAAGAAAATGGAGGACTATTCTGTAAATCTGTAATAGTTTAGGGACCTTTTTGCAATTTTTTAAAATTGAAGACTGTAATAGTAAATAAGAAAGTTGAGTGTAATAGTAAATAAGTTTGTGGATCTAACAATCCACACAACAGCACTAATCTAATTCCTTTTTCTCAAAAACATCCATGAGAGTCTGAAAGTTCTAGAAAACTAATAGATTTATATTATCCCCAATGAGCGAAAGGAATCTGGATTTTCTCCTTAAACCTTTTTACTGTAAAATTAAGCTGGCAATGAAAATGGATTCATGGGGCCACTGAATCAATTTTCTAGAATTTGGGTCACAAATTCGGATGATCTGTCACATATAATTATTTAATTTGAACTAGAAAATAAGAGATTTCATAATGACAACGTTGAACTCATCAATGGCTGTATATATGTACCTACGTGGAAATGATACTAGTAAATATTGTAGTGGTGAAAACCTTAGAGTGAAGGCCACGGTTATCTGCAACATTACATTTTGGTGAAGCTCATTGGGTTGGTTGGCAGAACTAGAAGCAATTTCCTCACTACTTTTTGGGACAGATTTGAAAAAGAATGGGAAGATTTCTAGTGGTACCACTTTTTTTATAATTCAGTAGGCGTGATATCGACTAATCGGAAAGAAATTAGAATGTACAAGACGTCTATATAACAGTTTTAGATTGGTATACAATATTAAATTACTTTTTAAATGATTTAAATTTAAAATTTCTCACTTGATATATCATATAAAAATTTTAAACGAAGGGATCAAATTATTAGACGAGAGATCTCTCGTCTGCAGTGGTACCACTTTGATGAATACTTTTTGACCAAGAAAAGAAACTAGAAACTGCTATTAACTAAATTCAGAGCTCGTTTTTATCCTACGAGAAAATTAAGTCCATGCGGTAAAATGGAAAGAAATTTGTGACATAGAAAAATGGAATATTTTTTATAGCATATTTGGAAAAAAAATAATCAAATATATAAAAATCATTGGAAAATTTTAAAAATTGAAATGCTAACCACGTATACTATATATAATCTCTACACCTTTCAAAGAAATAAAATTTCCTATGCTGCTTCTGTTTCCACCAGATGATTCACTACGCATTCCCATTTCAGCATTTTTTCTGTCTTGTAATTCCGTTTAGCATTTTAGACATTACTAAATTTCGGAAATAATATTACGATGTATTTGTAGCTAATCACTTCATGATGGTCATATCTCTTTGATGTTTCAAACTACGAATCAATTTTTGAAATTTTATCGAAACTATATTCAGTCTCTTTGACGAAAAATTAAGGTTTTTTTTGGGTTGGATCTAGTTTTGATTATTGAGTATTAAAGTGGTCTAAAAATTTTTTTTTTCCGACTCCGGCCATAATGCACAATGGTTGTGCGTTATCTACAGGGATAAAGCACAACTATTGTGCATTATCAGTTAATTAAGCTTCCTCCACTAATCAGCCTATGTGGCTGATAATGCACAATAGGTGTAAGTTATGATCAGTGCAATAACGCATACTCGTTGTGCGTTATCAGCCACGTAAATTTTTTTTATTTTTTTTTATTTTGAGTTCACGGGAAGCTCTGTTGGAGATGAAATTATTGTCCTTTGAAGCTTGTGTGAGTGAATTATTGTACAAGGGAGGAGGTGACAATTGAAGATAACGCACAGTCTGTTGTGCGCCATATTCAAGGATAACGCACAACAGGCATGCGTTATCAAGATAACGCATGATGGTTGTGCGTTTGTGCGTTATCTTCAGGTTTTTTTTTTCAGAGCAAACTTTTTTTTATTTTACACATTTACCCATTTTTTAAAATTTTTTTTTTAGGAAACTTTTTCTTGCACAACATTTACCCCTTTCTTTTTTACATTTTTTATTTTTTTCCAGCAAACTTTTTTCTTTTATACATGTACCACTCTTTTTTTTTTTTTTTTTACAATTTTTATTTTTTTCCAGCAAACTTTTTTCTTTTACACATTTACCCCTATTTTGGTTTAGGATTTTTCAAATAAAATTGATAATTTTATGTTTAAACTGGAGAATTTGAAACAAAATAAGAATATAATTAAGATACCTAAAACAAAAAAATCAATAATATAAACATCGATTGAGTATTTTATATAGAAATTTAAATTACATATAACTGGCAAACAAAACTAGAAAATAATAATTACAGCCAAGGCCAGTCGGATGGTGTGAATCGCACAGTCTTCTTACCAACACGATGCCCGAAGCTGAGATGCTGAACACCGTCCATGTCATCCTCTCGCTCCTCTTCGTCAGACGAAGATCCCTGCAATATAGGCTGATACGGCATAGATGAACCGGCCGTGCCCGGAGGAGGGGGTGCCCTAAACCCGAAAAACCCGTAGGATGTAAAATGTGGTGATTGAAATGATGCAAATCCTAAACCGGGCGCAAGAGGTATTTGCGACGTCCCGGATCCACTAGGAAGTGACTGAGAAGCTAGCGTCAAATCCAAACTAAAAGAAGGCATATCTAGGTTTGGGTTATCAAATGGGTCGCCAATCGGTTGACCAGTACTAGATACCTCACCCCTCTCAACCACTGCATGACCGGGGTCGACATGTTCGTGCCTTTCTGGAGCAGGAGGTATAGGGGGGCATCCACCTTCTGCTCCATGTCTCTGAGCACCCTTTTTAACTCCACGAGCACCTCCAGTCCGGTACGTGCTCCCGGGGACGGCGACACGACGGCTGCACAGTGAACGTCTGCTGGATATCGTGCTGCGAAGGAGTGCATCCCAAAGTACCCCCGATGGAGACCATACACCTCCGGATAATCGTCTGCATTTTCTTCGCAAACACGGCCATCTGTGAAGGAGATGAAGGTGGCTCCCGAATCACCACTGAAGCCATATCATCCACCTCCTGCAACATAGAAGTCTAAAAGGAAAAAGAATTCAAAAAATTAAATTAATTAATTAATTAAAACGTTAGAAATCAACATAAATAGCTGAAATGCATAAGAACTTACCATCATCCTTCTGTACACACCGGCAAGCTGATATCCATGCGAATGGGTATCACGGTTAGCTGGATTGCCGATGTAAACCCATGTGATATTGTACCATCTGATGTACTCATCACTGGGGTATGACAACGCCTCAGCAGCTACAGCAGGACCATCCCCAACATGAAGTCGACACTAGTTCCACGCATCGCGATGGATAGCATGCTGTGTCCCCCAGGATGTGTTATCATTCTCTCTCAACTGGATCCGGTGCAGGTCCAAACGAGTATCAACTGCATCTGGAACCATCTGAGCCCGTGCGAACTGGTGCATTATACGGTTGGGATAGTGGTACTCCACTATCTCGTAACAGATGAGCGGGACCTCTACCCGCCACAAGTCAGATAGAACCAGAGGACGGTCATAATAAGGGAGCCAAATAAACTGTCATGTCAAAATTCAAAATCAATAAAAATGTAAGTACATAAAAAAAAAGTCAATTAATTACAAATAATACAAGCTATTGTAAAGCGAACCTGATCAGATGGCATAAAATCTAACTGGTCTCTGTAGGTCACCAGAGTGTGCGTAGGCAACTGGCTACAGTCAAATGATGTGCACCATATTGCGCCAAGAGGAGCAAGAGGGTCGACCTGAATCTCCGTAATCAGTTGAGGCCGCAATACAGGTATACACGACCACGCCCAAATCTGTACTAAGACTAAGGCCCCCCCAATTTGTTGTGCACCTCCCAAAGCTGCCGTGCACAACTGCCTATACAAAAACCCAAGAACACAACTACCCCAGCTATATGTCCTGATAGCATAAATATCTTCTAATAAACTGAGGTAGCGCACATGAACCAAATTCCCGGAGAAGTCAGAAAGCAGGTGTCTGCCAATGAGTAAGAAAATAAATCCACGAGCGCGCAGGTTTAGATCATCATCGGTATCTGAACCTGTAAACGCTCTCAGGATCCATGCTTCTAATGGTTCCTTCTTCACCTAGTATCCGGAAAAGTGGTTGAGAGACAACCGCACACCCAAAAGTCTCTCGATAACATCTATCCAGTACTGTTTCGGGTTTACATTCCAACTAGGGCCGGTAACGACCATACGTCTATCCCTAAACCCCACAGTGTCTGTACATCCTGTAGTGTTATTGACACTTCACCACACGTCAGATGAAATGTGTGAGTCTCCGGTCTCCACTGCTCTACCAATGATGTAATAAGTGCGTAGTCTAACCCAATGTAACCCAGTTTTGTCAATAATCTACGGGGAGTCTTTTAGTAATCCATAGATTAGGAACCGAGTACCAATCTACGGGGAGCCGTACTGTAGCACTGGAATAGGTTCTGCCCAAAACGCTTACAATGAAGATCAGTATAACACGTCTCGCGATCTCCACTCCAAATCAAACTGGATCTGTGCTCGTGCTGTCTGGATAAGACATCAGGGGCCACGGATGCAAGTGTGCTGGCACTTCTTCTATCTACATTAATGATATTTTCAAATACTGTCAATATCTATATGTTAAAATTAAAAATTTTTAAAATTTTCTAGATTTTTATGTTTTCTTGTATTTAAAGTTTAGAATTTTTAAGTTTTTTAAGGTTAATTATAGTATATTTTATAGGTAAGCGTTTTACTACTTCATAAATTCACTATTACGGTTTTAGAGTTTAAATAAAAATATTAATTGCTAAACTATAAACTTCCAAGTACAGGTTATACTAAATATGATAAAAATACCAAATTAATATCAAAATACGCAAAATAATTATGTAAGTAATTAAGAAAATTTTCAAATAATCATAAATTAAGATAAAAAATTCAACCCTAATTATCCAAATAAATAAATTCATGAAAATAATTCATCACACGAAGATCACTTTTTAAATGCAAAAAACAATTATAAACATAAAATTATCAAATTTGTGCAAATTTATTAATAACAACAATTTCAAACATAAATCCAAACCCCACTTTCACCAAAAAAAAAAAAAAATGAATGTAAAATTTTGGATTTTGATAATAGATTTTTAAGTTTTGTATTATTTAAATTTTAGAATTTTTAAGTTACAAAAAAAAAAAAGTTTTCATATTTTCTACTTAAAAAAAAAAAAAAAAAAAAAAAAAAAAAAAAGAAGTTAAAAATACCGAATTACAGGTTCCCATATTTTCTACTCAATAAATTATACGAAATATGCAAAATAATTATCTAAATAATTAAAAAAATTTTCTAATAATCTTAATGTAAGGTAAGAAATTAAACATAATTATCTAAATAAATTCATGAAAATAATACATCGCCCTAATATCACTTTTTAAATGCAAAAACAATTATATACATAAAATTAATAAATTTGTACAAATTTATTAATAACAACAATTTTAAACATAAATCCAAAACTCAATTTCACAAAAAATAAATTAATTCAAACTAACAAATAAAATGCATAAAAATGATTAACAAACAACAAATAACAAACCCAAACACACAATAAATTAAACTTAATAAATAATACACTAAAAAATTTTAAATAACTAAAAACTTACCGAAAATTTAAAATGCAGCTCTAGTCTACCGTTTTACACTCCAAATCTGTAATAACCTTCGTACTCCAAAGAAAGTTTCGCAGATTAACTAATTTTTAACTGTAAATTTCGAAATAAAATACACAATTATTAGAAAAAGAGAAGTCAAAGCATAATAATAAGAAGTAAGAAAATAAAAGAAAGAGTAAAATAACTTACCGAACAAAAAAATTTCAGATGGAGAAGGCTGAAAAAGGAAGAAGAATGAGATGGAGAAGGCTGAAAAAAGTAAGAAGAATGAGGGAGGAGAGAGAGAGAATAGGCTGATGAAATAAAATACAGGAGGAAGAAATAAGGGAGAAGAAAGGGGGTAGAATAAATAGGCTGAAAAAATAAAAGGGAAGAAGAAAGGGGGCGGCGGCTGCTACGGTTTTTTTTATATGGTGATAACACACTGTCACTGTGCGTTATCAAGTTTAATAACGCATAATGGCTATGCGTTATTAAGCTTGATAACGCACAGTAATTGTACGTTATCACCAGGTCAGCGTCAGATAGGATCCACGACATTTTTTTATGTAATTAGCGCGGTTGAACGTGGCTTAAGCTGCGTGATTAGGGATAATGCACAACCATTGTGCGTTATCATCTGTGATAACGCACAATTGCTGTGCGTTATGGCGGGAGTCGAAAAAAAAATTTTGGGCCACTTTAGTATCCAATAATCAAAATTGGGCTAGCCCAGAAAAAAAAAATTTAACTATATATATATATATATATATATATAAAAGCTTAATGATGGTTATATTTTCTTTGATGTTTCAAACTACGAACCAATTTTTGAAATTTTTTGGAAACCATATTCACCTCCTGGACCAAAAATTAACTATATATAGATATATTAACAAACTAAACCTTAATGTCTCTATACGTTAAAAAATAATTGACTTCCATTAGTGATAATATGAACACTCCAAAATACTCTTAATTAATCATGTTGTTTGAGGAATTGGTTAATTTATCCCTCAATACCAAATACAAGAAATTAAAGAGGGTTAACAACAATTATCTATTACTACTAAGAAATAGAACAAACAAATATTTATTTTATTGAAATTCTTTCGTCTCTCAACACTATAGAGCTCTCTTTCTCTCATGCACATGGATTATAATGTTATTTCGTTCTTGAGATCAGAGATCTTTACAGTATTACTTGTTCTTTTTCTTAGTAAAAGATATTGGTAAAATTAATACAAGTTTGATAAAAAAAATTTTGAAGAAAAATACACATAAATTAATGTGGACTATAATCATATTTTAGAATATTAGCGTGACGAACAATATTTAGTTATAAACAATTTAATGGGTCAAAGGTTTATTCTAGTATGATAGAATTAACTAAGATTATTTGAAATTCATCTGAAGAAATATTTAAACACTTGGAAGATTTGCTTTCTAACAATAATAATTGTATTTCACAACAAGATTAATTTATTATCAAGATAGTCAAAGTGAAAAAGGCTTTTATACTTATGTATGGAAGGTCAACAGATGGTACACGATTAAGTAAAAGTGTAGGCATGAATAGATCTTGATTATTTGTATATAAAAGAAACATTGATGCTTTTGGTATCTGGAAGAGGAGAGAGAGGGGAATATAGTGATCAAATTGAGTTTAGTCCCTCGAGCATTGAAAAAAGAAACTGCAAAAATGAATTTATTAAAGGGAAAAATGTAATTTGACGAAATATCAATGATTTATATCCCATATATAACTCATACAAGCCTCAAAAAGTAATGAATTATTTATTTAATTTATACCAAAGAAATTATATATATGCTCAACCTTTTAACTTATGTGTGTATGACAACAACCTTTCAACTCTATTTTTTTTCTTTTATTGGTCGAATAAATCTACGTAGATTGAAGTTTGTTTTCAATTTTTCTTTTTAATTTATAATTTTAAGACCCACATACTTTTTAATAATTTCATAAATTCTTAAAAGGAAATACACACAAAATTCTAAATAAATTTCTATTCAAATTAACCTATTTCAATTCCTTTTCATTTCTCCATTCCTTCCAATTCTAATTTTATCGGATGTCCCAAAGCGACTTAATTCCTTTTCATTTCCATATATAGGATTGCAAGTCAAAGACACTAAACATATTGATTATGTATAGACGTCTAAACTCTTTTTCTTGTTTTTTTTTTTTGCAACTACCTTTCAACAAATTTATTGCAAATCATAATATTTCTCTAAATTATATCATTAATTAAGTTAATTTTGATCGTCTGTTCCACAACTAATATAAAGCCTATCTATAAGGCAAGGCCCCTCCTATGTTACGGAGACTTCAGACATGGGGGGCATAGACCCAAAATTGAAGTCTTCCACTAAGGACTTCGGAACAATTCTAGATGTTTCTTTATATTGATTGAAAAATAAAAGTTGTACAAAAAGCAGGAAACCTACTTTCTCGGAAAAAAAATAAGCATGAAATCTTCTTAAACGTATTTGATTAAAAACACATTAAAGTGATTCTGACAGTATCGAAAATTCTTACAAAACTAACTTAAAATTTTGACTTTTGTTATGAAATTTTTTATTTTAATGCATTCAAAATATAAATAATATAATTATGTGATAATTACATATTTTTCATCAGTAAAGCATCCTATCTTACATACGTTAAAGGATAGAACAATATTAATTTATGGTATCCCTACGTCTCTTCTTTATCTTGTGTCCTTAATTAACTTTATAAATAGGGTCATATTCACCAATATTCTCCAAATTTATCCAATCAAACTTTATTTTCATATTCTCTGATATTTTTTATCTTATTCAGTATACTGTCTAAGGTAAATTGATGGAGAATTATAGAAAAATCGTTATTGGAGAAGATGATGAAGAAGAATTATTTTTCTTGTATAATTGATATTTTTTTCTGGGTGTTAAACTTATCTGTCACCAGAGTTACGGAGTTCGACAAGAGGTGTGTGGTCCAATGACTTGACCCCCCTTACTTAGGATATTTCACATAGCATGCCAAGTGAGAGGTCTTGAGTTCGAGTCACCTAGGGAGCGGTTTAATACCGCATATCAACCTAGTGCTTCTGTTTGGAGGCCTTGTACCCTCTGATCCCTCCTAGATTAGTCGATGACTCTCGTATACCAGGAGTTACGGAGTTACATATTTCAATTGCTAAGCTTTATATTCATATTATTTTTTTTATCTTATTGAGTATATTTTTGTATGCAGAATTATGAGAAAATTATTATTTGGAAGAGATGAGGAGGAATAATCGTTTTTTTATGCTAATGATGGGTCGGGTTTCTGGTTGGTAAAGTTATATTGTGTTATATGTGGAAAACTCATAGAAACCTCAAAGAACGTATGGAACATATATTTTATTTCCATGGAACATGAACACATAATCCGGGAATATCATTACAACAAAACAAATACAATACAAAACTTATGAAAGCCCAGAGAGAACTGATGAAACATATATTTTATTCCTATAGAACATTAACCATAATCCATAAAACCAAAGATAAAACTTAGAGGGGACATGCAGGGGGCATGATCCCCCAAAAAAATTTCTTTTATTTACTATTTATATATATATATATATATTTCACGCTGATAAGAAACAAAATTTAATAAAGTTTGGCCCTCCCTAAAATTTCTTTATTGTTACATAAATGAGAAAAAAATTTTTAGCCCTGCCAAGATTAAGCTTCTAGCTCCGCCACTTGCCGGAACATTATTACAAGAAAGCAAACATAGCACAAAACTCATGGAAACCGGTAGAGAACTGATGAAACATATATTTTATTCACATAGAACATTAACACATAATCCATGAAATATTATTACAACAAATAAAATGTATCACAAAACTCATAGAAACCCGTAGAAAACTGATGGAACATATAGTTTATTCTCATAAAATATTAACATAGAATCTATGAAACATTATTACAACGAAGCAAATAGAGCACAAAACTAATGAAAACCCGAGAGAACTAATGAAATATCGATTATATTCTCATGTATTATATTTAAATAAAACAGTAGCACATAACCCATGAAACATCAATACTATTTCTATGGAACATCAGTACTATGTCATCAGAGTTACAGAGTTCCACATTTCAATTTCTAATATTCCATTAGAATATAATTATAGTTTCATATTTTAATTGCTATTATTCCATAATGACAGTAGCAATTTTTATTTTCATACAAATGAAATTTTTTCTTATGAAATTGATATTTTTTAATTTCTAATGTTTAATGAAAATATAGTTATTGTCATGTGTTCAATTGCTAATGTTACATCGGGATATAATTGTAGTTCTATGATTATATAAGTAGCTTTCAATGAAATAGTAAGTCGTGATGTATTTTATTTTAAGCATGCATGGGTGATAAAGTTACATGTTGCTGGTTCCACCTAATACATAATAATGCAAAACATCATTAAAACAAAACAAATTTAGCAAAAAACTCATGAGAACCTGGATATAACTTTGGAATATACAATATATATTCATGAAACATTAACACATTACCCAAGAAATACTAATACATAATTTATAACTTATGGACAACTTATCCGCGTGTATATTACTTACTTTTACTGTGACTAAATTACTTTTTTATATTTTAGTAGAATGATACCATTTCTTTATTAAAATGTACCGTACATAGTATACTCGATGTACGATATAAAAGTGCTGTTTATATATCAATCCAAGTTGAGCTTTAGATAATCGAAAAAATAGATTTTCTAATCAGTAAATATTAGGACTTTGTGTATCTTTTATAATCGGTAAATATCATGACATCAATATAAAATTATAAGTCTCTCGTGATAGTATCTACATGAATGCCTATGTCTGTATCAATTTTTTAATTTAAAAAATAAAAAATGAATTTTATTTCTCTTTTTATAAACAAATTACAATTTTCGAATCCAAATTTTCTTATGAAAAAAATCCAAAATTTTGATTAAATTTCTTGTGGAAATAAAAATATTGATTAGTTTGCAAGAAAAATAGCATCCATATGAAGAGGTGAGGTCACCCCACCAAACAACATAGATGAGATGATGGTCCATTTTCATCTCTTATAGCTAGCTAGCTAGATAGCACATGTTATTTTAATCATACATTACATTTTTGTTGGAGTTTTTCTGAATTGTGCACGTAAATTCCTGACCAAGAAACCCAGAGAACTCTGCCACTCCACAATAATGTAATCAATCCCACAAATTTCCCACTCTGCCGCAATCTCCATAATCTTCCAAGAACAACTTCCACAATCAAAACTTTTCTTATCCCTGCTATCCCCCCCCAGTGTTATACTTCACCCTTTTTTATCTGTAATATTATAAGAAATCAACAAAGTATTTCTTTTTTTCTTTTCCTTTTTTAATTGGATACCCTTTAACTTTATTAATAATCCACCAAGCAGTAAAACATTATTAATTGATTTTAATTTTCGGGATGGTTATTAATTATTTGTGTTTTAAATTATTCATTAAGTTACAAATGATGTGTTATGATAAAACAAGAGTTATCTCAAAGTGGAAATGAGATTTGTATCTTATCTTGAGGAAACTTTTACATTCAACTTTTATGTATGGAGAAAATTTTCTTTGAAATTAATTTTCTTGCAAGGAGTCTTATGAGGGAGTAATCGAATTAATCATCTAACATAAGACGGATCTGGATACTTTTTTATTTTTTGATAAATGGATTTGGATACCAATTACTAGACAAATATTTGCAAATGTGTTATAAATTTAGTATTTTGGTATACTCCGTACATTTCAAATTACAAACAAAAATGAAAAAGGTGAAATTTTTTATTTGATATGCTTAAAAGATAAATTATCTGTGAAATAAGAAGTGGAATTTAAAATTTTTATTTATTATCTAATTCAAATAGATTCGAACTAAATTGTTTTTTTTCACACTTTTAAAACCTTTATATATGAAATAAAATTATACTTGTTTTATATAAAGTAATTAACAAATTTATTACTATAATTATCTATCTTGTCCCAACTAAATTCTATATCTTTCTTCTACTTATTTTAGTCCAACAAGTCTTTCTTTTAATCTTTTTATAGTCTCCACCACCATTCACAAGACAGAATACAAGAAGATTTACAGCTCATGATTTTATTTTTATTTTTGCCATCTTTCGCCTTGTCAATAGCGGCAAGGGCTAGGGGCTAAATATATTAAGTATAATTAATTGTTGAACTAAAATGAATAAAAAAAAAAAAAGTACAAAACCAAATTGAACGAAATATTCTCTCCATTTCGAAATGTGTTTTTCTAAAAAAATTTTTTTTTTCATAATAATTGTCTATTTATTATTCTCAACAAATATTTATAATATTTTTCCAATTTTATTCTTCTCTCTCCTTATTATTTCTCTCCTCTTTCTTTTTTTAGGGTTAATTATATTTTTCTCCTTAAGGTTTGTCTAGATTATGATTTCATCCCTCTATTTTATATAAATTACAAATAAATGTTTATCGTTTATATTTTTATAACTTATTAATCTCTAATATTAATTTCAATGAAAAATTTTATCAGAAAATAATGATTATGTGGTAAAAAGTTTAAAATCTAATTTTAAAATATTAGTTTGCAAGTTTACTTTTTATTCATTATTATATATATTAAGATAGTAGTATCCTTAATTTATGAAAATTAGACTAATTAAAATTTTTTTAGCAAGGATATTATTGTCTTTATAAACAAGAAGTAAACTTGTAAAATGATAGTGTAGAACGATCTTAAATTTTTTACCGTATAATCATTATTTTTTGATAAAATTTTTACATTTGAATTAGTTAGAGATTAATAAGTTATAAAAATATAAACGATAAAGACGTATTTATACTTTATACAAAATAAAAAAATAAAATTATAGTTTAAATAAATTTTAAAGATAAAAATATAATTAGTATTTCTTTATATTTTTCTCTATATAATTAAGAGATATATTTATGAAATATTTTTTAAATTTTAAAACACTTAATATAAGTGTTAAGAGTTAAAATGACAAGAAAACGGGGGAAGTAAATTTTTATAGGGCGACATTTGTCCATCACTCCTTTGTAAATGTGCACACAATACAAGATAGGCCGCATTAGATTTTACACACATAAACACCTCCTGGTGTGTATAGGGACACAGTACTATCATATAAAAGAAATTCCCATTCAATACACCACCCAAAGGGCTCAAAATTTGACTCATCAGAAAACCAAAACACACACGCATATTTTCTCCCTCTTCTTCTTTCACTTTCTCTGTCGACGAAACCAACTAAAATAAAATGAATATGATCACTGAATTATCTCCTTCTAAATCCTCTATTTTCTGTTTCTTTTTATTAATTTTCTCACTTCTCACAGCTCCATCATCTTCATCTACCAATTCCTTCATCTATGGCGGCTGCACACAGCTAAAATATGCACCTGCCTCGCCGTACGAGTCCAACGTCAACTCAATACTCACTTCCGTAGTCAACTCAGCTTCATCCACAAGCTTCAACAACTTCAAGATTTCCCTCCCTGGTTCGACCCAAAACGACATCGTATACGGCCTTTTTCAGTGCCGCGGGGACCTTACCAACTCTGACTGCCACGACTGTGTAGTCCATGCAGTGAGTCAACTCGGTACCCTATGCGTTGGAACCTCAGGTGGCGCGTTGCAATTAGAAGGCTGTTACGTAAAGTACGATAATATTTCCTTTTTGGGTGTAGCGGACAAGACTGTGGTCTATAAGAAATGTGAGCCGTCGATTGGGTATGATGATTCCGATTCGTTGACTCGTCGTGATGCTGTCCTGGCGTATTTAGCGGGTGGCGGCCAATATTTCCGGGTCGGTGGGTCCGGGAAAGTACAGGGTATAGCTCAGTGCGTGCAGGATTTGAGTATGAGCGCGTGTCAGGATTGTTTATCGGAGGCGACTGGGCGTCTAAGAAATGAGTGTGGAGGATCAGCTTGGGCTGATATGTTCTTGGCTAAATGTTACGTGCGGTACTCGGAGCGTGGATATCACTCGAAAAGTGGTAAGCTGTTTCCCCACCGTGAGTGGTGGTTCACGGTGGCTCTTGGGTATGCTTTTATTTTATTTCGTTAAAATTAGTGGAAATTTGATGAAGCACTCTAATCATTTTCATTTTTTTTTCTTTTTTTTTTTTTCCCTCCTTTTTGGTGTTTGCTTGGGATCAGATTTTCTATTTTTTTTAAAATTTTAATGTAGCTTGTTAACTATAAGGTACCTAGTTTTCATGCATGGTAAAATTTTCTATTTAAGAAGAATATGTATATATGGATTAAATTGAATATGTTTAATATTTAATTTATTGCCCACTATTTTTTAACTTCTTCTTTTGAAAATTATATATATATATATATATATAAATGTAATGTGGTAATACATAGCATATTGACAAATAGAATTCAGAAGTTTTAAAATAGTTTAGGAATGACAAATTATGGTTTTTTTTCCCCTCGATAATGATAAATTATGGTATTATTACTAAATTTTACTTTGATCTTTTCCTTTTCTTTTCTTATGATTCATTTGTAATAACTAATAAAAATACTATGCTGAATTCAAATCTGCAAAGAAGGAAAAAGACCGAGCCAAGAAAGGTAAAAAAAAAAAAAAAGCAAAAACGAAAAGCTATCCTCTGTAGCCTCACGTTTTGAAAGATGGTTGAAATACATAATTTGTAACTTGCTCAATGGCATTTAGGTCAGATGGGTCATTCAAGTCGGTATGAATAAATATACTTATATATGGTTATATGCAGTAGGTAAATTTTATAAATTTTAAAAATTTAATAGGAATTATTAGAATTTAAAGAAACTTATATCTTAAATTCGAAAATTAATTTATATTAACATTGTCTTTAGAGTATGCATTATATAAATTCAAATTAATACTTATATAGATAGTTGTATATAATAATTCCTTTAGCTGAAAAGAAGAAAAATGAAAACGAACTAACCGTCAATGAAACATTCCACATGAGAGAATAGTTTCTAATATTAGTTAACTACTTTGCTTTTGTATATTTGGGAAATAATGTTGTTTGATACCCCAATAATACATAAATTGCCCATTATATTGGGGTTTAATGTATAACCTAGTCCAAAGTAGCACTATTTTTGGACCACTCTTCTTTTTTTTTTTTTTTTTTTCCAATTTTATATTTATATGGACCTCCTTGGATGGATATGGAGCTCAAATATTTTAGTCCACGCTAAGATTTAGGCCAATCCACTAAATGCAATATAAAATATTCACTTTAGTACTAAAAATTTGGCAATTGACAATAAACAGATAAGTAGCAAACGAAGCACAAACATGTCATGTTTAATTAATATTAGATGGTCTTTGTCAATTAACAAAAACCATAAAGAATAAAATTATTTAAACAATTTTAGAATAACCTAAATCTATACTTCAAACTCTCTAAGGTAGTTGAACTTCCTCACTTTGATTAACAAGTTAGAAACTAATAATACTCTAAAAAATTCTTACATTTTATTTTAAATATAACAAATAATTTTCTTTGAAATACCTTAAAATTTAAATTTATTTAGTTTCTTAACAATTTATACAAAAGAAATCCGCCACGGTAGCAACTCAATCCACAGAATTAGTACCTAGAGGAATCCATGTCTAGATGATCTTTATGCATTAGCCTATCTTGATCCATCAATACTATCTATATATATTCCAAGTCTTAAACTATATTAGAAATAAAATAAAATAAAATAAAGTAGAACCGAAATTATTGAAAAATTTTAAAAGAAATTGTAATGTTTTTTTTTTTAATATTCCAATAATGGATTTGCAGAGAATGATGATGAGATGGAGAAGACACTTGCAATTATAATTGGTCTCATTGTGGGTGTGGCGGTTATCATTGTGCTCTTGTCTGCCTTGAGTAAACTATTGGAAAAGAAAGGTAATAATCCCTTTTAATTAATTTATTTTTTATATAAAATATATTACACTATTAGTAAAATCATATTAATATCACCTGTAAAAATTAAATTTTAACTTTCTAATATTCTTACCATTTAAATAAAATAAAACACGCATATATATTTTTCTTTCTTTAAGTATACAAATATTGACACCACATTAACCTCCTCTATAATTTACATGTTTCTAAAAGCTCATCCTCTAAAGTTAGAATTGAAAAAGTCAGTTTATGATATATTTGATGATTCTTTTTTGATTTTATTAATGACGTATTCATTTATTTTGAAAGCTTGAACATTTTCAGTACCAAAAAAATGTTTTCCAAGATATATAAAAGATTATTGATAAAAGTTTTTGTATTTTTCATGTGCATTTTTTTGACACTTTTTAAAATTAGATATCAATACAAATAAGACGAGTAATAAAATTTTAAAAAGATGTGAAAGCATATTTGTAAATTTTTCTTGTCAACATTGGAGTATGTGAAACATGACTTTTCATCTTTTTCTTTTCTTTCACTTGTACAGGTGGTAAATGAGGTTCTTTTTGTTGGAGACCACTACAAAAGCCAATCCCTTTACTTCCATTTGACAAATTGCTTTGTAGTAGGTTCTCTCTTTTGCGTTTTCTTTTCATCACTCTTGTGAAGTTTCCTCCATTATTTTTCAATCTTTAAAAGGGGATTCATAGATGAAGGATAGACATGTCTCTCTAGAGAAAGTTCCCTTGAAACAAGTGAAATCAAAGTTCAAATAAGAAGAAAAAGGGCTTTGAGATTGCTTCATTTCAACCTATTGACTCTAATGTATAAAATGGTCTAATTACATGCTTTATAAAGTCCTCTTAATTAGCTTCTGAAAAGATAAATGTGCTGCTTTTAGGGTAATTTTGATTGCTTTGTAATGTCAAATCCCTTTACTCAGAAAGCAAATTAGTTTAGTATATAGAGTTTCCTCTTGTATATTCATTGGAATATATACCAAGTTATATTCTGCTGCTCATTTAGGGTGGCTTTGTTAATACTATACTCAATATGTTTTTGAGCTCTTTTCTTCTATTCATTTTTTTTTAGATGCGGAGCATTGTTTTATTTAGTTCACAAATAAATTAGATTTTCCTGTTTCGATATCTTAATTTTGATTTGAATTTTTTTATTCCTTAACAATTTTTTTGTCCTTTTAAGACAAATTTACTTCTTTCAAAATTCATATTGTTATTTTTAAATATTATAGAAATAATTATATAATTTCACATATATAATATTAAAAAAAAATTTTAAAAACCCCCCCAAAACTCACTATTCCCCTCCCCCAAAACCCACAAAATGTTATTTGAGACTAAATAAGCAATCTTCCTTAATATAATTCACACTTTTTTATTTCTTGATATTATACTAACTAATTAGAATACGCTGATCCAATGGATAATTTTTGCGGTTCTTTAGTTTTTTCCCTTATTTCCCTTTACGTTATGGATAAGGATTCAAGTGCTACTTTTGCCAGATTATCCACAGTAGCCCCTGTTTTTATTTATTTATTTTTTTTTAAGGGAGTTCGCCCCAGTATTCTAGAATGAAGAAGTCATTTGGACAGTAATAATGTTGTATTTTGTTTTGAGAATTTTGATTTTTACATAGAAAAGCAGTTTGACCCAAAAGAGGCAATAAGGACTAAAATACTTTAGAAGAAAAATTTTTTTGGGAGTAAACTTTTAAAATTTGTAAAAGTTTATGGGGTACCCCCGCACATTTTACATAAATAATTTTAACATTAAGTTAAAACAAATTGAATATGATTTTGAGACTTATTTGGTCAATTTCTCATTTTTAAATTCTTTTTGGCGAAGCAGCTGAGGCAATGTTAATATCCCATTATTCCTCCTACTTTTAGCTGCATTACAAATAATAGAGCAAAATGGAGCCAATAATAGACTCAAGTTGGCGATAGAGAACAAGTGTGCAGAATTACACTTTTTTTTTGCAACTCTCTAGTCTCCACTACTATGTCCTTCTCTTTTTTGAAACTCTAGAATTTGCAGATTAGGTGAGTTGATAACTATTCGTCCATGCTTAAGAAATATTCTATGTAATTGTGGTTGATGATGTGTTAGTGGGACCAATATTGGCCTGATCATGTAATTAATATTGTAGATTAGGAAAGCATTAAGTAGACAAAGCAAAAGGCTTGTATATTCCTTAAACAAAAGTTGATTCTTTGGAAATTTTGATCTTCAAAGAGGGGGACATGAATGATGAAAAAAAGTTGATTGATACATGAGATATACTAGCCAAAGTAGGTTGGTGTTACAGTGGCACAATATATACACATATATAATCGTTTTTAGGGATCAAAAGACGAAATCCTTTGCAGTTAAGTCCTTATTATTCGACTCGGTAGAATAGTGAGAATATAAATTATGGCAACTTAGAGATTCGTTAAATTGAAGATCTTTTGCTCGATGTCCATATAGGAATATAAACAAATGAAATGTAACTCCTGCTTTGCAGCTCATTCTTAACTTGATTGTAAGGGGGCAATAGGTGTTACTAGACTTCATCTATTGTAGTTGAGATTAGAACACTAGAACAACACTCCTAAAATCCAAAGAGCTCTCTGTGAGGGACGACGAGCGAGACCTCTCTATTCCTAAGGTCGGCCTCTCTTGCGATCCGGGAGGGATGGGTCACCACATGTTCCTGTCCCGATGCATGCATTTATATTTTGGCGGCTTCGGGCTGTTTTTCCAATTTGGGCTTCGATCTCCGGTGAGTTCTTATGATTCTAAGATTTAAAATTTTAAGAGTTTTTTTTGCGTGTATAGGGTTTTTTTTTGCTTTTTGGTGTAAATAGTTGTTCGCTTCTTTTTGCTTCTGCTATTGTTTGTGTGTGTTTTTCGTTTTCGCCTTTCTTTTACTTTTGTTGGTGGAGTTCCAAGCAATAGTTTTTGGGTTTGAAATTGAAAGGTGCTATGACGTCTTAGCTGCCTGGGGGTTCCACTTTTGTCAGAAGGCTTCTGCGCTTGCTAATTATGTGGGGAGATAGTTTTTCGCTTCGACGTTGAGGGTGTCTCTAATAGCCATTTAGAGGTGGTGCTTCATTTTGAACAAGTAGCGGTGATATGGAGTTCATGCTGGCGTCTTTTGGAAATGGTCAGATTTTTCACAGTTGTGGAGAAGGCTTGAGGCTGCACTAGTGTTTGCTCGGGGTTGCAATGGCAGAAGCGGAGATGTCCAATGATGTTGCTATTGGTGTTGCGCTAAATATTGTGGGCTTCTATGTTGGGGCACTATGGTTTCTTTGTTGGGGTAGGCCTAATATGTAGCTTTGGTTTTTTTTTTTTGGCCCTCTTGGGTTGTTTGATTTTAAACTCCCTAATTTAATTACGAGGATTAATAAACATAACATTCGGTTTTCATTAGTATAACACCAGGCAGCCTCATTTTTTTAAAAATATTTTTCTCTACTTTATCTATTTAGACAAAATGCTCTCAACCTTTTTATCGAGTCATTTGAGGTTAAATATCAATAGAATATGGTTCGTATAATATAATTTAGTACTTTAATTACAACTTTGACATGTTATTTAATTGGAATGTGTTCACAAAAAGTAAAAAATTTGAACTTTTAAATTTTTGAAAATTTTTAAAATCTCCTTATGAAATGAAGGGTTCATAAGTGGATTTTGGCTCATCTTCTTATAAAACCCCTCATTTCATAAGGGGATTTAGGTTCATTCCTTTATAAACCATAAGGGAATTTTCAGTTAACCACCTATGTGGGGGTTAACTAAAAATCCTCTTATGGTTTATAAGGGGTTGGGTATTTGTCCCCTTATAAAAAATGGTCAAATATAGTAAAATCCGGATTTTTTTTACTCAATTCATTAGAGAAATTTAGAAATTCGCAGATTTATTGTCTTTAATAAAAAGATGGATTTTTTAAAATTTTTTCTCTATTTTCATTATCTAGAAGCTCCTTATCATTACTTATACTTATTTCTTGCCTTGTTTATTTGTTATTTCTTGCCTTGTTTATTTGTTAAAAGCTTCAAAATTGTAAATTTTGTAAAGAGAAGTTTGAGAGCATTTGTCTAGAGAGAGAAAGTAGAGGGAGAGATTTCTTAAAAAATGAAACTGCCTAGTGTTATACTTATGAAATTTGTTTGTCATGTTTATTAATCTCTTTTAATTACTCCCCTAATTTTTCTTTACTTGTATATTGTGGTAATTTTCGTGTTTTTTCTACTTGTCACATTATGGTAATTTTCGTGTTTTTTTATACTTGTCACATTGTGGTTCTAAGATAATAATTAATGAACTTTGCCCTATTATACCTTCCCCTTAAAAAACAAATTCTAAGCTCTTTTTATTCTTCTAACATAGAAACTAGTAGAAACAATAATGAGGAGAGGGAAAAGTTTGAAGAACTTTTTAGTCTGTACAAAAAAAAAAAAATTTAAAATTCTGTATTTCTTTAAATAATGATATGTCCAAAATATGATAAGTAAAAAAAATGAAGAGAGTAGTTGTTTAGAAAGTCAGGCTATAATATATAGTCTGATTACTATAGGCTCCGTTTCTTGCCTGGGTAATGGCCTTTGAATAGCTTGAGCTAAGAATTTGCTTGATATTCAAATGTACTCCGATATTCTTCTTATGATATTATGAATAAAATGATACGGGCTTGATCAAAAAAATGGAAGTCATTGTAGTTGAGACTCTTTGACTTGGAAAAAGCAAAAGAAATAAGTCTCGGTCTAAATAAGTCCCAGTCTGATCTAAGTAGGGATGAGCTATATCCAAATCGATACATATATGATATATGCAGTTAATGGGCCAGCCCAAATTCTTAGCAGTGTTGTATAAAAAATTTAGTAGGCTATTTGGACAGAGACTTCAGGCTCTTTTTTTTTTTTTTTTCCCCAAGAAAGGGATCTTTAGATATATATATATATGTATATATAAATATATATTTCTGAAAACAGTTACAAAAGTTTCCATATTAAGCTTGTAGAGAGTTGATAACTCAACTATTCTAGCCTTGATCCATTTGATAAAAAATTGGAGTTGCACAAATTCCCCCGTCACAAAAAATTTGCCTATTTCTCCTAAGCTGAATGGCGTAAATTAACTCCCTAAAAAAGTACCTCCACTCCATTTCCTAAATGTCCCTTGACAACTTTATGATGTTGGACTAGATCTATTCAGAACATTCAATACTGGAGTAGAAATTCTACCTCATTACTCCATGGACAAATTCATACTAAATCTTTCTTGTCTCGTTGCAGTCACGCAGTGCGTGGATACTATCTCCAGCTCCTTCCTACACAGCAAGCTTTGATTATCTTCAAGGATTCCTCTATAAAATAGGAGACCTCTAGTGGGTATTGTCTAATGTCTTGCAAACCAAAGAGTTATAGAGGTGTGTTTGGGACCCTTAAAATTCTAGATTTGTCTCCATTTGGTGGCCTCATCAAATTCCTAAAATTGCATAGGCTGTCATATGTCTTTCTTAGAGTGAAACCTTCTCATTCGTTGACTTCCAACACATAACATCTTTAACTTCTTCCCCTACCTGGAGCTGGATTCCTGCAAGTTGTTGGAGACTATTACGTGGTAACCAATTTTTCAAAATTTTCCATTTCCAAGTCTTGTCCCTTGTATCTCAGTAGCTGAAAGCTTTTTTCTCTAGTTCCCCTCATGGCACATTACATGTGATTTTCTTGATCAAAGGTTCCACCCTAGCCCATCTATCAAACAAAAAGTTGATTTTTTTACCATTCCCAATCCTCCAAACAAAGTTTTCAACATGTTTGGATGCCGAGCACATAACTTTCCAGATGAAAGATGTCTATTGCTTTGCTTTTTGTTCCCAACTTCTGCTTACACTATCATATTTCTCTTTCAAGACCCGGCTCCAAAGGGAAGAGTCTTGAGTTTGTAGTCTCCAGGCTAATTTGGCCATGAATGCCTGATTTGTTTCCTTTAGCCTCCTAAATCCTAAACCACCATTACCTTTTAGTTGGTAGATTTTGTCCCAAGCCAACGAATGTAACTTCCTAATTCTTTTTTCATGTCCCCAAAAGAAATTCCGATTGATTTGTTCTAGTTCATCAATGACAACCTATAGAAGTTTCAAAGCCTGTATAGTATAGAAAGGTACATCAGAGGTAAAGGTCTGAATTAAAATGGATTTAGCTTCCTTCGTTAGTAATTTTTTGCTTTCCATCCACACCGCCTTTTCCTAACTTTCTCCATCACATATCCAAAAAGTTTTAGTTGTGGCTCTCTTATGCAGTAAGGGTGCTCCCAAATATACAACAAGATCATGTCTCAAGAGAATGTCAAATTTACTGCTCAGGATATTAGCTCTACTATGCCTCACATTCTCGAAGACAAAATTTGGTTATAGTTGCATTAACTTTCTGCCCTGATATATTGCAAAATTCCTTTATGATGTTTTTCATCACCTTGGCTTGTTTTACAATTGCTTTTGCAAACAACACTAAGTCGTCTGTAAAGAAGAGGTGGGATATTGTCTTAGTTCCCCTTGCAGGTCGAACTGCTTTCCACTCTCCTTTCTCTATTGCTGCTTGTATTTTATGCCTGAGAACTTCCATGCATAAGACGAATAGGTAAGGGGATATTAGATCTCCCTGTCTGAGTCCTCTACCTGGTTAAAAAGACTCCAATACTTCCCCATTACAAAGGAAAGCTATGAACGTTGAAGTCACACAATATATAATCAACTTTGCAAGCTTTGATTCCAAGCCCACTGATGCCAATACCTTCTCCAAAAAGTCCTAGCTAATCCTATCATAAGCTTTCTCAAAGTCTATTTTCACTACAACTGCTCCAACGTTTCCTTTTTTTCTTTCTTATAGAATGCCCCAACACTTAAGCTATGATGATATTATCTGAGGCTTGTCTGCCCGGAATAAAGCTGCACTGGTTTGTGGCTACAACTTTCAGCATTAGGTTCTTCAATCTGTTCGCCACAACTTTAGTCACAATTTTTACTATCACATTGCAAAGAGCGATATGACGCATTTGAGTGATATATTTTTGGTTGCTAACTTTTGGAATGAGAGAAATAAGAGATTGATTCAGGTGCTTGGGAAATTCACCTTTCCCTGAAGGTCATTCTCACGAAATGTACCACAGATTCACCAACCTCATGCCAGAATTTTTGAAAGAAAAGGGGAGAAAGCCATCGGGTCCTGCTGCTTTCATGCCTCCCATTTGAAATGTAGCATTTCTTTACTTCCAAAGTTGATACATACCTATGGAAGAATCGCAGGTCAGTTATTTTGAGTGTGGGGAATTGCCATTTCTTTCGATCAGCCATCATTGTGGGTTAAGCCACATATAGGGATTTGTAGAAAGTGATAGCAAGTTCTTTGACTGCTTCAGTATCATCTAACCATTCTCCTTTCCCTGTTTTGATTCTCAAAATCTTGCTCTTAGCTCTTTTGGCCACTACAAAGGTATGAAAGTAATAGTATTATTTCCCCTTCTAATAGCCATTTTTCTCTTGATCTTTGCATCTACTACATTTCTTCCTGTCTTCAAATTTCTGTATATTCCTCTATTAGTTCATTTTCTAGAGAAATGAGGTGACTTGAATTCTTCCAAGCAAGATTTTTTTGGACTCCTATTATCCTTGAGAGACACATGTTCTTCCTCCTTAGGATGCTACCAAAAATTTCATCCCTCCACCAAGTTACTCTTCTCATAAATGTGTTGATAGCTCTTCTAAATCTACTAATTTTCCTACCTAAATTTATTGACCAACTTCTGAAAATCTGGGCAACCAAACCATGCCACTTCTACTTGGAAAATTTTCTTTTGATTCCTTCTTCTTTGGTTGGCGTTTCCTTAGATGAAAATAGGGTGATGGTCTGATGCAATTTTGGGTAAATGGTGAACAACTGGACTTGCTGTCTTTGTCCTCCAACTAATGTTACACCAGGCACGATTCAATCTGTCTGAGATTGTAGCTAATCCCTCCTGATTATTTGCCGAATAAATCCCATGTCAAGGTCCACAACAATTCTATCATGTCTCGAAGCCCCTTAGCAATTCCTGTTAACTGGTCACCCCTCTTCCTTGTCTTGGCTATCTAGGCTAGTATCCCCCAGAATAAGCCAAGGCAATTGATTTTAGCCCCTAGGTTTCGTGGGTATCTCCAAAGCCCAGTATGCATTGCCAGATTCAGAGACGCATAAATCGGTATAAGCATGCAATCCACCTTATCACCTTTTAATACAAGAAGGACCATAGTTTGTGCATTTATAGTGGCAACTTTAATGTTAATTTCAGTTGAATTCCAAAAGGTCTATCCCCCGAGAAAAAACCATTTGGCTATGAAACCACCAAAAGATCATAGTGGGAGTTGTGTAGAATATTAATTGCCTTCCCACTATTAGTTTTAGTCTCTGCTAGAACAAAGATGTGTGATCTATGCTTTCTAACCATATCACGCAGGGTACTAAAAAACTCCTCAGAAGCTACCCTTCTCATATTCCAAAAAATTATGTCGCAATTCATATTTACAAGATAGAAATTAGAAGTCTGGCCTTCAAGGGTTAATGGGCGTCATCCATTGGGAAATCGTTGTCTCCTTCAGTAACTCCCTTACAAGATCTTCGTTCATCAAATCACTATCTTCAGGTATTAAGTCCCCTACTATGTAAGAATCCGCCAATTCCTCCGAGGAGCGGTCTCTATCGTCCGGAGGTTTCCCTTTGATTTCTCCCATGGTCTTTGGCTTTCTGGAGAAGTCCTTTATCTCAATTGGTGGCTTGGTGGCACTGGGTTTAACACCTCAAAAAGCAATAATTGGGGCGGTCTCCAAATGTAACGCCCCACTCAGTAGGTACCTCGAGCGACCTTAAGAGTGCGATCGTCATGAACGCAGAAGTCGGGGTCTAAAGTAGTGAAATTTATGAATTTATAGTGTGCACTTTTTAGCGATTTTAATACTTGGTAGTCTTATATAAGGTTTAAGGTGGTAAATTTAATGGAAGGGTATTAGGATTGAGAAAAGATGTTCTGGAGAAAATATCATTAGGATCCGTATATAATTATTGTTTTTTTTGGGACTAAGTTAATGCTACTTTTTCTATATTATTATTATAAAAAAAAAAAAAAAGGAAGAAGTGGCCACTTGTCAAGAGGCCTTGCCACTTATCATCTTGCATGTTTACCAAGTGAAGTATATATGCATGGAGGAGGAGGAAAGCTGAATTTTTTCTTTCTCTCCTCTCCTCCTCTCGATTCATCATCAAAACAATAGGTAAGTGTTAGCTTTGTTTCTTTCTTTCCTTTCTCTCATTTTGTTCTTCTTAGATTATTATAGTTTTGGTGTTGTGAAGTATTAGTACTAGAAGCTTTACATGCTAGTTAATATATATATATATATATTTCTTGAAGCTAGAAGTTAGAGTTAGCTTTTAGTTATTCATTTATTTATATATTTTTTTTTGTTAGCTAAATTTTAATTTTTTTCTCCTCTTTATTGATGAGTTATAGGTTTGATTATCGTTTCTTAAGATGAGATATTTAGGATGTAAATTGATTTTAAATTAGTTAATTTTAGTCTCTTGGGATTATTTTATTTAATTCTATTTATTTATTTTCTTGGTATAATTCTCTTATCTAAATGATTTTAGTATACATAATATTTGATAAATGATTTTAGTATATCTAATTTCTATATATTAGTATACATAATATTTGTGGATGATTTTAATATATACAGTCTTTATATATTTTTTCAGTATGCATAATTTTTGTAAATAATTGTAATATCTCTATTTGATTAATACTATTTTTAGTATATATGGTTTAAGAAATTTAGACTCTTTGGGTTAGTATATGCGTAGGCATATCCTAGGTTCATAAGGAGATATTATTTTTTTTTATGGCAAACAGAAATGTTTGGATTTGTAATTAAGTGCTTTTGTTGGTACTCTATTTGTAGGATCATAGCACCAGGTCTGCATTTAGGTGAGTCCACAAATCCCGTCTAATTATTTTCAAATGTTGTTGGTGATATATATATATATATATGTATGATTTCTAAGCCTATAATAAAATAATTACTAATTTTTGAATGATATAGCTTAGCATGCTTTTTAATTGAAGATATTCTCCACAACGTGTTACCATGCTCCTTAAAAATGCATAGGAGAGGTGCTCCGTGTAGGTATTTTTTTTAAAAACAAATTATTATTGTTTGGAAAAGGGTTATTATTGTTGTGAAAAGAATTAGAATTGTACACAGGTTTTCTGGGAATACTTATGAGTTGGAAATGCTCTAGTATTAAAGTTGCATGGTTTGAAATACATGAACGTAGACTTGACATATTTGTAAAATCTACATAAGCATGATTTGACTGGCGAATGAGAATTTTGGTATTCTAAAATGTTTATGACTTGAAATTGTTTGGACGGCCGAACAAGTGACCTTTCGGTTTGTAAATTCATATATGAAATCCCACTTCGACCAGGGATAAAGTTTTGGATATGATCGTGTGTTCGAAAGCATCAGAGGATTGCACTGTACGTGGCTAGTCTCTCGTACTCGGGCCTTTTCTGATGACGTGGAAGGTTTCCGACTTTATAGGGTGGATCCACTTGAGAGAGGGCGTAATATTGTGGAGGGTTTGACCCAATTGGTATTATGTCAGACATCGCATCATGCTCTGCGATAGGACGGGCGCCTTGTGGAGAGTCAGGAGGGACTTGAAATTAAGGTTGGTCTCAAGGCGGACCTAGTAGGTGACCAAGGATCTGTAGCCTAGTTTTATGTGAATGAAGAGTGCAGTAGTTATGGAATCGAGCGCTCGTAAGATGTTTTGGCTTGTATTGACTACGAGATGCTGGAACTTATTTCCGATGACCTCGTTATGGGTTCCAAACTCTGTCTATGGGGCACGACTTTTGCATTACATGTTCTTTTGAATTTGGGTATAGAAACTGGACTGATGTGTCTTGATTTGCTCAGACTTCCCAGTTGCGTTCGAACCCCTTAAATAGGTTCAAGTGTCGATACCTTTAAAACAACAAAGGAAAATACTTTCTTATAACATTGCATGAACTGTTTTGTAAAACTACGTCATTATTTTCTAAGAGTATCACTAAAGTGCACACACACGGTGGACTCACTGATCGTTTGCGCTCACGACTTTCCATATCATGTTTTTTTTCCTAGTTGACTCAAGATGAATAGTGCCACAGTAAGCCGTTGAAGTTTCATGCATAGAGTTTTTGGATCGGTCTTTTCCGGAAGGACATGTGTATTTGTTTTGATTTTCTTATGCTCGAGCCATTTGTAACTTTTTTTTTCTTCGTACGGATTTGGTTTTGTAAAATATTATCTTCCTATATTAGAAATATCATAAGAAGCTTCCTTGAATCTTATGCAATGAGCGTTGTTTTAGTATTCAATTTACTTATTTTTCCACTATCTACTATATGTATATACTTCTAAGTGCTACCATGGGCTTTGCTTTGGTTTTGAGACTTGTAGTTTAATGCTGAGAGGTATGCTGATACCCTACTCAGCCACAGTTAACCTAGTGGAGGGGTTGGGGATATCACATGTAATATCAGAGCATCTAGGTTCGATACTAGATTCGAATCGTTGGATCCTAGATGAGCTATAAGAGTCAACCGCTTAAATCTTGATATTAACCATGCGATTTTATTGGTTAGTACTGACCATAAGATTCTATTTTGTAGGTATTAGATGGCACACCATTCTCGTAGGTGGGTATACCAGAAGGGCACGCTCTTGACTGGGTCTAGCGGGGCTGCATCATCATCATCTTATTCCCTTAGGGAGATTATCCCAGAGAGGGACCCAGTTCCGGTAGTTGACCTTTCAAATGGTGAGTCGATGGAGGGACCAGCGGCACAGGGCTAGAGCTTGGGGTGTTGATAGAAGAGGACTCCAGCGAGCCCGAGTCGGATTCAGAGATGGTAGTGGAGCCGGAGGGAGTGGTACTAGCGGACACTAAGGGTATGTGCACCTTTTTAGCGGGTGGTTCCCCGTTAGCAGTATTGCCTATTCCTGTTCTACCTTCGGAGTCCGCATCCCCATTCCCATTGTTACCACTTCTGGGTAAGGTTGGGGAACAAGATATTTATAGTTACTGTATGTGGTGAGAGCAGCGGATTGAGGCTGCAGGTCAACTGATTGCGGAGCTGAGGAGTGAGGTTGCTCGGATGGATGGCTTATTTTATATGGCTCGTTAGGCTCGACGACAGGAGACGGTGAGGGCCAACGGGTTGGAGATGGAGCTAGCTCAGATGCGAGAGGCACATGCGGCACAAGAGAGAGAGAGAGAGAGAGAGAGAGAGAGAGAGAGAGAGAGAGAGAGAGAGAGAGAGAGAGAGAGAGAGAGATCCTCGAGCTGATTGAGGAGCGAGATTGGCTTAGGCGATTCTCCACTCAATTCCTTAGCACCACTAGAGACTCTATGGATAGGGCCCGTGCTAAGCTGGAGGCCCGGCCAGGGTGTTCTAGTAGTCAGCACCACTGGATGGAGTTAGACTTTGGTTAGAGTACCGGATATTTTTATATTTTTTTGGTTAATTGGATAGGTTTGATTGATATTTTGGTTAGCACTTGGTACGGTAGATTTGGGGTCGTGGATACGAGGTCCTCGGGGTTTTGGGTATGTATAGTGACCCCGACCACATATTTTTGGGTGTTAGGACTAGGATGATCTACTTGTATTTTAACACCACTTGTATAGAAAATCCTAATTTTGAGTTATATATATATATTTATATGTACGTATTGATGTTTATGCCTGTGATGAGTTTAGTACTGTAATTTCTTCTTGTTTAAAAGTATATCGGGTTCAAAATCTCCTAATCATGTGGATGAGGCCGTATCTGAAAGTTCTTAAAATAGACAATTTGAACACATGAGGAAGGCCACACCTCGTCCCAAAAGGACTTGAACATAAGGCAACATCGATGGATAGAGCCGCTGGAAGAATATCGATACCTAATTAACTACCATCCGAGAAAGGCGAATATGGTGGCAGATGCACTAAGTAGAAAGACAAAGATATCAAGTCTTCGCTTAACATCTACCCTAGAACAAGATATTAAAAGCACCTAAAAGAGTAATATAGGATTCGAAGAGTTTAAAATTTTTGTAGGAGCTAAGAAATTGGAGGATTTTCGGACATTAGAAGCCGATGAGAGCTTGTACTTTCAGAATCGGTTGTGCGTATCCGATGAAACTGAACTTAAGCGTAAAATAGTAGAAGAAGCACACAAAAGTAAGTATAGCATGCATCATGGAGAGAATAAGATGCATAAACACTTAAAACAAAACTTTTGGTGGAGTGGAATGACGAGAGAGATTGCAGAGTATGTGTAGCTTGTCTTACATGTCAAAGGGGTAAAGCGGAGCATGAAAAATCAGCAGAACTACTACAAGTGCTACCTATTCCTGAATGGAAATGGGATCATGTGACAATGGACTTTGTTACAGGATTGCCCCGAACTAAGGGATATAAGGATGCTATTTAGGTAATCGTTCATCAACTAACGAAAGTGGTGCATTTTATTGCCATTAATATGACATACCTCTTGGACAAGTTAGCGTAGATCTATGTAGAAGAGATTGTATAACTTCATGGAGTACCTATTGATATTGTATCGAACCGAGACCCAAGGTTTACTTCAAGATTTTAGCCTAAGTTCCTGTCAGCTATGGGGACCAATTTGAGTTATAGTACCACGGCACATCCCCAAACCGATGACAGTCCGAAAGAACAATTCAAACCCTAGAAGACATGTTGAGAGCTTGCGCCCTTAGATTTTGGGAACAATTGCTCCTTACATTTTGGGAACAAGTAGGTTGACAATCTTGCTTGCGTTGAGTTTGCTTATAATAACAGCTACCACTCCTCAATAGGGATGGCACCATTTGAAGCGTTGTATGGTAGGAGATGTAAAACACCCATGTATTGGGATGAGGTCAGAGTTCGATCTCATTAGAGATAAAGGAACTTGATGCCAGAGTTAGAGGAGATGCAAAAACAAGTTAAGATAATTCAAGATCGGCTTCAGACAACTAAGAGTAGACAGAAGAGCTATGCCGATAATCGAATGAGGGATCTGGAGTTCAGTATGAGAGATCAAGTTTTCTTAAAACTTACGCCTCATCACAGAAAGTCAAGATACTCGAGGGGAGGAAAGTTAAGCCCCCTATATATCAGACCATTTGAAGTTATTGATAAGGTTGGTAAAGTGGCATATCGGCTAGCCTTGCCAAGTGAATTGATGGGTATACATGACGTGTTTCATGTATCCTAATTAAAGAAGTACCATCCTGAACCTGATCATGTTCTTAACGATGAAAAATTGGAGTTATGAGCCGATCTGTCATACGAAGAAAAACTAACAGAGATTATGGAGCAAAGCATAAAAGAGTTACGTGGAGACAGATTCCAATGTGCAAGGTTGTCTGGAGATATCATGGAATTAAAGAGGCAACCTGGGAGACCGAGGAGTACATGAAGAAGAAGTATCTGCTGCTGACGCCGTCTTCCTCCTCCTCTTCTTCTTCTTCCTTCTTCTTCTTCTTTCTCCTCCTCCTCCTTCTTCCTCCTTCTTCTTGGTGAAAATTATTATCCTGCCATCGAGTATTTTTTTCCTTCATCTTAGTGAAAATTATTATGCTGAATGAATACTTTACTTACTTTAATAGAGTTTTTCAAAGAAAAAATCAATCAGAAAACAGGACCATATTGAGATTGCCATTTTGGCAGATGCCTTTTGAAGGGGATTAAACCCCAGTTCTTCAAGAATAGGTTCTCCCATGCAAGAAAATTTCATAGCCGGTGCATGAAACAAAATAGGATAGCACCCAAAAGGAGTAAGTATTATTTGGTGAAGCAACAAGTATAAATGAATTCTAGGAGATTGTTATGATGAAAAACCAGCAAATACAAATGAATTTGAAGGTAGCAGAAGATTGATGTACTTTGTCTTCAGAGGAGGTCCTATCATGGTTCATCTATGCAGAAGCTGTGGCTGCTGGAAGCTGTCGGCGGCGGTCCGATAGTAGCAATGATGGTAGTGTATGGAATGTGTGGGTAGGTTGAAGAAGAAGATAAAAATATGGATAGAATTTTCATAAATTAATATTAGATCCTTGAAAGAGTTAATAATTAAAAATAGAGACCTAATTTAATTTGTTAGAAAAAAGGCTTAAAAGAAATTTTTACAAGTGAAATTCTAATTATACCCTTTAACTTATTTGATCGTTAATGAATTAATAGTCAAAATGGACAGAAGGTTTAATTTTGATACGTTATTGAAGTTTAGGGCTCAATACCTGTCATTTTGAAATTGAGGATCTAAAACCAAAATTCAAAAAAGTTCAGGAGGCGCTTGGGCTTTTTACCTTTTTTTTATAAGATTTATTAATAAAAACTATAAAATCTATTGTCAGAAATGTATTATAATGTGTATTAGACTATCCTGGCTACTCTATCGCACAATTTATATATAGTTATTTGAGGATAAGACAAAAATTTCTAATTGGCTTCTTTTAAATAGTATTACTTTTTTTTTTTTTTGCTAATATCTTTTAAATATTTTTACACATACATAAGACTAATATTATTATACTAAAATATTGAAACTCAAACTCAAAGATGTCTAACTATATACTACCAAAAAAAAAAAAAAGATTATTGGGTGTTTATTTGAGGAGGTCTAAACCGCCGTTAAAAGTTTCAATTACGGGTGTTTTAACAACTGCCGAAAAATAGAACTTATTTAGAGGATTTTTTCCCTATAGACAATATTACTTCCCACTCTTCATCCAGCCGCCGCCCCCCCCAAAAAGATGTTTTCACCGTTAAGCCCCAGCTAGTTCCATCTCCGACCATCTCCTACATCTCTCAGCTACACCATCGACGGTGTCGTCATTACCTTCAATTGTTCACTCTCCCATGGTAGTGCGCCGTCGAATACTCTCCTCTCCGCCGATGATTACTCTTCTCCTCCAATCTAACTGCAAATAACGATTTTGGTGACTGGAACGGAGGGAATTTATCACCGACCAATTGATTTCTGGCGCATCGATTGGTTCGAGATAACAATTTCGCCTAATAATTTGGTCAGGCATCTCGAGCCGTTAGGTAATTTACTGAATTACAACTTTTTTATTTTTTAAAACTACCGAATTAAAACCTACTTGTTAGACTTTCTTCTTCATTATTCGACTTTGGTAATTTACAGCATACAACCTACTTGTTTCTAATTGTTTTTGTTTGGCAATGAACGGCATCTTCTAATAATTAGCTTCTTCATGTCTGGTATATTGCCTAGGTTTTGGAAGACAAGTATTCTTGAAAAGCATTACTGGATGACAATTCTGGTGATATTAGTGCCTGCTATATTTAAGGGTATTTAAAGGGCGAATTATGATTTTGGTTATGCTTGATTATTGAAATTCTTAAGAGATTAGTGAATTGGCTTGGTATACTGTTTTTACTTTGAGAATTGAGAGGTTTGCTTACTTTTTTGTGATCATAAGCTACAAAGAATTAGTTTTTCTAGTGTATTTTGGGGATCAATTTGAGCTTTTTGCTTCTGGTTTCTCGGGATTTAAATGGAAAATGATGATCTTGATTCTTCTTGATTCTTTAAATTTGCTTAGCATAAGCTAATTTTACTCTGAAAATTAAGATATTTGCGCACTTTTTTTGTGATCATAAAAGAGCTTCGCGTTCTAGCTGTTGGCGACAATGTTATAGATAGGAAATTGTGGAGAAGTTGCTCATTAGTTTGTTTTGTAAACGTAATTTAATTTCATTATTTAATCTTTTCTTGCTCCGGCGTCGCTCTCCTAACAGAATTTTAGTAGTATCTATTTAACCGGAAATTAATGTTGGTTGGTTTCAATCACCACTGTTGAGAACGACATTAGGGCTTTGGATTATTTGGCAAATTGGGACATTCTCAATCTCAAACCCCTTGTTTGCATCATCACGATGCAATTGCCACCGTCGCTGTAAGTATAAGTATTCTCTATGTTCTCAATATCAAAATGCATCCCAACTTTTTGAACATTCTCTTTGGACTACTGAATACAAAACCTAGTACTCCACTAACAGTTTTGAAGAACCTCAGGATATGTGGGGACTGTCATGCTGTTATAAAATTCATTTCCGGCTTTGAAGAGAGAGAGAGAGAGAGAGAGAGAGAGAGAGAGAGAGAGAGAGAGAGAGAGAGAGAGAGAGAGAGAGAGAGATTTTTGTTAGAGACACAGCCCGCTTCCATCACTTCAAAGAGGGTGTTTGTTCATGTGGGGATGTATGGTGATTCATATCAAGCTTGCCGCTATTTGCTAATTGATGATACTTGAGTTTAATGGTGCATGCTATGTTAGCCAATACTCTCTTATGCATCCATGCTCGTCTGTTGATCTGTAAGATGTCATCAACTCGTTCTATATGCCAATGGGAATGGGAAAACCATTTAATGAGGAAAACTTACTAGCTTCAGCAGAGACATTATTAAAGAGATTGGACCAGAAGCTTGGAGAAACTCACTGCAAACAAGGTACCACCAGAAACAACTTATGACTGCTAATAATGATTAGCTTATTTTTCAATGATTCGTTGTCATATGGTCATTTATAAGTATGTTATAAATTTTTAAGCCTTTTTTATCACCTTCTATGATTCAGCATGTACTAACCTAACTTTTTAATATGGACATATCTTGTATTACATAACAAGCTTGTGGAATTTCTATCTTTGAACCTGTGCTGTACTGGTTTGGGATAACTATCAGCCTTTGTAAATCATATTGCTGGTAGGTTATGTCCTAGTATTCTGAATGGAAGTTATGATGCTGATAAGGAAGACAATGAGCACTTCCCCTAATCTAGATACACTGAAAATTATTTGTAAAGGTGAGTATTGCTTCACAATATAGAATAACTTGTGCTACGACATTGCTGTCTTGTTAATTGAATTCCATAGGATGTAATGCCTTACCTCATAAGCACCTACAGACGTTATGAAAGAGTTTGGATTTATATTGGTGGGATATAATGTTTTTGACACTTAATGGTATTTTGGGATACTTAGGAATCAGAATAAAATTTTATTATATTGAGGTTTTATTATTAAGGCTTATAAGTGCCTTTAAGTGGATTTTATTTTTAATACCTAGTGTGTGTATTTTAGAAATTTAAATAATTAACATTTTCATATAAGGTTTCAAAAAAAAAAAAAAAAAAAAACCTTAGCAATTAAGGAAACCGGCAGAAACCTCACAACACACTTGGCACCTCACCAATTTTCTCCCTTTTTTTTCCTTCTCTTTCCTCCTTAACCACCTCACAACTTCATTTTTTTTTCTTTCTTTTCTTTTATTCGAGTCACTATATATATGCATGGCTTATATGCCATTTGTTTGGCAACAAGAACAATCTGAGGACAATAATCATATTAAGGTTAGTTTTATATTATTATTATTATTATTATTTTATTCTTTCCTTTATATTTTCATTATAATATCTCTATATATATGGTTTAAGTGTATTATTTTTTTTATGATTTAAATATTTTAAATGAATTTTTAGTATATAGTATATAGTTAATTATGGTTTCTTGGGAGAGCATATATATATATTTTTTAAGAGTATAAGATTTTCGATCTTTTAAAGAATTATTAGAAATATATATAGCATGATATAGGTATATGTATATATACTTTCTAAGTTTATTTCGTAGGATTTCGATATCAATTAAGGTATAAGACTATTTAATTGGTACCCGGGTATTAAGTATTTTTATATTATCATTTTGTAGGATCTTAGCACCAGATCTACATCTAGGTGAGTCCACAAATCCTATTTTATTATGTTATTTCAAATATTACGAGAAGTATAAATATGTTTTCCGAACCATCACAAAATGTTGATATTTTTGGAACAATCACTCAGTGTGTTTTTAAAGATGTTCTCCACAATGTGTAACGTGTTCTCTAGAAAAATGCATAGGAGCCGTGCTCCATATAGGTGTTTCCTTTAAAACAGATTATTACGGTGGTGAATAAAAAGTTTGTCGTACGCAGGTTTTTTGAAAATATTTATATGTTGGAAAATGTTCTAGCTTGAAAAGTTAAGTGTTTTGACATGCATAAATATACATCTGGCATTGGCATAATTGTAAAATTTGCATAAGCATATGATAACTGGCGGATGAGGATTTTTACTACTCTGTAATGTTTATGACTTGAATCTGTTCCCGACGGCTAGGCAAATGGCCCTTCGGTTTGTAAATACATATGAAAACTTCATTCCGACCAGGGTTAAAGTTTGGAGAAAATCAAGTGAACGGACGCGTTAGCAGATTGCACTGTACGTTGCTAGTCCGCCGTACTAGGGCCTCTTCCAATGACATGGATGGGTTTTTGACTCTGATGGTGGATCCACTTGAAGAGGGGCGTAGTACCAAATGGTATTTATGTGGACATTGCATCATGCTCTGCGGTGGAACGGTCGCTTAGTGGAGAGTCAAGAGGGGCTCGAAACTGTGGTTGGCCCCAAGACAGACCTGGTAGGTGCTCTAGGTGTCTGTAGCCTGTTTTGACCAGTGATATGGGAGTGCGATTGTTTTGTAATCAAGCGCTCGTATGGTGTATGCTGGAACTTGGTTCCGATGGCATTTTTATGGGGATCCGGACTTTGTTCGTGGAACTCCGCTGTTGCATTAAGTGTTCTTTTAAATTTAGGCATAGAAGCTACACTGATGTGTCTTGATTCGCTCAGACTTCCCAACTGCGCTCGAAATCCTCATGTAGGTTCAAGCATCAGTTTTGTTAAAATAATAAAAGAAATGTTTTCTTATAACATTGCATGAATTGTTTTGTGAAACGACATCATCGTTGTTTTAAAGAAATCATTACAGTACACACACGTGGACTTACTGAGCGTTCGCGCTCACGTTTTTCCATATAATGTTTTCTTCTCAGATAAGCTTAGGACGGTCAGGGTGCAAGCCACTGAAGTTTTAGGCCAGAAGTTTTTGGATCAAATCTCTCAAAGGGGCATATGTTTATGTTTTATCTTTCCTAGACTCGAACCGATTGTAAAGTTTTTCTTTTTATTCTATCGTGTAAAGTTATTGATGTAAGATACATTTGTTTTTATATTGAAACGATCATGGAGAAGTTTTTTTTTTTTTAAATCTTTGTGTTCTGAGCTCACTAGTAGTATCTAATTTACTTAAGTTTGCTGTGTACTTTGTGTATATACCTGTTAGAGTTGTTTTAGGGTTGTGTTTTATTGTGAAACTTATAGTTTAGTGCTGAGAGGCACGCAGATGCCCTATTTAGCTGCAGTTGACCTAGTGGCAGGGTTGGGGGCGTCACAGGCGGTATCAGAGCATTTAGGTTCGATATTAGGTTTGAAACATTGGATTTTAAATAAGCTATAAGAGTCAACTGTTTAAATTTTAAAGTTAACGATATGATTTATTGGTTAGTACTGACCCTAAGATTTTGTTTTGTAGATACTAAATGGCACACCCTTCTCATAGATGGACATACAGGGAGGACACCCTCGTAGATGAGCCTGGCAAGACTACGTCATCATCATCATCATATTCCCTTAGGGAGATCGTCCCAGAGAGGGAACCAATTCTGGTGATTGACCTTTCCCATAATGAGTCAGTAGAGGGACCAAAGATGGCACCAATGGTACTGGGAATAGGGCTTGGAACATCGATAGAAGAAGACTCTAGTGAGCCCGTGTCAGGCTCAGAGATGACGACCGAGTCAGAGAGAGTGGCACCGGCGGCCGCTGGGGATATGGGTACCTTTGTAGTAGGTAGTTTGCCAATAGCAGCGTCCCCTACCCCTATTCTACACGTGGAGTTTGTATCTTCTTTTCCAGCACTACCAACACTACTTCAGGGTGGGGTCAGGGAGCATGACATCTGTGGCTATTGTTTGTGGCGCGAACAACGGGTTGAGGCTGCTGGACTGTAGATTATGGAGCTGAGAGGAGATTTCCTGGGTAGATGCCCTGTTCTATACAGCTCGCCAGACACATCGCCATGCAACGGCAAGGGCCGTTATGATAGAGGCGGAGCTAGGTCGGGCGCGGGAGGCACACGCGACCCGAGAGAGAAAGAGATTATGGAGCTGATTGATGAGCGGGACTGGCCTAGGCAGTTTATCGCCCAGTTCCTTGGTACTAATAAAGATTCAGTAGATAGAGCCCATGTCGAGTTAGAGTCTCGACCAGGATGTTCTGGTACCCAATGTCCTCAGGCGGAGTAGGTATTAGATAGAGTATAGATAGGTGTGCATATTTGGTCACTTGAATAGGTGCGAGTAGTGTTTTTGTTGGTACTTGATGCAGTAGGCTCAGGGTCACAGGTATGAGGTCCTCGGGTTTTGGATATGTATAACAACCCGGCCATATATTTTTTGGGTGGTAGGACCAGGATTTGGAACTTTTTGGTTTTTATAAACATGTCAGATTCACAATCTCCCAATCATGCAAATGAGGTTGTGTCTGAAAGTTCTCAAAATAGACAGTCTGAACCTATAAGGAAGGCCACACCTCGTCCAGAACAAGCCAGACACAAGGTAGTTGAGAATTTTATGAATTGTTAGAAACTTTAATGGCCACAAGAAGAAACGAACGAGTATCGGCCACTGGAGCAGATAAGCATTAGAACGATTTCACAAGTTTCCACCCCTGGAGTTCTATGAAGAAGTTGAGCAAGAAATTAAAGCTGAACTGTTCCTTGAGCAGTTGAATGATATCTATGATACCCTTAAGTACGAGGATGCCCTGAGGGTAACGTTCACAGCTTTTAGACTTTGAGGAATGACAAAGGATTGGTGGCTTAGAGCTTTCGAAGCTCGGACACTCAAGAACCAACCATGGACTTGGAACGATTTTCAAGAAGAATTAGAAAAGGAATACATACCTCGTTGGGTTCGTGAGCAACGAGAGGAT
The DNA here is from genome assembly GCA_028651295.1 of Catharanthus roseus. NCBI lineage: Eukaryota > Viridiplantae > Streptophyta > Magnoliopsida > Gentianales > Apocynaceae > Catharanthus > Catharanthus roseus. Next base: position 3,422,541 of record JAPQWS010000107.1, on the reverse strand, counting down.
GAATTTCAGCAATTGAGATATGGTAACTTGACAGTTGCCCAGTATATGACAAAGTTCAATAGGTTGGCTAAGTATTGCTTAAGGTTGATAGATACTGATGAAAATAAGATGCGAAAATTTGTGAAAGGATTAAAGGTTGAACTGGAACGGGCATTGGTTCACTTGCCACCGATAGGATTCACGGTCACAGTTGAAGCCGCTACACGAACAGAGATGGTTGACCAAGCAGTTATATAGAGGAAAACAAACATTAGATCAACGACGACTCCTTATAAATGTCCTGGACAAGGAGCATGGAAACCTAGAGATTTCAAGAGATCCCGTGGTGAGCAAATGACTGGAAATGAAGGCCGACCAACCATAACCTCTGGAGGAGCCCATAGAGTATGTACATATTGTGGGCGAAGTGGACATGTAGCTGAAATGTGTTATCAGAAGTCAAGACTATGTTATCGGTGTGGAAAACAAGGGCATGTTAGAGACTAGTGCCATGAGATTCAACAAGTACCTCAGGAGACGTCCAGAAAGGCAGGTCGACCCCCGGTTATGAGAGGAGCAACAGAAGGAAGAAATAATAAGCCACAAGTAAAAGCTAAAGTTTATGCACTGGATGGATTGCCCGTATATACTGAAGCAGAAGTAGTTGAAGGTGTGATACAAATCTTTTCTCAACCAGCAAGAGTACTCATTGACCCTGAAGCTACGTATTCTTTTGTGAGTTTGCATTTCATAAAACATATTCCTGTATCTTCTGTTAACATGCATTATCAGTTGATAGTTAGCACTCTTACGGGCATGAGTAAGATAACTAAGGTAAAGTACCCTGATTGTGACATGTGTCGAGAATGTGGTTTTATCCGGAGGTTTAATTGCCTTACCATTGGAGGGATATGACGTGATACTTGGGATGGACTGGTTGTCTAAACATTACGCCCACGTAGATTGTCGACAGAAGTTGGTTAAGTTTAGCCAACCGAATATGTCAATCCTGGTGTTCCAAGGGAAGCGAACAAAACGGGAGAATCTCTTTTTGTTTGGCATGAAAGCCAGAAAGTTACTATGGAAATGATGTCAAGCGTACCTAGCATATTTACTTAACAAGACTAAGGAGGAGGTAAAATTAGACACAGTACCTGTAGTGAGGGAGTTTGTGGATGTTTTTCCTGAGGAGTTGACGACGCTACCCCCAGATCGAGAAGTGGAGCTCGGTATAGAATTGGTACCTGATGCTAAACCAATATCTCGAACTCCATATCGGATGGCACAGGAAGAACTAAAAGAGTTGAAAAAGCAACTACAAGAACTGTTGCAGCAAGGATACATTCGTCCAAGTATATCTTCTTATGGTGCACCAGTTTTGTTTGTAAAGAAGAAGGATGGAACCCTCAGGATGTGTATAGATTACAGATGATTGAATAGTGTGACAGTCAAGAACAAATACCCACTACCCCTCATTGATGAGTTATTTGACCAACTCCAAAGAGCAGGATGTTTTTCCAAATTGGACTTTATTATCAAGTCAGGATAAGAGAAAAGGATATTCCGATGACGGTTTTCAACACACGGTATGGACATTACGAGTTTGTGGTTATGCCGTTTGGATTAACTAATGCACCTGCGACATTTATGGACTTGATGCATAGAGTTTTTAGTCCTTACCTGGATAAGTTTGTGGTGATTTTTATTGATGATATTCTTGTTTATTCAACCAACCCTGAAGCTCATGAATAATATCTTCGAAAAGTGTTGCAAACCCTACGGGAGCATAAGTATTATGCTAAGTTTAGTAAATGTGAGTTGTGGATGAGTCAAGTTACTTTCCTAGGACATGTTATCACCCAAGAAGGAATCTCGGTAGATTTGGCGAACGTAGAAGCAGTGACCCATTGGACACAACCTAGAGCACCAACCGAAATATGAAGTTTCTTGGGTATGGCGGAATACTATCGGAGATTCATAAGACTTTTCTAGGATTGCTGGACCTCTAACACAATTAACCAGAAAAGCAACCAAGTTTGAGTGGACAGAAAAGTGTGAGAGGAGTTTTCAAGAATTGAAGAACCAACTGACGTCGGCACCAGTGTTAACATTCCCCCATCTGAACAAGGAATTTTCATTGTATACAGATGCTTCAGGGGAAGGTCTAGGAGCTGTATTGGTGCAAGACAGGAAGATTGTCGTATATATTTCAAAGAAGTTGAAGGATCATGAACGGAATTATCCGACACGATTTAGAATTAGCAGTCATCGTGTTTGCACTTAAGAAGTAGCGACACTACTTGTATAGGGCTAAGTATGAGATATTCACTACTCATAAGAGTTTAAAGTATCTATTTTCTCATAAGGACTTGAACATGAGACAACGTTGATGGATGGAACTGCTGGAAGAATATTGATGCCCGATTAACTATCATCCAGGAAAGCGAATGCGGTGGCAGATGCATTGAGTAGAAAAGCAAAGATATCAAGTCTTAGCTTAACATCCACCCTACAACAGGATATTAGAAGTGCCCAAAAGAATAATAAGGAGTTCCAGGAGTTCAAAAACAGTGTCGAAGCTAAGAAATTAGAGGATTTTCGAACATTAGAAGCTGATGGGAGCCTGTACTTTCGGAATCGGTTTTGTGTACGCAATGATACTAAACTTAAGCGTAAGATTCTAGAGAAAGCCTACAGAAGTAAGTATTCAGTGCATCCTGGAGAGAATAAGATGTATAAAGACTTAAAGTAAAAGTTTTGGTGGAATGGAATGAAGAGAGAAATTGAGGAATATGTAGCAGCCTGTCTTACATGTCAAAGGGTTAACACGGAACATCAAAGTCAGCAGGACTACTACAACCTTTACCTGTTCCCGAATGGAAATGGGATAATGTGACAATTGACTTTGTCACAGGATTGCCCGGGACCAAGGGATATAAGGATGCTATCTTGGTAATCATTGATCGTTTAACAAAAGTGGCTCATTTTATTGCCATTAATATGACATACCCTTTGGACAAGTTGGCATAGATTTATATAGATGAGATTGTTCGACTTAATGGGGTGCCTGTTGATATTGTATCTGATAGAGACCCAAGGTTTACCTCAAGGTTTTGGCCTAAGTTCCCGGCAGCTATCAGGACCAATCTAAGTTGTAGCACCACAACATATCCCCAAACCGATGGACAGTCTGAAAGAACAATTCAAACCCTAGAGGATATGTTAAGAACTTGCGCCTTACACTTTGGAAATAAGTGGGTTGACAATCTTGCTTGTGCCGAGTTTGCTTATAATAATAGCTACCACTGTTCGATAGGAATGACATCGTTTGAAGCATTGTATGGTAGGAGATGCAGAACACCTTTGTACTGGGATGAAGTCGGAGTTCGATTCCATTGGATACAAAAAAACTTGATGCCAGAATTAGAGGGGATGCAGAAACAAGTTAGGATAATTCAAGATCGGTTTCGGACAGCTAAAAGTAGACAGAAGAGCTATGCCGACAATCGAAGAAGGGATCTGGAGTAGAGTGTGGGAGATCGAGTTTTCTTAAAACTTACACTACATCGCGAAAAGTTGAGATATCCGAGGAAAGGAAAGTTAAGCCCCCGATATATTGGACCGTTTGAAATTATTGATAGGGTTGGTAAAGTGGCATGTTGGCTTGCCTGGCCAGAACTGATAGGCATACATGATGTGTTCCATGTATTACAATTAAAGTAGTATCATCCTGCAGCAGATCATGTTCTCAATGATGACCAATTGAAATTACAAGCCGATCTATCATATGAAGAAAAACCAACGGAGATTATAGAACGAAGCGTAAAAGAGTTACGCGGGAGACAGATTCCAATGTGTAAAGTGGTATGGAGACTTCATGGGATCGAAGAGGCAACCTGGGAAACTAAGGAGTACTTGAAGAAAAAGTATCCAGAGCTTATAGGTACGTAACTATTCAATTTCGAGGACAAAATTTCTTTTAAGGAGGGTAGAATGTAACGCCTTATCCCATAAGTACCTAGTATGACTTTAAAAGTACGAACGTTATGAAATAGAGTTTGGGTTTATATTGGTGGGATATAGTGTTTTTCACACTTAATGGTATTTCGAGATATTTAGGAATAAGAATAAAATTTTATTATATTGAGGTTTTATTATTAAGGTTTATAAGTATCTTTAAGTAGATTTTATTTTTAATACCTAGTGTGTGTATTTTAGAAAGTTAAAAACTTAACATTTTCATATAAGGTTTCAAAAAAAAAAAAAAAAAAACCTTAGCAATTAAGGAAACCGGCAGAAACCTCACAACACACCTGGCACCTCACCAATTTTCTCCCTTTTTTTTCCTTCTCTTTCCTCCTTAACCACCTCACAACTTCATTTTTTTTCTTTCTTTGCTTTTATTCAAGTCACTATATATATGCATGGCTTATATGCCATTTGTTTGGCAACAAGAATAATATGAGGACAATAATCATATTAAGGTTAGTTTTATATTATTATTATTTTTTTATTCTTTCCTATATATTTTGATTATAATATCTCTATATATATAGTTTAAGTGTATTTTTTTTAAGATTTAAATATTTTAAATGGATTTTTATTATATAATATATAGTTAATTATGGTTTCTTGGGAGAGTATATATATATATATATATATTTCTAAGAGTATAAGATTTTCGATCTTTTAAAAAATTATTATAAATATATATAGCATGATATGGGTATATATAAATACTTCCTAAGTTTATTTCGTAAGATTTCGATATCAGTTAAGGTATAGGGCTATTTAATTGGTACTAGAGTATTAAGTATTTTTATATTATCATTTTGTTGGATCTTAGCACCAGATCTACATCCAGGTGAGTCCACAAACTCTATTTTATTGTGTTATTTCAAATATTAAAAGACGTATAAATATGTTTTCCGAACCATCACAAAATGTTGCTATTTTTGGAACGATATCACTCAATGTGTTTTTGGAGATGTTCTCCAAAATGTGTTACGTGTTCCCTAGAAAAATGAATAGGAGCGGTGCTCCATATAGGTGTTTCTTTTAAAATAGATTATTACGGTGGTGAATAAGAAGTTTGTCGTACACAGGTTTTTTGAAAATATTTATATGTTAGAAAATGTTCTAGCTTGAAAAGTTACGTGTTTTGAGATGCATGAATATAGATCTGGCATTGACATAACTGTGAAATTTGCATAAGCATATGATGACTGGCGAATGAGGATTTTTACTATTATGTAATGTTTATGACTTGAATCTGTTCCGACGGCCAGGCAAATGGCCCTTCGCTTTGTAAATACATATGAAACCCTCATTCCGACTAGGGTTAAAGTTTAGAGAAAATCAAGTGAACAGACGCGTTAGTGAATTGCACTGTACATTGCTAGTCCCCCGTACTAGGGCCTCTTCCGATGACGTAGACGATTTTTTGACTCTGAGGGTGGATCCACTTGAAGAGGGGCATAGTACCTTGAGGGCGTGGCCTAACCAGCATTTATGTGGACATTGCATCATGCTCTGCGGTGGGACGGTCGCATAGTGGAGAGTCAGGGGGGACTCGAAACTGAAGTTAGCCCCAAGGCAGACCTGGTAGGTGCCCCAGGAGTCTGTAGCCTGTTTTGACCAGTGATATGGGAGTGAAATTGTTTTGTAATCGAGCGCTCGTATGACGTTTGGCTGGTATTGACTACGAGATGCCGGAACTTGGTTCCGATGGCCTTGTTTTGGGGATCGGGACTTTGTCCGTGGAACCCCACTGTTGCATTACATGTTCTTTTAAGACGTAGAAGCTGCGGTGATGTGTCTTGATTCGCTCAGACTTCCCAGCTGCGCTCAAAACCCTCATGTAGGTTCAAGCATCAGTTTTGTTAAAATAATAAAAGAAATGCTTTCTTATAACATTGCATGAACCGTTTTGTGAAACGACATCGTCATTGTTTTAAAGAGATCACTACAGCATACACATACGCAGACTCACTGAGCGTTCGCGCTCACGTTTTTCCATATCATGTTTTTTTCTCAGATTAGCTCAGGACGGTCAGGGGCTCAGCAAACCACTGAAGTTTTTGGCCAGGAGTTTTTGGATCAAATCTCCCAGAGGGACATATGTTTATGTATTATCTTTCATAGACTCGAAACGGTTGTAAAGTTTTTCTTTTTATTCTGTCGTGTAAAGTTGTTGATGTAAGATACTTTTGTTTTTATATTGAAACGATCATGGAGAAGTTTTTTTTTTTAAATCTTGTGTTCTGAGCTCACTAGTAGTATCTAGTTTACTTAAATTTTCTGCGTACTTTGTGTGTATAGCTGTTGGTGTTGTTCTAAGGTTGTGTTTTATTGTGAAACTTATAGTTTAGTGTCGAGAGGCACGTAAATGCCCTACTCAGCCGCAGTTGAACTAGTGGCAGAGTTGAGGGCGTCACATAGAAACTTACTTGGAAGTTTGGGAGGGAATGAATAGATATTTAGCTACTCCTATCAATCAGTTATAACATTCTCCCTGAAATGAATACAAGGCAAGAACAATTGATGATATATGCCCCCAACTTTTCTAGAACTCTCTGCATGCTTCTTCTAAGTTTGATATATAGTTATACAACCAGAAGAATGATCAAACTTCATTCAGGAGATGATTGAAGTAAGAAGAGGCTGCTGCCGCTTCTGCGGGTCTTTTAGCCATTTGTCTCAACACAATGTGTCCCAATTATCTACTTATTTTTTCTATTAGCTAGCTAATCAACACTTACTCATGTTCACTGGTTTATTTTAGAGAAATTAGGTAAATAAACTCATAAATTACAATATTTTTGTAGGATATTGAGATGGTTTGAGAATGAGGAAAAAGAACTAAAAGCTATTAGCCGTCCTAGGATTCAGTTTGGATGTGGCATGCAAAAAAAAAAAAAAAAAAATGGCAGCTATTAAAAGAAAAAGAGGTAAGCCTAATCACTCTCTCTCTCTCTCTGATAACTACCAAAGTTGTCATAAAATTTTGTCCACAATGCTTATATCCTTAGACTATATATTTATTATAGACAATTTGATTGCATAACTGGATTTCCTTTTCCAGTTGGGGCACCAATATATGGTGAGACATTACTCAGATACTCTATATTCGGACACAGAATAGCCATGTTAGTTTCTTTCTGCCTTTGGATATGGAAATTTTACAGTTATTTGCACTTAAATTTCTCTGTTGATTACGGAGTTCTTTCAAAAATTAGAATAGTTTTGGATTCTTGAATTACTTGTATTATGTACTCATTTACTTGAGATTTTGGGAAAAGCTTTCCTTGTTTGATTTATAAATTTTACTTTGGTACTTTGGCTTATTAATCATGAATATTGAATATATTGATCAAATGAAGTGAAAAATATACTTGCATTTTTTAACTTTTTCAAGGAATATTTTGGTTTTTTCTGGTAAAATCTTTTAGGTTTTGACTACTCAGTTCTGATTTGAAATATTCACCACATATGATCTTTAGAATTCTCAAGCATTTATCCTGTCTACTCTTGGAATGATTGGCCTTTCTCCATCAAAGAAAAGGCTAGTTAAGATACTTCAAAATGTGAGTGGAATTATTAGGCCATCCAAGGATGTGTTTCTACTGAAAATTACTAGTCATACAATTATATTGCTAAGAATTCAAAAGGACTTGTTCATCCAAAAAACAACTATTCTAGAAAGAAGTATGTTGATCTAATAAATGTTTGTAAATTATCCTGATTTTTAGTATTATATTAAATTGGGGAAATTTCATGATCGTGCTCCTGACTTGGTTTAAGAAATGATGGAATTGAATGAGTTTAATTTATGCTGAACTTTTATGGTTCTCAGAATGACACTACTGCTCGGTTCTCCTGGTTCAGGAAAGACAACCTTGCTAAAAGCACCGGCAGGAAAAGCTGATGATCTCATTATGGTCCCTATAAGATATTTTGCATTTGATCCTTCTCCAAAGCTCGGAAGTTGTCATTTCTTTTCAATTTCACTGACATTTTGATCTCATTTTCACTTTAAACATTTTGCAGGCATCATCACCATGGGGCTACCTTTATTTCACCTTAATTCTATAACTTATATAGGTTTATGTTTTTTTTTTGTTATATATACGTTTTTTATATGAACATTCTATTAAATGTACTTGCACTAACTATTTTATTTTTATGTAGTGTTAGATTATAAATTTTTCTGTTAAACTTTCTTATCTTTGTATTGTTATATTTAATTACTAATTCAGGTTCTCATTAAACTAAGGATTGACAAAAACATTAAGAGTTTCAGTAGGTAGAAAATATAGGGGGTTCGAACTCCCTCAAAATAAACAAGTTTTCATCAGAAATGATGCAGCATTCTAAGAAGGTTTAATCAACACAGAAATCATTTAGCAGCACTTGTTTCGGGAGGCTTTTAAAGCCGTCAACTAACGTTTAGGAGGTTTGAAACCGCCGTAAATGTAAAATAACCTCTGCTATATTTTTATTTTTTTGTAGTGATATATACAAATTAAGGATTTGTGTTTTTAAAACAAAGTGAATTAAAAAAATTATTGACTTCTCCAAAAATTTAACTCAAGCTCTTCACTAACTAATTATATTAACTATGTTTATCGACGCTCTAAACAAACAACTATAATATTAGTTATGTTGTAAATTTAACTAAGTCCAGGCATAATATAGTAAGAATAAAGAAGAAATATAAAGAGCAATAATAAAGAGAAGAAGAGAAAGAAATTCAGAAACTGATTGTATATTATTAATGTCTTACATAAGGCCCATTTACAGGTACAAGAATAAGAGTTAACCTCAGAATGAATGAGCTCACCATTAAGGAGTCAAAGTCCATTAAGGATTGAGTCCTGGGAGTTCTAGTTCTCTTCGGAAACATATTTGGACATCCACTACATATACATTAATTTCATAACACTCCCCCTTGGATGTCCGTAATATAAAAGACATCTTCGTAAAACCTTATCAGAGAAAAAAAACCTGGGGAAAAATATTTAGTGAAGGAAAAAGAGTACACTGTTCTTTTATGTATAAAATCAATTCCTCCTGTTGAGAAGATCTCTTTACATCCTTTAGTCGACGCGTGCCAATTTTATAGATCAATTTATTAAATGTTGTAATCGACAATGTCTTAATGAATAAATCAGTTAAATTGTCACATGACCGAATTTGTCACACATTAATTTCACTATTTCTTTGAAGTTCATGAGTAAAGAAAATTTTAGTAAAATATGCTTTGTCCTACCTCCTTTAATATATCCTCTCTTTAATTGTACTATGTAAGTAGCATTATCCTCATATAGATTGTTGGAATTTCTTTCTCGGAGAATAAATTACAATTATCTCGGATATAATGGACCAATGATCTTAGTCACACATGATTATACGAATTAGCAACTAGGGATTGTTTTGTGGAATGCCAAGATATGACAATATCCCCACATGTAAACAAATATCTAGTTTGAAAACAAGCTTTGTGTGGATCCGATATATTTCCGACATCCGCATATCCAATTAATTTCAAATTGTTTTTATTTGAATAAAATAATTCAAGATCAATTGTCCCTTGGAGATATCGTAGGACATGTTTTACTCAATTCTAATGTGAGTTGGAGAAAACTGTATCTTGTTAACAGATTTACAGAAAATGCAATATTTGGTCTTGCATTATTTGCAAGATACATTAGTGCTCCTATTACACTAAGATATGTTACTTCAGGACCAAGAAGTTCTTCATTTTCCTCTTGTGGTCTAAAAAGATCTTTCTTAGTATCTAAAGATCGAACGACCATTGGACTAGTCAAAAGATGTGCTTTGTCTATGTAAAATCTCTTTAAGATTTTTTTAACATACGTAGATTGATGTACAAACATTCAATCTTCAAGATGTTCAATTTGTAAACTAAGGCAAAACTTGATTTTTTCGAAATCCTTAATTTCAAACTATTGCTTTAAACAATCTCTTGCATCTAGAAGCTCTTCAGGAGTTCCAATAAAGTTAATATCATCTACATATATAGCAATATTAACAAAGTCTTTTTCAATTTTCTTAATGAAAACACATGGACAAATGAGATCATTTTTATATTCCTTTTTCAATAAATATTCACTAAGGCGATCGTGAATCTTATCCCAAGGGGAGGGTATGCAGCTTCCTTTGCCCTTCATCATCTCCCCAGAAAAACATTCTGTTTACCCGTTCCAATTCCGCCACTGCCTCAGTTGGGAATTTCAGTACCTGCAATGAATAGCATGGAATAGCAGTGGTGGTTGTTTGGATCAAAATTAACTTTGCTGCTCTTGACAGAAGTCTGGCCTTCCAACATGTTAGCTTTTTTTTCACTTTCTCAATAACATAACCAAAGTCCTTTGCTCCAACTCGTTTATAGAAGAGTGGACACCCAAATATTTACCTAAATTAGACGTGAAGGGAATGTTAAATTTCTGACTCAATCTACGAGCTAGATTGCCTTGTACGTTTCTTGAAACAAAAGGGTTCGATTTCTCAGTGCTAACCTTTTGTCCCGATTCTAAGCAGAAAGTGGAAATGATTTTTTCCATAGTCCTTGCTTGAATAATTGTAGCTTCCCCCAAAAGGATGAGATCATCCGCGAAAAACAAGTGTGTTAAGCTTGGACTTCCCCGAGGCATTTTAATTCCTTTCCATTGCTTCTCAGTAGCTGCTTTCCAAATAAACTGTCCGAGAACTTCCATGACCAAGACAAACAAATATGGTGATGAAGGATCCCCTTGTCTAAGTCCACTGATTGGCCGGAATTTCTCCAAAGGTTCTCTATTCCAGATGACAGATAGTGAAGCTGAAGTGACGCTGAACATGGTGAGCCTTATGAGGATTCCTATGCCAGACATTCCCCTTGTCCATTCTTTTTCCTCATAGAGTGAAGAATTTCCTGTGCCAGAATTATGTTGTCACTTCCTTGGCGTCCAAGGATAAAGCTTCATTGGCTGTCATGTACCAATGTTGGCATAATACTCTTCAATCTATTAGTGATCAACTTAGTAACAATTTTCACCAGGACAATACAGAGGGCTATAGGGCGGAATTGCCCTATTGTTTCTGGTGTTTCAGTTTTAGGAATCAGCAAAATGAGTGACCGATTTAAGGCCTGACAAATTCTCCTTGAGCAAAGGCCACTCTAACAAACTTAGTCACATCATCTCCCACAAAATCCCAACATTTCTTGTAGAACATGGGTAGCATGCCGTCTGGTCCTGGAGCTTTCATAGGGCCCATTTGGAACACTGCTGCTTTAACTTCTAATGTGGAGATATATCTGTTCAATTAGCATAGATCAGTTCTATTGAGTGATGGGAATTCTCATTTCAAAAGTGCTGCATGGAGACTGCAATTCTGTTGCATACAAGGTACTATAAAAGTTAGTTGCCAGATCCTTGAGAGTATTAGGTTCTTCTGTCCAGTTTCCCTCATTGTCATTTTAAATGAATCACTCTCCTTCTCGCTCTTCTAGCAACGATAAAGGAGTAGAAGTATTTTGTACTCCATTCCCCTTCCTTAATCCATTTATCTCTAGCCCTTTGTTTCCAAAAAGTGTATTCCTGGTTGAGAATGATCTTGTATTCATTGATCAGTTCTTCTTCTAACTGCTGGAGATACGGAACATCCTTTGTTTTCGTTTAAGGATGCTATCAAAGACTTCTTTCTGCCACCATGAGAGTCGTCCTTTTAAGAGGGCATGTTTCTCCTTCATATCTCCAGAGCTTTCTTCCCACGCATTCTTATCAACTTCTCGAAAATTTGGCCTGAGGAACCAGGCTACTTCCATCTTAAAGTTTCTGTGCCTAACACCTCTTGCCTGACTCGATACATTCCCCCACCAAGATAGGATTATAGTCTGAATGAGTACAGGGGTAAGTGTTGGATTATTGCTCCCTTTGCTTTCAATATCCAGCCCACATTACACCAGGCACGATCTAGCTGTTCCTGAATATTAGCCCCACCTTGTCTGCCGGTCCAAGTGAACTTTTATCGTGAAAATCCCATGTCCATTTGAAAAACCTTAGAGAAGGGTGAATAAAGTTTTTGGACAGTTAAAAAACGTTTACACAATTAAAATATAGAAACTCCAATTTTGTTTGAAGAAGAATTTAATAAGCCCCCTTTCATACTCTTATAATTCCCGATCAGCTTAGGGCCTATAGATTGAGATTTCTCTTCCAGTTGGGGAAGACCTTGGGTAGGACATTTCATACAAATTCTGATCCGCTAGCTTCTCAAATCAAATAAAATTCCTAATCAAACAAAATACCTTTTATAAAAGATGTTCAAACAATAAACATAGAGGCAACAAACAAAAAATACAAAGAGGAAGACAAGTATTTATAGTGGTCCGCTCTCTTAATAGAGCTACATCCACTACCTTGAGACTTAACTTATGGATTTCACAAATTCCACTAGTCACAAATCTTTACAAACCACTACAAGGAGCTAACATAAATGATAAAAGATCAAAGAAAAAAGTTAGGGAGTTTTACATATATACCTTATAAAGCTATCCCTAACCATTCTTCTTGTCTTCAAGGTCTTTAACTTGATCACTTCATTTTCATAAAGTCTTGTAATCTTGAGTGATCTTTTGCTTCTTTGTAGATCATCCTTGGGTCTCATTTTGTGCATGTTTTGTTCTTCGTACAAAACTACTTCTATTATCACGAAGCACAAGTTAATCATAATCAAAACACTTAAACAAATATGCCCTTAGGGCTTATAATCTCCCCCTTCTTGATTATGACAAACAAAGATGGAAGATGATAACCATATAAACAAAATAACACAGTTAATCCAAGAGAATGCTTGAAAGATCAATATTAAGTTCAAAGCACATCAAGAACATGAGAATAAGAAAGAACTCCCCCTCTTATTTTGAAAACATGCCAAGGTTTGAAAAATAGTTAGAAAATAGAAAGCTCTCCCTTAAGACATGCTTTAAACAATAAATATGTTACTAAACATCATAAACTAAAGCTCAAGGCTATATATAAGTAACAAGGCACTCAAAACATCAAGGCAACAACAACATATGCACATCATCAACAATATGTATCTATATATATATATATATATATACTCCTTAAAGCAACAACACACCTCAAAGAATCAACATCATAAGGCATCAACATAATACCATCAACAAAATACATAATGCCATCAACAACATGTTGCAACTTATATTTTTCTCTCCCTTTTGTCATGAATTAAAAAGCATAAGAAATATAAGGGATCATTGAAATGAACTTTCATTATTAAAATATCATCATCAAGTTCCAAAATAAGCAAAGAAAACAAGGTTTCATAGATAAGCAAAATTAACATAAGTTCCAAAACAAGACCTCATAGATAAAACATAAACAAAGAAACATAAGCTAATAAACTTGAAAACATAAAACATAAGGAATGAAAGATAAGCTAATAAAATTGAAACCTCCTTTTTTTTTCCCTTGGAAATCCATATTGTCTCAATTGTCTTCTTCTCTTTCTCTTGCTTCTAAGCATAACACCCCTTCTTGAATATCCAAAAATTTTCCATTTAGAGCATCAAACCTTGTTTTGCCTCTTTTTCTATCTCATCTCTCTTCTAAAGGTTTCCTTTTCAGGTTCTTCTTCACTAACCTCTTCATCCACATTCATAGTATCCTGCCCCTCATCTTCTTCTTTTTCTTCTTCATCACTTTCATCGTCATCCTCTTGTCCTCACCAACACACCTTCTTCATTCCTTGAAAATCCCATTCTCTTGAAGGTGTGTTTGTTCTAGATTTTCCCAATACCAATATGATTACCAATTCCAACCAAATTTACCACCAAGTATTGGAAAACTTTTGTGAGAAAACAACCATATTGCGAACACTTTTTAGAGGAGGTTTGAGTAGCTAGCATAGGTTTAATGGACATAAACCCAAAGTTCATCCTTCTATACTCATGTAAAGCTAGCATCAAAAGAATGCATGTTTGTGATAGAAGACTTGTGACCCACATAAGAATTATTATGTTGGAAATCATGTGGTGCAATAATCTTTCATAAGCAAAAAGTTTCTTAACATTCCTACATCATGCTTCTTTAAAACTTCTCCTTTTGTAAATAATTTGTCAAACCTTGTCTCACTATAAAGGTTAGGATCAAAGAATTTCTTGTTTTTGGTATAAAAACAAATACCATTTTCAGGTGTTACAAGGATGGTATTTATCATTCTGTCATCAAAAGATATATCTCTATCACCCATCCTAGAAGTAACCCACTGATGAGCAAAATCTCCAAGATTTTGAACTCTTCCTTTGTGTAAATTAGCATACAATTCATAAATCATCTCAGGATGGTAGAGTTCATTAACAATAAGCAAAGGTCCCCAACCAATATTCTCATAAAGATTAGGAATAATTTTCATACCTTCCATATAAGACAAATCAACTTTATGTCCTGGAGCAATCTTTCTCCTTTTTCTTGTCCGTTCTTCAAATTTTGCCACTGCTGTGACTGAAATGAACCTTTTTGGAAGCCTTGGTTCACTTGTCACTTTCCTCCCTTTTCCCTTTCGAGTTCTTTCACCTCTGCTACTTCCTCCTTCTTCATAATTTTCTCCCCTTCCAATATTTGCATTCTTGACTTTTACCATTTTAGAGAAATTAAAGTAGGGATGGGAGTATCTTTAACAGAGAGAAGAGATGAGTGTCAGTTTTTAGAAGAGAGAATTAAATCAATGGAGAGGATTTCAGAGAGAGAGAGAGAGAGAGAGAGTCGACTTTGCGGGTTTGAGAAAGATATAAAGAGTGACAGTATCTTGAGAGAAACCGATTTTGGGTGTGAGGGACAGAGAGAGAAACTATCGATTGAGTCTTTTTAGATAGAAAGAGAGAGCGGATGGGGAGCGTTTAGAGAGAGAGAGTAGTGAAAAAATGAGAGATATTCTCCCCCTTTTGCTATATAAAGTATCCGTCGTTGGTAAAGAGAAAAATTGGTCGACTGTTTTATAAAAATGGTCATCTAAAATTTTGAAAATTAAAAGAAATCAGACATCCGTTGTTTTTCGGGTATGTCCGATTTTATAGTCCGAAACTCTCGGATTTTTTTTGTGAAGAAAAATAAAGAACTTAAAATTTTTTAGGAAAAACAGACGTCCGATTTTTCCCAAACTCATCCAATTTTGTAGTCCGAAAATCTCAGCTTAAAAAGTAAAGAAAAAGAAAGAACTTAAAATTTTTAAGGAAAAGCAAACGTCCGGTTTTTCCCAAACTCATCCGATTTTGTAGTCCGAAAATCTCAACTTAAAAAGTGAAGAGAAAATTGAGACTCAAAACACACATTAGTCATGGAATTTACCAATGACAAGTAATTTCCTTAAATAATAAAAACGATCTTTAGAAAGGGGTTTTGTAAAAGAATATCAGAAATTTGATCCTCTGTGCAAATATATTGTGAAAATACATCTCCTTTTGCAACATGATCTTTTATAAAAAAATGTTTCATTTCAATATGTTTTGTTTTTTAATGTTGCATAGGGTTTACAGAAAGATTTATTGCACTAGTGTTATCACATAAAATATGTATGTTTTTTGAAATAAAAACCAAAATTAAGTAAAGTATGTTTCATCCAAAGTACCTGAGCGCAACAACAACCGACCACAATGTATTCTGCTTCGGTGGTTGATAAGGACATGCATATTTGCTTCTTACTGTACCAAGACACTAAATATCCCCCTAAGAATTGGAAATTTTCGCTAGTTCTCTTTCTTTCTACCTTGCATCCGGCATAATCCCCATCGATGTAAACAATAAGATCAAAAAAGGATTGTTTAGAGTACCATAGCCCATAATTATAAGAAGATATTAAATATCTTAAAATACACCTAACAGCAATTAAATGAGATTCCTTGGGGCAAGCTTGGAATCTAGCACACAAACAAACAGTGAACATAGTATCCGTCTTACTAGCCATTAAATAAAGTAAGCTTCCGATCATACCTCTACAGCGTTTTTCATCCACATTTTTAGCTTTTTCGTCTTTGTCGAGTTTTAACGATTAGCTCATTGGAGTTTTGATTCCTTTTGTATTGTTCATCCCAAACCTTTTGAGAAGTTCCTTTGTGTACTTCTCTTGGTTGATAAAGATACTTTCTTCGGTTTGTTTGATTTGAAGTCCAAGAAAATAAGTTAACTCTCCTATCATGCTCATCTCAAACTTCTTTTGAATTAATGAGGCAAACTCTTCACACAAACAAAAATTAGTAACTCAAAAAATAATATCATCCACATAAATTTGGACATGTAGAATATCATTATTACAAAAGATTTTTGTAAAAAGGGTTGTGCCACCACAGCTCTTGAAAAATTTTTGAAAGGAGAAAACTACTTAGTTTTTCATATCAAGCTCTTGGAGCTTGTTTTAAACCATATAATGCTTTTGAAAGTTTATAAACATACTTTGGAAAATTTTCATATACAAAACGAGGAGATTGTTCAGCATAAACTTCCTCCTTAAAATCACCATTTAAAAATGCACTTTTAACATCCATTTGAAAAAGTTTGAATCCCTTAAAATAAGCAAAAGCTAAAAGCATTCTTATGGATTCAAGTCTCGCAACCGGAGCAAAGGTTTCATCAAAATCTATGCCCTCTTCTTGATTGAATTTTTGGGCAACAAGTCTAGCTTTGTTTCTTATAACTTCTCCGGATTCATTCAGTTTGTTTCTAAAAACCCATTTTGTATTAATAGTGGGGTGATCACGAGGTCTTGGGACTAAATTGAAAACTTTGTTTCTTTCAAATTGATTGAGTTCCTCTTGCATTACAATAATCCAAAACTCATAACATAAAAACTTAGGTTCAATTTGAGATAATAAAGCAAAGTTATCAATGAAAAACCTCCTTGTCTTGCCCCTGTGATACATCACCAATGATTTCATCATTGGAGTGTCTTTTTTGATATATCATATCTTGAGGAAGATTGAGTTTCTTGATCATTCTCTTGTTTTTCCTCAATCTTCTCTTCCTCCTTTGCATGTTCCTCCAAAGCTTGAGTGTGCAATGGTTGGTTGCTCAAAGAATTATCTATATCATCATCATCATCATCATTTCTTTTCAAAAATGTTAGCTTCATCAAAGTTCACATGAATCGACTCTTCAACAAATAAGTTCTTTTGTTGTAAATCCTATAACGTGTCTTGTTTGAAGAGTAACCAAGAAAAATTCCCTCATTGGATTTCTAGCAAACTTTCCAAGGTTGTCCTTGGAGTTTAAAATAAAATATTTACATCCAAAAACTTTAATATAGCCAATTGAGGGAGTTTTGTTAAAAATAAATTCAAAAGGAGTTTTCTTAAAAAATGGTCTAAGAGAACATGATTCATTATGTAGCAAGCGGTGTTAACGGCCTCGGTCCAAAAGTATTTTGGTTGGGAGTTTTCATAAAGCATTGATCTTGCTATTTCTTGTACAGTGTAGTATTTCCTCTCCACAACACCATTTTGTTGTGGAATTTTAGCGGGTGAAAAATTATGTGCAATACCAAAATCATCACATAGTTTTGTAAAATCTTGATTGTTAGGTTTTCTCCCATTATCACTTCTCATAGAGATCAATTTACAATCAAAGAAGGTTTGAACTCTTTTGAAAAGTTTAAAAAACTCTTGAAATGTCTCATCCTTTTGGCTTAAAAACAATGTCCAAGTAAATCTTGAAAGGTCATCCACTATGACAAAAGCATACCTCTTACCACCAAGACTAGTGGTCCTCATTGGTCCAAATAAATCCATGTGAATGAGTTCTAAAGGTTTTGAAATAAAAACCATCTTCTTTGGTTTAAAAGAGGTTTTAACTTCTTTTCCAATTTGGCAAGCATCACAAGGTTTAGTTTTCTCAAAATGTAGTTATGGTAAACCTCTAATGCTAACCTCTTACCAGCATACCTCTTACCACCAAGACTAGTGGTCCTCATTGGTCCAAATAAATTCATGTGAATGAGTTCTAAAGGTTTTGAAATAGAAACCATCTTCTTTGGTTTAAAAGAGGTTTTAACTTGTTTTCCAATTTGGCAAGCATCACAAGGTTTAGTTTTCTCAAAATGTAGTTTTCACAAGCATCATAATGCTCTTTTGAAGAAACATGGTTCAGTAAATCCATGTTGACATGGCCAAGTCTTCTATACCACAAAAATGCATCATTATCATGAATGTAGAGATACTTTAAGTTTTGAGAAATAAGATCTTCAAGATGAAAAACATAAACATTTCCAACTCTTTTTGCAACAAAAATAGTTTTGTTTTCAAGCTTATCAATGATAGAAGAAGAGTAACTTTCAAAAACAACTTTGCAACCATTGTCACAAAAATTGACTAATACTAAGTAAATTGAACTTTAAACCATCAATTAGGAGAACTTCTTTAATTAAAGAAGAAGAATGGTTACTGATGTTACCTATACCAATGATATTTCCTTTCTTCTTATCTCCAAAAGTGTCAAAGCCACTTTCGGTTTCCTTAAGCTCACTCATAAGAAATGCATTACCAGTCATGTGTTTTGAGCATCCACTATCCAAGTACCATTTTGTTGAGTTTAGTTTGTGTTCCTACAATAGAAGAAGTGGATATGCCTTCTGGTACCTACATTCTTTTGGGTCCATGAATGTTAGTTGCCTTTTCTTTTAATTTCCAAATAGTTTTTACTCCCATTTCAACATTTCTTTTATAAAACATTTTGTGGCCTTATGACCATTCTTTTCACAATATGTGCAACAATGATGTGAAAAAAATGAAGAAGCACTTAAAAAGCGTCTTTGGTTTGAAAAAATATTGGAGTGTCTATATCCAATACCATTTTTGTCAAATGGTGATCTTTGAGAACCAAGAATTTTTTCAAAGTTTTCTTTCCCTTTTATAAATTTTTCAATGCACATGGTGAGATCATTCACTTTTTTCTTCAAATCATTGTAATCAACCATGCATTTCTCAAGAGAAAGAACTTTTTCACAAAGATTTTTGTTCTCTAAAATAAGTTTTTGAAATTCTTTGTTTGAGAAAATCCTTTCATTTTTCAAAACTTTTAAAGATTCAAGAAGAGGTTTGTTTTCACAAGCAAGTTTTGAATTTTCATTTAATAAATCATCACTCTTGTTTCTTTTGGAAATCTTTTTGAGCTCTTCATACATTTCAATAAGCATAAAATTAGGATCATCATCATCATCATCATCAATAAAACTAGAAAAGTTAGAAGGTGAAGATTGTAACTCACTTTCTAATGCCATGAAGCACATGTTGGCTTTTTCTTCTCCTTCGCTCTTATTTGAGTCTTGATCCCAAGGTCCTATTAGGCTTTTACCATTCTTCTTTTTCTTTGTTGCTTAAAACTTTACTTCTAATGCTCCTTTTTCCTTTTCTATGGCTTTTGGAAAATCGGCAACAAGATGGTCGGTGCTATTGCATTCAAAGCACCTTGCCTTGAAGAGTGAGGAACTTTTTCCTCATTTTTTAAATAGAGGTTTCTTCTCTCTTTTGTAGAAACCTTTTTTGTAGAACTTTTGAACTTTCGAACCACCAAAACCATATCTTCATCTTCATCATTTTCATCCTCATTGTTGGATGAACTTACTCGTTCTTCCTCATTTACTTTGAGTATCACACCTTTTCTCCCTTTGCCTTCTTCTTCCATTTCATTTAATCTCTTTATCTTCATCTCCTAGGTAAGAAAGGATCCTATGAGCTCTTCAATGGGAAGAAGTCTCAAATCTTTGGATTCTTATATGGCAAGTGTTTTTTTTGTTGCCATGCCTTTGGAAGTGCATCTAGAACTTTTCTATTTACCTCTCCCATTGTGTATTCTTTCCCATATGCCTTTAGTCCATTTGTGATGTTGGTAAATCTTGTGAACATGTCACTAATGCTTTTATTTTGCTTCATCATGAGTACTTCATAGTCTCTTACCAACATGGCCAATTTTGATTCTTTTACTTCATCTGTGCCTTCATGAGTGACTTCTAACAATTTCTATATTTCATGAGGCGAATCACATCTGCTCACTCTATTATACTCATTTACATCTAAAGCACGACTTATTATATTCATGTCTTGAAAATTGAGAGTCATCTTTCTTGAATCAAATTTGTCAAATTCTTCAACCTTCTTGACTCTTCCATCCTTTTGAGGAACAAAAGGTCATTTTTCTACAATACTCCAAAGATCAAACTTAATAGAGAAAATATAGATTTTAATCCTTGACTTCCAAAAAGTATAATTAGTTCCATTAAGAAGAGGAGGTCTATTTGTAGAAGAGCCTTCTATGTAATGTAAGTTTGAAATACTAGCCATTTTACAAAAGATCTTTTGCTTCTTAGGATGTTAATCCTTTTGAAAGAAGGCCCGCTCTGATACCAATTGAAAAACCTTAGAAGGGGGGTGAATAAGGTTTTTGGCTAATTAAAAAGCTTTTGTACAATTAAAATATGGAACCTCCGATTTTGTTTGAAGAAGAATTTAATAACTCTTTTTAATAATCATAACCAAACAAAATCTCTTTTATAAAAGATGTTCAAACAATAAATATAGAGGCAACAAAAAAAAAACACAAAGAGGAAGACAAAGTATTTTTAGTGGTTCATTCTCTCAATAGAGCTAAATCCACTACCTTGAGATTTAACTTAAGGATTTCACAAGTTCCATTAGTCACAAACCTTTACAAAACACCACAATGAGGATCACCGTTCAAGGGTTTTGCATATAAACCTCAATGATCACAAAACAATACAAGGTTACCAAAATATCAAAGGATTACCCAAAGAGTTTTCACAAAACTTTTGATCACAATATAAGATATGAGAGTAGAGTTGGAACAATATTACCAAAGAAACTTGAGATGAATAGATTACAACTTTGTGAAGTGCTTCTACAAGCTTCCCTTCTTTCTTTTTGAAAAATTGATCAAACTATATAGCTCCAAGAAGCTTTTTCTTTTGAATAAAATAAGGATGATTGAAAAATGTCTTTAATGCTCTTGAATGTGTTCTTTAAAACTCCTTCAACAACTTTTTTCTTTTTTTCCCTTAAATTTATGGTTGATCAAAAGTCCTTTTATAAGTAAAGGTAGAAAACTAGCCGTTACAGTAGTAACGGTCATATTTTTTACAAAGAAAAACAGAAACTGAACGTCCTATTTTTAAAATAGATTGTTCGATTTTTTTGGAAACAAAAAATAGGATGACCGATTTTTCAAACCGGATGACTGTTTTTATGAGTCTTCAAAAACAATTTGAACGACCGTTTTTAAGAACTGGATGACCTATTTTTCTGTTTTTCAGAATTTTTGAAATATTTGTAAAACACAGATTTTCCTTCACTTTCAAAACATGTATTCTGATGCAAAACTTATAAAATATATAACAACTTTAAATCCTCAAAGCTTTATTAAGAACACTTAGTTTTTTTAAGGATAGTTTCTCAAAACATATTTCTTCTAAGGAGCTAACATAAATGATCAAAAGTCAAAGAAACAAGTTAGGGAATTTTACATATATACCTAATAAAGCTATTCCTAACTATTCTTCTTATCTCCAAGGTCTTTAACTTGATCACTTCATCTTCATAAAGTCTTTTAATCTTGAGTAGTCTTTTGCTTCTTTGTATATCATCCTTGAGACTTCTTTTGTGCATCTTTTTTTCTTCTTACAAAACTACTTCTATTATTAAAAAGCACAAGTTAATCATAATCAAAACACTTCACAAATATGCCCCTAGGGCTTACACCATCAATCTGCCTACCTCCAACATGTCCCCTAGCAGTTGGGATATCTGCCAATTCACAATTCTGCCCCCTCACTTGTCCTTCTGCTCCAAAGGTTGATCAGTGTCCCCCGAAGACTAACCAAGGTTCATGGATTTCTTTTCCAATAGCAGCTCGGCATTTGCATAAAGCATTTCTAAGAGCTAATTTCGGAGAAGCATAAATGGGTGTAAGGACCCAATCTACGCAGCCCTTCTTAATTATTGTGAGAATCATCATTTGTGAGTTAATGCAGATCACCTTTATATCCAGTTGACTTGTATTCCAAAACACCCATAAGCCCCCTGCAAAACCTCATGCCTCCGAAACTGCTAAGGTATTATAATAGGTTCGCCTGAGTATGGGGTAAGCTCCAATGCTTGAAATTTTCGTCTCCGCAAGAATAGAAATAGAAGGTTTGTGATATTTCACAAGGTCAAATAAACAGTCAAGTAAATCCTCAGATGAAGCTCCTTGAAAATTCCAATATAACAATTTATTATTCATAGGAATGATGGATTGGAAGATACCTTCATGGGTCAGTGATTCAAATCTGCCATGGCGGTATTGGAATCCAAACTTGTCTGCAAAATATTTGGGGGAGCTGCTTCTCTCTGCTTAGCTCATAAATTTTGAATTCGTTGGTTTGTCCTGTTCGGAGAATTTGGTGATTTTCCTTCCATCTGCTTAGGTGAAAGTTCTTCTCTAGAAGCCGCAGTCGTCCCAAAAGGTATGGATTAGGATTGGGAGTCTATTTTAACTAGCTAGACTTGGTCTGCTTCCAAATGTGGGCTGCTTTCCAAGTTTCCTTTAGGTTGGCCGTCTTGAGACCGTTATCCCCTGGTTGTTTGGGGTTTTCTTTGGGACCTGGTGTCCAATATTCTCCTTGGGCTTAGGTTGAGGTTTTATTCTTTGGGCCATTTTGCTTTTTGACTTTTAGATCAATTTTGACCCTACTGGGCTCTCCTTTGGAGTGGGCAATATCAAAATATATTGTATATGTCTCTAATCCTGGGATGGCTTGGATTTTGTTTGTGAACACTTAGGCCGACGTTTGGGCCTCTGAATCTTCCAAGATTTACCTGAGTATATCAAATTTTGACCCTGATCTTGACACATCATGGGTTTGTTGATTACGTACACTGACTTCGAATCCCTCTGCGCATTGCATGTCTGTTTTAGGAGGCGGTACATGCTCCCGGTCCTTGGTTCCCGTATACATTGTTAGGTGTGTACCAGCCACCGGACTGTCCACTTCCCCTCCTTTATTACTTAGAGAACATCCAATGACCGTAGAGTCCTTCCTCTTTTTTGCTAGTCTCTAGTCGGGGGGTCATCATCGTTCCTGGAGCATCCAAGTTCCCTCCAGCCATGCTGGATCTGTGTTTGACGAGTTTGGAACAAGCATCCCTTCTATGCCCATAGCCTCCGCATTCGAAGCATATGACATGCAATTCTTCATACTCAACCTTTTGTAGATACCCTAACGGGCTAATGTATGGAGTGAGGGATTTTCTAAGATCCAGTTGAACACAGACCCTGGCAAATTTTCCTCGGGTTACTGTTAGGGTGGTTTTATCAATTCTAATGGCCTTTCCAAGTTTATTCCCTATTTGCAACAGAACTTGCTCATTAAAGAGCTCAATCAGAATCTCCGGGAATCTTACCCATACCATAGTAGTGGTGATAGTATCAGAGGATGGTCGGAAATTAGGTCTCCATCTGGCAACCATCAAATAGTGACCATAAACACCCAAGGACCTTTTCCCAACAGATGGAGGTAGTTCTCTTGGTCGTAGAACCTGACCAATATATATCCATGCTCAAGGTCAATCATATTGCGATCGAGAGATAAGTTCCAGAGATCTTTGACTTGTTGGGACAAGATTTTGAAGCTAAGTGACCTTCCAAGTACTTTAATGAGAAGGGCTCTTCTCCATAGCTGCCACAACTTTTATATGTGTCTGTTGCTAAGTCCATGAACAACCATTGGTTCTTGTTCGTGGCATTCGTGGATGTTTCTATTCCATAGAATTCCTCTACTTGGAGGTCTTCTTCGTCGCCATTTCTTCTTCCCCAATATTGATGGGTGGTTCCAGATAATCTTCTTGGGTGGCCTCTGCAAAGGAGTGCTGGAGCCAAGCTCCGTCAGAGGGATTCCCCACTGCTAGTGTTGGGATGGCGTCTAAAATTTCTGTAATGAAGATAATATTTTCCTCCGAAATGACATTACACTTAATTTTCTTGGTACTTCGATCCACCTGGTCTGCCCCTTCCATAGAGGTAGAGTCTCTCCCTTGCAAAGGACGGGAAAGAGTGCATCGACTAAGGCCACCCCAGACTATGCCGGAGGGGCTGCAAAGATAAGAGTAACTGAAGGCTTTACAGAGAATTGGTTCTAGAGAGAGAGAACTCTAGAGATATTGCTTACTACGTGAAGGGTTATTTTAATGATGTGGATATGAATCTTTTTCTCTCGTCGAAATTTATATCACTTCAAAAGAAAGTAAATATGAATTTTACGTCATGAGTTACATTTTCTTCCATTTTTCTCTTTCCTAATTTAATCCCAAACTAGGGTTATCATTGCACCTCAATTACATGAATCATAATTTACTGACTTTCTCTTTCTTTTTTCTAAAAGGTGTTATTATTTGGAGCTATGAATTCTGAATAATATGGAGCCGCAGAATTGGGAAACTGGGATGTGATAAAACTATTCAAGAACAGTCTCTACTTTCAGCAAACACCAAATGGGGACAACTGTACTTCACGTTCTTTCTCAATTCTCGGATTCCTCATTTGCAGTCCAACAACTCCTTCAAATAAATCCCAACTTACTTTTAAAAAGGAACAAGAAAAAGGAGACTTCACTTCACATAGCATCAAGAAAAGGTCACCTGAATTTTTTTAAAGCAGTTACTCAGCGTATGAAAAATAATATAAGATGTACACTTATTTTGGGGCATAAAGATGTTAATGGAAATACGGCTTTGAATGAGGCAATGAAGAATAATCATCAAGATATATTTAAATGCTTATTGAGGAAGATTCAAGTTTGGCATTTATCAAGAATTCCGCGGACTAGAGCGTTTTGTATGTTGCTGTTGAGAAAGGAAATGAAAATGCTGTTGGGCTGATTTTATCAAGCTCCAAACATATTTTTGCCTTTTTATACGGGTCCAGGTGGGAGAACCGCACTCCACGCTGCTGCTATGTGGAATTTTCCTTCCAGGTCCGATTTTCTTTCTCTCATACCTCAGCCTAATTGTTATTATATAATTTGATGCTCTATGATTGCAGGCACCGCTCAATGTTTAATGAGGCCTAAAAAGAATTTTGAGATTGAGATATTTTGGTTGTTCTACAACAAGAAAATAAAATAAAGATTGAGGTTTTGTGAAAATTAAAACATTAAGAAAAATATTTAAAATTTTTTATGTAAAATTTTTCTTTGACATAAAAAATTAAAATATATGGAAGAAGAAATCTGTAAAAAACTTGTTTCACCCTTTGCCTTTGTTGAGTAGTTGACAAACTAATCATCAATCTCCATATAAGTGGGATTCTCTCTAATCAAATGAAATCATAGATTACATGTATAAAATAAGGATACTACTCTCTCCCGTTTTTTTTCTTTTATTTATCGTATTGCTGTTCTAATATAATAATATATTTTTTTCTATTATACTCACTCATTAATAATAAATTCTAATATCTTTTTATTTATAATATGAGAATTTATAAAAAAAAATAATGAGATGAAAAGTTTGAAGGACATTCTGATCCATACAAAAACAAAATTTAAATACTACATTTTTTTGAATAGTGTAATTTCTAAAATGTGACATGTAAAAAAAATTTAACGAATACGTTATAGTCTAACTAATCCTATAATACTAAAATAAGATATAAAATCGGAAAAATATAATATAGAGTTCAAAAAAATTCCATGATATATGGGATATCTCCAAAGTAATAAGTTTTTTTAATGGATGAAATAGTCAATCCATTTAATCTTTCTTGAGACATTATTGATCTTAAAATTTCTTTATTAATTTTAGTTTGGAAATTTGGAGAAAGAATGAAATATTTTTAGGAAGGAATCAAAGGAGAGAATCAATTTGGAGAAGGTTGGAATATTTTTCGGAAAAAATAGAATCAATTAAAAGATTGAAGATTTTTTAGAAATAGAAATAACAATTATTAATTAATAATATATTTATTGAATTATAACTTTTTTATTTTTTAAAAATTAATTTTTTTGAAATAATAATATAACATCATAGACAAATTAGGGTAGCCAAAATGCGGCTCAAGAATGCACAAAATTCCCTAAACTTTTGTTTACATTCTATGTATCATCTTTCTTTTACCATATATATTTCTTTAAAATTTATTTTTTTCTTAAGAAATATCTTTTATTTATTATATTTTATTAATAAAATATATCAAATTAAAAAATAATACACTAAATAATATATATTAAATTAAAAAATAATAAAAAATATGATACATAAAGTGATACAAGAGATCCGACTTGAAGCAAAGATTTTAGCTGGTATTATTTGAGCTGACCTGGTGGGTTGTCCTTCCCATTACCTACATTTCCCCTTAGTCCAATGGTATTGTCACTTGTGTTATATAATCAGTGTTTAAATAATGTATTAAATAATATAGAGAAATAAATTATATCCTAAAATATTTTACATTTCATTATTCTAAATATTAGCCTAAAATATTTTACATTTTTTTATATTCTAAATATTTTTCGGTAACTCTTTATACTCTAAAACAAAAATGTTTATCTCTTTATATCGCTAAATTTTTTTTTGATTTGCATATTATTATAATTTTAGTGAAAGACGACCGAATTTAGTGACAGTGATCACACTGTACTCATCTCCACAGTAAAAAAGGTCAAGTTTGAACTCTTTTTTTAGTGTGCAAATGGGTAGCTATTAGAAAGTTTGTGATTGCTTTGCGACTAATATCTCAAATCGGAAGTTCGCAATCAAAATCGGTTCCAAACATGACTTTGTGGCAGTCGGTCCCTAACTTTTGGGTCAATAATTTTTGCACAAAGGGAGACCAATAATGTTGGTCGCAAGGGTTTTGCACCAAATGGGATTCCCAACAAATATTGCAACTAACTATTGGTCACAAATCGATCACTTATATGTTTTTTAAAATTTTGTTTGCAATCATCTATCATTCACAAGTTTTATTTTTTTATAATAATTCTTAAAATGCAAAAAGTCCCTAGAAAATTAAAAAAATTTCAAACAAATAGTAATATATGGCCATACAAATCTCACCATATTTACATAAACAAGATGTAATATATAATGGTCCTAGTTAAATATAAATACGAACATAAATACAAGTACAATAAAATAATACTGTTTAACTAGGAACATGATGACCATTGTCACCCTCGTCCTCCTGTGCATTCTCCTGGCTAGACTCACTGGGCATCTGCCATTGTGGAAGCAGCTAGAGATTGGTATGTGGCATGTCCTTAGGCTGATAGCCTAAATAAGCGAAATGTCGAACTGCCCACTCACTGATGAGATGTGCTCCGTATGCAATCCTCCGCTCCCACTCTCGACTAGCTTCTTGCATCTTCTTAGAAACGATGCAGCCAGTGACCTCCGCCATCTGCGACTAATATAGTCCTGAAGGAGAGGGCAGCCTCTAGCTGCACCTTAGGCCTTAGCCCTTATACGAGCTGACTCTATGGCCCCGAACCCATAAGCGTACCCCTTCTTCATCCTTGTCTCGACCTCAAGTATCATCTGTCATTGGTGGGCATAGGTGTCCCAGTCCAAGCATGATCCTCCTCTTTCTTCTTCTTTAGGTTCATGTATTTTTGCTAACAATTAAGAAAACATGTTAAGTCGATATTTGTTATGTAAAGGACAAGTTTATTTATGATATTCATAATAATTTAAATGAAAAACTTACCCAAAACTCGGTAGAGCCCTCGTCGACGAACTGGCCAGCCTTCTCGTGGTCGTCATATTGTGTTTAAAACTTTTGGTAAACCTTATCTTTCGAATAAGCATCATCAAACTTCTTACTCTGCAACATTATATAAAGTTAATTAAAAAAGTTATAATTCATAAAGAAAGCAGAAAATACATAAATATGTTAATTCATATTATCTTGTAAGCATCCTACTAATAAATGACTGGGAATCGCCTGTATGCTTCCCGGGACCTCAGTCACCTCGCCCCTTTTTCGTGTTCCGTTGTGCTATTTTTTTCTTCTTTTTATACTCAAGCTTCTCCCAACTGCTCATCCAAGCGTTATATATCGGAACTGGTATCCAAGATCGCCTTCTAGGAGTAGTACAAACTCGATACAACATTTTCCTGTACTGCTTAGCTCCTGTCCTCCCAAACGCCTCTCTCGCCAACTCACTGAGGGTTGCCCATTGGAAATACCTTTGCGTATTCATGCACACAAGTTAAATAACAATATAAAAATGAAAAAAGTTAGAATTATAAATGTTAAAAAGTTACGGTTACTAAGAACTCCTCAAACCACTTATCACGAACGTGCTGTGAGATCGTAATCCAACTCTTGTATGGCTCGTCAATACAACATTGTACAATTAAGGTCCATCTAACTGCCACCTTTGACGACTCCCTAAAACTAAAAGTTAAAGATACCAAAGCTATATTAAACTTCAAGTTTTTAAAGTTATTAAAGTTAAAGTTATCAAAGTTATAAAAGTTAAGAGCTAAAATTTTGAAAGTTATAAAAGTTAGAGTTATGAAAGTTACTTATGCTCTAGGAAAGGATGCAAGCATATGCGGTGATCTCCAAACTGCTACCATGCTGGAGTGGCTCGGGTGAAGGTGGATATGACGGGCACGCTCGTGAAGAGCCCACATGTGAAGTCCTAGCCTCAAATTGAGAGGCTAAAAGCAGACGAGCCTGTGTCCAAGATGCAGTCTGAGGAAGGGCGAGGAGAGGTTGTGTCGTGGATGCAGGGATGGGGGATGAATCTCCGTCGTCACATCAGTGTGCGCAGATGACATCAGTATAAAAACAGATCCGGTCGAAGGAGTGGTTGCCTCAGCATCTCCGGGACCCCACTCATCTAATACACAGACCTTCTTGGAATCGTCAAGTACATCCTTCTTACCTCCACCATATCTGCAATTAAAAAGAATTATGAAAAGTTAGAAATGCATTCTAAAACTTTAACTTTAACAAGCTTTAATTTTTAACAAATGTAACTTTTCCTTCCCCTTTCTATTAGTTCCTCCTTCCTTAACAAATATAGTTTTTCTTCTTCGGATCGCCTCTTCATGAATCAAATATTCAAGTTTTACCAAGAAAATTGAAGGAGACTCTCTAAAAAGTAGACAAAGCAATGGTAGATTGCAAAATTGCTCTCCAACTGACACAACCCAAAAAGTGAAAATCTAAACCAGCCAAGAATCTTCTCTTATCCAAGCTAAAAGTCTCTAGAATATTTAAAATCCACATAGCCAACAATGTTATTTTCTGTGTCAGAATTTAATCTAAAAAACTAAACCAACATCATTAGTACTTTTCAAATATTGAAATATCGATCAATTTCCCATCTTGTCAATGCAACTTACCAGGATTTCCTACATAACGACATACAACACTAACAACTTATGAAACATCAGGATGAGTACATACCATGGAATACATTGGACTGCCAACAACACTTGCGTAAGGAATATTATGTGCTCTTCCTCCTTATTTGATATTAGTGACAGATTAGCTAAAGTTTAAAATGGGCAGCTAATGGAGTAATTACAGACTTACAATTTTCCATGCTAAACCGCTTAATCACCTTTCCAATGAAGTTTTCCTGTGATAAGCATATAATCCACATAAAGTAACAAATCCACAAATGAACCGTTAAAAAGTTTTCTATGATATACATATTTATTAAAGTTACTATGAGAATAACCATGATTCATCATAATAGTAGTAAACCTCTTATATCATTGCCTCAGCGATTGTCTCAACCCATATAAATACATTTCAATAAATAGACATGATCCTCCTTACCATGGAAAACAAATCCTTTTGGCTAATATATGTAAATCTTATCTCAATTTCACCATGCAAAAATGGTTTTTTGACATCAGGCTACTCAAGCTCTAAGTCAAATGTCGCTACCGTAGCAAGCAATACTCGTATAGAGTTATGCTTCACAATAGTAGAGAATACATCATTGAAATCAACACCTCTACTTGATTATAGCTTTTGGCAACCAAATGTGCTTCGAATCTTGGTGCTTCAACTCCTGGAAACACTTAAGTAGCGACCAATAAATCAGTTGTTATTGGTTAGTTTGCGACTGATATTTGCAGTTGCTAAATCGTACTCGCAAATCAAAAGTTCGCGACTAATGATGGTTGCAACAACGCCTTTTCGACATCCAATTTGTAATGCCTTACTCTGCAAGTACCCTCTTATGACCCTATAAGCGAAGAAGTCACGAGCGTAAAGTTTGAGATCTATCTTAGTGGAATAAAGTGTTTAAAATATGACGGTAATTTTGTGGATACTTAGGGAAGAGAGTAATATCTTATTAAGACAAGTTTTTGTTAGTGAAGTATATGATTATATTTAAGTAGATTAGTTTTTCATTTTAACTATACCTAGCGTACACATTTCAGGGATCTAAATATTTGACATATTCGTAACAGGTTTAAAGTGGTGAACATAATAAAAAAGATATTGCGTTTAGAAAATAATACTTTGAAAAATACCATTAAGATTCCAATGTAATTAATTTTTATGAGACAGTATAAATATTTTAAGTACTGTTATTGGATTAAGTTTAAAGAAAAATACCATAATTGCTATTAGTATTACTACCCCTAATATCATTATAGACCATATATCACTTTTGGTATTGTTAACTCCACTAACATACTTGAACCTTGGCTATTACTTTCTCTTAGTGATTAAGTGATCAAGAAGTTAGAAATAAACATTGGTGATGACTTGATCTCCAAGTACATGCAAGGTGATGCATGTTCATCTCCCATTGGACCTCCCTTATCCCTTGACCCCCTCTCACCTCTATATATGAACACTAGGCTTCATGTTTTATTTTCTTTTCCTTGCTTTGCTCCTTCTCTGCATAGAAACAAGAGGATCAGGCAAGCCTCTTCTTTCTTCTTTATTTTTTTTGTTTTCCTTAGCAAGATTCTATTACACATATTACTTACATAGTAAAGATATCCACTGCTGCTTCTTCAACTATATGATTTAGATCCTGAATCAAGCTATTAGTTCTCAACCCAAACTTGGGTAAATAAATCTAAAATTATTCCATCCTTTTTGTTCTCTTCGTCTTGCCTAATTTCAAAATTTGTACTACTCTAAATATCTTAATTCTTTTTCCTCTCAAAGAATTTAAATTAACTAAATGAATTTTGAATTTACAATTTAATTTTGGAGTTAGTTATTGTTTTATTTTAAGCAATTTAGGCATTTGGGGTAAGTGCCAAATTAAATATTTTTGATATTATA
Organism: Catharanthus roseus; assembly: GCA_028651295.1. NCBI lineage: Eukaryota > Viridiplantae > Streptophyta > Magnoliopsida > Gentianales > Apocynaceae > Catharanthus > Catharanthus roseus. The sequence goes on along the minus strand of JAPQWS010000107.1, from coordinate 3,391,222 downwards.
AGATTTTGGGTATTCTTTAGGGACTAGTATATGTATATACATATCATGAGATCATAAGGAGATAGTTATATTTATTTGCGAATGAGAATGTTGTGATTCGTAAATAAGTAGTTTTGTTACTTTATTTGTAGGATCATCGAACTAGGTCTGCAATCAGGTGTATCTGCAAGTCCAATCTAAATATTTTAAAAGTGTTACCAGTACTTTCTTAAGTGACTATTTTTTTGTTATGTTGTCTAGCTAAGAATTATGTAATATGTTTATTGCTTTTGGGCGATATAATATTTGATTCTTTCAAATTGGAGATGTTCTCCATAACATGTTTAAATTTTGTCTTAGAAATGCATAGGAGTGCTGCTCCTTATAGGGGTTCTATTGTGAAAAGAATTATTATTTAAAAAAAAATAGATATTATTGTTTTGAAAAGAATTATTGTCATACACAATTTTTCTTGGAATATTATGAGCTGGAAATGTTTTATTGTTGTCTAGTTGTATGGTTTGGCATACATGAACATAAAGTTGGCATACTTGTAAAACTTGCATACGTATGACTTGACTGGAAGATGGAAATTTTGTAATTCTAAAACTTTTATGACTTGAATATGTTTGGATGGTCGAATAAGTGGCGTTTTAAGTTGTAAATATATATATATATATATATATATGAAAGTCCCATTCCGACCAAGGATAAAATTATGAGTATAATCAAGTCTTCAGAAGCGTTAGAGGATTGCATTGTGCGTAGCTAGTCTCCCATACCAAGGCCTCATATGTTGATGTGGATGGTTGCAAACTCTAGAGGTTGGATCCACTTGAATGGGGGCATAGTACCATTGATGGTTTGGTGTAATCGGTGTTGCGTCAGACATCGCATCATGCTCTATTGTGGGACGGCCGCCTAGTGGAGACTCAGCATTGGCTCGAAACTAAGGTTGGTCTTAGGGCGGACTTGGTAAATGCCCCAAGATCCGTATGATGGTTTTATATGCTTATAGAGTACTATTGGTATTAAAACCAAGTGCTTGTATGGTGAAAGATTGGTACAAACTACAAGATGCTAGAACTTATTTCCAATGACCTCGTTATGGGTTCCAGATTTTGTCCTTAGAGCCAACTTTTGCATGGCATAATTTTAGAATTCGGGTGTAGAAATTGCACTGATGTCTCTTGATTAGCTCAGACTTCTCAGTTGCGTTTGAACCCTCATATAAGTTTATTTATCTGCACTTTCAAAGTAACCAAGAAAATGTTCTCTTTTGACATTGCATGAATTGTATAATAGAAATTGCGTCATTTGTTTTCTTTTTAGAAAAGCAAGGAACACACACTCACATGGACTCACTGAATATTTTTGCTCACGTATTTAAAGCTCATGTTTTCGAGATGACTTGGGACAAAAGATGATTTAGTAAGCTACTATAGTGTTTTACTTGTAGCTTTGAGGTCAGGACGTACTGTTTATAGTCGTTTTGGGAAAGATGTTTAGTACTTTTTACGCTCAACTAGTTTGAAACATTTTTTGGTTTTGTAAATATTTCCAATGTTAGAGTTGTTATAAGAAGCTTCCTTAGAACTTATGTGATGGTCACCCTATCTGTATCTAATTTTTCCGCTACTTAGTAATATAAATGTTTCTAAGTGTTTTTTAAGGTTTTGCATTAGTTTAGATGTTTTTATTTTAGTGTCGAGAGGTACACTGATACCTTATTCAGCTACAGTTGACCTAGCGGAGGGCTGGGTAACACGCAGTTGCTAACTTTTAGGTCAATGATGTTTGCGATCGAATGGCGACTGATGACGTTGATCGCAAAATTTTGGCACCAAATGGGATTCTTGACAAATATTGCCACTAGCTACCGGTCGCAAATATGTTTTTTTTTAAATTTTGTTTTCCTTCGTCTATCGGTCGAAAGATAGTTGCAAGTTTTATTATTTTTTTATAATAGTTTTGAAAATACAAATCCCTGAAAATAAAAAAATCCCAAACAAACAGTAATATATAACCATAAAAATCTCAGCACATTCACACAAATAAAATGTAATATATAATAGTCATAATAGAAAACATATACAAATATAAATACGAGTACAATATTAAAATGTAAAATAAAACTACATAACTAGGAGGAGCATAATTACGGTCCTCATGTGCATCCTCCTGGCTCGACTCACCGCACATCCGCCGTTCTTATGGTATTTGGAGATTGGTAGGTGGCATGTCCTCAAGCCTATAGCCCAAATTGGCAATTTTGGGCGGCCCACTCACTATTGACATGCGCTCCATATGCAATCTCCCACTCCCACTCTTGAGTTGCTCCTTGCATCTTCTCGGAAACAACGCAGCCAGTAACCTCTGCAATATGCGATCAGATATCGTTCAGAAGTAGATATCGGGTGGCAGCCCTTACGGTCCCAAACCTATAGGCATACCCCTTCTTCATCCCCTTCTCGACCTCAAGCATCAGCTTTTCGTCAGTGGGTATAAGGGTCCCAGTGGAGAATGCTCGTCCTTTTTTTTTCTTCAGATTCATGTGTTTTTGCCTCAAAATTAAAATTGCATATCAAAAAGTGTCCTTCCAAATTTTTTTCATGTGGTTGCATGTGATATCTTTAGGGTGACTCCGCACAGTGTAATGACGAATTACTTTTGCACATAATTTTAATTCAAGATAAGAAATAACAAATAAATTCAAGGATAATATGCTACCTACGCCTTAGAAAGTTTCTCAAAGAAAAAATTCATTATTTTCAAACAAAACATCTATCTAAATAAAGCACCGTCAGGCTGGACCACTCCTATTTACAAATCACTAGACATCTGTAAGTTAAAAATCTGGAAAAGCACACAAAAGTATAGGAATACTGAAGGACATGCCTTCAAAGAATGGTCCATGATCTTACCGTTCATTAACATAAGGTAGCAAAAGAAAAGCGAGAAGCTCAAATGGAGTAAAGAATATTATATTAGTGAAGTAAGACATCTCAAATGTGTAACACATGGGTCATATTCATGAATTGTGGGCATGGTAAAATAGTAGCTTAATTAGTGGTAGAGCACTATTATAATAGTAACTTACTGTGCAATTTGTTCTCTATCTTTCATTATAATAAGAAATAGAAAAAACTTATTATTTTGTAACAAGCGTAGCAAAAATATAGATGGTGCTAGTTTGATATAGACGGTAATTTGGATAACAAAAGACTAGTAGATCGTGTCTTGTGGCTTGTCTATGGAGAAAACTTAGTACTTATTGATTATGAACTAATAATAATTATATTCATAAGTTTCCATCTACTGATTTATTATTATTTTTTTTAAGAGCTTAAAAATTTCTTGGAGAAGAAGCGAAGGAGCATATTTCTAAAGATAGTTCCATTCCATGAAACAATTTTATTTTTAGCACTCCCATTAGTTGGCAAAAAAAAAAAAAAAAAAAAAAGAGAGAAAAAAAAACTTGTTACTAGAGAAAAGAAGAAACGAGAAGTGAAGAAGATATATAGAACTTATTGTATATGAAAAAAATTAATCTATTAAAAAAAATAAAGAATCTAGTGTTCTTTTCGTTTTTTTACTAGTTATATTCTATTAATTCTTGTATAATTTACTTGTCACATTCTGAAATCAATGCAAATATTACTATATTCTTCACTAAAAACAAATTTCAACTTTTTTTTCTAATTTTTCTTACCTGAAAAATTATAAAAGTTTTAAAAGCATTCAAGTAACACAACTAGAAAACGAAGGGAGTACCGAATATTACATACATGTTTGTTTATTTATTTACTTCTTTTGGTGTTTTTGTGCTCTCCCTCACCTTCCTCTATATAAATGAGACCAAAGATGGAGAAACAGCACACCAAACCTATCTATCTCCTTCCTTAATCTCCTTCACTGGCAACCACAACGACTATATATAGAGGCATCAACTGATTCACTGGCAATGTACAAGGTTTGGAATTCGACTTTCTTTTTCTGTACTTTACAAGGTTAAATTCCTAATATATATATATATATATATTCAAAAAGGAAAAAAATTAACTGATCACCTTGAAATATTTTAAAAGGTGATCAATTAGAGTATTACTGAAATTAACACCAAAGGACAGCGGTAAACTTTCCTTTATGATTATATATAATACTCGTGATGGTTTGATACATCAATTAATAAAGTCAATGTTGTATTTCTCTTTCTGATATTTTCTTAGAGTTAAAATATTAAATAAATAACCTTTTGTTTGAGCAATAGTTTATTTAGGATCTAATTTTAAGCAATTATCAATTATATGATAATTTTCTATTTATGGTGAATTCAATTGAACAAAAAAGGATAGATATTTGTCTTACCCTTATATTGCGTTATATTTTGTTGAAATTCTTTTTACCTTTAAATAGAGGGAGGAATATAATAAAATATTATCTCTTCCCAATGAACTCTTCCGCCCTCCTCAACATTACGCTCCATTTTCATTTAGAAAGAGAGAAACACAAATCTTTATCACCATTTCATCTTAAGAGTAGTTTAGGAAGTTCATACTTTCAAACAATCATTCTCTTTATATTAATTGTCAAGGGTAGTTTAAGAAGTTCATAATTTTAACTATCATCTCTTCAAAAGGTAAAAACAAAAGACCCAGTCACATCGGCTCATATGTTTCTTAGTCAAATTGTTGAATTTGTGAAAGAAATTTGACACCTAATTAACAATCTTTTAAGATTAGGTACCCAAATAATAAAATGACCAAACAAAATGGTACTTATTTTGTACTACCCTTTTTCTTATGATTGATTTCTCATTTATTTACTAGTGAAAAATATTACAAAATTATTAATAGAGAGAAAGTGTATTAGAATATTATGATAGATTAAATGAGATTTTCAAAGAATAATAAACTTCTATAAGAAAAAGAAAGAAAATAAATTAGTTCTTCAGTTTCATGTTAATTGTGGCCTGGATATACTTTTTTATTTAAAAATATCTCACTTTAATAAATCAAGGAAGAATTAAATAAAAGATTTATACATATACTCCTACTTAATATTATTGGGATGTTATAGTATAATAAATACTTAAAAATAATTCAAATACATTTATATTTTCAATAAGGACGATTTAGTTTATTTAACTTCAAATTAAAATAATTTTATTATTTTTTAATATTTATGTCATATTTTAACATAAAAGATAAAAGATTAAAGATAATAAGAACCGGCGGAATTAGCTTTAATATTACACCAATAGCTCTTAGAAGCCCGTTTACATATTTTCAGGTTCCAAGGGAACTGGTGTTGTTTCTTTATGGGACATAGAACAAAGATACCAGATAGGACAAAATAATAATATGAGAGTTCAATCAACTTAAAGGTCTGTGTAGAAAAGAAAAGATAAATAGTGACCACCAATTTTATATCATCTATCTATGGCTGAATTTATTACTTTGTTTCAAAATATTAGTTATTTTAATAAAAATTAATTCATGAGTATTAGATGATATTTTTATATAAAATTTTATTATTAAAATTAAATAATTATGTAAAAACTTTTATTGAAAATATTAATAACAATCAAAAGTTATATATTTTAAATCTAAATAGTCTAGTTATTTTCTTAATTCTTTTTACTGTACTACCATCACAAATAATATAAAATATAAAAAGTAACTTACAGTTTGAAAAAATCTGTCTTAAACGCACAAAGTCCAACACAAATTGATAAAATCGTAAGTGTATTCTCTATATATTATTTTCGTATATTATTATTCTGTGCTATCTCACATCCATATATTCTTGTGGTTGAGAAATGAAGGAATGTGTATTGAATTATCATTGACTCTTCTATTTCCAACAGCCGTGGACATTGAAGATGATGGATCTTGAATTATACAGAGCTGCAGAATTGGGGAATTGGGATGTGATCAAAAGATATGAGCATCAACTTGAATCTCAGCTAACTTTAAAAGGAGACACTGTTCTTCACATAGTATCTCGATTCTGCGATTCTTCATTTGCAGTCCAACAAATCATTGAATCAAAACCAAAATTGATATCCGTAAGGAATACCCATCAAAGAGACACCGCCCTTCACATCGCTGCAAGAAATGGTCATTTAAATGTTGTTCGGGTTATTATAGATTACATAAAGGCTAATAAAAGTTTTAGTCGCGTTTTAAAATATATAAACAAATATGGAAACTTGGCCTTGCATGAAGCAATTCAGAACAGCCATTATGAAATCATCAAAATTCTAGTCGAAGAATTTCCTTTTTTAACAAATCTGTACAATTACCAATTTAAGTGCCCTTTGTATCTTGCTGTTGAGAAGGGAGATGAAAGTGTTGTAGCTATGATTTTGCAGTCTTATAAGCCTCCAAAATGTTCTGCTTTAATCAAGTTCGCGGCAATCCTGTTTTCCAGAGTGGGCTTCGTGCCATACGATCCAGGGAGAACCCCCCTCCACGTTGCAGCTATATGGAACCACCTCGGTAAAATTTTCACCCTTATTGCTCAATCATATTACTTATTACACTTTCTAATATATTTTTGTTACTAAATTGCATGAAATCAAAAATAAATTTTATGAGAAAATATGTTATAAAAAGAGATGTGATAAATAGTATATTAAAACATGTATTAGAAGATTTGCTATAAAGTTTTTATGTGAGAATCATACATGTCTGATTTGTTATGACCTTGTTTAATAATTCAAATTTGTCTCAAAATTGATTAATTATTTATTTATTAAATTAAATATTTGATGACAAGAATTATTAGGTATTTAATTTTTAGTAAGATTGATAACTATGTGGGTAAATCACTTAATTGTTTAAGTTGTATTTAATCATATTTATAAATTTTAAGAGAATAAGTTTGACTTAACTCTAAATGTTGAAATCTAAATTGTATATATAGCTTGTTAAATCAATATATATTATAATCCATACATCTTATAGGTATCAATCATATTACAAATACATATTTCAAGATAAAATTTTGCAAAAAAAATTTGATACCCTAAAATAAAAAAATGTTTATATTTCATCAGTTTTTTAAGTTTTATCAGTGATAAATCTTATTCATTTTAAAAAATGTATAAAGGAAATATTTAATTCTAAGTTCCATTTTACCAATATCATATTATTTTAAGAGGTAATATTAAAGATACTGAATAAAATCTCCCTCTTTAATTATTTATTAAGAAAAAAAGATAGTGTAAAATTTATTAATTTAGGATATAGAGAAAAGTAATCACCACTTAAATTCAGAATTTAAACAAATAATATTCGATACTCGAAAACTTAGTTTTATCTAGAAATCCCTAACTTTATAAACTCCAAGCTTGTTTCCGGCGTTCACGTTACACTTTGATTTCACTTACAATCCTCTTTTTATATTAAAGTTAAAAGTTGTTTTTGGTGTCATAGAATTGGATATTTAGAATTAGAATTGGAATTCTAATTCTTTTATTTTATTGAACTATTAATTATAAAATTAGAAATTTCAATTCTAATTCTACAAAATTCATCAATTTCAATGCAAAATCAGCACATAAGCATTACAATCCTAATTCTTCATAACTTTCATATTCATCACTTCTATTATTAATTATACAATTTTATTATATTCATATTTTCTTATATACTCACACACATTTTCTCTCTAAAACTCACAGCAATTTCTCTGTCTAAAACTTACAAATACTTTCTCTCACTAAAAATTCACGATACTTTTTCTCTCTAAAAATCACGCACTTTCTTTCTCTAAAATTCACGATACTTTCTCTTCCTAAAATTCACGACATTTTTTCTCCCTAAAAAATCACAGCACCTTCTCTTTCTATAATTCATGATACTTTCTCTCTCTAAAATTCACGACGCTTTCTATCTTTAAAAGTCACGACACTTTTTCGCTCTAAAAATCACGACACTTTTCTCTGTTTAAAATTCAAAACACTCTCTCTCTTTAAAATTCAAGACACTTTCTCTATCTAAAAATCACGACACTTTCTCTTTCTAGAATTCACGACACTTTCTCTTTCTAGAATTCACGACACTTTTTTTCTCTAAAAATGACGACACTTTCTCTTTCTAAAATTCACGACAATTTCTCTCTTTAAAGTTCACAACACTTCTCTCTTTCTAAAAATCACGACACTTCTCTCTCTAAAATTCACGACACATCCTCTCTAAAATTCACGACGCTTTCTCTCTCTAAAATTCACGATACCCTTCTTTCTCTATAATTCACGACACTTTCTCTAAAAATCATCACACTTTCTCTCTCTAGAACTCACCACACTTTCTCTCTAAAATCACGACACTTTTTCTCTCTAGAATTCATGACAATTTTGCACACTAAACTTCATGATACTTTCTTTCTCAAAAAATCACAATATTTTCTCTATCTAAAGTTCATGACACTTTCCCTCTTTAAAATGCACGTCACTTTCTCTCTCTAGATTCAAACTCACTTTCTATCTCTAAAAATCATACACACTTCCACTCTTATAAATATATACATATTGAGTAAATATATATTTACATTTATAATTTTAATTCTATAATTTTTTTGGACTTCTAAAAAAAGAAATTAGAATTAAAAAATAAATTTTACAACAATTCTATATTTTTACCTAGTAAAAGAATTGGAATTACCATTTTTAAAATTCTACCGAATTCTCTAATTTTATAAAATTTTAATTCTAATTCCAATTCAATTCTAGGAGCTAAAATGCAACCTAAACGAAATTTACATTTTGCCATTTGAATTGTACAAGTTTACTTATGTATAAAGTTAATTATGAAAATTGTGAGTATTGCAGTAATATTTCTTAGAAAGCAGAGATTTTTCAATAATTACAATGTCCAAAGTTGAAAGAAGTGGGATTATGGAGAGGACGCAGAAAGACATAGTGAGGTCGAAAATTAAGTATGATCTCACCAAACAATACGGAAGATAAAAAAAACATGCTCTTTGAAATTACAATTAAGTTTTATGGGTTTTTGGTTTTAATAATAATATTTGTTTGGTAATATTAAGTTAAGTTTTGGTGTATTCTAATCAATATTTTTATTGTAGATTCGCTAATTAATTGATCTCTTTTTAATACCTTAATTGCGCATGCAGAATGCTTACGGCTTATATTGCGCAAGTTACCAAATATGGTACGGAATGTGGACTGTTTTGGACGGACTGCACTTCATTATGCCGCAAGATTCAATCATCAAGAAGTTGCAAAAGAATTGCTTGATTCAAATAGGTCTATTCGGTACAGAGGGCCCTTTAGATTAGCCAGTGAAGGGTTGGATAGAGCCAAAGTAAACACCACGGATGAAAATTATATTGAGGATATGAATGAAACGCCTCTACATGTCGCGGTAATTTATGGTCATGTCCAAATAATGGAATTGCTTTTAACTTATTCTCCAGATTGTTGGAATATGTTCACTTCTTTGGGAAAAAATATTATTCATTTGGCAGTTGAAAATGAAAAACAGGAAGCTTTGGATTTCATATTGAAACAGCCATGGGCTAGAGAACTTGTGAATGGTATCGATACTAAAAGGAACACACCTCTCCATTATTATGCTACTACTAAAAACTTGAACGGAAGAAAGCTTGTGAATTACAATGGGGTCCAAATAAATGCCTTGAACAATTTTGGCTTAACTCCGTTGGACTTAGTAACAGATGTTGCTAATAATTATAGCCATGAAACACAGGTGCGGCTTCTTTTCATGCATTATTTTTCATTCCAAAATATAATACTCACCCCGCTTTATTATTTTACTTATTATATTATAAAAATAATATAACATGTATAAACTATTTTCCATTATATCTTCTCATTAAAAATAAATTTCGACATCTTTTACTGTTTCAACATGGAAACTTGTGTAAATAGTGATGAGAAAAGAGAAGAGTTTAACAAACATTCTAGTCTACAAAAAGAATTTAAAATCTCGCATTTTTTTTAATTTGTGATATTTAAAATTTGACAAATAAAAAAAGAAAACAAAGAAAGTATTTGTTTATACTTTTAATCTTTTAAATTATTTTCTCTAAAAATATGATATCTTAATCCCTTTGGTGACGAGTGACGAAATTCACAAAAATTGCACATTTTTATTTGTATGAGTTATTGATTATCTACCAAAACTTTTATCCCCTCAAACAAAAGTTAGTTCTTCAAATGAGAGATATTTAATCTTAAATCATATATTTCTTTAACATATATTATAGGTCATCTTGAGAAGAGACTTAGAGAATGACTTGACCAATTTTGGCTTAACTTCGTTGGACTTGAAAACAGATGTTGTTAATCATATTATTGAAAGACAGGTATGGCCTCTTTTGATGCACTAATTTTCATTCCAAAAGTTGAAGCAGTTTTTTACTTGTCGATTCTCATATTTTCTATTTTGTCACATTATAAAAAAAAATACAATATTTAATGTATTTTTTTATTATATTCTCCCCATAAAATAAATTCTAACTTTTTTAAAATTATTTTAATATAAAAATTTATAAAAATACTAATGAAAAGATAACTCTTTTAATATAAAAATTTATAAAAATACTAATGAAAGGAGAAGAGTTTAAAAAAAATTTTAGTGTCCACACAAAAAAAAAAAAAAAAATATTGTAAGGTTTCGTACATTTTAAATAGAATGTTCATAATGCCAGAGTCTAAAAAAAATGGACTAATAGTTTTTCCTCTATGCTATTACAGATTTGGCGCTTTTTTTTCCTTTTTTTCGTTTAAGCTTTGGCATAGTTAATTATAAAAATGTTAAACATCCTTCATAAAAATTATGAAAATTATAGAGAATTTTGTGACTATTCAATTTCTCTTTATTTCGTTCTGAAAAAAATATTTGTTCTATTTTTAAATCCTTAATTTTTATTCTCTTCAAAAGTATTATTCACATAAATTAATCCCACGTGAGAAGAGATCTACCACATTGTGCACGTCAATTTGTATGTATTATTGGGTTGAGATTAAATCACAAGTATATGATTTTTTTTCTTTTTAAATATATTCAATTCATTATCTTAAGACATTTGGGGCGTCGAGAAAGTGAATATTGATTGCTTTGGTTTGTTTCTTGCTCAAGATCGCTGATGCTTTTGTAAGGTAAAAATATTCTAATTCTAATTAATATAATATTTTAATTAATTATTAATAAATTAATTTATTATAATATTATTAATGAGTTACAATTAGTTAAGATAGATAATTTTTAAAAAAATATAAGATAATTTAGGAGAATGAAAAAGTGATATACCCAATGTCTTCCCTAGAGTTTGAAGGCACAGATTGCATATCTCATTTGAAAGTTTCCAGTGGGGAAAACAATCTTGTGTTTTCTGTCTCATTAATTTAAAATTATGTACATTATATAGATTTGTCAAGGTGACAAATCCTAAACTTATTTGGTCTAGAAAACCTATACTAATTATAACTCATAAATATACATAGTTTAGGATTAGTAATCCTATTTACATAAGAATCCTTAACACTCACCCTCAAGTTAGAGCATGAATATCAGTAATGCCCAACTTGGATGCTAAACGATGAAAATGTCTTAGTTGTAGAGCTTTGGTAAAAATATCGGCAGGCTGAACTTCACTGTGGATGTAGAAGGGAGAAATGAATCTTTCTTCAAAGGCATCTCAGACAAAATGACAATCGATTTCAAAATGCTTGGTGCGTTCATGAAAGACAGGATTTTCGGCAATGTGAAGAGCAGGTTGATTATCACAGTGTAATGGTATTGGGCGAGTGAGAGGCACATGAAGGTCACACAGTAGACTAGATAACCATTTTAACTCACATAAAGTCATTGCCATAGAGCAGTATTCAGTTTCGGCAGAAGAACGAGAGACAGTGTGTTGTTTCTTTGTCTTCCAAGAAATAGGAGATCCAACAAGGGAAATAAAATAGCCTATGGCAGATTGTCGTGTAATTGGGCAGGTAGCCCAATCAGAATCACAATAGGCGGTCAGTAAAAGTGGAGATTTAGATTGAAGAAGAATACCACGTCCAGGACTGCCCTTGAGATATCGAACGACGCGGATAGCGGCGTCCCAATGAGCACAACGAGGGGCGTGCATAAACTGAGTAAGGGGTGTAGGCGAGCTCAGGTCGAGTGAGAGTAAGATAAATCAGCTTCCCGATGAGTCTGCGATATCGATTTGCTTTATCAAAATAAGATCCAGAGGCTTTTGCAATTGATGATTTGGTTCAATAGGTGTAGATGCTGGTTTGGCTCCCAATAAACCAGTCTCAAAGAGAATTTCCAAAGCGTATCTGCGTTGGCGTAAGAATAATCCCGAAGGATTTCTTGCAATTTCAACACCCAAAAAATATTTGAGAGGACCCAAGTCCTTCATATGAAAACATTTATTTAAGGAAGTTTTGAATTTTTCTAGAGTGGGTAGGGAATTGCCAGTAATTAGTAAATCATCCACATAAATGAGAACACATAGAAAAATGTAGTCTCGAGAGTATGTGAAGAGAGAATAATCAGCATAAGATTGGGAGAAGCCATACTTACGAAGAGCTGTAGTAAGTTTTGAAAACCAACATCGAGGAGCTTGGCGAAGTCCATATAACGATTTCTTCAAGAGACAAACTTGATCACGGAAAGATGGGCGAAAACTAGGTGAGGATCGCATATATACTTCCTCCTGTAAATCTCCATGAAGAAATGCATTGTGGACATCCATCTGATGGATAGGCCAGTTTCGAGCAGTAGCAACAGAAAGTAGAGTTCGAACAGTGGCCATTTTAGCCACTGGAGCAAAGGTGTCTGTAAAGTCGATACCTGCCATTTGTGTGTTTCCTAAAATTACCAAGCGGGCTTTATATCGTTTGATGGTGCCATCTGCTTTATATTTAATTCGAAAAACCCATTTACTTCCCAAGGCACGTTTTCCAGGAGGTAAGGATGTCAAAGACCATGTGCCATTTTTTCAAGTGCATCAATTTTGTGGCGCATGGCGGCGCGCCAGAGAGGATTAGAGACTGCTTTGGAGTAGGTGGTGGGCTCGGATTCTGTGGCTATAGATGCTAAAAAATGCTTGTGTGAAGGAGAAAATTTTTCATAGTCCACAAAATGAGTTATTGGATAGAGGAACGTACCTGAGAGGTCCGGAGAGGGTGAGAGAGCAGTAGAGGAATGAGATGTAGAAGACTTCTATATAGCATTGCAGTCATAGTCCCGGAGTCGAGGTGGAATAGTTTTTATTCGAGTGCTCTTTTTAGTGCCGAGAATGGACAGATTTTCTTGTGGATTTATTATGGATGCTGTTGCCTGGGTTTCTGCCACGCCTGGTCTTGTTGAGGATGAAGTGTTTGCTGCGGATGAATTTTTGGCTGTAAAGGTTGTTGGGCAGAATGGGGCTTGTCACGGTGGAATTGTGCAAGGGTTTGTTGGGTAGAAGATTTGGTTGGCCCAAAGATGGAATGGACTTCTTGTTGGATTGCTGAGGAATGTGTGGTTGCTGGGCCACGAGGAGCAGCAACTGGAGGTGGGCCGCATGAAGCTTCAAGCATCTTGGGCCGCGGTCCGCGCAATATTGGGCTTCGGGAGGCGGCTGGTGTTTCTGGTGCGGAGCTCGCGGTTGGCCCATGCGATGCTGGGCCGCGTGCAGGGCTTGGCGAAGCTGCTGGACCGCGTGCAGGGCTGGATATGTGATCTGGGCAGCTAGGCAAGGTTGGCGCAGATGGGCCGCGGCTGGGGTTTTCCTGCTGTGGGCTGTTGGTCTTTGGTTCAATACTCCCCCTATCTTGTATACAGTTTTCCTTGGAGCTCAAAATTTGTTCTCCAAAATTGTATAACTGTGTAAAATCCGTAGGATGTATTGAGACTTCGGATTTTTTCTTTGTATGGAAAGTTCGTCTCGTCAAAAATCACATCTCGGGATATAATAAATTTTTCCGTTTGCAAGTCATAAAATCTCCAACCTTTCTTGTTAAAGGGATAGCCAAGGAAAACGTACTTTCGACTGCGGGCTCGAAATTTATCTTTAGGTGGATCATTGTAATGGACATAGGCTAAACATCCAAAACTTTTAACATGATAGTATGAGGGTTTCTTTCCAAATAATAGCTCAAAAGGAGTTTTACCGTGTAATAACTTTGAAGGTGTGCGATTGATTAGATATCCTGCTGTTAGAACACATTCTCCCCAAAACTTGATTGGCAGATTAGCTTGAAAACACAAGGTGCGGGCGATATTTAGAATATGACGATGTTTACGTTCAACTCGTCCGTTTTGTTGTGGAGTACCAGGAACAGTTGTTTGGTGTATTGTGCCTTGAGCAAAAAAATATGATTTGAGACATATGAACTCCGTGCCATTGTCACTTCAAATTATTTTAATGGTTTTGTGAAATTGGATTTGGACCATTACAAAGAAATCCTTTAAGGTAGACGTGACTTTGCTTTTCCCAGATAGTAAATATATCCAGACAGCTCTAGAATAATCATACAAGATAGTTAGAAAATAAGAAGCTCCTATGGTAGATGCAGTTTTGAATGGGCCCCATAAGTCACAATGGACTAAATAAAAAACTTACAGATGTTTTATTTGTACTCAAGGAAAAATGATCACGTGTCTGTTTGGCATGTAAGCAGACATTACAAGGTCCAGTCTTGGTTGTAGAAGATTTTAACAATTTACTTACTACAAAATCCGAAGGATGACCAATCGAATATGCCACAAAGTGCTGGAATCAAGAACTTCACTAGAAAAAGCAAATAGATCTGGTAACTGCAGATGTTCGTAGAAAAAGATCCCATTCCTTTGCTCACCCACTCCAATCAGCCTCATCGAGATACGGTGCTATATAACACAATAATCATTAGAAAGAGCGATAAAACATCGGGAGTCATGAGCCAATTGGGACAAGGAAATTAAGCTGCACTCAAGCTCAGGAATATAGAAGACACTATGAAGTTTGAGTCTCGTATTTAAAGAGATTGTTCCTTCTTGCAGAGCAATTGTTTTAGCGCCATTGAGTAAACCAATAGTATACAGGAAAATATTATTTAAATTTTTTAAGAGTTCTTTTCTATCGGTCATATGATGAGAGCACCCTGAATCAAAAATCCATAAATTTTTCATACCAGATAATTTTTCAGATAGCGTGTTATTTGAATTTTTTAATGCAGTCAACAGCGTTGACCACTGGTCAACTGTCAAATTTGGAAAAGAGCCCGGCCTGCTGTTGCTGGTGCTCGGCCCGATCGGCGCGATCGGCCCACCTCTGTTCAGCTCGGTCCAGTCTTCTTTTCCGACAAAGCTGCTGCCGCTGCCAGGGTTTTCTGCCACCGCCATTTGTCCACGCCAAACAAAGGTGGAGTTGGCCCAAGCTTCCAGCGGGCTTGCTCCGTCGATGGCGTGGGTTCTCGCCTTCAGCTGCTACCGTCCAGCGCGTCCAGATCTACCACCGTGGCCGCCACGCCATCTGCTGTAATTTCCTTGTTCAGTTCCTCGACCGGCGGCGGCGGTTTGAAGAGAGCTTCGCGGCCACCATTCTGGATAGCGACTTCATGGCCGGCCCTCTTGCAATACGTGCAATAAAATTTCGATGGAAGTCCTTGGCGTTCTGCTTCGGCGCCAGCGACAGCGAAGGCGGCACCGTCGCCGGTATAGTCCGTTGCTCGTGTCAAATTTTTGTGCTGTTCTTCTTTACAAATTTGAGCAAGAATTGTTCGTAATTTGGGCATGGGTTCTTGTTGAATCATATGGGAACGGACAATGCCATAAATTGCACTATTTAATCCCATTAAAAATTGAAAAATCTTTTCGTTTTCTCTTTCTTTTATGATAAAAGTCAAGGGTTCTATATCTGTGCTAGACGGGAGTTGAGTGTAATTTTCCAATTCATCCCATAATTTTTTCAATCGTGAAAAATATACTTGTATCGACTCCCCGCCTTGTTTACAATTCGCCAACGCAGCTTTTAATTCATATATTCTTGGCCCAGTGCCTACCAAGAATTTTTCCTTCAAATCTGTCTATGATTCATTGGTTCTCTCGGAGTGATATATTGTACATCGAAGAGAGGGCTCGATAGTGTTGATAATCCAGGAATTTACTAGATTATTGATTTCCCACCATTCTTCTTCTTTCTCTGGATCATTATCTGGAATTCATAATTATTCCATCAATAAATCCCAACTTCTTCTTTCATCTCAAGGCCATGCATATGGCTCTTGTCCATTCTGCATAATTATTATCTTTTTCTGTTTCTTTTAACTGGACCGTTGTTAGAATCAATCCAGGTCCATCGTCGGATGCTATATAATAAGCATCTTTCTTTATTCTGTGAGCATGGCTTTCTTCCACCATGTCGTTATCAACATTGCCAATATTGTCGTTACTCATTATGAGAGAATTTTAGACTATTGGCTCTGATACCATGAAAGTTTCCAGTGGGGAAAACAATCTTGTGTTTTCTGTCTCATTAATGTAAAATTGTGTACATTATATAGATTTGTCAATGTGCAAATGCTAAACCTATTTGGTCTAGAAAACCTATACTAATTATAACTCATAAATATACATAGTTTAAATTAGTAATCCTATTTACATAAAAATCCTTAACATAATTTGTCACAAATTTTCAATTTTTTAAATTGATAACTTTAGTTTTCTATCACCAATCGTTTTAGTCTTCTCACAGCAGTTGTGGTGACTTATGCCATTAGTTATTGAAAATTCTTTTAATGTCGATTAAGAGTTTCTTCAATTAAGTATCTATCATTGCTCAGTTTCAATTTTTAGATCTGGGCGATTCAAAGTTTCGTTGATGAGAATTTATCTGAATTGTACATAATTTATATAAAAAATTTGTCATAAACTTTAATAAAACAAATTAGAAAAGTAATCGAAATATTAAAACTTTTATCAAACAAAATAGTGTATTTTCGCATGGAATGCCAGTCGAAATATGAAACTCAATGAAATTGCAATATGAGAAATTTCAAATGGAAGAAATCAAGAGTTTAGTTGGGAAGATATTGAATGGTATGGTCAAAGAAAATAGGCATGACAAAGTGCCGGAACGAGTGAGCTTGAATCATGCAGTAATAAGACTGCATCGCAAAAGGAGACATTAATTTGTTTTGTTTTGTTTTTTGTTTTTCCTTGAAAAAAGGTAGGTTCTCGTATCAGCTTAAATTATTGAGTTTAAATTTAACTCATTTCAAAAGATAACAAGGATATTGTTCAATTATTATAAAGAGTAATTTTTCTCTCCTGCACTAGCCATGAGATTTTCAATACACCTTTTCACAAGCATTTTAGGTGGCCTAACATTTAGTTTTGGTGACTATGATAATGTTAAAAAATTTGGCACACAAAAAGAATTAATATTGAATGGTTCAATCGGTGTGTTTCTTCCTCAACATAATCCATTATTTATATGGTACAAAATGTAATAATTTTAATCAATATAAGATTTTAACCTATCATTATTCAAGAATCCTACTATAATACTAATAATTAAGTACAACTACATAAGATATTGATAATTTTTTAAAAATTGTAAGATAAACTTTGAGAATCACCATGTTATATCTCAGACACGTTGAAGATACAAGATGCACATATATGAATGTCTTGTGGAGACATTAGGACGAAAAATTATAGCTCGATAATTATGCTCTTAATCAATTGTTATACCGGGTCTCATGTGCAAGAATTTATTGGTACCAAAAGAGTATGAGTAATGAGGACTAATATTTTCAAAAAGAAAAAAAATAGTTATAGGAATATCAAAGAAATAGTTTTGGATTAACTAGTTTTGACAACCTCTTTAAAATTTATATATTTTAAAGTTTTCTTAGATATATTTTCTTTTAAAATTTTTTGCCAAACTTTTTAAACATTTAAATATAGATTTTTATCTTAAATCTTATATTTCTTCTAGACTACGTTGAGAAGTGGCGGCATGAAAGATTATAGAAATCCAATTTCAATACAGAAAAAATCAAGAGAAACTCGACCTGAAGATAAAGAAAAAATGTATAGAAGGGCAGACTCATACAAGGTGGTTGCCACACTTATAATTACAGTAAGTTTTGCTGCTGCTTTTACAATACCAGGTGGTTATGAGCAAGATAATGACGCTCAAGCTCATACAGAAAAGGGATATCCAGTCTTCCTAAAGAAAGCAGCATTTTGCGTTTTCATTGCCTCTGATATTACAGCAATGGGATGTTCCTTGATATCACTTTTATTGTTACTGGGAATACCTGGAAGCCATTTCGATGGCAGATTTATGAGTCACTGTAATTGGTTAATTCGATTCGCTGTTTTGGCGCTGATGGTAGCTTTTCTAACGGGTCTATTTGTTACCATACCAAATACGGCCATCAGAATTCTCCTTCTTTTCTTTCTTTTGTTTTGTACCCCTCATGTCTTCATGAAACCTGCATGAGATACGGACGTAAATTGATTCAAAAGTGAAAAGAATTTGGTATTTCTCAAATAAAATACGGAACTCTTTTCATTAGGAGGTCTTGATATTAGAAGGATTTACAAGTTTATTTTTTTTATATAATTTGGAAGTGTTATAGAAATTTCTTTATGTTATATGGAATAATTGTGTTAGTGTTGCGCAGTTTGCTTTTGAATAAGTCTTAAACATTACTGTTGCATCTTTATCTTGTTTTAACAAAAAAATGAAAATGTCCGCCACTTTTCTTCATAGAATTTCTTTTTAAAAAAATAAAATTAATAAAATCCTCTTTACTTGCCAAAAATAAAACCTGAATTGTTTAACGTATTCTCCGTATCATTATTATAAAATCTGTTAGTTCCGAAAAACATATAATTTGTAAACTAATAAATCTGGAAAAAAAAAGTTATAAATTCTTCTTTAAAAAAACACACAAAATTTTAGAAATAGTGAAGAACATGTGGTTTAAGACGCAAGGTTTCATCATACATTAAGAAAAGGCTGCAATAGAAAAGGAGAATGTTATATTAGTGAAGAAATACATCTAAGATGTGTAAAATGTACGATTTCTGAACTGCTGCAATATGAATTTTAACCATAAAATTGAAGTAATTATTTTTTTTCCTTGTAATGCTTTAACATCTATATCAAAGTAAAACTACCATAAAACACTATAAAATATTATTCTGTAAGATGAGTTTAAACAGTTAAGTTTGTTTTGAAATATATTAATCACACAACTGATTATGGTACTTTCAATAAATACACAACCGCATACATGATTGGTAATATTGCTACATATTAGTAGAAAATTGTAATGGTCGCAAAAATACTTCTAATAGGTGTTTCTTTAACGAATAATCTTCTATCGTTTTGGGATCAAGTTACATAATTGGAGATATGAAACTAATTAATCTATGTCGAAGAGAATATGATATAGAAGGAAGCTCCAATACTTACCCATTCTACATAGAAAAGAGTACTATATACACTTGAGGTTACCTAATCTATGGATCTTATCAAAGATGTATTTTAATGTACAAAATATACCTACCATGTATACAAAAGGTAAAAAACTAATTACAACAAATGTAGAATATATATACAATAAGTTAGTTTTCCATAACGGTAGATATGCTCAATATTTTCCATGTGCTCAATATTCCATCTCAATATTTCTATATCCCTCTCAAAATAGAATGTGTAGATTGTAAACGCACAACTTGTGAAACTAGATTTGCCCTAAAGCTTTAATGAAGATATTAGTCGACTCATCAGTAGTAGGAATCTATGTGGGGGCGATCTATTGCATATGGAATTCATCACCAACAAAATGGCAGTCAATTTCAATGTGTAATTTAGTTCATTTGTGGAAAACAAGATTAGATGAAATATAGAGAGCTCCTTGATTGTCGCAATAAAATAGTGTAGGATGAGTTTGAAGGACCCTGAGATCGCTAAGAAGAGTGCAGAACCATTTCAACTCACAACAGGTGACTGCCATGGGGCGATACTTCACTTCAGCTCAAGAGCGGAACACTATGTGTTGCTTCTTTGATTTCTAGGAAATTGGAGAGTGATCTAAGGAAACAAAGAAACATGTCAAAGGATTGGCGAGTTATGGGGCACCTACCTTAGTCTGAATCACAATATGTCTAGAGTTGTAAATCTAAATCTGCTCAAAGAAGAAGACCTTGGTTGGGAAAGCTCTTAATATATTGGTGAACTCGAAAAGTGGCATCCCAGTGTTCTTGACGAGGCTTATGCATGAATTGAGATAAAACATGTACAGAATAACCCAAGCTTTATCGAGTAAAAGTGAGATAAATAAGTTGGCCCACAAGATAGTGATAAGACTCATGATAAAGTAGCAAAGGACCCTTAGCCTTCCCGAGTTGATGATTCTAGTACGTCAAAAAACTAAGGGGCTTGGTCTTAAAAAACTAGCATAAGGTAAAATGTCCGAGGCATACTTATGCTGGTAGACAAATACCATGTTTGGTTCAAGTAACTTCTTCCATACCAAGGAAGTACTTTAGAGGGCCTAGATCCTCCATAAGAAAGCATGCGCTCAGATGAGCTTTGAATTTCTAAAGAGAGACAAGATCGTTACTAGTAATAATGAGATCATCGACATATTATTAGGACACACAGAAAAGTTGAGCTAGAAGAATATGTGAATAAAGAGTAATAAGAATAAGACAGGCAAAAACCACACTATTCAAGTGCATCAGTTAACTTTACAAACCAGCATCGGGGAGCTTGTTTAAGCCCATACAACGACTTTTTGGAGCTTCTAAACTTTCCCTTCGTGACCTTTAGAAAACCCAGGTGGAAGTTTCATATAGACTTTCTCTTGTAAATCTCCGTGAAGGAAGGCGTTATGAACATCCATTTTATGGATTTTTTTATTTCTGGGAAGCGGCAACAGAGAGCAAAGTGAATACAGTAACCATTTTTGCTACAGGAGCAAAAGTTTCATTGTAATTAAGGCCTTCCTCCTAAGTGTTTCCAAAAATAACTAAACGAACTTTACATCGTTCAATGCTTCCCATAGATTTATACTTGATTTTGTAAATCCATTTAAAGCCTAATGCTTTTTTTTTTTCCCAGGAGAAAGAGTGGTAAGGTGCAAAATCTGATTCAATCATTCTAGTCAATGCCTCTCTTATTTTTATTGAATCCTAGTGAAGGGGTATCATTCTAGCCCCTCCCATTGAGATTCTCTCATATGTCGCAATATCTGCTATTTTTTCTTTGCCCTTCAGTCATCGGCCTCGTGTCTAACCCCCATCCACTGATAGAAAAATGGGTTTTTGCTTCCCTTGGCATGAGATTGAATCTGAATCTTTCTTTTGGTAACTGTTTGATTTCACTAGCATGTCATCTCGCGCAGTGAGGAATGGAGAAAGTCTCGAAAAATCGGGATGGTTTGGTATTGTCAGTGATAGCTACTATGGCGAAAAATTTTCGTCAGGAATGTAATATGTAATAGGATAGGAACATATACCTAAAGAAGGCAGAGTAGAAGTAGGGTCATACAGTGTAAGTCACATTATTTCAAACGTAATCATGAAGTGTTTGGGGAGGATGTCGGAAACATTGACTCTGGCAAAGTTCAAGAAGAGAGGGAAGAGGAGGAGGATTTTAAATGTTTTGGTTGGGAATAAAGCGTGGGCTAACAAGAATCAATTTGCTCGAAGAAGAGAAGGGCCCAACACCATTTGTGGAGAGTGATGAAGAACAAGATTGGGCCTATGGGGAAAGCCCATGCCCGTCACAAGGTTGGGAATCATTTTATGAAAGTGGGCCATTTTCTGGGTCAGATGTGTTATTTGCTGGTGGGCAAGATTCAAGAAGTGGAAGTAGAGGAGAACATGATGAGCAAAGTTATTGATATTCATGTTTTATCGTTATTTTTAGATTATTTTAGTTTTTGAATTTTTTGATGTATAAAACAAGTGATTTAACCCCCATTTGTTCTCTTCTTGACTTAGGTGCTTTCCGAAAGATTTTAGGATGAATAAAAGTTAAAATGAGCACAAAATGAATGAAAATAGAGCAAAAATAAAGACGACGAAAATTCATCATATATTGGGTAGAAGCCTGCCGTGGCTAGGAGGAGTGACTTACCTACAGGAGATAGACCTCCAAGAAAGAAAGCTAAAACTGAACAGAGACCTGCTGCGACCAGCAGGTTGCGGCTCAACCAACTTTTACTTTAAATTCTTGGTGTTTAAATGTGATTTTTTCAGCCCTTTTTCATTCATTCTCGGTTTTAGGTTTTAGAGAATGGGGGGTTTTGGCGAAAATACTCTTTCAATTTCTTCCCAAATTCTTTCTAATTAGTTAGTTTACATCAATTAGACATTATATTGGCGGTAGAAGAGATTAAAAATCATTAAGGGAGCAATTTCGGATTCTTCGGGCGAATCAAAATATGAGCTCGACTACTACTAGAAATCTTGGAGTCATATATATATATATATATATATCTTAGACCTTAGCTTCTCTTTCCTTTTTCTTTTATGAATTATTTTCTTAATTTGTTTTAAGGACGATATTTAGTGGCCAGATTCTATTTGTTTGAATAAGGGTTGAACCATAGTTTTTTATGATATTTTATTTGATTGGAAGTTTAGTGATGTTTGATTTCTATTGGGTATTTGTTCAATTGTTTAATTGCATATTTGATTTTTGCGGAATCATTCAACTCACAAAGTTGGTGGGAATTGAAAAAGGAAACCAATTTAGGGCAATTAATTGAACATTAAGAGTTTGTAATTAAGTAGAGATACTAGTTGCACTATTAGGTTCATAAATCACCTAATGTTAAGGTATTCATAATCGATGACAGAGAGGAGATATTCCTCTCTAAAGGTTAGTGAATAGAACGGTTTTCTCCTAGAGATAGGATTACCTGAGTTAAGTGTGATGACTCATACAATACCTTTCAAACATCCTTTTTACTCTTTTTCCAATTGAAATAGTTGATGATTCTAAGGGTATTCCACCATTCAAGCTCTTTTTCATAATTTCATCTCTTAAACTAACTTTTATTTCCTTGTTAATTCTTATTTTTTTTATTTCTTTTAGTTTGAAAACCATCTTTAAACTTTTGTTTTGATTAAACCTAAGAAAAAACGATAATTATTATAGCTTCTCCATCTCCAGAGTTCTATAACTTGGGGAGATTTTCTAGTACTACACTGATAGGTCCACTTACTTGATAGGTTAAATTTTAGAGTAGTCGAAATCTAAACATCAGTGACATATCCCCAAACAACGTGTGGGATGATTCAGTTTAGGGAAATATTTCAACCCAAACATTTTGGCTTGAAATAATAGGATCATAATTGAAATTAGAAAAGGAAATTGATTTTAACGAAGTTAAACATCGTGAGGTGCATAGCATGGCCCTTTACCTCTTGTGATTGATTGGCTTATTTTGTTAATGGGTTGTATGTTTTTAAATACGGCCTGCGTGTCGTTGTTTTCGTTGATGTAATATTATTAAGCTTTACTAGAATAGGTTAATTTTATTTCCTATTCCTATGTATATTTTCTGTCCTATGTAACAAGATTAGAAGGCCAAGACATTGGAGGCAAGCTCATGGAGATGAAGACTTACCTAGATTGACCTTTGACTTCCATGAGGCTCGTGGAAGTCAATATAGGATTGGGGCCATGCTATGACACGTTTTATTTGATGTATATATATTATGCATGAGATGTTTAGTTTAATTCCTTTTATTTTTATATATGTTTTGTGAAATTATATACAAATAAAAGGAAGAAGGTTTTTGAAACCATGTAAAATAAAATAAAAAAAAATTAAGTCGTAAAATGTCTTCCATGATCATAAGCACTTCTCCATGCTTGGATCATCATTTTGTCTCATTGCCAAAGCAAGAGATAAATGGTTACCTAAGTAGGGGAAGATGGAAAATGGTGATTTCCATATGCTTGGAATGGTTTGGCTTAACTAGGCTATCAAAACGGTTTTGAGCCTAGGACATCATATGGGATTTTGCCGGTACATGTAGATGTAAATCCCATTAATACATTTTTCTCTAATTATGGGTGTTAAGCCAAAGCTTACTTATGATTAGAATAAAATGAATTTTTATACCCATGATTTATATCAAGTGTTGAATATTTCAGGGAAAATTTAATGCTTCATTTATTTAATTTTACTTTGCAAATTCTATGTAGATAATGGCCTCAAACAATTCAAACACATCATTGCGATCCGTGCTTGAAAAGAATAAGCTTAGTGGGACTAACTTTCTTGATTGGGCACGAAATTTAAGGATTGTCCTTAAACAAGAAAAAAAGGCTATATGTGCTTGAGAACCCTATCCCTAATCAACCAAACTAACAATGCCACTAGAGTCGAAAAGGATGCTTATAGTAAGCACAAGGATGATTCTAACGATGTGACATGTCTCATGTTAGCTACGATGGAATCCGAGTTGCAAAAGCAATTCGAGGAAGTTGAGGCTTATGAGATGATAAAACAGACTCAAGGAAATGTTCCAAGAGCGAGCACGTCAAGAGAGATATCTTACCACTAAGGCGTTGAACAACTGCAAAATGACCCCCGGCACTTCGGGCTTAGTGCTCATGTCCTTAAAGATGAAAGGGTATTTTGATCGCCTTGAAAAACTTGGAGCACCCTGTAAGTCATGACTTGGCTACCGATATGATCTTGGCCTCTTTGACCTCCGACTATGATCAGCTTTGTCATGAACTTCAATATGCATAATATGGAAAAGTCCATAAATGAATTGCACGGGATGCTCAAGCAGTCGAACAAAACATTAGGAAGTCTACTCCCAATGTTCTGATGGTTCAGAAGGGGCAGTTCAAGAAGAACAAGGGAAAGGGAAAGGGAAAGGATATGGCCAAAAAGGGTAAAGGCAAGCGTAAGCCCAAGCCCAAGGTTAAACCACCAAAGGAAGGGACTTGCTTCCACCGCAATGAACCTCGGTCATTGGAAGAGGAATTGCAAGCTCTACTTGGAAGAAAAGAAGAAGCAAAAGGCTAGTGAGACCGCCGCTCGTGTATTTTCGTTATAGAAATTAATATGTCTACTCCTACTTCATGGGTATTAGATACCGGATGTGGAGCTCACATTTGTGTAAATGTGCAGGGGACTCAAAAGGAGTAGATCTTTGGCAAAGGGAGAGGTGGACCTACGAGTTGCAAATGGAGCAAAAGTTGTCACTGTAGTCGTAGGGACATTTGATTTACTTTTGCCCTACTGGGCTTATAATTGAACTTAAAGATTGTTATTATGTTCCCCGCTATGAGTAGGAATATCATTTCAGTTTCTTGTTTGGATATTGATGGTTTTGAGTTTAATACTAAGAATGGTAAAAGTTCTATTTATAAAAATGGTATTTTCTATGGGGATGCCTCTTTATGTAATGGACTTTACATTCTTAACCTACATGATTCCATTAGTAAGCCCATCTATAACATAAATACAAAGAAATTTAAATCTAATGATTTAAATCAAACTTACTTCGGCATTGTCGTTTGGGCCATATAAATGAGAAACGCATATCAAAACTCCATCAAGATGGACTTCTATCTTCATTCGACCTTGAGTCTTATGAAAAATGTGATTCTTGTTTATTGGGAAAAATGACTAAAAGTCCATTTACAGTGGCAAAGTGAAAGGGCTACCGATTTATTGGAACTTATACATACCGATGTATGTGGGCCAATGAACACACAAGCCGTAGGAGGTTTTCGTATTTCATTACATTCACGGATGATTTCAAGAGATATGGTTATGTCTATCTAATGAAACATAAATCCGATTCCTTTCAAAAGTTTAAGGAATTTCAAAATGAAGTACGTAATCAACTTGGAAGGAGTATCAAATTACTTCGATCGGATCGAGGTGGTGAATACTTGGGGCCAAGAGTTTGACTGAACATCTAAAAAAATTGTGGGATATTATCACAATTAACTCCACCAGAACACCACAATGGAATGGTGTGTCCGAACGCGTAAATCGAACTCTATTGGATATGGTTCGATCTATGATGAGTCAAACAGATCTTCCAATTTCTTTTTGGGGGTTATGCTCTAGAAACTGCCGCATTCATATTAAATAGAGTTCCATCTAAAGTCGTTTCGTAAAACACCATATGAGATATGGACCTGGGAAACAACCTAGTTTAGCATTTCTCAAAATTTGGGGGATGTGATGCTTATGTGAAGCGATCATTATCTGAAAAACTAGCACCCAAATCTGATAAGTGTCTATTTGTGGGATATCCTAAGGAAACTAAAGGATACTACTTTTATCTTCCATCTGAAAACAAAGTGTTTGTTGCTCGGAACGGAATTTTCCTTGAAAGGGAATTCGTTTCCAAAAGAGTCAGTGGGAGTAGAATCCATCTTGAAGAAGCTCAAGGACAGCAGACCATTTCTGAACCGAGTATGGATACTCAGTTGGACTCACGTATTCATACTGAGCCTGAACCTTTGACACAAGGGCCAAGAAGGTCTAGTAGGATTTCTCAAATACCACGGAGATATGGATTTCCCGGTGACCGAGGATCATAATATTGATCTTATTGATCAAGGTGAACCTAATTCCTACCAAGATGCTATTCATAGTCCCGAATCTAGCAAATGGCTAGAGGCTATGAAATCGAAATACAATCCATGCATGATAATCAAGTTTGGACTTTGATTGATCCACCCGAAGGTTGCAAGACCATAGGGTGTAAATGGGTTTTCAAAAAAGAAAACTCGATATGGATGGCAATGTGCACACTTACAAAGCACGATTGGTAGCAAAAGGGTATAGACAAACTCATGGTATAGACTATGATGAAACCTTTTCTCCAGCTTGTAATGCTTAAGTCAATTAGAATTCTACTTGCCATTGCAGCATATTATGATTATGAAATATGGCAAATGGATGTTAAAACCGCTTTTCTTAATGGAAATCTACCTGGAGGATGTGTATATGACACAACCTCGAAGGTTTTATTCATCCTTCGAATTCTAGTAAAGTGTGTAAACTTCAAAGATCCATTTATGGCTTGAAGCAAGCATCTCGAAGTTGGAATCTTCGCTTTGATGAAGCAATTAAAGAATTCAATTTCATCAAGAATGATGATGAACCTTGTGTCTACAAAAGGGTTACGTAAAATGCAAAGTAGTCTTCTTAGTACTCTATGTCGATGACATCTTGTTAATTGGGAATGACATCCCCACTTTGCAAAGTGTAAAAACTTGGTTGGGGAAGTGTTTTTCAATGAAAGATTTAGGCGAAGCAGCCTATATTCTAGGCATTAGGATCTATCGAGATAGATCTAAAAAGCTTATCGGGCCTAAGTCGAGTGGATATATTGACAAGGTACTCGAAAAAGTTCAAGTATGCAAGATTCTAAGAGAGGATTCTTGCCAATGTCACATGGCGTTAAACTCAGTAAGTCTCAAAGTCCTACCACAAGGGAAGATACGTAACGCATGAGTAAGATTCCTTATGCTTCCGCAATTGGATCTATCATGTACGCCATGTTATGCACTCGCCTGCATGTCTCGTATGCATTAAGCATGACTAGCGATTCCAGTCAAATCTCGGTGAACCGCATTGGGATCGCAGTAAAAAAACATTCTCAAGTACTTAAGAAGGACTAAAGAGATGTTTTTGATCTACTGAGGTCGTGAAGGAGAGCTTGTTGTAAATGGTTACACGGATGCTAGCTTTCGGGATCGATGTAGATGATTTTAGATCGCAACTGGATTTGTGTTTTGTTTGAATGGAGGTGCTGTGAGTTGGAAGAGTTCAAAGCAAGATACCGTGGCCGATTCTACTACAGAGGCTGAGTATGTGGCTGCTTCAGATGCAGCTAAGGAGGCAGTTTGGATCATAAAGTTCATCACGTAACTAGGTGTAATTCCTAGCATTGTGAACCCAAAGTGGACCTATATTGTGATAATACGAGAGCCATTGCACAAGCCAAGGAACCTAGATCTCATCAACGATCCAAACATATTCTCAGGCGTTTCCATCTCATTCGAGAAATTATTGAGCGTGGAGATGTTAAAATTTGCAAAGTAGACACCAATGACAATGTCGCAGATCCATTGACAAAGCCACTCCCACAACTTAAGCATGAGAGTCATACTAGGTCAATGGGTTTGAGAGTCATGTCAAATTGGTGATAGGGCAAGTGGGAGATTGTTAGTATATGCCCTAAGACCAATTGACTCACATTTATGATTTATGAAGCATGTATTTTTTTAATTGTATTTTATGCTCTTGGTCATCAAGTATGTGACTTGATAGTAAAACCCTTATAGCTAATAAAATACTATTCTTATTTGTCCCTAGTTTATTACATCTTGTAAACTAGTGTGAAGTTGATTGATGGTCAAGTTTTTACCGATCATGAATATGAGATATAAAATCAATTCATAAATACATATTGAGAATATTGTATTGGACATGACCCAAAGTGAAGAAGAAATATTGCATGGGTTTAAGTTATAAGTATTTCTTCTCGCTTTTATATTTGGTGTCCTTCGACCTAATGTTTCTAATGTTTCTTGCATGGGGAGAAAAAATATGTTTTGACATAGTCAAACATCACTTTTAATTAGGTGATCATTATGATTATTGGTTGGCTTATTTTCTCGTCATGGCTTGAATATTGGAGATAGTGAAAGGGATTTGTCCCTCTCCTTTTAGAGAGAGATATCCATGGGCCCCCTTTGATAAGGAAGACTCGGAAAATATGCATGGCCATGCTCAAATAAGTATTAATAAGGTGTTATTAATATTATTTGTTGGAACAATCTGCTCGGTGATCAAGTAAATGGTTAATTAAGTTTTATAAGGATGACTTGATCCATGCCTTATACTTAATTAGGATATCGTGTGACAAAGGACTAAATATTAAATCCGATGCTAGGTTATTATTACATTTACTTAACTTGGGTAAGCATAATGTCTTGCTAGAGGCCGCTTATGTTTTGTGAATAAATGTCTAGGACATTTTTTTTTATTCACCGCCAACGTTAAGTGAACCTACGTGGTCACACGCATAGACGATCTTGTGAGCATAATGTCCACGTTCAATGAATCTAGATTGTGTCCAGATTCATTGAACGTATACAAAAAAGGGGAATCAGATTCCATATTGTATTTTCTGGTAGGTTAATAAGTAATTAATTTTATTTAATCGAATAAATGAAATTAATTACTTAATATTACTCATCTAACCATTGGATGATTATAGGAATAGACGGATCGAGATTGAACTGTCATTAGATGACAGTTAGGGTTTTGATATTGATAGCTATAAAAGGTTATGTTAACCTTTTCTTGTTGGCCAGTCCCTTTATCTCATTAAAGAAAAACAAAACCCTAAACCCTAGAACGGCGATATAGTATCTAGCCTCCTCTCTCGAAAAACGACCGATTACCGAGATAGTCGGGGATCGGCTCGAACAGCTTTTGAAACACGAAGGGGCTAGCATCCCGATCGCTTGCAGAGGAGTTCGTCGCGTGGATACCAGTAGAGGGCGAAGCATACAAAGCAGCGCCTCCACAACGAACAATAAAAACATTGAGGTAATTTCTATCCAATCGGTTTTTCTAGTATGTGCAGATCCTGTTGGTGGATTTCCGTAGTTTTATTTTACTTTGTTTTTGCCTACGGATTCCAACACTCCTAACACTATAAATAGTGCTCTTGGCCTTCAGTTGTAAATACACCTCAGAGAGAAAGTGATAAAAGTTTTATACTTTCTCTTCTCTATCTCCTCTTCTTCTCTATATATTCCTCCAATTATTTTATGTATTCACTCTATTTATTTTATCTTTCTTTATACTTTATATTCTTATCGTTTATTTCATTGTGCCGACGACGCTCCATCAAGAAGTTTCATAACATAAACAAAATTTTTTATCATTATAAACGTATTTATCGTCAATTCTAATTTTCAACAAGATGACATACATATCTAACAACAAAATGTTTACAAGTACCAATAATCTATTTGTTTGGTTGTAAAGACATACACAAAAAAAATCACTACAAGAAATTGTATTTTTTGTGAAAATAAAATTTGTCAGCATCATAAGCAACATTGTTGTCAATAATTTTTTAGGTCGTCACTTATCGTCACAAATATCTCCATCACAAATGAAATTGCAATGACTTCTTGAGAATTTGTCACAATTAAAGAATACTTTTATAGCTACATTCTTGACACAAAATTTTTTTAAAAAAAAGTGCAAAATTATGTTGTCATAATAAAACTGAATATTTGTGACGTCATGGACATTAAAAAATTGAAAATAGTAACAAAATTCTTGCCACTCTTAAATGTTTTTAGTAATGAAATTGACGTTGTCACTATTCATGGCCACCCATTGATTCATTACGTCCCATCCAATAGCTCATACAGATGGTGCATATCTGGGGCCTTAGAACCCTTAGAGCTTGTTGGAAATATTTTAGTGAAATTCGTTGGGAATGATATTTGAACCTTGATCTCTAAGATGAAGTAAAAGTATATCCACTGTGCTGTTGATTTTTTATGTCATAGTTTCACTTTTATTATATATAATCTATACAATCAATATAATCATCTAATTAACAAAATAATATCAATACACCAAAATAAAACTATTAAGTAACTAATTTATAATTTAGAAAATCAATAACTATTTTTTTAAAGAAGAAAATCAATAATCATTAAAAATTATATTCGCTTATTGATAAATAAAACATACTCAATTAATTGAATTCACTAATCATTTTTTTTCTTTCCTTAAGTTTAAAAAAACATATAATTTCTCTAAGCACGTCTAATTAGAATATTTTTATTGGTTATTATTTAGTATATCATTCTGAAATTTATTTTAGGTTGCAGTATTTGTAGCAATTACAGTTTTTTAAGAAAAAAAAGATTATTTACATTTATTTTTTTAATATAAGTAAAATTTTAAAATACATGTATCTATCTTAATACTAGAATACAACATTAATAAGTAAGAAAAATTATAGTTATGTGAGTGTATATATATATCTTATATAGACAATCACTATTCAAACTAATATAATATAGTGATTTATATAGAAACCAAAAGTCAAGGGTTCAAATTGAATTTTATGTTTGAAAATTTCTTTCATAAATTAATGTAAATTAAGTGTATATATATAAATCTATCTATATACATAATTATATAAATTAAATATATCTGACATACACTTCTATGTATATTAGTAAAAAAATCATGCTTCTGCTATAATTGTTGAAGAAAAAAATAAACTATAAAACTATAGAGTGCCAAACAAGATGATGGAACTGATTACGATTAAGATATATATATATATATACTTGCATCAATTTTGAGAGAATATGTATATACGATCAAGTACAAAAAAAAATTTGAAAATGAACTATGAGTAATAATGACCACAATGAAATTTTTTTTTATTGTGATGGATTGATATTTTTACTAGTTTTTGGGCTTAATTTGATATTTATTTTAATTAAATTTTAGTGTAAATTGAGCGGAATTAATACAAATAATCTCCTTTATACTTTATTTAAATTATATGGGCTCAAGTGAAGATAAGGAGAAGTTGACAACCAAACTGTAAAAGGAAAAGTTAATTTAGTTAATCCAGCACGAGAATAGTGAGCCAAATGCGTGAATTCTTTACGATAAGAAACCGACACCGGATCCTCACAAAAACCAGTGCCGGATTTAATTGATTCCCAATCCAGAAAGTTTTCGCATCATCAACCCACGAGCCGATTTGGTTCTAAACTCATCCGGCGCCAGAATCATCGCGCTTTCTAGCAACTGCCATCTTTCATATTTTATTTTTAATTTTTTAATTATTTTTATTTAAGTAATTTTAGAATTATAGTTTTAAGAAATTTCCTTTTCCTTTTATTGTTTGTTTTAGAGTTCTAGTTTTTAGTAATTTCCTGATACTTTTTTGGGTTTTGATTTGTAACCTATTTAAACAGAGGAGTTTAGGCTTTACTTCAGAGATCTCTATTATTATTGAAGACTTGGAAGACTGATTTGGGAGCAGCTTTCCAGGCTTTTTCTAAACCTTCTTTTTATTTATTATTTATTATGTGTAGCTAAGTCTTTTTGTGACTAAGGCCTCCTTTGAAGGTCAAAACTTTTATAAATATGATTGTTTTTATTTAAAGATTCTATCTTTCATCTTGTTTTGGTTATTTGTTATTTCAATTTTCTGATCAATTATTGCATGTTAATACATTGTATCTAGTGGCCAAGAGGTACTAAGTTTAATTGGATCAATGTAATAAAAACATATCGTAAAAGTGACTAGAGATAGATTTAGTTTCTTTGTGCTATTTCTAATAAGTAGGAAACGGAAGTTAGGAAAGGTCCATAGAGGTGTATGCGGTCTTGTTTCTTAAAATCACATTGGGATATGATTAGTTTATTAGCAAGGCTATGAGCTTTTCAACCAAGAGAATGTGTCTAGCTTATTTTTGGGAATTCCACTATTAACTAGATCAAGAATTAATTAAGAATAAATCAACCATAGGCATAAAAGGAGTACACTAGATTATGAGTGCCTTAGTAAGTTCTTTATTTTTGTTTGTTATTTGTTTTAATTATTAGTCTTCATTAGTTTTACTCTTAATCGCTCAAATATATATATATATTTTGTTTAAGTCTGATTAGAAGTAGATGAGTTCACCAATTGAATAGCAATCCTCGTGGGACGATCTTTGTTCATCATTATAGTATTTGCTTGATATTTGTACACTTGCAAATTTCACAAACATATTGTAACGGTATTTTATAGTCACAAACTAACTAAATCTTTTAGTAACATGAGTTTTCTTATAATAAGTATAAATTTGAGTGACAAAGAAATTTTCATCACAATTAGTACAAATATAGTGATAAAACTATATTTTGTCACAAATAAGTTATTAGTGACAATACTTCAGTGACAAAATAAATTACATCACTGTTAATGTATCATTAGTGACAACTCAATTAGGAAAAATATTAACTCATCACAAATACTATGATATTAGTGACAAAAAAATAGGTTCTCCCAACTAATATGTACGATAGTGTCACTCATTATTTTTGTCGCAATAAAGCTCTTATTTGTGATAAAATGACATAGGTCATAGAAAAGTTGTTATTAAAACTCTTCATTCTTGTAGTGAACACATTGCTCAACCAGAGCTCTAATGAGGTGGTGTCTGATTTCGATGTGTCGGTCTTGCTATGTTTCATTGGATTCTTTTTTATTTTGTTCGCACTTATGTTATCACAAAACATGATCAATCGCTTTTGTGCTATACCATAGTCATTCAAAATTTGCTTCATGTGCAACAACTTCTAGCTCTAATTTACTCTTCTTCAACTATTGAGAGTGAGATTTAATTCTGCTTCTTGAGTACCATAATACTAGGTTGTTTCCAACATAGAAGCATCCACCGATGTGCTTTTTTTATATCATCACAATTCCCTGCCTAATCATCATCACTATATCCTACTGGGTATGCTGTGGTGTCTTTGCTGTAGAAAAATCCATGATTGGTTGTGACATTCACATATCTCAATATATGATTCACTTCTTCTTTTGTGACTCCTCATGATTTCTTTGATATCCTGCACACACATGTACATTGAAAGCTTTGCCAGGTTGACTAGTTATCGTATAGAGAAGATCAATAATCATGCTTCTATATTCATATTGGTCGACACTCATTCCTTTTCATCCTTTGTGATCTTGAGTGTAGTGCTCAAGGGTGTTCTTCCAATATTTTCACTATCCACTTCAAACTTCTTAACAAGACCACGTTTATACTTTGATTGTGACAAGAAGATTCCTTCCTTCATTTGTTTGATCTACAATCCAAGAAAGAATGTTAGTTCTCTAACTAGTCATCTTAAACTCAGTCCTCATGGATGTGATGAATTCATCTATAAGTTACTTGGAGGTATATCCAAACACAAGGTCATCAACATAGACCCGTGTGATGAGAACATGTTGTGCTATCTTTTTGACAAACATTGTTTTGTCAACACCTCCTCATTTAACCTCTATTCAACAAATAATTGGTCAGTCTTTCATACCATCCTCTTGGGGCCTGTTTCAACCCATACAGTGCCGCTTTCAGTTTGCACATATAGTCAGGATGCTTCAGATTGCAAAAACCCTTGGGTTGTTCAACATATGGTTCTTCCTACAGTATACCATTTAGGTAGGCACTTTTTACATCCATATGTTGTAGTGTGAACTGCTTGGCACAGGTAATTGACACTAGAAATCGCACTGATTCAACCTGTGTAACTAGTGTAAACGTCTCATAAATATCCAGACCTTCCACTTTAGTGTATCATTGTGCAACCAATCTCGTGTTGTTCCATATGATGTTACTGTGCTCATTAGTTTTGTTTTTGTATACCTCTTTATTTCCAATAACCTTCACACCATCTTGCCTAGGAACAAGTTCTCATGCATCATTTTTCTCAAACTGTTGCAGTACGTCTTGATAGAGTTGATTTTTAATGCAAATAAATACCTTAAATTTTAATTATTAGCCTTTGAAAATATTTTATTTATTAATTAGTCACAATTATTTTATTTAATTTATTTTATTTATCTTTGTGCATATTTCTAAAAAAAATAGAAAATAAAGATTCCATATTAAATTCGGTAAAGGGAAGAAAGAGTGCGTATGGTCATTGGGGAAGAGAAGATAAAAAAATAATAATAATAAAACATATTACGTGCTGCAGTATTTGAATCCTTTAAGGATTAGGATTAGAACTTTAGTAGAATACTTTAAGGATTAGGATTTTGCTTCTCTTTTGTCTATATATAGAAGAGCCACACAAGAAGGGTGAGGGGAAGATTAAGAAAAAAAGAGGAGAGCTGCGGGAGGAGATAGCAGTAGCTGCCCGAGCTGGAACGAGAGAAAAAAGAAAAGTAGCTGCAAGACGGCCACATTTGAAGCAGCAAATCTAAGGAGGAGCAGCGAAAAATTATTTGGAAGAAAAAGCTATGATCTACAAATTGGTTCCTTCTTTCCCTTTTAACCATGAACTAATTTTCTTTTTAAAATGTTGATGAAACTCTAGCCATGTAACTTTGGTTTATTTTATTTTTGGAGATTTATTATATTATGTATATGATTACATATCTTGGGATGTTCTTGGTTTGATGTAATTAATTCTTTGTGATTGTTCTTGTAGAATAATTACTTGGGTTAATTGATACTTTTATCCATGCTTAATTCTTGTAGTCTTGAGTTTGAGAGATGTGTGATTTTTGTAGGTATATTGTAGTTTTTAGAATTGAATAGTTCGTGCTAATTTTATATGATTTATGTCATAGAATTGAATAAGTCATGCTAATGGTTAGATGGGTTATCTCATGTATTTAAGCACAATATATTTCTTTAGTGAATCGAACCTTGTAGCCTAGGTCACCACATAAAGGTATAATCTTTTCTCTTATTTAAAATTAAATCATTGTTATATAGGTTAGTGGTGGATTCAAGGTTCTAAATCATCTCTTTAGTTAAGCTCCTGTTATCTTTAATTTAGTTATTTTATTTATTATTTTTACTTAATTTAGGAATAAGTTTAAGATAATAAAATTTGATTCTTCTTTCTATAAAACTAATTTAGAAAGATAGTAATGTAAGTAGTTAAGCCTTTATTTGTGATTCGATACCCTGATACTTCCGTATTTCATTGATCTTGCGTACTTGGAAGTATTGGGTTTAAAACTTTGTTAGAAAAATCCCCGACTAACGTATTGCTTGTCTTTGACCCAATATTGATCAGCAATTGCCTCTTTGATATTTTTTGGCTCAATTGTGGAAGTGTAACACACCATACTGATCATTTTAGCCATCTCAAGGTAATTAACGTTCTTTTTCCCCCTTGAGTTTTTCCTATTGTAATGTGTCCAACAATATCCGTTGGATGATTCTTTAAAACCCTGAATTCAAATTTTTGGGGTTTAGTGGCTATTTGATGTCACATTCATCCATATCCACTAAGTGACTGAGTCATCCTTTGTTGTGTGTTCATGATAGTGTGGGGCAACTATGTCTACAGGGTAATCAACATTCTCGATAGCAGAGTTCTTTGGTTCCTCTTACTATGCTCTACATCTTATCATGCAATATTCATAGATTCTATCGCAACACTAGTGCATTAGTTAAAGAAATGAAAGGCATGATTATTCATAGAATATCCCATAAATATTCCTTATCATCTCGTGCATCGAATTTTCCTAAGTGTTTTCTGTCGCTTAGAATATAACACTTACTTCCAAGAACATAAAGATAGTTCAATTTGGGCTTCCTCTCCTTCTTGATTTGATAGGCTATCTTGTTTATCATAGGTCTTAGAAAGACTCTATTGATTATGTGTACCGTAGTGTTGGCAGTTTCAGCCCACCAGTTGTCTACCATATTCTTGGCATTCAATATTACATATACCATATCTTGAATGGTTCTGTTCTCTGTCTCAAAAACTCCATTTTGTTGTGGAGTCTTTGGTGGGGAGAACATATGTTTGATCCTGCTTGCTTCACAGAAATATGATAACAAGCTGTTCTAAAATTCTTTGCAATGATCACTCTTCAAACGCTTTAGTGTTGATCCTTTCTTGGTCTGTATGTTTAGACATATATTTATAAAAGCTCCAAATGTGTTAGACTTGTTTTGAGGAAGTCAATCCATGTCTATCTTGAGAAGTCATCTACACAAAGTGTATACCTCTTTCCACCAATGCTTTCTATCTGTGTTTGTCCAAAAGAATTTATGTGTAGAAGTTCCAAAACATGAGTTGTTGTGATGCCTCTAACCTGTGTGTGCTTTACTCTGGTTAGCTTTCCGGCTTGGCAATCACCCAACAACAATCCACAGTCCTTTCTTAACAGAAGTATCCCTCGAGCTATTTTCTTACTTCCAAGCTTATGTAGCAGCTTGTAGTTCACATGACGAAGCCTTTTGTGCCATAGTTCCACATCGTATATTTGCACTGTCATACTCATAGTATCTGTTAGCCCTAAGAGCATTATTGCATATGATTTTGATTATGATTTACATATGTTTGTGTGATGAAATATTAAGCTTAGTTTCAATAGAACAAAAGAAGCATACTTGAAGTCTCAAGGCTACACTTTTAGAAGCAAAAGATCTTGGTGATCAAGGCAAAATGAAGGAGAAAAAATCAAGGCATTGAAGACCTTGAAGACTTATGTCTTAGTTGGGGATGTGCTAAGGTATTTCTTTGTAAAACTCCCTAACTCTCATCTTTAATTGTTGATCATGTATGAAGCTCCTTGGATGAATTTCTTTCCATAAACTATTCTTAAAAAATCCAAGTATTTTTGATAGATTTTTTGATGTCTTCGAAAGTTTTCTTACCTCTAAACGAGTATCAAGAATACATGTTTTGAAGTGTTTTTGAAATGTGAAGGAAAGTTTTTTTGTTTAAGGAAAACTGGCTTTTAAATCTTTCTCAAAAAAGGGTCATCCGATTTTTAGAACTGGTCATTCGATTTTCAAAACTGGTCATCCGATTTTAAAACTGGTCATCCGATTTTTTCCAAGGGAGAAAAATCGGACCTCCTATTTTAAAATCGATCGTCCAATTTTTCTAGCTTTAGAAAAATTGGTCGTTCGATTTTTAAGAGTGATCATCCGATTTTTCTAGGATGCATCCGAATCTTTGTTTCAATATCGGTCGTCCTATTTTATAAAATGGCTCATCCGATTTTCATGTATAAGGAAATCGGACGTTCGTTTTTAGAAACCGGTCGTCCGGCTTTGCTTTTTACTGTGAAAAATATTACCGCTACACAGAGTAACGACTAATTTTTTTCTTCATATATATATTAATTTTTGATCAACTGCAAAAAGATGGGAGTTGATTGAAAATTGATTGAGATAATTTTAGAACATTTAAAGAGCTTTAAAAGTGCATTCTTTCATATATCTTCATCTCATAAAAACAAATAGAAAAATCTTCTTGGAGTTTCATTGTTGATCATCCATCAAAGGAGAAGTAAAGAGGAGCTTGTAGAAGTATTCCATTGAGTTGTATCTTCCTCTTCTCAAGCTCATTTGGTAACATTGTTCCTTACTCTTCTTATTCTTTTATTGTGATCAAAAGTTTGTGGAAAACCCTTTGGGTGATCCTTTGATAAATTTGTTGTATTGTTGTGTTGTGTAAACTTTGAGGTTTTTGTGTAAAACCCTTGAAGGGTGATCCTCATTGTGTTGTTGTGTAACCAACTTTGAAGATAGTGGATTTGTGAAATCCTTGGGTTGAGTCTCAAGGTAGTGGATGTAGCTCTTTGAGAGAGTGAACCACTATAAATTATTGTGCATGTTTTTTAAAGTTTAATTCTATGCTCATTGCTTGATTGCCAAAACTATAAGATTTTGTTTGGTGTGGATTTTTATCAAAAAGAGTTTTAGAATTCTTTCACAAATAAATTGGAGGTTTATCTTTCTATTCACAAAAAAGAATTTTCAAAATTAGCAAAAAACCTTGTTAATCCCCTCTAAGGTTTTTCAATTGGTATTAGATCGAGTCTTCTTTTGTTAAGGCTTCATATCCTTAGAAGTAAAAGATCCTTTTTCAAATGGCTAGTATTTCAAACTTACCCTATGTAGAAGGCTCTTCTACGAATAGTCCTCCTCTTTTCAGTGGTACAAATAATACTTTTTGGAAATCTAGAATCAAAATATATATTTTTGTTCTATTAACTTTAATCTTTGGAGCATTGTAAAGAAAGGACCTTATGTTCCTAAAAAGGATGGAATAGTCAAGAAGGTTGAAGAAACTGATGAGCTTGACTCAATAAAGATGACTTTAAACTTTCAAGCTATGAATATATTGAGTTGTGCTTTGGATGCTAATGAATACAATAGAGTGAGTGGATGCGACTCGGCTCATGAAATGTGGAAGTTACTTGAAGTAACTCACAAAGGTGCCACTCAAGTGAAAGAGTCAAAGTTGGCTATGTTTGTGAGAGATTATGAGCTATTCATGATGAAACAATATGAAAGCATTAGTGACATGTTCAGAAGGTTCACCAACATCACAAATGGCCTAAAGGCGTGTAGGAAAGAGTACACAAGGGGAGAAGTAAATAGAAAGATTTTTTATTCACTCCCAAAAGCATGGCAACCAAAAGCTCTTGCCATTGAGGAATCAAAAGATTTAAGACAACTTCCTATTGAAGAACTCACAGGATCTCTCCTCACCTATGAGATGAAAATAAAAAGATTAGATGAAATAGAAGATGAAGACAAAGAAAGAAAAGGCATAGCACTCAAAGTGAATGTTGATGCTCATACATGCTCGTCAAACAATGAAGATGAGATTAAGGATATGGCCTTAGTAATGAGGAAATTTAAAAGATTTTACTAGAAATACTTCAACAAAAGAGGAAAGAATCCTCCATTCAAGAAAGGAGGACAGAGTTTATCACTCTTTAAGGTTAGATGCTTTGAATGCAATAGCACCGACCACCTTGTAGCCAATTGTCCTCAGGCTATTGAAAAAGAAAAAGGAGCATTGGAAGCCAAGCTTGAAGCCTTAAAGAAAAAGAAGAAAGGCAAGGGACTTATTGGTGGATGGGATCAAGATACAAGTGAAAGTGAAGGTGATGAAAAGTCAAACATATGCTTCATTACAATGGAGAATGAGGTACAATCTTCACCCTCTAACTCTTCTAGTCTCATTGATGATATTTGTGATGATGATCCTAGTACTATGCTTATTGAAATGTATGGTGAATGCAAAAAGGTTTCAAAAAGAATCAAAGACTTGAAAAACAAAATTCAAGTTTTGCTTGATGAAAACTGAAAACTTATTTGTGAAAATAAATCTCTCCTTGAGTCTTTAGAAATCTTGAAAAATGAAAAAGGCTGTTCAAACAAAAATTTTCAAAAACTTGTTTTAGAAAACAAGAAGCTTTGTGAGAAGGTTTCCTCTCTTGAAAAATGTTTGATCAATTATGAATCTTTAAAGAAAAAGGTGAATGATCTCATTTTGTGCATTGAAAGATTTACTCAAGGAAAAGAAATTTTTGAAAAACTTCTTGCTTCACAAAGATCTCCTTATAATAAATATGGCATTGGATACAACCACTTTAATGCTTCTTCAAAGCAAACATATTTTGTTAAAGATGCTTCATCCTTCTACCATTTTTGTTGCACCTATTGTGAAAAGAGTGGTCACAAAGCCAGCAAATGTTTTATAAAAAGAAAGATTGAAAGGGGAGTAAAAACCCATTTGGAAAATAAAAGAAAATCCAACTAACATTCATGGACCCAAAAAGACATGGGTACCAAAAGTCTTTTCTACTTCTTCTTTTGTAGGAACACAAGTCAAGGTCATCTAAATGGTACTTGGATAGCGGATGCTTAAGACACATGACCGGATATGCATTCCTCATGAATAAGCTAAGAGAAACCGAAGGTTGCTTTGTTACTTTTGGAAGGATCATCGGTATAGGTTACATTGGATATAGTTTATCTTCTTTAATTAAGGAAGTTCTTTTAATTGATGGTTTGAAGTTTATTTTATCTAGTAATAGTCAATTGTGTGATTATGGGTACAAAGTTGTTTTTGAAAGTGAATCTTCTTCTATCATAAACAAGCTTGTGAACAAAACTATTTTTGTTGCAAGAAGAGTTGGTATATGTCTATGTCTTTTATCTTGAAGTTCTCATTTCTCAAAACTTATAGTGTCTCTCGGTTCATGGTGATGATGTACTTTTGTGGCATAGAAGGCTTGGCCATGTTAGTGTGGATTTGCTAAACCAACTTTCTTCTAAAGAACTTGTTAGAGGATTGCCAAAACTTACTTTTGAGAAAACCAAACTTTGTGATGCTTGCCAATTTGGAACACAAATAAAATCTTCTATTAAACCAAAGAAAACTATTTCAACTTCGAAAGCTTTAGAACTCATTCACATGGATTTATTTGGACTAATGAGGACCGTTAGTCTTGATGGAAAGAGGTATGCCTTTGTTGTTGTTGTTGATTTTTTCTAAGATTGACTTAGACTTTATTTTTAAGCCAAAAGGATGAAGCATTTCATGAATTTGTTAAATTATTCAAAAGAGTCCAAACCTCCCTTGATTACAAATTGATTTCTATAAGAAGTGATAATGGGAGAGAATTCAACAACCAAGATTTTACAAAACTTTGTGATGATTTATGTATTTTACATAAATTTTCGGTAGCCAAAACTCCTCAACAAAATGGATTTGTGGAAAGGAAAAATAGAACTTTACAAGAAATGGCAAGGTCAATGCTTTGGGAAAATTCCCTTCCTAAATATTTTGGGCCGAGGCCGTTAACACCCGCATGCTACATTATGAATCGTGTTCTCTTGAGACCATTTTTTTAAAAAAGGAAAAACTCTTTTTGAACTTATTTTCAACAAAACCCCCTCAATTGGCTACTTCAAAGTTTTTGGATGCAAATGCTCTATCTTAAACACCAAGGAGAATCTTGGAAAATTTGATTAAAAAAAAATTCTGATGAGGGATTTTTTCTTGGTTACTCTTCAAACAAAAAGGCCTATAGAATTTATAACAAAAGAATGTTATGTTGTGAAGAGTCTATTCATTTATATTTTGATGAAACTAACATTTTTGACAAGAAAGATGATGATGATATAGATTACACTCTAAGCTACCAACCTTTGTACACTCAAGCAATGGAAGAACATGCTTATGGAGGAAGAAGAGATTGAAGTAAAACAAGAAAATGATCAAGAAGCTCAAAGTCCTCCTCAAGTTGTGATATATCCAAAGGGACACTCCAAGGATGAAATCATTGGTGATGTATCACAAGGGGTAGAACAAGAAGGTACTTTATTGACAACTTTGCCCTATTATCCCAAATTGAACCTAAGTTTATAGATGATGCTTTGTGTGATGTGTTTTGAATTATTGCTATGCAAGAGGAATTAAATCAATTTGAAAGAAACAAAGTTTGGACTTTAGTCCCTAGACCACGTGATCACCCCGCCATTGGCATACAATGAGTTTTTTGAAATAAACTAAAGATTATGGAGAAGTTATTAGAAACAAAGCTAGACTTTTTGCCCAAAGATTCAATCAAAAAGAAGGCATAGGTTTTGATAAAACTTTTGCTCCGGTTGCTAGACTTGAATCCATTAGGATGCTTTTAGCTTTTACTTGTTTTAAAAGGATTCAAGCTTTTTCAAATGGATGTTAAGAGTGCTTTTTCTAAATGGTGATATTGAGGAGGAAGTTTATGTTGAACAACCTCCCGGTTTTGTGCATGAAAAATTTATAAATTATGTTTACAAACTTTCAAAAGCACTCTATGGTTTAAAACAAGATCCAAGAGCTTGGTATAAGAAATTAAGTGATTTTCTAATTGGTATTATGTTATCTTGATGCCATATTTTTTTTTATAGACTTCATGATGATCTTTAATGTTGAAAGTCCAATTGTAGTTACCCTTTCTATGATCCCTTGTAGTCTCTCCCAAATATCTTTTTGATTTATGACAAAAGGGGGAGAAATATGTGCAAGAACTAAGGGGGAGAAATAGTTGCAAGATGCTTATTGTGTTGCTTTAAATTTCATGCTTTGTTTTGGTTGGCTACATATCTTATGGAGTTACCTTGATAATTATTTGATGCCATTCTTGGTGTGAAGCATGCTTTTAAGATGAGCTTATTTTTTTCCTAAAACCTTGGCATGTTTTCAAATTCATAGGGGAGTTATCTCCCTTATGGTATTTTTGTATGCTTTACTATTATTAATGATATTTTTGAAGCATCACTATATTTTTATACTTGCTCTTTTGTTCTTCTTGCATATGTATTTGTCATAATCAAAAAGGGGGAGATTGTTAGCCCTAAGGGCATTATTGCATATAATTTTGATTATGATTTACACATGTTTGTGTGATGAAAAATTAAGCTTAGTTTCAAATAGAACAAAAGAAGCATATTTGAAGTCTCAAGGCTACACTCTTAGAAGCAAAAGATCTTGGTAATCAAGGCAAAATGAAGGAGAAAATATCAAGGCATTGA
This sequence comes from Catharanthus roseus, assembly GCA_028651295.1. Classification (NCBI taxonomy): domain Eukaryota; kingdom Viridiplantae; phylum Streptophyta; class Magnoliopsida; order Gentianales; family Apocynaceae; genus Catharanthus; species Catharanthus roseus. The sequence continues at coordinate 3,348,124 of JAPQWS010000107.1, read as the reverse complement.
AGACCTTGAAGACTTATGTCTTAGTTAGGGATGTGCTAAGGTATTTCTTTGTAAAACTCCCTAACTCTCATCTTTGATTGTTGATCATGTATAAAGCTCCTTGGAGGAATTTCTTTCTATGAACTATTCTTAAGAAATCCAAGTACTTTTGATAGAGTTTTTGATGCCTTCAAAAGTTTTCTTATCTCTAAAAGATTATCAAGAATACATGTTTTGAAGTATTTTTGAAATGTGAAGGAAAGTTTTCTTTGTTTAAGGAAAACTGGCTTTTCAATCCTTCTCAAAAAAGGGTCATCCGATTTTCAGAACTGGTCATCCGATTTTTAAAACTGGTAATCCGATTTTAAAACTAGTCATCCGATTTTTTCCATGGGAGAAAAATCGGACGTCCTATTTTAAAATCGGTCGTCCGATGTTTCTAGCTTTAAAAAAATCGGATGTCCTATTTTAAAATCGATCATCCGATGTTTCTAGCTTTAGAAAAATCGTTCGTCCGATTTCTAAGAGTGATCATCCGATTTTTCTAGGATGCGTCCGAGTCGTTCTGTTTCAATATCGTTTGTCCTATTTCAGGAAAGCGCTCATCCGATTTTCTTGTATAAGGAAATTGGACGTCCGTTTTAGAAACCGGTCGTCCGGTTTTTCTTTTTACTATGAAAAATATTACCGTTACACAGAGTAACAGCTACTTTTTTTCTTCATATATATATTGATTTTTAATCAGCTGCAAAAAGATGGATTTGATTGAAAATTGATTGAGATCATTTTAGAACATTTAAAGAGCTTTAAAAGTACTTTCTTTCATATATCTTCATCTCATAAAACAAATAGAAAAATCTTCTTGGAGTTTCATTGTTGATCATCTATCAAAGAAGAAGTAAAGAGGAGCTTGTAGAAGTATTCCATTGAGTTTTATCTTCCTCTTCTCAAACTTATTTGGTAACATTGTTCCTTACTCTTCTTATTCTTTATTGTGATCAAAGGTTTGTGAAAAACCCTTTGGGTGATCCTTTGATAAATTTTTTGTACTGTTTTGTTGTGTAAACTTTGAGGTTTTTGTGTAAAGCACTAGAAGGGTGATCCTCATTGTGTTGTTGTGTAACCAACTATGAAGATAGTGAATTTGTGAAATCTTTGGGTTGAGTCTCAAGGTAGTGGATGTAGCTCTTTGAGATAGTGAACCACTATAAATTGTTGTGCATGTTCTTTAAAGTTTAATTCTATGCTCATTGCTTGGTTGCCAAAACTCTCAGATTTTGTTTGGTGTGGATTTTTATCAAAAAGAGTTTTAGAATTCTTTCACAAATAAATTGGAGGTTTATTTTCTATTCACAGAAAAGATTTTTCAAAATTAGCCAAAAACCTTATTCACCCCCCTCTAAGATTTTTCAGTTTCCCTAACAACATTTATGATAACAATCGTGTGTTGTCTTGGTTCTTGTTATTATGCATTGTTCATCGATCTTCTTTAATCGCATAACACCTCTTTTTATCAAACTACACAAACAGGTCTTCATCACACAACTGATTAGTGCTTATCAAGTTTGCCTTCATCCCTTACACATGCAATACATTCTTTAGCTTAGGCATTCCTTCTACATTTAGCATACCCATGCTAACTACATTATTCTTTACTCCATAACCAAATGTAACACTTCCTCTCCGACTTTTAGTGTAGTGAGTCAAGCATTTTTTTGTTTCTAGTCATGTATCTTAAACACCTGCTCAAGATACCACATATAACACATGTTAACAGTTAGGGATAACTGTGCATATTTCTTCCCAGATCATCTTTTCTAATCCCGATCCAACGAGTGACCTTTTCACCTTTTGCATAGCTGGGAACATGTGTTTGCAGCTTCCTCCCTTGCTTGAGATCTTTGTCTCTTCGGTTACACTGATGTCACACATGTCCTATCATCATACAATAATTGCAGACAATGGGAGGTCTTAGTATGACCCTCCTTAGCTTCCCTTGAATATCACTCATTCCCAGGATGAAACTCACTGAGGATTCATTTGATGGTTGTTTTTGGAGAATTTGAAGAACACAAACACAAAATTGTGGCTAAATAATAAAAAGATATGAAAGAAGAAGCAAATAGATCTTCTTGTATGCATGGGGAGAATCAACAAGGCTTGAAAGAGCCTCACCATCCTCCACACTTCACGAAACACCTATATTCCCAACCAACACCAATTAAGGAATAGGTACCTCAAGGGATACATAAGATTTGGAAATTAGACTTGCAATTCTCAATTTGAAGATTCAATTCCTTGCCTTGAATTATACAACGGAAACTCTTAATTTACAAGGAAAAAGAAGAAAACTCAAGAGCCATAGTTTTTCCCTCTTTGATTGCTCAATAATGTCAAGCTTTTGGCCGAATGGCTGCCAGCATAAGAGTATTTATAGTGGTCGTTACAATTAGTTTCCAACCCTAGGTATTAGACTAGTTTAAAAAGGGTTTAGAAAATAATAAGACCATTTAGGTATAAGTAAAATAAGTTTACAACAAAGATGTATAGTTAAGGGAGTTCAATCTCCCCTAAAAGGTCACCAGTCGAGATCTACCGGCGATGGTAGGTCAAGACCTACCGTCTGTGGTAGGTCATTTATCTTTAGCTCTTCCCTGGCCAGAACCTTACTGCCAACGGTAGGGTAGACCTACCGTTGATGGTAGGTTGAGTGACAATCCTTCTTCCTCAGGCTGAAACCTACTCCGACGGTGGGGTGTAACCTAGCGTTGATGGTAGGGTCCAGAGTGACTCTCTCCTTTTATTTTGAAGCTTTAAAACCTTCCAAGCTTGCTTCTTTGGATTCCTCTAATTGTACCTTGGACAATAGAAAGGTTTTAGAACCTCCAAAGTCTTATCCTAGTTCTTCTAGCATGTGCTAAGTGAAGTCCAAGAGCATCTTCTCAAATAACGTCGTTATCCCTTTGTATTCGTCATCCATCCTCTTGGCTCTTCCCCTTGTGATCAGTCCTTGGAACAATTCCACCGTCTCTTGTGCATCTGGGGTCATACCATCCGCTCTGCATTTGAAAGGATTTTTTCTCAAATCCGCTTCTAAATCAAAGAGAGATAAGTTAGAAACATTGAATGTAGCGCTAATTTTATACTCATTGGGAAGATCAATCTTGTAAGCATTGTCGTTGATCTTTTCAAGGACTTGAAACTGTCCACTGCCTCTAGAGTCCAATTTGCCCTTACAGAGGTTAGAAAATTGTTCTTTTCGCAAATGTACCCAAACCCGATCTTCGGGCTCAAAGTTACCTTCGTCAGCCCTTGATTCTTTCTAGAAGTCACCTTTTCATTCTTCCTCTCAATGTGTTCACGAACCGTGGCATGAATAGATCGAACGAACTCAGCGTTTCTTTTACCATCCCAACTCAGTTGATGGTCAATTGGCGATGCCATCAAATCTAATGGAGTTAGTGGATTAAAGTCATAGACAACTTCAAATGGAGAAAACATAATAGTAGAATGAGAAGCCCTATTAAAAGCAAATTCAATGAGTGGAAAACATTCTTCCCACTGTCTAATAGGATTTTTTAGGATAGCCCTAAGAAGTTGGCCTATAGTCTTATTTAGTACCTCGGTTTATCCATCCATTTGAGGATGACAAGGAGTGGAGTAAAGTAAGTTAGTTCCTAGTTTTTTCCATAACACTTTCCAAAAATGACTAACAAACTTGGTATTTCGGTTTAAAACTATAGTTCTAGGCATGCCATGTAATCTTACAACTTCATTAAAGAATAAACTAGCAATATGAGATGCATCATCTTTATTTCAACAAGCAATGAAATGTGACATTTTTGAAAAACGATCAACAACAACAAAGATAGCATCCTTTTTGGATGAAGTCCACGAAAGTCCCAAAATAAAATCCATGGAAACATCCTCCCAAGGAGCTTTGGCAACCGGTAAAAAGGTATACAAACCATGAGGCAACGAAGATGATTTTGCATGCTTACATCCAAAAAACTACCCGTAAATCTTTCAACATCTCTTTTCATTTTAGGCCAAATGAAATGCTCATGTAAAATATCATAGGTTTTAGCTATGTCAAAATGACCCATAAGACCACCCCGATGAGCTTCTTTAACAAGCAATGCGTAATGGTTCCACTAGGAATGCAATGTTTCCGTTCTATAAACAAAAATCCATCCTTCACATAAATATTATCCCAAGGAGCAATCAAACATGCACTAAAGACACTATCAAAATCAACATCACTAGAATACAAGTCTTTCAAAATTTCAAACCCAAGTAATTGTGAATGTAGTGAAGTGAAAAGTGTATACCTTCGTGAGAGTACATCGGCAACGACATTCTCTTTTCCTTTCTTGTAGTGGATGACGTAGGGAAACGTCTCAATGAATTCCATCCACCACGCATGCCTCTTGTTGAGCTTTTGTTGACCCTTCAAATATTTCAACAACTTATGGTCAGTGTGGATGACAAACTCCATTGGCCACAAATAATGTTGCCAATGCTTCAAGGTCTTTACCAAGGCATACAACTCCTTCTCATACTTGGAGTAGTGTAATGTGGCTCCTAACAACTTCTCACTAAAGTAGTCAATGGGTCTCTTATCTTGCATTAGCCCCCCTCCAATTCCTACTCCCGAAGCATCGCACTCTATCTCAAACATCTTATCTTTTCATTGTTTTTTCTTCAAAGCATTGAACGCTAGCTCTTGAGCTTTTCCCCTATTAAACCCATTGGTTTTCTTGATGACCTCGGTGAGAGGACTAGCAATGGCGCTAAAGTCCTTGATAAATTTCTGGTAGAAACTAGCCAACCCATGAAAGCTTCTAACTTCGGTATTGGCCAATCCTCTATTGCCTTCACCTTGTCAAGGTCCACTTGTAATCCCTTGGAACTAACAATGTAGCCAAGAAAGGTTATCTTTTCTAAACCAAAAATTAACATTTTCCCAAATTGGCATATAATTGTTCTCTCCTCAGCACCAAGCAATCTTGTCTAATATGTTGCAAATAAGCCTCATACGTTTTGCTATAGACTAAAATGTCATCGAAATACACGACAACAAATTTCCTAATAAATTCACCAAAACATGATGCATCAATCTTGTAAACGTGCTAGGCGCATTGGTAAGACCAAAAGGCATGACAAGCCACTCATAAGAACCAAATTTAGATTTAAAAGTGGTTTTCCATTCATCTCCTTTTTTCGTTCAGATTTGATGATAGCTTGATTTCAAATCAATTTTAGAGAAAATCATGGAACCATGCAATTCATCAAGTAAATCATCTAACCTAGGAATGAGATGATGATATTTCACAGTTATATTATTGATTGCCCTACAATCAACACACATACTCCAACTACTATCCTTTTTAGGGACTAGACGTACCGGTACTGCACATGGGCTAAGACTCTCTTGAATGTGGCCTTGGGGCTCCTCCATTTGTTGTTGAAGTTCCTTAGTCTCTTAGGGTGAGCTTTTATATACGGGTCGGTTTGGCAAAACGGCTCTGGCAACAAAATCAATTTGGTGCTCTATTCTTCTCAAGGGTGGCAATCCTCTGGGCATATCCTCTAGGAAAACGTGTTCAAACTCCTTGATGACACCTACAATAGCTTGATACAAAGAAGAAACAATTTCATTGTTCGAAGACACGTAAGCTCCTTTGTACATAAGGAGTAAGATGGTTTCTTTTGCCTCAATAGCCTCACAAATCTCACTCTCCTTAGTAAAGAAACTCAACCTAGTCCCTCCCTTTCCCTCGTTTATTACCACTCCCTTTTTTTTTTCGCTTGAACTTTCTCATTCTGTTGAGACTCTCCTCTACTTTCTTCCCCTCTTTTATGTTTTTCTTTTTATTCTCCAACTCCTTTTCCTTCATTTTAACTTGCTCTTGATAACATTGGGAATGGGTTGAGATGTTTGAGACATATCTTGACTCCATCTTTGTCAAAGGAATAGGTGTTCTTGTGCTCATCTTGGGTAGCCCTTCTATCAAAATGCCATGGTCTTCCAAAAAAAGGTGTCCATCTTGCATGGACACAACGTCGCAAAGGATCTCATCCTTATACCTCCCTATAGCAAAGGTCACGAACACTTGCCTTGTCACCCTCACTTTCTACTATTAATAACCATTGCAACTGATATGGTCTAGGGTGTTTGGTGGTTGGCAAATTCAACTTTTCTACCAAGTATGTGCTTGATACATTAGTGCAACTTCCACTAGCAATAATGGCGTTGCAAGCTTTGTTTTGAATGTTACACCTTGTGTGGAAAATGTTCTCTCTTTGTTCACTAGAGCCATTTGCAAAAACTTGTGAGCTAAGAGTCCTCAAGTCCACTAAGACCTCTCCATCATAAAAAGACTCTTCATCTGATTCTTCAACTTCTTGTTCAATTTGGGCCTCATCCTCGAAAATGACTTCTCTATTTTGCCTAATGATCATGACCTTTTTGGTGGGGCAATTACTAGCATAGTGCCCATATCACCTGCAATTAAAACATTGGATATCTCTAGCCCTACTAGGTAACCCATCCACCCTGCCCTTATCCTTGTTCACCTCTTTTCCCTTAGACCCTTCCTTGAATGCTACTTTAGGTGTGTCATCCTTTCTCAAAGGATTATGTCTGTAGGTTGGGGCCACTGGCTTAGAAGTAGTAAAAAAGCCTTTGAAGAATGCCTTACTCTTCAATTGTATCTCTATCTTCATGGCTTGATGAACCATCTCTTCCAATTCTACATAGGCTTAAAGCTCCGAAGTGTGAGTAATATCCCGGTTCAACCCACTCATAAACCTTACCATTGTAACTTCCTTATCTTCAATGATGTTGGCCTTTATCATAGCCATTTCCATCTCTTTGTAGTAATCTTCTACCCTTTTGCTTCCCTGTCAGAAGTTTTGAAGATTGTTACAAAGATCTTTATTGTAATATAGGGGTATGAATCTTTTCCTCATCAATGTCCTTAATTCTTCCCATGTCTCCATCGGCCTCTCTATATTCCTACTTTGGTTTGTCACCAATTGATCCCACCAAATGGCGGCATAGTTGGTGAATTCTACAACCGCTAGTCTCATCTTTGTAAGTTCCAAATAGTTGTGACGATCAAATACGAGCTCCACCTTCTTCTCCCATACAAGGCATGCTTCCAGATCACTTTTCCCTTGGAAGGGAAGAATTTTCAATTTAATCCTCCCGAATTCCTTTTCCTCATAGTAACCCTCTTCATCCCTTTCTAATTCCCAGTAATATCTATCGTGGCTGACATAGTATCTTTCTTGTTCCCTTGGCATTCTCATGAATTCTTTCAAGTCGTCTTCCTATGACCCTTCCATTCCTTCCCTCTCTTGCACCAAATCTTCCTCTGCCTTGGATTTTCAAAGGTTGGAAATTCTCTTGGAAATTTTGGGATAGGTTATCCCTAACTCTACAGTTGGCATGAGGAGAACTATTTTCATCACTCATTGTTCGTCTTGAGGTAAGATTATCATAATTGTGTTCTACAACCGCTAGTCTCATCTTTGTAAGGTCCGAATAGTTGTGACGATCAAATACGAGCTCCACCTTCTTCTCCAATACAAGGCATGCTTCCAGATCACTTTTCCCTTGGAAGGGAAGAATTTTCAATTTAATCCTCCCAAATTCCTTTTCCTTATAGTAACCCTCTTCATCCCTTTCTAATTCCTAGTAATATCTATCTTGGCTGACATAGTATCTTTCTTGTTCCCTTGGCATTCTCATGAATTCTCTTTCAAGTCGTCTTCCTATGACCCTTCCATTCCTTCCCCCTCTTGCACCAAATCTTCCTCTGCCTTGGATTTTCAAAGGTTGGAAATTCTCTTGGAAATTTTGGTATAGGTTATCCCTAACTCTAAAGTTGGCATGAGGAGAACTATTTTCATCTCTCATTGTTCGTCTTGAGGTAAGATTATCATAATTGTGAAACTACTGTCTTTAGCTAAACATCGATTCTTGCCTATATATACGTGCGGACGATGTTCCCACATTCCGTTAAGTGTTTCCCATTTGTTGTTTCAAGGACCTCAAAGTCCCAACAACTTCTTGCATAAGAGGATCATTAAGTCCCTCATTATGGTTTCAGTTTTGATCTTCTTCATGAGACATCTTTTCAATTACTCGAAAAAAAAGGTACCTACAAAACAAGAAACAAGTAATAGGAAAAAATGGACCTCGCCGATCCCTAAGTGTTTCGCTCGACTAGTTTTTTCACTCATCGCCTACGGCTTTTATATCAATATGCTCACCCTCTTGCCTTTTAATTTCCTCTCCCACTAGGGTTACATAGTGATTTCTAAAAATTCCAAGTTATAAGAAATTCTCAAAGTAAAAATTCACACAAGTAATTCTTGAAAGATAAGCAAAAGAATTCAAAGAGAACATTTTGTCGAGCATATAGAAGGCATAGAATGTCAAAGAAAAATTCTAGACCATGAGTCAACGAATGAGTCTAATTTTGACCAAAAGATCAGCAAAACATTTATGATTATATGCAAAGAAGTTTCATATTCAAAACTAAGACAATTGGTTCACAAATCAGAGATATGTAGATTACTAGAAAACAATTCCAGGAAAACAGAGCATGTAAACCAGCTATAGTAATCTCAATATAACTCCTTCAATTCTCAACCAAATAGGATCAAATTTGTTGCAAAATCTTCATAATCCAATACCCTTTTCAATCAATATTAATTTCAGGAAATTCGGAGTTCATTTGATGTACTTTACAATACAATATTTACTCATCATATTTTCTGGCCGAAAATTTTTCCAGATTGCTTGTGTTTTCTCAAATACTTACAATGGCCTTCTCTTAAACACAAATTCAAAAATAAACACATAAAACATCACCTCAAAGAGAGATTTGCTCTAATACCACATGGTATGATCCTCCTTAGCTTCTCTTGAAGGTCATTCACTCCCAAGATGCAACTCCCTTCTTGAGGATTCCTTTAGTGGATGCTTTTGGAGAATTTGAAGAACACAAACACACAATTTCAGGTAAATAATAAAAAGACAGAAAATAAGTAAAAGATAGACCTTTTTGTATGCGAGCGGAGAATAAGAAAAGCTTGCAGGAGCATTACTTATCCTCCACACTTCAAGAAGCACCTATATTCCCAAGCAACACCAATTGAGGAATCCACACCTCAAGGGATAGATAGGATTTGAAAATTAGACTTGGACTCTTGAATTTGAAGATTCAAGAAATTCCTTGCCTTGAATTATACAATGGAAACTCTTAATTTACAAGGAAGAAGAAGAAAAGTTAGGAACACTAGTTCTTCACTCTTTGATTTCGCAATAATGTCAAGCTTGGCCAAATGCCTGCCGACATAAGAGTATTTATAGTGGTCTTTACAATTAGTTTCCAACCCTACGTATTAGGCTAGCTTAAAAAGAGTTTAGGAAATGCTTAGACCACTTAGGTATAAATCAAATGAGTTTATTGTTAGTATATGCCCTAAGACCAATTGACTCACATTTATGATTTATGAAGCATGTATTTTTGAATTGTATTTTATGCTCTTGGTCATCAAGTATGTGACTTGATAGTAAAACCCTTATAGCTAATAAAATACTATTCTTATTTGTCCTTAGTATATTACATCTTGTAAGCTAGTGTGAAGTTGATTGATGGTCAAGTTTTACTGATCATGAATATGAGATATAAAATCAATTCATAAATACATATTGAGAATATTGTATTGGACATGACCCAAAGTGAAGAAGAAATATTGCATGGGTTTAAGTTATAAGTATTTCTTCTCAGTTTTATATTTGGTGTCCTTCGACCTAATGTTTCTAATGTTTCTTGCATGGGGAGAAAAATATGTTTTGACGTAGTCAAACATCACTTTTAATTAGGTGATCATTATGATTATTGGTTGGCTTATTTTCTCGTCATGGCTTGAATATTGGAGATAGTGAAAGGAATTTGTCCCTCTCTTTTTAGAGAGAGATATCCATGGGCCCCTTGATAAGGAAGACTGGAAAATATACATGGCCATGCTCAAATAAGTATTAATAAGGTGTTATTAATATTATTTGTTGGAACAGTCTGCCTGGTGATCAAGTAAATGGTTAATTAAGTTTTATAAGGATGACTTGATCCATGCCTTATACTTAATTAGGATATCGTGTGACAAAAGGACTAAATATTAAATATGATGCTAGGTTGTTATTAAATTTACTTAACTTGGGTAAGCATAATGTCTTGCTAGAGGCCGCTTATGTTTTGTGAATAAATGTCTAGGACATTTTTCATTCACTCGCCAACGTTAAGTGAACCCTACGTGGTCACACGCATAGACGATCTTGTGAGCATAATGTCCACGTTCAATGTATCTAGATTGTGTCCAGATTCGTTGAACGTATACAAAAGGGGGAATCGATTCCATATTGTATTTTCTCAGTAGGTTAATAAGTAATTAATTTTATTTAATAGAATAAATGAAATTAATTACTTAATATTACTCATCCAACCGTTGGATGATTATAGGAATAGATCGGACGAGATTAAACCGTCATTAGATGACAGCTTAGGGTTTTGATATTGATGACTATAAAAGGTTATGTTAACCTTTTCTTGGTGGCCGTCTTTTATCTGAATAAAGAAAAACAAAACCCTAAACCCTAGAACGGCGATATAGTATCTCGCCTCCTCTCTCCGAAATACGGCCGATTACCAGATAGTCAGGATCAATTCTGAACAGTTTTCAGTACACAAAAGGGGCTAGCATCCCGATCGCTTGCAGAGGAGTTCGTCGCGTGGATACCAGTTGAGGGCGAAGCGTACAAAGCAGCGCCTCCACAACGAACAATCAAAACATTGAGGTAATTTCTATCCAATCGGTTTTTCTAGTATGTGCAGATCCTGTTGGTGGATTTCCGTAGTTTTATTTTACTTTGTTTTTGCCTACGGATTCCAACATTTATAACCTAAAATGAAGATTTAAAAACTCCCCTAAAAGGTTACTAGCCGAGACCTACCGGCGGCGGTACCTCTCGACCTACTGTCCACAGTAGGTCATTGTCTTCAAATCTTCATGTGCTAGAACCCTACCATTTATGGTAGGGTAGACCTACAATGGACGTTAGGTTGAGTGATAATCCTTCTTTCTCGGTAAAAGCCTACTACCGATGATACCCTACCACCGACGGGAGGGTCCACAGTGACTCCCTCCTTTGATTTTGAAGAAGCCTCAAAACCTTCCAAGCTTGCTTCTTTGGATTCCTCCATTTGTACTTTGGACAATAGGAAGGTCTTGGAACCTCCAAAGTCTTCTCCTCGTTCCTATAGCAAACACCAAGTGAAGTTCGGGAGCATCTTCTTAAATAACGCGATCATCCCTCTGTGTTCGTCATCCATCCTCTTGGCTCTTCCCTTTGTGATCGGTCCTTGGATCAATTCCACTATCTCATACGTATCACGGGTCATACCAGGTCTCTTGCCTTATAATTGTTGATCAGCTTTCTTTTATTAGCACTTGTCATGTTTGCTCTTTTGACAACACATCTTCCAAAATTCAAAATTTCTTAATATCATTAGTGTTCCACTTGGTGCGATTGCTTCCAGTATATCCAAGACAAGTTTTCAGCCGAGTAGGTCTACTAACATCAAGCATTTTATGAAGACGGCTTTGTCTATGTTCATCTGTGCTATCCTTGATTTAGTACCATTTAGTCCTTTACACTGTTTTGCTAAAACAGGACAGGACCAGCCATTTCGACCGGTTGAACCGGGAACCTGACTAGAAACCTATCTGGTTATATGAAAACACTAGAGGAATAAAAAATTGGTAAAAATCATTAGTCTAACCAAAACTGGACAAACTGAAAGATTTTGGTTTTCATTTTCAAATTCACTTTTTTTAAAAAAAAGCTTTTTTTTCTTTCTTTACCGTTTCTCCTCACCTCCAACTAAAAAGATTTCTATTCTTTAGAACCTTTTGCATTTTACTACTCATTCTCCTCTCACTTTCAAGTTTCAACAACTTCCTAATGTTGGTTTTAGAGAACCAAAGGACTTCGCAAGTTTAGGTCGAAGATGAGAAGGGTGGGAAAGTAGATAGGGAAGTAAAAGGAGAAAGAGAAAGAAGGAGAGGTGCAAGAGGAAGAAGAAGAAGAAATGAAGAGGAAGAAAGGAAAAAAATTCCATACCTTGTTAGCGACTGGTTCAGCAGACGGAGGAGGAGGTAAATATAGCTAGCAGTTGTAGCAACGTTAGGTCAAATAAAATTAAAATTTGAGCTTGGTTTAGTTGAGTAATTGAATAGGGAATGTTAGGCCCAAGCTACACGGAGAAAATGAGAAGGGCCTTTTTTATTTATTTTTTAATGAAAGATGGCCCATTCCATTAAAAGTTAGGGCCCATGTGTAATTTTTGTTCTATTTTTTTATTTTATTTTAGGGTTTCTTTCTTTTTCTTTAAAAAGGTGAAGAAATAATTTCTTAAATTTCCTATTTTAAGATTAGTCCAAAATACATAATGTAAAACTTCTTTTTAAATATTTTATTGTTTTTAATTTAAAAAATCTTAATATTCTTTAATTATATTTTTTAATTATATTTAGTGTTAAATAATAGGTGTCATATGTATATAAGTGATTATATTTTATTATTAATATTCATGTTTAAATTGAATGAAAAACTTTTTTTACATGTTTTAATAGATAATATTAGTTGGATGAAAGAATTTTTATAAATGACTAATATATTTATAATTATTATATATTAATGATGTCATTATTATGTTTTCCAATTCGTCTACTGGTTCAATTGGTTGAACCAATGAACAAGTGAACCAATAACTAAACCGGTTCGATCTTAGGTCTGGTATTTTGTCTTTTGACTGTGCATTCAAGTTCATCTCATAGATTCGTAGGAGCTTAAGAAAACATTGTGAGTCATCTTAGTTACATTCTTTGCTTGTTTAATGGTAGGAACCTTACACTGAATCTCATGGGCAAAGATCTCCGAGTTTTACGTACAAGCGTCTCCTCAGGGTATTCTTCTCCCATTTGGACAGCCTTGTTAGCAATGCACCACAGCTTATCACTGAACACTATAATATTATCACCTCCTTGCTCAATTCCTTGAATTAGTTTGTTAGCATCTGTAGTTAGGATACCCTTACTATGCTAGTACCTTCATCCACTATTTTTTAGAGTGTCCTAAGCTTTCTTAGCAGAGGTGCATGTAGATATTATTTTAAATTCTCCAAATCTACACCAGCAAAGATGGTGTCCAATGCCTTCATATTGGCTTGACTAGACTTTTTCGAAGCATCACTCAATTCAGCTCTATGTTTGACCACATCTTTGATTATCTTTGTAGTGGCATCCTCGTCCTTCATTTTAGGCTCAGTGCATTAAGCTTCAACAGTATCCCAGGGTGATTCATCTATGGAATATATAACGATCTTCGTCTTAGTCTTCCAGTAGGCATAATTAGTGCCCTCAAGCAGTGGGGGACAAGTAAAAAAGGCACCTTCTTGATTGACAAGGTGTCCTAAGTACCCATTTCCTGTGATCTCACCTGCTAAATAGATAGCACAACGAATGGGTACCTTGCTCTGATACCATATGTAAGTTTGTACTTAAATCGGCATGTAGCGTGATGAGATAGTAGTGTGAGTGTTGTGTTAGTTAATCAGTGTCATAGCATTACAACAAACATAAAGAATACAACATAGCCATTCGGTAACATAGTTTAAGAAAAGCTTACGTCTACGGGAACACACCCAGAAATGCAATCCATTGTATCTAATAACACAGTACAAGAAAAACACCTAGACGTTATGGAAAAATCAGGCTTTGGTGGGAATGAATAAGTGCCAACAAAAGCTACTTAAGTTCCACAAAAGCTCATTTGTGGTACTTATACAGTACTTTACGAAAATGCTATTGAAAGTTGTGTCGTTATTCTTGTGGCACTTTATAAATGCGACAAATATACTGGTTATATTAATTGAAATGAATTTTATTTTATCAAAATATTAGAATCCCGGATAAAAATAAATATGTGACCACGTAAGAATTACGATTTGTTATTCGCGATAGATTTGAATACACAAGCTCTCATTCCACCATAAGTGCTTCAACCAGTGCACCATATATACTTTTTTGATAATTTTTCAATAAATTTTATATAGTATATCAATAGACAAAAACTTAATTCATTGATTATTTATAGTGAGATTATATTAATAACTATCTTTACTAAATAATAAAAAATAAAATTTTCACATAAACCCTAAATTTCTTATATTTTAGAGATTTTCTATAAAACTATATGCAACTTTTCTATCTCCAGAATGATCTATGGGTTAATAGTTTTTCTCTCTTATTTCAATTATATATTGATGTTATATATTTCATAAATGTAAAAAATATTTTGGAAAAAATTACCACTAATATAATTATTTAAATCTTTTAATAATTTTGAGAGAGATCAGAGGAACAAAAACAACAAAATTGTCGTACCAAATTTAAGACGTACAATATACAAAGTATCACCATATTCTCTTCCTTGTTTATATCTAAAACATTTTTTTCATAAATTTGAGATAAAATGTTAGTATTTATGAAATAATACTTTAAGTTCTTTTAAGTGTTTTCAATTTGAATAAATATTATAACATAAACCTATAAAGTACATAATATGAAATTGTAATTTCAATGTAAAAATTTACTTTTGTAGTATATATGTGTGTATGTGTGTGTGATAGAGAGAGAGAGAGAGAGAGAGAGAGAGAGAGAGAGAGAGAGAAAGTGGCCCTTGAAAACTTGTGTTACATTTTCGTAGCATTATTGGTTGCATTTGAGGTTGTGTCGTATTTAAGCAGTATTATTTGTGGCATTTGAGTTTGTGCAATATTTTCATAGCATTTTTTATAGCTTTTTTAATTTTGCCATAATTTTTTGGCTTTTCTAAATGACACTTTAAAAAGTACCACAAAATTTGTGGCACTTACTAGAAGGTGCCATTAAAATATGGCATCTTACAATAAGTGCCACAAATTAGTGGCATATATAATAAATTCCATAAGGTAAGTGCTATCAAAGCCCAAAATTGCCATAGTGAGCTCATTAACACATTTAGTGTTTTTCCCTAGTGGAAGGTGTAAACTCCCTTTGCATATTGTATAGATGAAATCTCTTCAACTCTTCAAGGCTCCCCCTTCGAATGTGACTATTAGACTTGGACTCCCACCACTCAACACCGTTGAATATAGCAAAGCTTCTTTCCCAAGAAGCAGTTGTCTTCAAAAGAGTTCCAATGTGCAATGCTGGCAGAACAGACACTTAACACTGGATGAACACCATGGTCTTCAAAGTGTATGAATGCATAAACTTGAAACCCATGAATTTCCATCTACGAACATCGGATGCCTGATCTTGCATTATGAACGGCTAACCATAAAAATTTTAACAATTAAGTCTTTAAATACTTACTTTTGTTTAATCATAAAGGAATCCTAAATCGTTCGTGCCAAAAGAACTTCCTTGATTCTTGAAATGATTAAGTTTCCTGTTATACTAGAACTTCCATACACACCAATAACACACTAAAATTTGTATCCTTGTAGAATATGTAACACATAGGGAGTTTGAGTCTTGTGATATTCTATAGATATGCAGTGGATCTTTGAAATCTTCAAGAATCCTAAAATAATGCCAATACTTTTTGCAAGTGGACCCCATGTGTGTCTAGGCGTGTTGACTCCATTTTACATCATCATAGCTTAGACTACATGCCGGTGTGACCATTCACCTGTGTGAAGAATTTCTACAATCTTAATTTTGAAGTTTTGGAGGTTGAAAAGCATGAAGTCTAATTTTCAATTCTAAATGCTTTCGATTTCATTTACAAGGTGCATTTTCATTATCACTATCTTTTCAAAGAAGAGCGTTCTCAAATTTTAGAAGTAAATAATTTCCCATCAACTCCAAAGATTTCAAAAGTTTCTTATTCTATGATATTTGTTTCAAACAGTGTTTGAGAGTGGACTTTTGGAAAGAAATTGGTCAAATCTTGGGATTTTAGAAACTTTGTTTCTTTGCTTTCTTATCTTGATTGTGAAATTATGGAGTTTATGGAATCTAAAGTCTATTCTTTGATTTCAAACTCTTTTGATTATATTTGGAAAGTTTATTTTGCCTATCATTATTTTTTTAAAGAAGAGACATTTCAAATTCTTGATCTTTTTGATTTACTCCTTTGAAACAAGAAAGGATAAGAGTTTTTATTAGCATTTTCCCTTTAAAAATGTTTGTCATTGTTCTTTCTTGCAAGAATTGTCAAGGAAGTTGTTCCTAAGAAGTTGCATTTCAAAATTTTCTACGCACATTTTAAGAAAGAACACTTCATTAGCATCTTAAGTGTTTTCAAAACATCTTGTTCTTAGTTTTAAAAAATTTTCAAAATTTGTGCTTCACTTTTCATCATCTTTTTATAGAAGCTGTAGGAGTTAAAAAGGCGGTGTTTGAAGTGCATGGTTTCTATTCCTATATTCATGCTATTTTTAAGTGAAATTTTGTCAAACTCGGTAGGTGTTGTTGTGGTTCCTATCATAACAAAATTCCACTTTTAGGCAAGCAGACATATCAATAAAATAAGGTGAGTAAAGTCCCCTGATTGCGAACTCTTGGGATGACCAATCACTAGTACTTACTACATCTCTACTATTTAATTAAATAAAACGATTGAAAATATTTTTATAAAATAAAGAAGCAATTAAAAGACAACTAACAACTAAAGAAATCAATTAAAGGTTTTACAACAAATTTTGAAAAGAGTGTTTAAGTGGTAGAATCCCCCTAGAATTGTAAGTTAATTTTATTTAGAAAATTGTTGTAAAGTGAAAACCCTCCTATTCAACTTAACCGTTTAGAGAAGAATTTCATCTAACCATAATCTGATTATGAAGAATTATAGATTATAGTAATATATTAATGACCTAAGAATTGTAATTAGTATTCTTACTCAACTACCAATTCCTATTATTCAATTTATGCCCTAGGCTAACCTTTTCTCCAATTCCAATAAACCTTGCGAACTTGCCAATCTCACAAAAATCGGTAAACAAATACAGCAATTGAATAAGTTATATGTCCATTTTATACATGCTTTTGCAGTGTTTAATCTTACGTTTTTGAAGTATTTTTATTGGTAAAATTGTATATTTATCTTCCATTTCTTCTTGTTTGTCTATAGGTAAGTCCCGGATGAGTTAAAAGAAAGAATAAAGTGAACCGAGAGCGTACGAAACAAGAATAGATGAAAAAAAGAAGATACGCACAAAATTCAACAGGCGGGGAGACCAGGCCACATTACTTGCCGAACCGCGCTGAAACAATACAAGAAAGAAAGATCCAGCCAGACCTGATAGCCACAGTAGGGGGACTTAGCCGGTCAAGCAGCAGGGGCATATTCTGTAATTTTTGGCATCTTTTTAAACAGTATTTCATTGTGTTTTTTAAATATCTTTGGTTCGGGTTGCTAAGGATCGAAAATGGGTAAATTTCGAGAGAAAATCCCTCCCAAAAACTCTCATTAATCTCCGAAGATCATAGTTTAGTTATGATTTTCAAGTTTCAATAATTAAATTGAAGGCTTTCTTCAGAGCAATTCCGGGGCTTTCTGGGCAATTCAAGATAAGAGTTCGAGCAACATTCTAGGACTGTGGATCATTTAATGTTACCTCCAAAGCTTCTGAACCTATCTTTTATTATGAATTTTTATATGTATTCTATGATTATGATACTATGTACTGTATTTTTATTGGATTCTATTGATCAATTTGTTGAATTTAAAGTTAATTGTTGTTCAATGGCATTGTTTGTTTTGCTAATTTTTACCAGTAATTGGCACTTCCACATAGGTTGTTTGGAATTGAGAAAGAAAGAACAATCAAGGGCTATAATTGAACAATAAGAATTTGGTAGTTAATTAGAGATAATGGCCACGGTTTCTAGGTCATTATTAATTACTCCTATACTTTAATCATTCATAATTGAGTTAGGGGGAGAAAAGATTCTTCTCTAATCAATTAGGAGAATAGTGGATTTTCAACTAGAGATAGGTCCTAATTAACGAGTGAGACCCGATCAACAATTCAACTATTTTTCCAAAATTTCGAATGAATTAGCTGAAGGATTCTAGGGGGATTCTACCATCTAAACACTTCTTTTTAAAAGAATTGACTTCAATTATTACATATATTTTTAAAAAGTATTTTGCTCTTCTTAGTTAAAAATTCATTTAGACTCATTTATTTTGATTAAACCTTAGAGAGACGGCCATTACTACAGTTTCTCCATTCCCTGCGCTCGACAAGTCAGGAGGTTCTCTAGTACTACATTGATAGGTTCACTTGCCTGCTACGTGTTATTTCTAGAGTATACCCGATTTTAAACATCAATAACAACAAAACAAGAATCGAATAATCAAATAACATATTCATATAAAATATTAACCAAGTGTTTTAGGTTCATCCCCATTCAAACACAAAAAGAATTAGCCACTAAACATTATCTAAAATAAAAACTCATAGACAAATTAATAAAGTACAATAAGTTTAGGGAGCTTACGGGAAGAATTGGAAGATCCACGATCCCGGCGATTATACAAGCTTGTCTTCCAAATCGCATGAAGAAACTCCCAAAATTGTACCCGAATTAGGTCTGCTAATATTTTTTACAAAATTATCAAACTAAAAATAAAACCTAAGCAACTTAAATTAATGTATGTTATAGGGTTTATATAAGAGAAAAACCTCCAAATCCTACTTTAAAATTACTCTAAACCCATTCTAAAAAGGTTTAGAAACAAATAACAAAAGGGAAATAAAATCATAGTACAAAAGGAAAAGTTCAAAATGAGATGAGGTGTCAGTGTGCAAAGTGTAAAAATAAGAAGTTTATAGCTTCTAATGTTGTGAGCGAACATCTTTTGAAGTGGCGTTTTGTGCCTTTATATCCTAATTAGATAGCTCATGGTGAAAAACAGCCGCATGATGAGGAACGTCTTCGTGCAAAATTTCCTGGCACAATCAGATCAAATTTTAAGGTAGAAAGTTCACGATCAATACCGATTGAAAGCAACTCACATCGTGAGATGATATTTGAAGAACCTTCTTTTCTTGAAGAACCTCTATTAAGGATTTTAAACTCAACACTCCAATAAGAAACCCATAAGGATCTGAGCATTATAAACCTAATATTGAGAGGGTAAAATTCTTTCCTAGATTGATCATTAGAACCTTAGGAAAAAAGGCCTTAAAACACTAATTATACAATTAGAAGACCCAAGATCAATTGATTCTAAGAAAGGAAACTCTATGAATCAACTAATGAAAGGAATTTGAATGATCAATTGATTCCATAGATTCTACAATCTAAGGCAACAATTGTTCACAACACTAAGGACATTAACCCTTAGCAAGCTCGCCTAAGAAGGTAAAGAAACCTAGAAGCAATTGGAGAATCTCTCTCAAATTTCAGCAAATTCATCAATGTTGTTTACAATGAATTATAATGGGATATTTATAAGTTGAAGTCTAACCCTAGCAAACCTATTGCTTATTGACTTAAAATAACAATTAAACCCTTGATTAAAAACTGAAAAGACAAGCCAAATAACAAAAACCCTCAAATAGATCGCATTAACATTGTCCCAACTGAACGATGGTAGGGTAAGGACTATTATCGATGGTAGGACGTGATATCTTCACCCTTTTTTGACAAGAAGCCTACCAGCAATGGTAGGGGCAAGGCTATCGTCGGCAGTAGGGTGCCCTTCGCCAACACTTAGCCAATTTTCTCCCTCAAGTTGCTTCCTTGAATGATCCTTGCTTATTGAATAAATTGAAAACAACTTGGAAGCCTCGCCTTGATCTCCAAACTCTTCAAACTTGTTCTTCAAAGCTTCAACTACGCGGGTGCTTGACTCTTTCGATCTACATCATCCGCCCCTCCTTTGAAAAGATTCATCCCTGAATCTTCACCTACATCAAAAGGAGACAGATAAAAAACATTAGATGTGACGCTAACATTGTATTCATCCTGAAGATTAATTTGATAGGCATTATCACTAAGACGTTCTAAAACTTGAAAAGGTTCATCACCACGAGCATCAACTTTATTCTTGTGTTGAGAAGGAAAGCGTTACTACCGAAGATGAACCCAAACAAAATCTCCGGGGTTAAAAAATAACTGGTTTCCTTCCAACATTTTGCTTAACCACCGATTTGTTGTTCTTGGACTCAATAGCTTCATGCACCTTAACCTGAATAGATTCTACAAACTCCACCTTCTGTTTTCCATTCATACTCACAATATGATCTACAGGCAAAGGAACCAAATCATATGGAGTTACAGGATTGAAACCGTAAACAACCTTAAACGGAGAATAAGAAGTAATAGAATGTCTAGCCTTATTATAAGAAAACTCAAGGTGAGGAATGAATTCTTCCTACGCAAATTCTTCTTAAGGATGGCCCTAAGAAGTTGCCCAATAGTTCTATGACCACCTCTTTTGGCCATCAGTTTGTGGGTGGCAAGCTGTAGAATACAACAAATTAGTGCCAAGTTTCCTCCACAAAACATGCCAAAAATGACTAAGAAATTTGGTATCACGATCTGAAATAATAGTTCTATGTATACCATGAAGCAGTACCACCCAAGCAAAGAACAAGTTTGCAACATGACTAGTGTCATCGGTTTTCTTGCAAGATATAAAATGAGCTATTTTCGAAAACCTATCTACTTAAAAAAGATAGAATCCCTGCCCTTAGGTGATCTAGGCTATCCAAGAATAAAATTAATAGACATATCAACCCAAGGAACTTTAGGCACATCTAAAGGAGTATAAAAACCATGTGGTAAGGAAGTAGATTTAGCCCTTTTACATTCTAAGCAATTACCAATGAATCTTTCAACATCTTTTCTCATGTGGGGCCAAAAGAAATTCTCATGCAAGATATCATAAGTTTTAAGAATAGAAAAATGTCCCATTAAGCTACCTCAATGAGCCGTTTTAACCAACAACAACCTAGTGGAACAAGATGGAACGCACAATCTACCATTATGTATGAGATAATTATCACTGGGAACAAGCAAGCAATCCTCAAATATATCTTTAAAATCTAGATCACTAGCATATAAGTCCTTAAGCATCTCAAAACCAAGAATTTGAGCTTGCAAAGTAGAGATGAGAGTATACCTTCTAGAAATGGATCGGCCATAATGTTTATTTTACCTTTCGTATGTTGAATGATGCATAGAAAAGTTTCAATAAACTCTATCCATCTTGCATGCCTTTTGTTTAGCTTTTATTGTCCTTTAGGAAACTTCAGGGCCTCATGATCAGTGTGCACCAAAAACTCCGTTGGCCACAAAATATGTTGCCAATATTTCAATGTCCTCACAAGTGCATAGAGCTCATTATCATATGTAGTGTAATTCAATACCGCACCGGTCAACTTCTCGCTAAAGTAAGCCAAGGGCCTCTTTTCTTACATCAAAACCCCTCCAATGCCCACACCTGAGGCATCACATTCTATCTCAAACATTTTGTCAAAGTTAAGTGGTGCAAGTAAAGGTGCACTACTCAACCTTGCCTTTAGCAACTCAAATGCCTTCTCTTACTTCACCTCTCATTTGAAGCCATTCATCTTCTTAATCACATCCGTCAAAGGACTAGAAATGGTGTTAAAATCCATGATGAAACTCCTATAGAAACTTTCCAATCCATGAAAGCTCCTGGTACGACCCACGATAAGCACGAGAACATAGTGAGCTTCCAAGGATCGGTTATGGTCGAGGGCGAGGAAGATGGAAGAGGAAACACAAAGAAACAAGCATAGAAGAGTTTAAAGCTATAAGAGCCAATGGAAAATGGCACCGTTGCCGGTATCGCGCCCAAAAGCGTTTTAAGAATCCGATCTACCATCGCGTAGGTCAAGGCCTACCGTCGGCGATAGGTCTCGGGAAGCTGAAGACGTTGGTGGATTTTAACTCCTTTGACCCATCATTTTGCTTCTTAAATTTATTTAGACTTGTAATTTAGTGACCTAAGCGCCCATCAACTTATCTTAATCAAGATTAGCTATTAGGGTTGGGAGTTAATAATTTGGAACCCTATATATATGAATTATTACAACCATTTTTGACAAGTTAGATATTGAATGAAATAGAGAGAGAGTGAACCTGGGG
The DNA here is from genome assembly GCA_028651295.1 of Catharanthus roseus. NCBI lineage: Eukaryota > Viridiplantae > Streptophyta > Magnoliopsida > Gentianales > Apocynaceae > Catharanthus > Catharanthus roseus. The sequence goes on along the minus strand of JAPQWS010000107.1, from coordinate 3,325,888 downwards.
TTCTTTGAGAGTTCTTCCACTTTCTTTGTAAATTAGGAAAAATCATTTCCATTGTATAATCTAGTAAATCATCGAAGTCAATTCTAGAGTTCCGTGTCTAATTCCAAATCCTATTTCTTCCTTGAGGTGCCGACTTCTATAGACGGTGTTGCTTGGAAAATTAGGTCCTTCTCGAGTGTGTAGAGTAGGTGAAGTTTTCTTAATCTGTGTTGATTCTCCCTCAAAGATAAGAAGGTTGCTTTGTTTTTCTTTATTTTCTTTGTTTAAATTTTGCTTCATTTTGTTTTTCGAGTACCAAGTTTCTCATCACTTGTGTTTAAAGGAGCCTCATGTAGAGAGTTGATTCTTGGGAGCAAATTAGATCTCATTCAAGCCTAAGAAGATTCATACCATTTGGTATTAGAGCAAAGATCTCTTTCAGGTGAAGATTCATATGTTTTGATTGTTAGATTTCAGTTATATAAAAGCCAATTATTAGCATGTGAAAAAGGAAAGTAATGTGGAATTTTTCGGATAGAAAATTACGCATGAGAAGATTGAGATGAAAAGCGTATTAAATGAGATTTAAATTGCTTTAATAAGTCCAATACGATTCTTGTTGAGTTTTGGTTCTTTAGAAACAAATTTGACCTGATTTGGATTTGATTTGGTTCGTCAATTGAATGCAAACTTGCAAACTTTTCAGAAATCGCGACTGTTGAGAATATGTGGATTAAACTGCCTATATCTTGTGTTATACTCTCTCAAATTGAACGAAATTTGTGCCTAAATTCATCCTCTTCGAGTTGTTCATCATTCTAAATTTGTTTGACTTGATTTGGAGCTACAATCACTGAGTCATTGCGAGTTTTGTGATGGAATGCAATGTCATGTGGCCCTGTTTTTTGGAAATGTTTCGTAGTACTCATGAAATATTTGACTTGAGCTTTCAATTTGCCTTTGTTTTGAATTTTCATATTCTTTGGATATACTTCTAAGTGTTTTGCTGATCTCTTTATGGGAATTGGACTTATTCTTTGACTCATACTCTTGAATTTGTTTTTGGAACTCATTGCACCCTACGTGTTCGACAAAATGTGTCTTTGACTTCGTTTTCTTATCTATTGGAAATTGCTTGCTTGAATTGCTTTGTAGAATTTTCTTATAACTTGGAAGTTCTAGAAATACCTAAGCAACTCTAGTGGGTGAGCAATAGTAAAAGGCAAGAGGGTGAGTTTGTTGCTATAAAAGCCGTAGACTGTGAGAGTATACACGAGAGTTGAGTGCATTCTTCTTGAATGAAACACTTAGGGAGTGGCGAGGTCCTTCCTCCTTGTTTTCTAATGTTTTGTGTAGGTTTATCAAGTCATTACGTATACTTGGGCTAACTCATCATGGCAAAGGATGGAAGCAATAGGAAGACAAGAGATGGCTTATTCTAAGCATGCAAGAGCAAGGTCTAATTGCTACAAGGATGGAGACTATGGTGGGAATGCTTACAGAGGAAGCAACCATAGAGATGGACATTTCACACATAGGAGTCAAATGGGTATTGGCAACTTCTCTTCTTATGGTAAAGCTTTTGATCATATCTGTCATGAAGAATATTTTGATAATAGTCCTTATGGTATTCATAAAGGATATCATGGTAGTCATGATTCTAGTGATCAAAATTGTGGTAGAGAAGTTAACCACGAAGGATTGATTGGTGAAAATGACTATGTGAGTGGGTGTCAAAAAGAGCCATTATTCTATACCAACTGCAAGGTGCTAGACAAGATTGTATTTCTTAGTATAGATAGTGGTAATTCATGTGGCTAGTACTTATCAAGTAGAGAAGTTAAGTTTGCCCCTCTTTGATCATGCTAGACCTTATACATGTCAATTGTTAGATGGTGGTGTTGAAGTTAAATTTAACAAGAAAGTATGGGTACCTATCTCCTTGGGGTTGCTTAAAGATGAAGTGCTATGTAATGTAGCACCCATGCAAGCGAGCCACTTATTGTTGGGACAACCTTGTATGTATGATAGAAGAGCTAAACATGATGAAGACAAGAATGCTATCAACCAGGAGGGGTTAAGGATATTTGAGAATGAGAAGAACATTGAACGAGAGGAGAGCATGGAAATTAAACAAAAGGAAAGAGTTGAAAAAGGAGAGAGAATAGTTGAGAGATTATGTATTCTTGATTCAAATTCTAGTCTTTCAAGAAAAAGTGAGAAAGATGAGCGCTCAAAAGAAAAACAGAGTGAGTTTGAGAAAAGAGAACAAGAAAGGGAAAATGAGAGTCTTATTGAAAATCAAGAGAGATATAAAGAAGAGCAACAAGAAAAAAAGATAGTTGCCATTGAAAAGAGTAAGTAATGAAATTAACTCTTTTCTTGTTAAAGATTCTTTATATGTGCTGAAATTTTGGAGGTAAAAGCATGGAAAAGGAAGGAAGATGAACTACTAATCCTATGATATAATAAGCTTTCCTCCTCCACCTTCATACTCATGTTTTGGTCATTTTGTAAAGAGACTAAATTTTGCTCTTTTGTACTTGATATTGGTAGGAATTCTCTCCCGCATTCTTGCACCATAACATGAATGAGTGGAAGGAGACATGCCATGGAGTTCAAAGAGCAAGGCGAAAGCGTTGGAGGAAAACTATTCTTATGCTATGGAGATCGTCATTGAGTTTTCTTCAAACCTATTTCTCTTTTACCTTGTGTTTTCCTTTAAAGAGTTTAAATTGTTCTTAGATGGGTATGTTTTTCTTTAGTTTAATCTTGCGTTTTATACCTCTTATTCTCATTACATTTCTTATTTTTGCTATGAGGACGTTAAGTTTCTCTTTTGTGATGTCATGGGACAAACGGATCATTCCGTATTCGTTAATGTGCTGCATTAAGTTATTAATCTTGATAGAACTCATCTCTTAGTGGTTCAAGACTTGTTTCATGCTATTCTTGTTTCTATTTTACACGACCATGATCCATGGAATAATTGTGATTCATTAAGGGTTTCAAACCATCATACCTTCAGTTTTCTTGAAAACAAATATATAGGCTTGATGGTCCCTTATTTTCTTTACTTGGTGATCATTGTGTCAAGTTTCAAGAGGAAGTAGTTGAAAATTTTCAATATGTGTTGACTTCTCTTGATACTTATGTGAAGAATCTTGTTGAGCAAGTTATTTTGGATAAACCTTTATTGGTTGTGAAGGTATTAATATCACATTTGTGGCATGGACTTAACTCTCTTTGTGGAGATATCATTTAAAACTTTATTTGAAAGAGCTTTTGGTTTCAAATTCTTTCACTTGTATTATAAGGATTTCTTGTTGTCGACGGAGTTTAAAAACCATATGGGTTCTTATTTTAAAATGAGTGTCACTAATATTTATGAGTTTTTGGAATCTAATTGCAGATAGTGAATTTTTAATTTATTTATTTAATCGAGGACTAAAATAAAATAAATATTTTGTCTTTGTTATTTAAATTAAATTAATAAAAGAAGTCTTTTGCGACATGAAGATTGGATCATCCTTATGCTATGAAGATCAGATAATTTGAGTTGGGCCATGTAAATTGGGTCGGATTTGGAATTATTTAAATAATATCTAAACCCACGTTAAATAAGCCCAATACAACAAAACCTATGCCTTTGGACCCAAGTAAATTTAGCCCAAAGTCATTTTAAATTAAATCCATTAAATGATGGATTAAACTCATTGGTCATCATTAAATAAGGAAATGGGCCGCTTAGTGGCCAAGCAATCCGATACCCTATTCGAAGAAAGCTCCAGTACTTTGCAATCTATCAATCATCCTCAAAGTCTACTCGATTTGACAAGAATCTTTCAAGCCCTCAAGTCAACACTTTGAGAAGAGAAGAATCGTAGGATTATCCTACACACTAGGAATTCTCCATAGATTTCGTAATCACTACCATATCATAAATCAAATCACGTTGTTTGCTATTTATCTTTTGCTCGATTTTTGGACTTAAGATTTTGTTGCATACACTAATGAAGCTTTATTTGTGCTAGGAATAGAAGACCAAAGAAAGAGTGGTGGAAAATGAGTGCTTCAAAGTGAAGCGAACTCTTTAATAAGCTTTCTTACAAACTCATCTCCTTCTTACCTTGAATTTTATTTTCAGGAGTTGAAGTTATTCTTAAATGCTTATGCTTTCCAGGAGTTGAATTTTATGTACTATATTTCGAACTTGTGATCTATGCCTTATTGATGTTCACTTGTCTAATTGTTTATCTTTTCATGACTGTCTTCGGAATCAATTATTGACTAGAGATGCTAAACTTGAACAACTTTGTTTTGATCTTAAGTGTTGGCATGATATTCTTGATATCATTTCTTTGGTTGTTGATTTGTTTCCTTCTTGGACACCTATGTGGGGCATGATTCTTAGTTACTTTCTGGATCCGTTTGTTGGAAATTTTCTTGTTAAGAAATCTGAAGGTTATTTGTGTTCTTTGATTGGAGATCTCCTTAATAAGTCTATTAGGAGAAACGTTGAAAAATGTTCATATGTGATACCCTCCTTTGAAACTTTTGTCATTGCTCTCAAGGGAATTTGTCCTTTCGAAAACCATTTCTTCAATGTGGAGGTTCAACTTGAAAGTCATAGTGATGACCATAAGCTCCTAATTGGAATTGAAGTTTTGAAAGTTTTCTTGAATGAAACTACCCTTGATCTTCAATTCTATCTCTTGCATTGTAGGAGTCTATGTTTTCGCTAATTTGTCAAAACATGAAGAAAAGTGGCTTTGGAGTACTTAAAGTGTTTCATATAGTTTTCGTGAAAACTATCTTGAGAAAAGAGTTCTTGGAAATATTCTTCACGAATTTTGTTGAGAAACATCTTTGTTATTTTTAAACTTTCATTGAAATTTGGTGGACAGATGTTTTTCTAGATAGGGTATTAGTTCCAAACAAAAATTCATTTGTTATTTCTATGAAACATGAAATTATTGGTACCTTGTTGTATCACATACCTCTCAACGAGTTCTTGAAGAAATTTGTATGTGAAGGAAAATTTGGGAAGCCTTGGGATTCTAAAAATAATCTTATACTTTCTTTGATGAATTCTTGGATTTCATGTCAAAGTCCTAATGGAAGAAAGGTCTTGGATAACTTATTTATTTTTAATTCGATTCTTGCCCTTTATGTGGATAACATCCTTGAACTTTCTTTTTGTTCCCTGAGTCCTTGTGAAATGAAAAGTTCATGGAATTTTAAGAATAATTTTGATTGGATGAGCTTTCATTATATTCTTACCAGTGAATCTCTCTTAAAAGAATTGGAAAATGAAAGTTTGAACTCCTATGTCACTTTTAAGGAGATGAAGAGTTATATTATGGGAATTCATGGATGGGTTTTAGGATTTAAAAAGGATGAAAGTTTTCAGTTTCATTATCCATTTAAGGATTGTGATTTTAAAGCTTGCTTCAAAACATTCTTAACAAGTGTGTTCTTTAGAAGTTGTTTCTTAAACCTCTTTTCTCAAATTCTTGAAGAAACTTTCATTGTTTGGAATTTTGAAACTTTCTCTAACTTCTTGTTCTTAACTCTTCAATCCTTTCAAAACCTAAGTTTCTACTATCATATTCCATTTAAAAAAGTTTTCAGAATTGATTTTATTGCGTGGATGCATCAACATGATTTCCTTGTTCATCTTTGTGCCTATCTTGAAAGAAATCATGTAAAACTGTTGTGGTTTGTTTCTGCATTTTCCTTGAGAAAACGTATTTCGAACTTCTTCATGCATACTTGTTATGAGCGTCATGGACCCTTCAAGGAGGATTTGAATATTTGGTTTTATTTTCTTTCATCTGTCGAATTTTTCAAACATTTACTCTTTGATTTTCATCATCATTCTAAATAAGTTTTTGAAACATTTGATGAAAGGCCTAAACTACAAGATTTCTTTGATTTTAATTGTGTTCTTTTTTAAAGAAGTCTTGTTACACTTTGGTGGCATTTTTGTGTTTATTCCGTGGACAATTCATCCTTGAACTTTATTATCTATGCCACTTTTTCACTTCATAAACCTTTTAAGGAAGATTTGCGAAGCTTGTTTTCCTTGCGTTCTAGACTATCGTTTGCTTTTACTTGCCAAGTTCTTCTTGAAATTGTTCTTAGTATTCCTCCATTGGTTAATATCATTTCTAATGTTGCCCACCTCTAATGGTTTTTCGAAGGTATGGCTTCAAGGACGAATCCTTTCAAAGGAGGGGCAGATGCTTTGACTCGGAATAAGTATGAGAACATGGAGAGCTTCTAAGGATTGGTTACGAGCTTCCAATGACCGGTTACAAGGTCGAGGGCAAGGAAGATAGAAGATGAAACACAAAGAAACAAGTTTAGAATAGTTCGAAGCTATAAAAGCCAAAGGAAAGTGGCCCAAGAACTGCCGCTGATGGTAGGTCTACCCTACCGTCATCGATAGGTCTCAAGAAGCTGAAGACATTAGTGGATTTTAACTCCTTTAACCATCATTTCGATTGTTAAATTTATTTAAACTTGTAATTAAGTGGTCTAAGTGCCCATCAGATTAGCTTAATCAAGATTAGCCGTTAGGGTTGGGAGATAATGATTTGGAACCCTATATATTTGTATTATTGCAGCCGTTTTGGACATGTTAGACATTAATAAAATAGAGAGAGTGAACCTAGGGTTCTTTGGGAGTTCTTCCACTTCCTTTGTAAATTAGGAAAATATTTTTCATTGTATAATCTAGTCAATCAATTCTTGAAGTCAATTCAAGAGTTCCTTGTCTAATTCTAAATCTTATTTCTTCCTTGAGGTGCCAACTTCTATAATCGGTGTTGCTTGGAAAATTAGATCCTTCTTGAATGTATGGAGAATAGGTGAGGTTTTCTTAAGCCTTGTTGATTCTCCCTCAAAGATAAGAAGGTTTCTTTCTTTTTCTTTGTTCAAATTTTGGTGCATTTCATTCTTGGAATCCCAAGTTTCTCATCACTTGTGTTCAAAGGAGCCTCTTGTAGAGAGTTGATTCTTGGAAGCGAATTGGATATCATTCAAGCTTAAGCAGATTCATACCAGCTCCTCACTTTGGATGCATTTTTGGGAGTAGGCCATTCTTTGATTGCTTTCACCTTCTCTTGATCAACATGAAGACCTTGCGAGCTCACCATATTACCTAGGAAGGTCACCTTTTTGAAGCAAAACTCACATTTTCTAAGGTTAACATATAATTTCTCTCTCCTAAAAACTAACAAAACTTGTTTTAAATTAGGAAAATGATCTTCATATGTTTTGCTATAGATCAAGATATCATCAAAATAAACTAACAACAAATTTACCAATGAAATTCCTCAACACATGATGCATATCTTATGAATATAATAGGAGAATTAGTTAATCCAAAAGGCATAACTAGCCACTCATAAAGACCAAAATTCATTTGGAAAGCCATTTTTCCACTCGTCCCCTTCCTTCATTCTAATTTGATGGTATCCCGATTTCAAATCAATTTTAGAAAATATTTGTGAACCCTGCAACTTGTTAAGTGAATCATCTAATCTAGGAATAGGATGCCTATACTTGATAGTAATATTATTGATGGCTCTACAATATACACACATACGCCACGTACCATGTTTCTTTGGAACTAGCAAAATGGGAATGACACAAGGGCTGAAGCTTTCTCGTACACACTCCTTGGAGAGCAAATCCTCAATTTATCTCCTTAACTCCTTAGTCTCTTCAGGGGAACTCCTATAGGCCGGTCTATTTGCCAGCACTGCTTTGGGTACCAAATCAATTTGATGCTCAATTCTTCTCAAAGGATGAAGTCCATGGGCATCTATTCGGGAAAGACATCCTTGTATTCTTCAATAATCTTCACTCTGGCATTAGACAAAGAAGACAAATGATCATTAGTAGACACAAATGTATCTTTGCAATAGAGAAGTAAAACCATCTCTTCTTTTTCAATGGCATCTATGATCTCATTCTCTTTTGCAAAGAAACACCTCTTTGCTCTCTTTCAACTATCATTCTTTTGATAAGTCATTTTCTTATCTCAATTAAATTTTTCCTCTCTACGATTTTCTACATTCACTTTTCTTTCATCAATTCTTTTCCCCTCTTCAATGCTATTTTTCTTTTTCTCACTCTCTAGTCTCTCTTTTTCTCTCATTTTCTTTTGTTCTTCAAAGACTTGACTAGGAGTCAAGGGATTCAACATCAAATTTTTTCCATTCTTTTCAAAAGTGTAGGAGTTCTTCACAACATCATGAATAGCCTTTCTATCATATTGCCAAGGACGTCCCAAACAAATTGCCCGCTGGTACAGGAACCACATCACAAAGAATTTTATCATGATATGATCCTTTAGTAAATAGGTACTAGAACTTGTTTATTAACCTTCACTTCCCCACTATCATTTAACCAATGAAGCTTATAAGGTCTAGGATGCTTGAGAAGAGGTAAATTTAACTTTTCAACAAGATATGTGCTAGACGCATTGGTGCAACTACCACTATCTATAATAATACTAGCAACTTTACCTCCCACTAAGCATTTAGTGTGAAAGATGTTTCCTCTTTGGACGCTTGCTTCTTCCTCAATGACCTGAGTACAAAGCTCTAATGGTTACTAAGCTCATTCCCTGTTCAACGGCTTCAAAAGAGTCAATCTCTTGATCTTCATTGCATTTTTCCTTGTCAACGATATCATCTTGGCAATCGTTTTCTTCCCTTTCAATCCAACCATTCAATTTTTCATTAATAATCAATGTTTTCTTGGTAGGACAATTTACAGCTATGTGTCCCACATCATTGCATATGAAACACCTTGTCAGATTGGTAATCAACCTTCATTTTTCTTCCCCCTCAGGCTTAGGATTATCTTGAAAGCCACCTTAGGAGTATCTTCTTTCTTTGGTAAACTCTTGTTGGTTGATGCTTGAGATTTAGGCACCACATTCCTTGAAGAAAGATGATTAGTTTTAGCAAAACCAATCCTCTTCCTTTGATTTTCAGTCTTGGTAGCCAAATGACACATGTCTTCATAAGTGGTGTAAGGATACAATTCTAGTTGTAGCAATGTCCCTATTGAGGCCACTTAGAAATCTAGCAATTGAAACATCTTAGTCTTCCCCCAAGCTCAATCTCAAAGTATATAATTCCATTTATTTCCTATAATCGTCAACACTTTTGTTGCCTTGCTTAAGAGTCATCAACTTGTAATGAAGCTCTCTATAATATTATTCTGGTACAAATCTCTCCATCATGAGTGTCTTCCATTTCGCACAAGTTTCTACCGGTTCTCTTCAATTTCTCAACCTTTGAGTGACATCTCTTTCCCATCGATGGAATGCATAACCCGAGAATTCGGCTATGACTAGCTTCACTTTGACAATGTCACTATAGTTCCTTACCATGAATAAGTTTTTTACTTGTCATTCCCAATCAAGGAATACATTTGGATCAATTTCACCCTTAAAGCTTAGCACCTTCCACTTAATTTTATCTAGAGCCTTATCCCCTTGTGGATTACCATAGTAGCCACTATGGTATGCTTTTGGCCAACATTAGGATCCTCTCCAAAATCTTCAAAAAAATTATCCTCATGCCATGCTTCATATTGTTGGAATTCGTAGACAAAACATAATAAAAAAACTACAAAACCCACCAATAGGATCCGCACGTATTAGAAAAACCGATTGGAAAGAAAACTATCTCAATGTTTTCAATGCCGGTAGGTGTAGAGGTGATGCTATTTACGTTTTTGCCCTCTACCGGTATCCATGCGACGACCTCCTCTGCAAGCGAACGGAATGCTAGTCCTTAGACATTTTGGAAACTATTTAGAACGAACCCTAATTATTTGGTAATGCTTTGGAATTTTAGAGAGAGAGAGAGAGGTAAGACACGATTCTTGCCGTTCTAGGGTTAAACGTTGTTTTCTTTTTCTAGAGGAAAACTACAACGGAACCATCAGAACCCTTTTTATAGCTGTCCCCATCAGAACCCTAATTGTCATCTAATGACAATTTAATCTCGTCCCTCTATTCCTATAATCATCCAACGGTTGGATGAATATTATTAAGTAGTTAATTTCATTCATTTGATAAATAAATTAGTTACTTATTTAGCTTACCAAATATATATAACATAATCTGATTCCTTTTTATATACGTTCAAGAAATTGCACACGATCTAGGTTCATTGAATATGGACATCATGCTCACAAGATTGTCTATACGTCTGACCCTGTAGGTTCACTAAACGTTCATAGTGAATAAAAATGTCCTAGACATTTATCCACAAAACATAAGTGGCCTCTAGCAAGACATTATGTTTATCCAAATAAGTAAAAGATACGATAACCTAACATTAGTTTTAATATTTAGTCCTTTTGTCACATGATATCCTAATTACGTATAAGGTATGGACCAAGTCATCCTTATAAATCTTAATCAACCATTTACTTGATCACCAGGCAGACTATTCTGAAAATAATATTAATAACATCTTAGTAATACTTATTTGAGCATGGCTATGCATATTATCCAGTATTCCTTATCAATGGGCCAAAGGATATCTCTGTCTAATAAGAGAGGGAGAAATCCTTTTTACTATCTCTAATATTCAAGTCATGACAAGAAAATAGCCCAATCAATAGTCATAATAATCACCTAATTAAAATTGATGTTAGACTATGTCAAAACATATTTTCTCCCCATTCAAGAAGCATTAGAAACATCAGGTCAAAGGACACCAACATAACATTGAGAAGAAATACTTTTGACTTAAACCTATGCAATATTTCTTCTTCACTTTGTGTCATGTCCAATACAATATTCTCAATACAAATTTATGAATTAATTTTATACCTCATATTCATGATCAGTAAAACTTGATCATCAATCAATTTCATGCTAGTTTAATAATACAAGAAAACTAGGGACAAACAAGAATAGTATTTTATTAGGGCATATAACTAACACATATGTCTTGGAAACTCTTTTCACAGGGTCTATAATATCGTCTTCCACCTTATCCTCCCCTTCTTCCACCTCTAGCTTGTGGTCTTCCTTGTGACCAACTTTCATGAAATGGATAAGGGTTCTGAACCAACATGTCATGGTATCCTTAAGTAGATATATTGTATTCAAGTCTTTGATGATGAGGTTAATTAACTCCTCCAAAATTATCTGCAACTCTTTGCTCTATTGTGGCATTACTTTTGCCCCTCCTAAGGTCTTCCACAACCTTAGCAACACTTTGGAATTGTCTGGCAAATCCTTCAATTGACTGTTCTATCTATCCCAAAGTCTCATTTAGATTCATCCTTGTAGGATCAGTAGTTCGTTCTTGATGAGATTGAGTGGGTAAATGACCTTCCATAGACTTATAAAACCTACAAATTAAACGAAGAAAACAAACAAAGGACCTCCTAATCACTCCCTATGTGCTTACACTCTCTGATGATCACTCAAGTCACGTGTGTATAACTCTCTTAATTGGCTTTTATCAATATAAGCTCACCCTCTTGACTTTTTCAAACAGTTAACACTCAAGCCTCTATGATATCCTTTAACCTCTTAGCCAACTCAAACTAAGAGCAAGCAATCCTAAGCAAGTAAATCAATCAATGCACTTAGTTGGATAAGTGTTCAATGAGGAAAAATATCAAACACTTGAGGTGTAAGACTTTCAAGGAATGAAATGTATGGAATTGAGCCAACAAGCAAGATTCATCATCAACAAAACACTAGAAACACATAAGGAAACAATGCAAAATCAAAAACAAAGAAATTCTGATGTGAATATTCAAATTGCATATAAATTTTGATTTCACACCTTCCCAAGATCACCTCCTTCATGAAGAACATCTATTGAGGATTTTGTAGCTTCAATACTCCAATGGAAAACCTATGAGGATCTAAGCGACATAAACCTAACAATTGAGAGGCAAACTCTTTCCTAAATTGATAGGAAGAACTTTGAGAAAAATAAGGCCTCAAAACCCCAACTACACAATCTAGAAGACCTAAGATCAATTGAATCAAAGAACAAGAACTCTAGGACTCAATTAATGAAAGAAATTAAGGTAATCAATTGAATTCCATAGATTCAACCTAAGGAAAATCAATTGTTCAACACTAAAGACTTTAACCCTTAGCAAACTAACTAAGCAAGGGTGAAGAACCCTAGAGACCAAGCGAATTCTCTCTCAAGAATTTCAGCAAAATTCATCCAAGATTGTTACAAAGAAGCTTATAAATGGGTATTTATAGACTAAGGACTTAATCTAATTAATCTATTGATTATTGTCTTAAAATACCCATTAAGCCCTTGATTAAAAGCTTGAAAATGAGTTTAAACAATTAAATCCTGCCTAAATATTACAAAGCCTATTTCCCTCCTGAGACCTTTCAGCGACAGTAGGGTAGAACCTATTGTCCGCGATAGGTTGCGGTCTTCAAAACTTGTTTGTCTAGAAGCCTACCAGAGATGGTAGGAGCAAGGCCTACCGTCGGCCGTAGGTCCAAGAATTCCCAACAGTTAATCATTTTTTACATCCAATTTGCTCTCTTGAATAATCCTTATTTATGGTACAGCTTGTCCTTAATCTTCAAAGCTCTCATTTTTCTTGGTTTCTTCAATGAGAACATGCCGAACTTGCATCCAATACCTTGATCTTCTTGTCCTTCCTCTAGTGCTTGGATCATGAGTCAATCCATTAGCTTTCGCCAACGAGATTTACATATCCGCCCCTCCTTTGAAAAGATTCGTCCTCGAATCTTCACCTACATCAAGCAAAGACATACCAAAACATGGGGGTAGCACTAGCATTAAATTCTACTGGAAGATCAATTAGAAAAAAATTAAAACACTCAAGAATATGCAAGGCTCATCGAAACAGGTAACAAGCTTAGGCTTGTGATAAGAAGGAAAGCGATCATTCCAAAGTGACTCCAATCCTATCCGCCAGGATCAAAGACTAGTCGTTTTCTTTCAAACCTCTTTTTATGGATATCAATAGCATTATGAGTCTTGTAATAGATATGCTTGACTCATCTTCTTTTCACCCAAGCTCAAAGCATGATCAGAATAAGGAATCAAATCAAGAGAAATTAGAAGTTTGAAACTATAATCAACTTCAAGAGCAGAATAAAGCGTAGGAGAATGATAAGCTTGATTGGAAGAAAACTTAATAAGATGTAATTTGCCAAGTAAAACCAGACATCTTCTTGGGTACATCCACCCAAAAACTAGTAATGGTGCTAAGGTATTTGATAAAATTTTTATAAAATCTTGTGAATTCATGGAAGCTTCTCTCTTCAAATGTACACTTAGAAGTAAGCCAATCCTTGATTGCTTGCACCATATTTGCACCCACTTGGAAACCTTGAAAACTCACTACATAACCTAGGAATGTACCATGTTCCACACTAAACTAATATGTCCCAAGGTTAGCATATGATTTCTCATTTCTCAAAACAAACAAAACTTGTTGAAAATGCAACCAATGATCTTCAAAGGTTTTGCTATCATTCAAGATCTAATCAACAGAAGCCATAACAAATACATAATCCATGCCTTTAAGAAACCTAAGTAGTGCAACTATAAACTCCATAGATATGCCTACACAAGGTTCTCTGGGCACATTCAAAGAAATGTAATGTCCATGTTGCAAAGATCCAGAGTTAGCTCTTACTCTAAGCAATTGTGATTAAACCGTTTTAAATCTCCTTTTATGCAAAACCAAAAGAAATGCTCATGTAAAATCACATAAGTTTTGGAAATATTGAAATAATCCATCAAACCACCACAATGAGCTTCTTTCACCAATAACAATCTATATAAACAAGAAGGAATGCACAATCCACTTTCATGGTAAAGAACACCAGTATGTATAAGACACTCATCATTATGCACAACCAAACAAGCATCAAATATATCCTTGAATTCATTACCACTAGCATGTAATCCCTTAAACATCACAAAACCAAGTAATTGAGCCTGTATAGTAAAGAATAAAATGTACCTTTTTGACAAACCATTGATTACAATATTTTCTTTACCTCTCTTGTACCAATTGACATATGGAAATGTCTTTATGAATTTCATTCCTCTTGCATACCACTCGTTGAGCTTTTGTTGTCCATTGAGAAATGATGCATAGACCTCCTCGTCATGAATAGTTTATCTTAATGTCACTTCGATCACCTATTAAATTTGATATTCCATTTCCTTCAATGGAGAGAGTCCACGGAGTTCCTCTTTGCAATAAAAAAGTGAAACCAACTCGTCTTTATCAATGGATTCTATGAACTTTCTCTCTTTGATATAGAAACATCTCTTTTCTCCAATAGTATAACACAAGTTCAGGTGAGAAAATGTAAATATGAAATTTCCAACATTCTATGATAGTCTACTTTTCTCTTTGGAAATCACTCTATCAAAGAACTCTTTAAAAATTGGATGAATAAACAATGTATCTTCAAATTTTTGTTTCAAAACGAATGTAGAAGAGTTCTTTTCAAAGCTAGCACATATCGTTGATAGAGTTGATTTTTTATACAAATAAACACATTAAGTTTTAATTATTATTCAAAGGTTAGTATTTATTTATTTGTTACAGTCATTTAATTTATTTTTTATTTGCAGCCCATAACGTTAGATGCCATTAGACTAGAATGTCAAAACTTATTGGAATGAGGATTGGAAAAAGGGTTTCCAAACACAAATAGGAAAGGAGAAGCAGCTGCAAGGAAAGATAAAAGCAGCCGCAAAAGACAGAGGAGGGGCGACTGGAAGAAAAGAATAGAAAAAGAGAGAGGAAAAAGACACAACAGCAGAAAACAGAAGCAGCTGCTGGCGAAGAGCTGAGAGAGCAGAGGAAATCGACGCAGTTGTTGGAAAAGGAAGCTACTGGCAAGGCTTCAAGAAAAAAATAGGAAACAACCGCAGCAGAAGAACATCAATAAAAAAACAAAAGAAGAACCGCAGGAATTTCAATTGGAGAAGAGGAAGCCATGATCTACTTCAAGAAATTGGTCCTTTCTTTCCCTTTAATCATGTACTAGTTTTCTTTTTAGAATCTTGATGAAACTCTTGCCATGTGACTTTGATCTCTTTTAGTTTGGGAGATTTATCATATTATTTATGTGATTACATATCTTGGGATATTTCTTGGTTTGATGCAATTAATTCTTTGTGATTGTTTTTGTAGAATAATTATTTGGGTTAATTGCTATTTATCAATGCTTAGTTCTTGTAGTCTTGAGTATGAGTGATATGCGATTTTTTGCAAGTATATTATGGGTTTTAGAATTGAATAGTTCGTACTAATTTTAGATTTTTTATGTCGTAGAATTGAATAAGTCATGCTAATGGTTAGATGAGTTATGCCATGCATTTAAGAACAATATATTTCTTTAGTGAATCGAAGCTTGTAGCCTAGATCACCACATATAGATCTAATCTTTTCTTCTAAATAAAATTAAATCATTGTTATATAGGTTAGTGGTGGATTCAAGGTTCTAAAGCATCTCTTTGATTAGGCTTTTGCTAGTTTTGATTTAATTGATTTTATTTATTAGTTTTACTTAATTTATGAATGATTTTTAGATAATATAATTTGATTCTTCTTTTTATAGAATTAATTTAGGAAGATAGTAATTTAAGTAGTTAAGTCTTTCTCTATGATTCGATACCCTGATACTGCAATATTACATTGATCTTGTGCACTTGCAAGTATTGTGTTTAAAGCTTAGTTAGAAAAATCCCGACCAAGTTTTTGGCACTGTTGCCAGGGAATTTTTTGTTGGCAATTTTTTAATTTTATTTTTATTATTCTTAAAAAAGAAAAGAAAAAAAAGTTTGATTGTTCTCTTAGTTGTCTTCACTGTTTTGTTTTTAGAATACTTGCTCAACTTTTAAACTGCCTAATGTTAGTGATGATGCTATTAGATTGCGCCTTTTTCCTTTTTTTTGGAGAATAAGGCTAAACATTGGTTACATACACGTGAAAGAGTAGGTACATGGGCTGAGATGTCTAAGGAATTTCTAAAAAAATATTTTCTTATGGGTAAACTTGCACGGTTAAGGAGAGAAATCACAACTTTTTCCTAACAAAATAATGAACAATTTCACGAGAGTTGGGAGAGATTTAAAGAACTTCTTCGTAGTTTCCTCACTATGAAGTCCCTAAATGGCAGCAAATAAAAAGTTTTTATTCAGGATTGGATGAGAGAAATCGCCAAATGGTTGATTCCTCTTATGGTGGTACATTTCTTCATAAAACTGCAGATGAGGCATGGGATATATTTGAAAATTTGAGTGATAATTCACAACAACACGCCACATCCTCATGTGTAGGCACATCTAGACAAATAGGAAATAGAGTAGGAATGTATGAAGTTTCTCAAAATGTTGATCTTTCTTCGAAAGTTGATGTTCTATCTAAAAAGTTTGATCAATTGTTAGCTTTGAATACATTGCCTACTAATTCTCCTAATGTGCAAGGTGTTTGTGCAATTTGCTCTAGTCTTTCTCATGTTATCTATGACTGTCCTAGTGCTTCACTATTCCCAGAATTTGTACAGGAACAAGTCAATGCAGCCCAAGGATTTCATAGATAGAACGACCCATATTCAAACACAAAAAATCTAGGCTGGAAAATAATTCTGACTTCTCCTGGAGGTAACAAGGAGGGGAAGGTCAATTAGGCTAGCAACAATATCAGTGGAACAAACAACTTGGTATGACTGCTCCCCCTGGTTTTCAATATCAAAAGTACGTACCTCCTCATCCTCCTAAAAATGGAAACTCTATTTTTGAAGAAAAAGTCTTATCTGCTTTGAAAGGTTTAGAATCTAAAACAGAAATTCTAGACTCACACGCTCAATCTATTGCTAAGTTAGAAACTCAAATAGGGCAACTAGCTAATGCAATAAGTAGAAGCGATGAGGGCAAGTTTCCTAGTCATCCAATAGAGAACTCTAGGGCTACTTATCATGAGCAAGTTAAAGCTATAATTACTCTTAGAAATGGGAAGTTGATAGATAATAAAGTAGGGGAACCTATTAAAGCTTGTAGGTTAAATGAAAACAAAACCAAGGGAATTGATATGACTAAAATTGAAAGAAAGATATAGAAGGAACTTGGAAGATAGAGAAGGAACTATCTTCTTCCTCTAATTCTAAGACTCTATAATCATCTCCTACAGCTTCATATAAGCCAAAGGTTCCTTATCCGCAAGCTTAATTGCCACGCCCACATCTTAGAAAGGATAATAAAAGGGAAGATATTTTAGAAACTCTCAAACAAGTTAAAATAAATCTTCCACTTTTAGAGGTTATCAAGTAAGTCCCATCCTATGCGAAATTCCTTAAAGACATGTGTACTTTTAAAAGAAAATCTAAAAGCAACGTTTCTAAGAAAATCTTCTTAAGTGAATAGGTGAGCTCTATTTTGCAATATAACACTCCACCTAAATATAAAGATCCTGGTGTCCCTACTATCTCATATCTTATTGGTAATCATAAAATAGATAGGGCGCTCCTAGATTTAGATTCTAGTGTTAATCTGATTCCTTAAACTGTTTATGAAGAGTTAGGATTAGGGGAATTGCAACCAACTGATATAACCTTACAATTAGCTGATAGGTCTATCAAGGTACCTAGCGGGAGAATAGATGACGTTTTAGTTCAAATTGATAAAGGTGTCTTCCCTATAGACTTTGTAGTCCAAGATATGGAACCTGGTAGATCTTCTCAAAGTCATATCCCCATTATTCGAGGCCGTCCTTTCTTGGTTACTACTGATGCCACTATTAATTGTAGAGCTGGGGTTATGGATGTCTCTGTGATGAATATGAGGGTTACATTAAATATATTTAAAACTTCTTCACAACTTTCTATAGAAGATAATCCTGGTTGTTATTTGGTAAATGTAAATAATGAATTAATTGAAGAAACTCTACCTGTAATGTGTTCAAAAGAATGTACTTCTATTGAAAAAAAAACCTAATGTGCACTGAGGATGTTCATTCTAATCTTTCTTGTATTGCTCCATTAGCAAAATCTTCTTGGATTGTGAATCATGAGCCTAATATGAGAAAAATAGATCCTGGCTGAATGCAAAAGAATTAGGGAGTTTGGCTGAAGACTTTAAATTTAGCGCTTTTGGGAGGCAAACCCAAAGTTTATTTTGTTTATTTATTCATTTATTTATTTACTTTTATCTCACTTGATTGGTAGAAATGTATGAAGTGTTTGTTTTGTAGGGTAATCAAACGACATATCATTATCATGGAGATTATAGAGATGGTCTACTACTCTTCGGAACATGCACTAATATTGATTCTTCTACCAAGTTGTGTTGTTCTTTGTCTCTTCTCTACTCTTGGTATTCTTTTATCACATTGTGGACAATGTAGGGTCTAGGTATGGAGGAGAAGATGTTTTATTCTAATGTCAATTATTTTTTTATTATTTTCTTTTTTCTCGTCTTTTTTGTTCAATTTTTGCCGATTTTTTTATTTTATTGTTTTTTTTACATTATTTTGGAAAAAAACCAAAAAAAAAAATGATTTCACTTAAAGAATGATTCTTTTTGAGTTCCTTTAAAAATGTCTTGAATAAGTTGAGAAAAATACTTGTTTTCTTGTTTTAATTATAGTGACGGACTTATGTTCTATATTTGTTATAACCTTGCATGACTTACACTTGAGCACATGGGTTGATGTTATTCTTTAATAAATCCTTTACATTATTTTTGAGCTGCATAAAGTTTATAAATTTCTTTCCTACATTCTAGAACTTACTTGAGTACCTCTTGAAGTGAAATAGAAAGGTTTTCCTTATTTGACTCAGAGATGATGGTCATAGGCCTTCTTTGAATCGTTTGTGCCTTTCAAGCTTACCAGATCTCATGATTTTTACCTTAGTACTCTTTTGAGCCTTAAATGTTATTTCTTTCTTTAAACTACATAAATATTAACCCTTAATCTTGTAGAGAGTTTAATGCAAACTTCTAACTTGTGCTTCCATGATGGGTTGTTGTTTTTGTATTATGGAAAGAGAATAAGTTATTTTCACAAAGGGGAGAAGAAAGAGGAAAACATATACATGAGTTGTTGTGCTGAAAAAAAATGTATTGAGCTAAAAAAGAAAAGAAAAAGGAAAGTTAATACATCATTGTTACAGGTCATAAGGTGCAAAAAAAAAATTTTCAAGAGGCCCAAATTTGTGAATGTAAAAGAAATGGCCTTAAATGATAAAATTTTGAGGAAAAAAAGATAGTGGTTGGTGAATGTATTAATTGAAAAGAAAAAGGGGAAGCAAAAACAAAGTTAGAAAGTTTGTCAAAATTTTAAAGTATCCATATTCTTTGCAAGCTCACTTTTCTTTGAATTTGAATTTCTTACGTTCGTTTGATAACCAACACCTTAACCTTACATTACAAGCTTTAAAGTCCTACCTAATCTGAGTTGAGTTTGAGAATCCTTGATTAACGGAGAGATGATACAAAGAGTGAGCCTATGGAAGGAACTCTTGTTAAGATTTGTCTTTTATATGTAGTTTGGAAATTTTGCTTAGTATTTATTTTACACTCTCTAATGACCACGATCACACCTTACACAAGTCTTGTGTTGGTTATGGGAGATAGTTGAATGTTTGTTTGTTATCTTGAGTTCGAAAATAAGAGGAAGAGTACTTGTCTTGACAAGCTTGAGATTTGATGAAGGGTACTTAATTTTGATTATTCTGCATTTTATCTAAAGTTTGTTCTTTATTTAACTTTGTGCGTACATTGTCTGCACACCCTCATGAGACCATACTCGTCCACTAGGGGGAACTTAGGGGTTTAAAGGGCTTATTGCACATGCTAAGTGCAATCATGAGTCCTACGAAAGTGGCTAGTTAGTTTTCTTTTTATTCTTTATTTTTGCTTGAGGACTGGCAAAACTTAGGTGTTGGGGAGTTGATAAAGTTGATTTTTGATACAAATAAACACGTTAAGTTTTAAGTATTAGTCATTGGTTAGCATTTATTTATTTGTTATAGTCATTTAATATATTTTTTTATCTGCAGCCCATAACGTTGGTGCCATTGGACTAGAATGTCAAAACCCATTGGAATGAGGATTGGAAAAAGGGTTTCCAGACACAAATAGGAAAGGAGAAGTAGCTTCAAGAAAAGATTAAAGCAGCCGCAAGAGACAGCGTAGGGGGCGGCTGGGAGAAAAGAATTAAAAAAAAAGAGAGAAAAAGACCGCAGCGGCAGAAAACAGAAACAGCTGCTGGCAAAGAGCAGAGGAAACAGATGCAACTGTTGGAAAAGGAAGCTGCTGGCAGGGCTTGAAGAAAAAAACAGGAAACAGCCGCAGCAGAAGAACATCAAGAAAAAAACAAGAGAAGAGTTGCGGCAATTTCAAGTGGAGAAGAGGAAGCCATGATCTACTTCAAGAAATTGGTTCTTTCTTTCCCTTTAATCATGTACTAGTTTTCTTTTTAAAATTTTGATGAAACCCTAGCCATGTGACTTTGATCTATTTTATTTTGGATGATTTATTATATTATTTATGTGATTATATATGTTGAGATATTTCTTAGTTTGATGCAATTAATTCTTTGTGATTGTTTTTGTAAAATAATTATTTGGGTTAATTGATATTTTATCAATGCTTAATTCTTGTAGTCTTGAGAATGAGAGATATGTAATTTTTGCAAGTATATTGTGGGTTTTAGAATTGAATAGTTCATGCTAATTATAGATGATTTATGCCATAGAATTGAATAAGTCATGCTAATGGTTAAATGAGTTGTCACGCATTTAAGAACAATATATTTCTTTAGTGAATCGAAGCTTGTAGCCTAGATCACCACATAAATATCTAATTTTTTCTCCTAAATAAAATTAAATCATTGTTACATAGGTTAGTGGTGGATTCAAGGTTCTAAATCATCTCGTTGATTAGGCTCTTGCTAGTGTGATTTAATTGATTTTATTTATTAGTTTTACTTAATTTAGTAATAATTTTTACTAATATAATTTGATTCTTCATTTTATAAAATTAATTTAGGAAGATAGTAATTTAAGTAGTTAAGCCTTTCTCTGTGGTTCGATACTCTGATACTGCCATATTACATTGATCTTGTGCCCTTACATTTATTGGGTTTAAAGCTTAGTTAGAAAAATCTCGACTAATAATGAACAATTTTGGAAACCAATCTTTGAAAGGTTTGTCGTAAGAAAGATACTCAACAACAAAATATTTGCAACATCATTCAAGGACTTCATTTCTCAAAACAGATTTTTCAAATGTTAAAGGATTAACTTTGATCAACTCAAGATAAGTTCCCATATGGTTTTCAAAATCTTTCAATAAAAATTCTTTGAAATGCAAATGTTAAAATTTGTATCCAAATGTGTTTTAAATAAAGTGTTCAAGGAGTTAATGACATTTGAAAGCTTTGGTTCATTGCAAGAAAACTCAACTTGACGAGTCATAAAGAACATAAGTTGGTTTAAGGAAACAAAATCATTATGATTCTCCATAAAAGTAACAAGGAAATAGGAAACATAGCCAACATTCTCAACAAACTTTCCAACACACTTATCATGTAGAATATCAAATAAAGCACTATCTAATCCAAAAACAACAACTATAGACTCAATGGAAACATTATTAATAACTCCAAAATCACAGCAAGAGGGATCAAACTTAGAACCACTGTGCAATGATGAATCCTCAAGAAAAACATGAGAAGAAAGGCAATTGGAAACACAAGTCACAACAATAAAGAGAACACCACCAAAAGAAATAGCACAAAGATCTCCACATTTGGTTACATGAGAAAGATAAGACTCTAAAAAAAATTCTAATTCCACAAGAGAAACATCATAACACATAAGAGAAGGGTTAAGAGAGAGACTTATTGGTAATTTTAACTTAATTTCCTTAAAATAAATCTCAAAGCTCAAGTAGGAATTAGAGGGAAAGAAGCTTATGGTCTTAATGGACTTGTAAGCAAGTTTTCCTCCTTCATCCTTGTTGGGATCTTCAAAATTCTGCACACATAAGAGTTCATTTGCAAAGAAAGAGTTAGTTTCATTAGTATGGAAATTCAATTCCTCATTCTTTTCAAACATAATTATCTCTTTTTCTCTTTGCTCTTCTTTTTCACTGTCTTATTTTTCAATAAAGCACTTATTTCCTTTTACTCTCTCACTTTTCTCAAGTGCACTTTTTTTCTCTTTTGAACACTCCAAAAGTTCACTCTCTTTTGAAATGATATAGATGCATTAAAAGATACATGATCTCTCAACTAATCTCTTTTTGTTTTCCACTCTTTTTTTTTCTTTAATCTCAATTTTCTCTTTTTCTATGTTCTTATCTCTCATGAGATCACAATGTTCCACATTAGATATCTCTTCCTTAACATGTAGTACAATAGTTTCTTCAACTTCAATTGTAGCTTGTGGAAGCTCATCTACTTTTGAAAATTCTTCAATAATTGATGGTTTCAAGGTTTCTACCTTTGTAACTCTTTGAGGTGGCTTGAAAATTTGTTTATCCTCACATCTTTTAGTCTTCATGATGCTCTTCGCCTTTTTCTCTTGATAAAATATTCTTATCCTTTCTTTCAACTTCTTTTGCTCTTCATATATTCCATGAGGCGCCAAACAATTTAGAATGAATCTCTTGTCATCTTTGGTGAAGTTGTAAGAATTCTTGTCCCCATTGTAAATAGCTTTCCTATCATTTATCCAGGGACTTCGAAACAGTAAATGACCAATTTGCATAGGTGCTATATCACATAACATTATCTTTATATATTCCTTCAGAGATAGACACCCACACTTGCTTAGTAACTTTGATCTCAGCACTTGCTTGGACCAATAGCATATGTAAGGCTTAGGATGTTCAAGAGTAGGCAAATTCAAGTTTTCCACAAGGTAAGCACTAGCCATATTAGCACACTACTACCATCAACAACAAGATTGTTTACTTTGTCTTCCACATGGCATTCGAGATCGACTACATGCTCACTTTCATTTTTCCTCCATATATATTTTCATCATATAAACTCTAAAAGTAAACTTCTCCACTATAAATATGATGATACTCTTCATAACAATCATAAGGATTAGGCTCATAATAATTATATTTAGCATTGTCTCTACCATAACCCCCATAATCATCATATGAAGTATGCCCATAAGATTTAGTATAAGAAGAGAATTTACCAACTCCAACATGTCTTTAGAAATGAAGTCTCCATTTCCATGATTGTTCCCACTATAAGCATTGAATCCATCGACACTACCATGACGAAAATTATGTATATCTCATGCAAACTTATAATGATAGTCCTCTTGTTTGCTCTTTGCTTCCACCCTTTTCCATGATGGATTAGACCAATTGTACTCCCTTTATTTACTGTTTTAAACCTGCATAAAAAGTTTGGAAAACAAAACAAGGACCTCCCAATCACTCCCTAAGTATTTACACTCTTTGATGATCACTCAATTCACTCGTGTGTAACACTCTTTATTGGCTTTCATCAAGATAAGCTCACCCACTTACCTTTTCAAAACACTCAACGCTTAAGTATCTATAAGATACTTCAAATTTCTTAGCCAGCAAAAACCAAGAGCACCAATCCCAAGCAAGTAAATCAATCAATGCACTTAGTTAGATAAGTGTTCAAAGAGGCAAAGTTTCAAACACTTGAGGCGTAAAAATTTTAAAGAATATAATCTGTGGAAAAGAGCCAACAAACATAATTGGTCATCAACAAAACATTAGAAGAAACACACGAGGAAACAATTGGAAATAAAAAACAAAGCACTTCAAAACAATTAAGCTAAAGAAAGAACACAAGGGTGCTAAGAAAATTTTTCTAGGAAACAGGGGATAATGACACCCTGTCACTAAAATGATGAAAACTTAAAAAATAAAAATACAAATCAAACAAAACCAATTGAAGATTCATTTGATGAGGATGAATTTAAGTGAAAATTCATTTGGATTGAATTAGTATAACATAAGATATGTTCAGATTAATCAACACTTTTTCTGAAGTCGCGATTCTAAAACACATTTCAAAGTTCAATCAAATTGAGGAAACAATTGTACTCCAAATTTAGTAAAACTTATTTCAAATGAAACTTAACTGAAAGGAGAACATCTATATAAAAAATTATCATCAAACTCACACATAATTCAACCTAATTTTCATTTGATGTTCGGAATAATTTTTCTATAATACTATTGCATGATCTTTGTGTAGTTTTTTCATAGATCATAAGTACTTCTTCTTTTTCTTTTGATTTGCAATGCATTTTAAACACTTACGACACAAATTGACCTTCAATTGGAGGTTTCTCTGATGCCACTTTGATGGGAATCTTCAAATTGCAAGTAGATTTGATTCCACACCTTCCCAAGATCACCTCCTCATGAAGAACCTTTATTGAGGATTTTGTAGCTTCAACACTCCAATGCAGATCTAAGCCTCATAGACCCAACATTGAGAGGAAAAAATCTTTTCTAAATTGATAGGAAGAATCTTGAGGAAACTAAGGCCTCAAAACCCCAACTACACAATTTAGAAGACCCAAGATCAATTGAATCAAAGAACAAGAACTCTAGAACTCAATCAATAAAATGAATTAAAATGATCAATTGAATTTCCAAGATTCATCTACCTAAGGCTATGAATTGTTCAACACTAAGGATATTAACCCATAGCAAGCTAACTAAGCAAGGGTGAAGAACTATGGAGACCAAGAGAATTCTCTCTCAACAATTTCAGCAAAATTTATCCAGATTGTTACAAATGAGCTTATAAATGGGTATTTATAGACTAAGGACTTAAATTAAGTAATATATTGATTATTGGCTTAAAATACCCATTAAGCCCTTGATTAAAAGCTTGAAATGATTAAACAATAAAATCCCACCTAAAAATTACAAAGCCTATTTCCCTCTCGAGACCTACGGGCAGCAGTAGGGTATAACCTACCCTCGCCTGTAGGTTGTGGTCTTAAAAACTTGTCCATCTAGAAGCCTACCGATGATGGTAGGGCCAGAGCCTACCGTCGGTGATAGGTCCAATAATTCCCAACACTTCATCATTTTTCACATCTAAGTTGCTCCCTTGAATAATCCTTGTTTATGGCATTAGATGATAAGCAACTTGGAAGCTTGTCCTTCATCTTCAAAGCTCTCGTTTGTCTTGGTTTCTTCAATGAAAACATGACAAACTTTTATCCAATGCTCTAATCTTCTTGTCCTTACTTTACTGCTTGCATCATGAGTCAATCCATTAGCTTGGGTCAACCCGATTCACATCAAATTCAAAACAGTTAGACTAAACAAAGAACAAAAGAGTACTAAAAATTTTTTCTAGAAAACAAGGAATAACGACAACTTTTTACTAAAACAATGATATCTCTAAATCTACAAATCCACATCAGATGAAACCAATTCAGGAAGATTCCTTACTTGTTGAGGATAAATTTAAGCACAAATTTTATTTCATATGAATCCTTATAATGTATGATATGCCCAAATTAATACACACTTTTTCTGCGTAATGAATCCAAAACACATTTAACAAATCAATCAATTTATTTCCAAATTGAGTAAAACTTATTTCAATTGATTTCTAACTCAAATAGGAATATCTGTAACACAAAACATCAACCACTTTCGCAATTAATTGGTAAATTTTTAATTGATTTTCGGATCTATATTTTTTGTACTTAGTTTTTGCATTGATCTTAATGGAATTTTATAAATCATCAAGTACTTTTTTTTTCTTGATTTTCAGCTAAATTTAAATACTTACAAAACAAATTGACCTTCAATCGGAGGTTGTTATGATACCACTTTGATGTAGATTCACTTTTGATTGGAGATTAGAATCAACATCTTCCCAAGGATAACTTTTTTTCCTGAAGAACCTCTATTGAGGATTTTAAACTCAAAACACCAGTAAGAAACCTACGAGGATCTAAGCCTCATAAACATAATATTGAGTGGGTAAAGTTCTTCCCTAGATTGATAATTAGAACCTTGAGAAAACAAAGACCTTAAAACCCCAATTACACAATTACAAGACCCAAGATCAATTGATTCAAAGGAAGGAAGCTCTATGAATCAACTAATGAAAGGAATTTGAATGATCAAGATTCTACAATCTAAGGCAACAATTCTTCGCAACACTAAGGACATTAACCCTTAGCAAGCTAGTCGAAGAAGGTAAAGAAGCCTAGAAGCAATTGGAGAATCTCTCTCAAATTCAGTAAATTTATCAACGTTGTTTATAATGAGTTATAATGGGATATTTATAGGTTAAAGTCTAACCCTAGCTAACCTATAACTTAATGGCTTAAATACCCATTAAACCCTTGATTAAAAGCAGACAGGCCAAATAAAAAAAAACCTCTCAAATAGATCGCATTAACATTGTCCTAGACGAACCCTGCCGGCGACGGTAGGGTGAGACTTACCGTTGGCAGTAGGGTATGATATCTTCAACCCTTTTTGACAAAAAGCCTGCCAGCAATTTCATAAATGGAAATTATCTTCCAACATTGAGTAAGATTTTGATAAGATTTAGCTAAGCATTTAGATATTTTTATAAACATGTCTTTCTATTGTTTGGTATATAGTAACTTAAGCTTATTGATAATTCAACTTTTTGTTTCCTACATATAATTTCTTTCTTATAAAATTTGTTTATAGTTTTAGAGAGAATGAGAATTAGAGAGAGAGAGAGAGAGAGAGAGAGAGAGAGAGAGAGAGAGAGAGAGAGAGAGTGTGTTGTTATTTGCATTTATTACATTATAGAGTGGAACTATTGCCTTTGTGCTTAAAATAGGGCATTTTAACTACTTTTATTCAATACTGTAGCCAAAACATCAATAAAAGAAAAAGAGACCTTAATTCCTCTCTTCTCCTATTAATCTATCCTTAAAGAAAAATTAAGGGATTCAGCTGAGGATAAAATTTGCCAAGGAGTAGACTCAAAAGACAAGGTACTTTGGAACTATAATTTTAGATCTACAAAAGACTATTTTTATTAAGATTCCCCTAATTCTTCCACCAACATGCATCATCTACTAAATTGTTGTTTGCAAGGAAATATATGATTTCCTATATCAATTACATTTTGTATTGTTTTACCTTCAAAATCCACCGTACATGATTTCGTAATTTGATAAGTGAAAACAGTGTTGGTAATGTGCATTTGATTTCACTATGGAAGGATTATGAGTCTGGTAAAGAACATTTTCCAGGCACAGACACTATTATGGTGCTAGTTTTTCTTGTATGATTACCAAAGAGACAAGGAATACCAAAGAGGAGACTTAAGAGACAAGGTACTTTGGAACTTCTTCCTTTTGATGCTTTTCCTGCATTTACTCTACTGAACCTTTCATTTGTCTTAAGGATGGATGAGTAGGAGAATAGACGGATTAAAGACTTTTTTCCTTTCACTGATTCTATAGCAAAGTCAAGTGGTTAAAATGCCTTATTTAAGCATAAAGGCAATAGTTCCTCTTTATAATGTAACAAATGCATTGAAATATATATATCTAGAACAGTAAACAAATTTTCTAAGAAAAAAATGACACCGAGAGAACAAAAAAAGTTGAATTGTCAATGAAGCATAAGTTACTAAATAGCTAACAAATCAAAAGAAGTGTTTATAAAAATTATGTCTAGATAGTGAGGTTAATTCTTATAAAAATCTCACTCAAAGATTGAGAGGTAATTTCTATTTTAGAAATCTAATTTTGAGGAAATTAAGCTCTATGAATAGTGAAGGTGTCTATCGTAGAACATTAATATAATATCCACAAAAGACTTGCTAATTTTTTTTTAAAATGTCATTTTGAGAATCTGGTTTCAAGGATCCATGTAATTGTTGTACTCTTTTGGAAAAAGAAATTTCTTGTCTAATAAGAAGAATTCATTTTTCCTAATGAAGTTCTGCCAACCCGCACAGCTTGTTGCACAGTGTCTATGCAATATCATATATAAATCATACAAGTAAAACTAGCACCATAATAGTTTCTTGAATCCTTCCATAGTGAAATCAAATGCCTATAACAACTCTCTCTCTCTCTCTCTCTCTCTCTCTCTCACACATTTTCAAGGATTACCAAAGAGGAGATTTAACAGACAAGGTACTTTGGAACTACAATTCTAAATCTACAAAAGCCTATTTTGATTTATATTTCTCTAATCCTTCCAAAAAACAAGTTGTCAACCACAACTATTAAACAAAGTGTGTGATATATATAAAAGAAACAGAAGTATAAAACAAAAATACCAAAATAATAGTAAAGAAATAGAAATCAAACCCGAGTCTTAAATAAATTTCGATTTCCTAAAAGCGGATTCGTTCTCTCTACCGGAAGTGCAAGAGATGTGTTAGAACGTCTGTTTCCCAAGATAAAATAGGCTTCGAAAAATAGTTTAGCACTTGAAGCTATTTTGCCTTTGAACTTGAACAAATTGATGATGACCAGGAAGAAGATATATATGCAGGTTAAGAGAGAATGCTAGAAATTGCAAAGAAAAATTTCTTATGTCTTCTGCTGTAGAAAATAGCAGTATTTATAGATGGAGAAACCCTTCAACTGTTACATTGAATTAGTTCTGTACACTGAATTCAGCTGTATAGAATTAATTCTATATGTTCAGCAGCCATTAAAGAAATGAATATGGCTATACAATGAACTCAATAGAAACAAATGTGGCTGTTCAGTGAATTCAACAACCATTGAATCAAGATATAAAGAAAAATTTGGCAAAACATGGGTCTGATAAGGCCCCCTATTCTTTTCCAATGTGGAATTCAAATTCCTTACTTGCCAACCTTTTCCTCTTTAATTTTTTCTTCACTTCTTTTTTCCAATTATTTTCCAACAATCCCCCACATGAATGATAAAAAATTGTTTTGACTCGTACTTTATGTTCATCAACTGACTTATGCATAGGAAAAGTAGGTGTTTGCCTTTGAACTTTCCCCTTGTAACATATGTATACTTTACTAGTTGTCCAGTAGACATGATGTCCTTGAACTGTCTTGCTTTCTTATGTAAAGAATCCACATATCTTACACATAAATCATTTATTTGTTTAGTTCTTATGATTTTGTTCATTTTGGCCATGAACACATCTTGGTTCTGCAAAATTTTCTAAAGAATTGAGCATAAGCAATTCTCCTTCAAAGTGGCCCCACTTTTATCTCACATAGGTTATTTCTTAAATATATATTTATATATATATTAAGAATCATTAAAGCAACATAATGCTAATCTTAACTGTTCCGTCACTGTTGTTATGACAGGAATAAGCTGAGTTTTCCCCTACAGTGACAACTATGTCTTATGATTAAGTTGTCCCTTTGAACCTTGATCTTGGGATCTCCAGTCAACTAGGTAAGGTTTTCCTTTATAAAACTCTATCATTCATATGTTTTTAATCCCATTCCTTTTGTCAGTTTTTCAACCGCCTCTCTATTTAACCCTTTGGTTAATCGATCCGTGATGTTTTCTTTTGACTTTACATAATCTATCAAAATCACACCTGATGAGAGAAGTTTTTGAATAGTATTACGTCTGCGACGAATATGTCTAGACTTACCATTGTAAATGGCATTCTGTGCTCTCCCTATTGCTGATTGGCTATCACAATAAATGCAGATAGGGGCACATGTTTTTTCCACTTAGGAATACCCTCCAAGAAATGGCATAACCATTCAGCCTTTTCCCCACACTTATCTAATGCAATGAATTCAGATTCCATGATAGATCCAGTAACCACTGTTTGTTTTGAGGATTTCCATGATATAGCTGCTCGAGCTAGTGTGAACACATACCCATTGGTGAATTTGGAATCTTTTATATCTGATATCCAGTTAGTATCTGTGTAACCTTCTAACACAGTAAGATATCTGGTATAGTGCAGCCTATAGTTTTGCGTATACCGAAGTTATCTCAATACTCTTATTATTGCTGTCCAATGTTCAGCACTAGGATTACTAGTATATCCACTCAATTTGCTTACTACATAAGCAATATCTGGTATAATACAACTCATTAGATACATTAAACTTCCAATTATCCTTGTATATTCAACTTGAGAAACACCTTTTCCCTGATTCTTGCATAAATGAAGACTAGTATCTAATGAGTTGATAAAGTCTATTTTTGGTACAAAGAAACACCTTAAGTTTTAATTATTAGCCCTTAAAAATATTTTATTTATTTATTAAACGTAATTATTTAATTCATTTTATTTTGGGATAAAGGAAAAAAAGCCTATTAAAGAAGGCAGGCTACAAATTGAAGAAGAAAAGTAGAAGCCCATCACCAAAATCAAGACCACAAGCAAGCCCAAGATTGGAAGTGGGCTGCCATAAAGGAGAGAAAAGGAAGAAGAAATTGAAGAGGACAAAGAATTATAATAGAGAGAAAAAAAGAGTCATAATAGGAAGAGGAAAGAAGAGCTGCTGGGCAGCTATAAAAAGGAGAGCAGAGGAGGCCAAAAAGAAAAAAAGAGCTGAGGGAGAAAGAAACAGAAACAAAAAAAAAAAACAAAAAAGAAGACAAGGGCCGCAGGAAAAGAAGGAAAAAACCAAGCAGCTGAAGAAACTTCAAAGCTGCACAAGTAGACAACACAAAAACACAAGTAGTAGCCACAAAGCCGCAATTGCAGCATACGTTACAAAGAAGATGCTGTGCGCTACAGCAAAAAAAATCCAAATGCAACAGCAGAAATTGAAGAAGCAGCAGAAAAATTCCACCAATAGCAGCGAAAAATTATTTGGAAAAAGGCCATGATCTTCTTCAATAAATTGGTTCCTTCTTTCCCTTTTACCATGAACTAATTTTCTTTTTAGAATCTTGATGAACCCTAACCATATAACTTTGATTTATTTTATTTTTGGAAAAAATTTATTATAGTATTTATGTGATTGCATATCTTAAGATGTTTCTTGGTTTGATGCAATTAATTTTTTTGCAATTGTTCTTGTAGAATAATTATTTGGGTTAATTGATAGTTTTATCCATGCTTATTCTTGTAGTCTTGAGTATGAGAGATATGTGATTTTCGCAAGTATATTTTGGGTTTTAGAATTGAATAGTGCATGCTAATTTTAGATGATTTATGTCATACAATTGAATAAGTTATACTAATGGTTAGATGGATTATGTCATGCATTTAAACATAATATATTTCTTTAGTAAATTGAAGCTTGTAGCCTAGATCACTACATAAAGTTCTAATATTTTCTCCTAAATTGAATTAAATCATTGTTATATAGGTTAGTGGTGGATTCGAGGTTCTAAATCATCTCTTTGGTTAAGCTCTCGTTATTTTAAATCTAGTTATTATATTTATTAGTTTTACGTAATTTAGTAATAATTTTTAGATAGTATAATTTGATTCTTCTATTTACATGAAATTAATTTAGGAAGATAATAATTTAAGTAGTTAAGTCTTTCTCTGTGGTTCGATACGCTAATATTTCTATATTACATTGATCTTGTGCACTTGCAAGTATTGGGTTTAAAGCTTAGTTAGAAAAATCCCGACCAATGGCGTTCTTGCAATTCCAGAATCATTCTTGTTAAAATTTTCAATAATTTTATCTACATAATGAGTCTGGCTTAAAACTAGTCCATCTGTTGTTCTTATGATTTTAATACCTAAAATCACATCAGCAAGTCCCATATCTTTCATGTCAAATTTTGAATTCAACATGGTTTTAGTAGATTTGACAATTTTGTCATTACTACCAACAATGAGTATGTCCTCTACATAGAGACATAAAATGACGTATTCATTTTTCGTCTATTTCTATAAACACACTTATCACACTCATTAATCTTAAATCTACTGGAAACCATTGCGTGGTCAAACTATACAATGATTTAACCAGCTTACACACTTTCTTTTCATTACTTGGAGATCTGAAACCCTCGGGTTGCTCCATGTAAATTTCTTCATCTAACTCCCCATTCAAGAAAGTTGTTTTAACATCCATTTAATGTACATTTAGATTTCTTAAAGATGCAATAGCAACTATCATCCTTATTGAATTTATTCTCGTCACGGGAGAATAAGTATCAAAGTAATCTGAGCCTTCTTTCTGTCTATGTCCTTTAATGACAAGCGTGGCTTTATACTTATCAATAGAACCATTTGGTTTCATTTTCCTTTTAAAATTCCACTTAGACCTTAAGGTCTTACATCCAGGAGGGAGATCCACTAACTCCCAAGTATGATTCTGCGGAATAGAATCAACTTCACTTTTTATGGCTTCTTTCCATAAATGTCCTTTTGAAGAATTCACTACTTCATTATAAGTTAAAGGCTCTTTTTCTATCAAATAAGTCACAAAATCATCTCCAACAGTTTTTCTATTCTTGGCCGTTTGCTAGAGCTTAGTTCAACTTTTTGAACTTTAGTTGGATCTTGAACTTCTTCATTAACTAGTTTTAATGAACTAGATCCACTCATGGACTTGCAAGGAAATACATTTTCCAAGAAAGATTCATTTCTCGGATCCATAACTGTGTTCTTGTGTATATCTGGAATTTTCGAATCATGCATAAGAAATCGAGATGCAGTACTATTATGTGCATACCCTATGATGATACAATCCACTATTTTTGGACCTATTTTTATTACCTTAGGTACTGGTATAGCCACCTTTGTAAGACACCTCCACACTCGCCAATGTTTATAGGTGGTTTCTTTCCGCTCCATAATTCATAAGGAGTTTTATCTTGTTTCTTGCGTGGTATCTTATTCAAAATATAATTACTAAATATGATAGCTTCACCCCACATGTTCGAGGGTAACCCTGAACTTATCTACATTGTATTCATCATTTCTTTTAAAGTGCGATTCTTACATTTCGCTACTCCATTAGATTGAGGAGAATACGGTGCAGTTACTTCATGAACAATTCCATGTTGTAGAAAGAAGTCACCAAGTGGTGCCTCATACTCTTCACCTCTATCACTCCTCAATCTTTTAATCTTTTTTCCCAGTTGATTTTCAACTTCATTCTTATAAATGATAATCTTTGCTAAAGCCTCATCTTTACTCTTTAGTAAATACACATAGCATAATTTTGTACTATCATCAATAAAGGTTATAAAATAATTATTACCTCCATGTGTTTGAACATATTTCAAATTACATACATCACTATGAATCAGTTCTAGTGGTTCAGTGCTCCTTTCAATTTTTGTGGAAAGGTGTTCTTGTCAATTTTGCTTCAATGCAAATTTCGCATTTATGTTTTGAATCGATTTGGAATGTTGGAATATGGTCCATATTAGTTAATCATCGTATTGAATCATAATTAATATGACCTAATCTACCATGCCATAAATGAGAAGACTTAAGCAAATAAACAGAAGAATGAGTATTTCTATTGATCATGGTC
This sequence comes from Catharanthus roseus, assembly GCA_028651295.1. Classification (NCBI taxonomy): domain Eukaryota; kingdom Viridiplantae; phylum Streptophyta; class Magnoliopsida; order Gentianales; family Apocynaceae; genus Catharanthus; species Catharanthus roseus. The sequence continues at coordinate 3,292,423 of JAPQWS010000107.1, read as the reverse complement.
ATTACATTAAATTTAAACAACCCATCGGTTGCATACCCTTTTCCTAAATACATTCCACACTTAGTTAAAATGACTTTATCAGATTCAATCACAAAACGGAATCCATGTTTGTTCAACAAAGAACCAGACACAAGATTTTTACGCATTTCTGGCACATACACACATTTTTAAGTGTTAAAAGTTTGCCAGAAGTAATCTTTAGCAACACCTTTCCTTGACCTTCAATAGCAGCTGAAGCAGAATTACCCATGTAAATTTTTTTTCCCTTGAACTGGCTCAAAATTTGAAAACAAGTCTCTATTGTACAAACATGTCTGGTAGCACTGGTGTCAAACCACCATTCCTTCGGGTTGGAATCAACCATGTTTACTTCAGAAACTACTGTTACTAAATTCAAGTCATCCATTCAACCATATTTGCTTCATGATGTTTCTTAGGAAAACGACAATCAGAAGACTTGTGACCTAATTTGCCATAGTTAAAACATTTTCCTTTAAATTTTTGTTTCGGTTTAGAAATACCACCAGATGCACCGATCTTGCCCTTTGTTTTTTATTATTGAAATTAGTTTTATTTTTCAAATTTTTACCATGTTCAACAATATTAACTTTCGGATTTGAAGAACTCATCATTTTATGATCGGCATTTCTTTTGTCTTCTTCAATATGAAGTCTAACAATAAGATCTTCCAAAGACATTTCTTTCTGTTTCTGCTTGAGATAGTTTTAAAATCTTTCCAACTAGGGGGTAGCTTTTCTATCACAGTAGCCACTTGAAAGGCTTCACTTAAAATCATTCCTTCTACAAGTATTTTATGCAAAATAATCTTCACTTCTTGCACTTGACTTATTATAGTTTTAGAATAAACTATTGTATAATCAAGAAACCATCTGACAACAAATTTCGTTGTGCCATCAATAAACCGGTCTAATGATTCCCATAGAACTTTAGTAGTTTTATATGCACAATACATAGTATATAATGAATCACTTAATATATTCAAAATATAATTACGACACAAAATTAGAATGATTTCATGCATCACTAGTAGTTATCGCTTGTGCATCATTATTACCCTCTGCCACCACAGGAGCTACCTCTGTCAAGAATTTTGCAAAATTCAAAGTAGTCAGGTAGAAAATCTTTTTCTGTTGCCATCTTTTAAAATTAGAACCAACAAATTTTTCTTGTTTTTCCAATTGACTGGACGGAATTGTTGGCAGAGCAACAGCAGTAACAATCAAGATACCAGAAGTAGCACTATTCATATTAACAGTGTCTGTTCCAGTTGTCATTTCCGCAAGAGTAGAAAAGAAAATTTGTTTTAAGATTGTTAACCACCACTGTTAAACACAGTGTGTGATATATATATACAAAAGAAACAGAAGTATTAAACAGAAATACCAAAATAATAGTAAGGAAATATAAATCAAACACGAGTCTTAAATATTTCAATTTTCTAAAAACATATTCGTTCTCTCTACCGGAAGTGCAAGAGATCTATTAGAACGTCTGTTTCCCAGGATAAAACGGGCTTTGGAAAACAGTTTAGCCCTTGAAGTTGTTTTCCCTTCGAACTTGAACAAATTAATGATGAACAGGAAGAAGATATATGTATGCAAGTTAAGAGAGAATGCTAGAAATTGCAAAGAAAAATTTCTTATGTCTTCTGATGTGGAAAACAACAGTATTTATAGATGGAAAAAACCATTCAACTGTTACATTGAATTAGTTCTGTACACTGAATCTACCTGTACAGAATTAATTCTGTATATTCAGCAACCATTAGAGAAGTGAATATGGCTGTACATTGAACTCAATAGAAATGAATGTGGTTGTTCATTGAACTCTACAACCGTTGAATCCAGACGAAAAGAAAAACTTGGCATAATGTTGGTCTGATAAGGCCCCCTGTTCTTTACTAATGTGTGATTCAAATCCCTTAATCGCCAACCTTTTCCTCTTTAATTTTTTCATTCACTTCCTCTACCCATTTATTTTCTAACACATGCATCATCTACTAAAATGTTGTTTATGAGGAAATATATGACCTACTTTTTCAGTTACATTTTGTTGTCTTTTACATTCAAAATTCACCGTACATGATTCTACTATTTTGTAATTCAATAAGTGAAAATAGTCTTGGTAATGAGTATTTGATTTCACTATAGAAGGATTATAAGTTTAATGAAGCACATTTTTCTTGCAAAAGGATTAAATTAGAATAAAAGAACATTTGTCAATCAAGATATCATTCTAGCAATTGTTATGTATATGATGGTGCGCACACACTTTGCAACAAATTGTGCACGTCACCAGAACTTAATTGGGAAAAAAAATTCATTTTAACATTAGACAAGAAAATCATTTTTAATAAAGTACAACAATTACATTGAATCCTTCAAAGCAAATTCTCAAAATTTTGGTAAGTCACTTGTGGATATTATATTAATGTTCTGAGATGGATACATTCACTATTAATAAAGTTTAATATCCTCAAATTCGATTTCTAAAATGGAAATTTTCTCTCGAAATTTGTGTAAATTTTTTTAAAAATTCAACTAACCATCTTTACATTATTTTTATAAACACATCTTTTGATTTGTTAGTTATTTAGTGACTTAAGCTTCATTGATATATCAACTTTCCTTTCCTTAGAGAGAGAGAGAGAGAGAGAGAGAGAGAGAGAGAGAGAGAGAGAGAGAGAGAGAGAGAGAGAGAGAGAGAGAGAGAGAGAGAGAGAGAGAGAGAGAATTGTTCAATGCATTTATTACCTTATAGAGAGGAACTACTGCCCTTGTACTTAAATAGGGCATTTTAACAACTTGTATTCCATTGGTTTAGCTATAGCATTCGCAAGAAAAAGAGTGCTTAATCGTTCAAGAGAGTAAATGCCAGAAAAGCTTCTAGCAAAAAGAAGAAGTCTCCCAAAGAGGATACTCAAGAAACAAGGTATTTTAGAACTACAATTCTAGATCTACAGAAACTTGTTTTGATTGAGATTTCTCTAATCCTTTCACAAACATCCATCATCTTCTAAAAATTTGTTTGTACGTAATAATATGACCTTTGTCAGTTACATCTTATAGCATTTTACCTTTAATACTCAGTGTACATGATTCAACTACTTCTTAAATTTGTTAAATGGAAATCTAGGTAATTAACGTTTGATTTTATGAAGGAAGGATTACAAGGCTAGCCAAGAACTTCTTTCTAGCTAGAGGATTAAAATTTGAATGAAAGGATATTTGTCATTCAAGAGATCATTCTAGCAACCTATGGTGCTACTTTTTCTTATGTGATGCGTGTATGATGTTGCTCACACACTTTGAAACAAGTTGTGTAGGTCAGTGGAACATAATGTGGAAAAAAATAATGTTTTTAAGATTATACAAGAAAATTTGCATTTTTCAAAAGATTACAACAAGTGCATGGAATCCTTGAAAGTAAATTCTCAAAATGACAGTTTTAAAAAGATTTAGTAACTCTTTCGTGGATATTCCTGTTTTAAGATGGACACATTTACTATTGATAGCTATATAGTAACTTAAATTTATTTATAATTCAACTTTTGTTTTCAGGATATAATTTCTTTCTTAAGAAATTTGTTTACAATTTCATTATGACAATACAGAAAGGAACTATTGCATTTGTAATTAAATAGGGGTATTTAATCATTTGCAATCCATAGTTTTAGCAATAGCCTCAGTAAAAAAAAAGAGTCCTTAAAGGGCTCCTTTTCTATTCATCCATCCTTAAGAAAATGAAGGGATTCAGCCGAGTAAATGTAAGAAAAGCCTCCAACAAAAGGATAAATTTAGGCAAAGTTGAGACTTAAGAGACAAGGTACTTTGGAACTACAATTCTAGATGTATACAAGCTTGTTTTGATTGAGATTTCTCTAATCCTTCCACCAACATGCATCTTTTGTTAAAATTTTATTTGTCACAAATTATGTGACTCCTTTCTCATTTATATTGTAGGCTTTTACCTTCAAAATCCTCTATACATGATTCTTCTATTTTGTAGTTTGATCAAAGAAAATAATCTAGGTAATGACCATTTGATTTTACCAAGGAAGGATTATAAGTCTAGCGAAGAATATTTTTGTAAAAAAATGATTAAAATTAGAATGAAAGAATATTTTTCAATCAAGGGATCATTCTAGCAACTATTATGCTAGTAGTTTTTCTTGTGTAATGTGTATATGATGTTGCACACACACCGTAATTGATTGAGATTCACATATCACTATACATGATTGTACTATTTCGTAATTTGATAAGTGAAGACAATCTAGATAATGACTATTTGTTTCTACTAATGAAGGGTTATCAGTCTAATGAAAAACATTTTTATAGAAAAATTATTAAACTTATAATGAAACAACATTTGTAAATCAAGGGATTATTCTAGAAATTATTATGGTGCTATTTTTTTCTTGTGTGATGTGTATATGATGTTGCACACACACTGTGCAACAAGCTGTGCAAGTTGGCGGAACATAGTGTGTAAAATCTTGACCTTTAAGTTAATTATGTTCTATTTCGGGCAGAAATAGTTACTTTTTATAAAGTTGATTCCTAATGCTAATAACAATTGATTGAGGGTTTAAGTATGTTAGGAAATAAAACTATATAAAACTCGAGGATATAAGTGCAATAATCATGTATCTCTTAGTAAACCCTACCTATTAAAGTGTTTCATCTGAAGACTCTGTAAAAAGAAATAAAAAAGTCACCTATGTTTAGAACCCGGAAATCCCTGAAGAAGAAAGGAGGGACTAGAATTTCTGATGAGAGGAAATCTTTTGACGGATTAAGGTAAGTAATGGCTAACCCTTATTCTTAGAGTCATAAATGAGGTGGTTTAATAATCGAATTGCAAGAATATATGATCTATGAAGTTTTAAATTAAATGTGATGTTTTTATTAACTAAGAATAATTTATTGACATTTTCATTACCCTATGACTACGGAGGCATGATATGTGTAATTTTATGATCAATCGATGTTAGAAAGTGCAGACGATATGTGTTAACACGAAGTTATAGGTTCTTCGGAACCAAATGTATTTATGTTATCATATCATGATTGAGCCATGTTAATATTATGTAAGTGTTTCTGATGAATAAATTATGTGTTTATGGTTTCTCTTTAAGGTTTCTATACGATTTGTATCATCAAATCTTGATTGGTTGATGGAAAAAAAAGGAATATTTTTCTTTTTAAGAAAATGGGTCCAAGTGTGAGCCGTTGTCGATTCAGTGCTCTTGGTATTTTGGCTCAATTTTTAGCTCTCGTTTGATTACAAACTTGGTGGAATCAATTTCCATGTTCACAGCATAGTCCCTTTTTAAAAGAAAACTCTTCAACTTTGTTGTTGTTTAAAATTTTAGTGTAAAACCCAGCTTAATTTTAATAAAATAATTAATTAGGACAAGGGAATAATATAAAGTAAGGTTAAAGGCTCAAAGGTAATTAATAAGTGTTTCATCGGTTCTTCCATTCGAGTTACAGAGAAGCTATAGACGCTCAAATCGACTCACAAAACGTAAATAATATATCCCTAACGATCATTAACTTATATCACTTTAGAATTATCGATTTATAATGTTTGGAATTAGGGCTAGGGTTATGCGATTGTTCAGGAAGCTGAAATTGATTCTTGTTTTTTGTTTAATTGATTATAAAGAATAATGAGAAACGTTCCAAACTTGACTAATCACGTTTATTTTGTGTATTTTCACTTCTCGAAATAAGTAAAGACCGAACCCTAAACTCTGTAATTTAATTATTTTTAAATTATGGCGTTTGAATACGTTTTATAAATTGATTATAGAATCGGATTGAACAAGATGTATATTGTGGTACATGAATTATATGGAAGTTAATTCATAAATGCTTTGCAGAATCAAGATTTGATGTTTACCGACATGTTTGGTGCAAGAATTTGAGTCCTATAAACCAGCATATTTGGGAGAAAGAATTTTTATAGAAACAATCAACTTTCTCTTGTAGCACTACACAAGTTTGAAATTGCTCTTATGTGAAATGTTGCTAATTGCTTTTCTCGTTTATTGTATAAAATTCTTAAATATTATTTTTAGAGTTAAAATCGTTTGTGTGAACTTTCTGAAATGTGATTTACTTTGTAATAAAAAGGTTGATGAAGAATTTTGGAACAATTTATATCTTGTAATGTTTTTAGACATTGAGCTTTTGATTGTCATTCGGTAATTTTTGGGAGGAGCATGTTCCACTTTATATTTGAATGATCCTTGGGCAAGGAAAACAAGCCCTATGATATTTGTTTAGCCTATCTAACGGGATGAACAACCAGTCTTAATATCAAGTTTGACTCTACAATTGCGCATTGGAATTGTCTACAACTCAATGTTAATTGTTGTTTTGTTTCGGAGGATATAAATGTATGGAGGATTTCTTATGCCCAATGCTCAAAAGAGTTTTATAAGTATTTCTAGATCGGAATAGTCACTTTGATAGTCTTTGAAAAAAAGTAATTTAACAGACTTTGTAAACAGAGTTCTCAAATTCGGAATTTGATGAAGGCAACTCCTCATTGCCATTTTTTAATACAGGATGAAAAGATAGCTTATGTTTTGCATTGAAATACTAGTTTTAATTGTTCAGTCACAGAACCTTTTTCAGTATTATTTTTAAGACTGAGGAAATTATTTGGACCGTTGACACTGTAGTTTTGGCTTCATAAAATATTTTAAATGGTAAGGAAACTCTTTATAGAGTTGGATTATTTGATTAAGTGGAATTTTAATAAATTCTTGTTCAATCCCATAATTTAGAGTTAGTTCTTTCAGGTTGGCTATGGTCGCGAAATGAATTTGACGATATTGAGATTGAATTTGGGAAAAGTTTGGATTTAGTAGAAATATTCGAATTAACCTATTTTATTTTATTAAATATTTCTTTGGATTAAATTCTATTTATTGTTTAGTGCATTTGAGTTTCATATTTTTTTCCAAACGATATTTAAAATTTGTTTGAAATTGTCTTATAAGAAATAATTATTTTGTATTTTATGATTTTTAGCCATGTGTCCTTGTGGGTACGGCATGTCAATCTCGGGTTCAAGCAAGCTCAGATTCGAGGCATGACATTTAGAGTTTACAATTTGACAAGCCATTTTCCAATGCTTTGAATATAGTCCATAAAACGTTTTATGAAAATTCCAGTTTAGCCTCCAAAACTTTTTAGACTATTAAAAAATAGCCCAAAGTTTGATTATTTCGCCAATTAGCTAAAACTTCCAATTCTATTTTCAAAGACAATTTTTTTTCATTGACACTTGAGTAGGTGTTAGTGTTTCTTACTAAGTTGGAAGCTCGCTCCTTTTCACCCCTATTATGCAGATAGTATGCAGATAGTAAGAGTATAAAGAAGATGCCGAAGACAAGTGGAGGTGTTCCCTTATGATGATCAAGTCTTCGATAGGCTTGATGTTTATAGTTGTCTTTTAAATGCTTTAGTGTCCTTCTACTGTGTAAAGAAAATGATATAAGTTATGATTTATATTAGCAATGTTTTCTTAAATTTTATGGTTTAATAGAAATTTTAAGTTATGATTGTCAGAGGCCTTGTACCCTTCGACGGCCGTGTTATGTCTTGCGGATTTGGGGCGTGACATTTAATAGTATTAGAGAATAGGTATCAGGAAGACATGTGGGAATTAAGTGCTACACTGTGAACGGACGGTGGGACCCACCTTTAGAATCCCACACCTCAATCCCACATGGATATGTATGAAAAGATTGTATGGTATATAAACATGGGCCTAAGTACCGTTGGTCATCTTGAGATATCTATTTTGCCATAGCCAGTGCGGTTGATAAGTAGGACCTGTGGGTGCCGTTAGGCCCATGAATCGTACTCTCATGCTTGCGGGCCCGAGGCACTACATAACGGGGAAAAATAATTATTTTTAGGATTAGACTAAAAAAAATTATTTTTCTTAAAAGAGTACAACAATTATTTGAAATCCTTGAAAGTGGAATAAAAAATGACAGTTTTTAAATTTTTTAGTAAGTGTTTTGCGGATATATACTAATTTTCTGAGATGGACACATTAGCTATTCATAAAGCTTAATTTCCTCAAATTAGATTTCTTAAGTTTGAAATTTTCTCCAAGGGGGTTCCCTTCCTTCGGAAGGGGGTTCCATTCCTTCGGAACGGTGAGCTACAGTTCCATTCCTTCGGAAAAATTGAGTAGGATTTTGATAAGAATTCAACTAACCATCTTCGCATTATTTTTTAAAACATGTCTTTTTATTTGTTAGCTATTTAGTGATCAGCTTTATTTGTAATTCTATTTTTTCAGGACATAATTTTGATGTAGATCCTCTTTTGATTGTAGATTGGATTCCACACTTTCCTAAGATCACCTCCTTTGATGAAGAACCTCCATTGAGGATTTTCTAGTTTCAACACTCCGATAGAAAACCTATAAGGGTCTAAGCCTCATAAACCCAATATTAAGGGGAAAAACTTATTCCAAATTTGATGGAAAGAACCTTGTGAAACTAAGACCTCAAAACTCCAACTACGAAAACTAGAAGACCTAGGATTAATTGAATCTAAGAACAAGAACTCTAATATTCAATTAAAGAAAGGAATTTGATGATCAATTGATTATATAGATTCCACAATATAAGGCAAACAATTGTTCACAAAACTAAACACATTAACCTTTAGCAAGCTAAATAAGAAGGATGAAGAACCCTAGAGACAATTAGAGAATCCTCCCTAAAATTTCAGCAAATTATCCAAGTTAGTTACAATGAGTTTATAATGGGTTATTTATAGGCAAGCCTTAAACCTAGCTAATCTATTGTTTAAGAACTTAAAATTCCCATTAAACCCTTGATTAAATGCTAAGAAAATAAGTTCACTAATAAAATCCTGCAAATAAAGTCGCATTGGCACTCCTCTACCCGAACCCTACCGGTGACGATAGGGTGTGACTGATGTGTACGTTTTAAAAACAAAGAGATGAACTACTAAACTATGTAACAGGCAAGTGGACCTATCAATATAGTAAATAAGTTATACCTAAGTGCTAAGTTCGAGGAACGATAAAGGCTTAAGTACTAATCGCGTCTCTAATGTTTAGTCTAAGAAAAGTTGGTTTTTAAAGAATAGTTAAATTAAAAAGATGAAAATGGTTTCAAAAATAAAGAAAGCAAGCGATGAAATTAAGGTTTAAATACTTATAAAAGCAAGAGTTTGGATAATGGCCCTAATCCTTGGTGTTAATTCAATTAGAAAACTTTAAAGAGAACGATGTTGAATTAATTAAGTTAGGTCATCCCAACTAATCGGACAATCCCTATCTCAAGGCAAAAGCCACCCTACTCACTAACTCTTAGAGGAAAATTTATTTCTCCCTAATAAATTATGAGTGCAATAATATTAGGTGATTTAAAACACCTAAAAGTGAAAAATCATATATCTAGTCAATTGTCTCAATTAATCCCCAATTGGTTGCCCTAGAACGCTCTTCCTTTTTTAATTCCAGCACTCTTGCGATAAATCTAATCTCGTGATAATTAAATAGCGAACAAGTACAGTTGGAGAACAACTTAATTGAAATGAAACATCGAATTCATCAAATTAAACAAAAATCATTGTAAACAAGAACTATGGTTCAACCCTCATCCAAACATAAAGAACTACTCACTAATCATTGTGTAAAAACTGAAAATAAACATTGAATTGAACAAAGAGTAAAGAAAAGGAAGCTTAGGAAGAAAATTGAAGCCGCAATTGTAGTCCCAAACGTCTATTGAGCTCGTCTTGAATCGCCCAATTGAGGCTCGAAATCTTGATAATGGATCTTCAAATCTTGATCTCCAAGAACGAAATTACTTAAAATCTAATGATTATCTAAGTAATTGAATCTTAAAATTGATGAATTGGCTAACCTATATCTATCCTTAATTGTCTACTAACTACTCCTAACTGCTGCTTTCTTTCCCTAATGGTGGAAGAACCTATTAATAGAGGAAAATTATATCAAAATAGAGTTAAAATTGAATTAAAACTGCTACAGCTAGGACCTAACGCACGGTAGGTCAAGCCTTACTGTCCGCAGTAGGGTTCTACCCACAATCTTCTATTTTGCCGCCGGGACCTACCGCCGACGGTAGAGGTAGCCTACCGCCGACGGTAGAGGTATCCTACCGTCATCGGTTGGTTTCTGTCCTGAAATTACTTGTAGCTTCGGGACTTACCGCCGACGGTAGGTTGGCCTACCTTAGGTGGTAGGTCAGCTTCATTGATGCTGTCGGCTCTGTTTTTCTCGTTTTTGCTCTGTTTTTGTCTGTTTTCATTCATTTTCATTTTCTTCCATCATTTTCTCATTTAGAAGGCACCTAAGACAAGAATAAAGGGTATTAGTCCAAAATATGTAATTTTACATATTAAAAATACCGTAAAACGATGAAAATATCATATAGAAATATAGACTATTGAACACATATCAAATACCCCCACACTTATCTGTTGCTTGCCCTCAAGCAACACAAACTAAAATAACAAAACAGAGGAGTTTAAAACTTTTTAATAATAAAGACGATGCAATGAAAACGAAAGAAGCCGACTTACAACAATTATGATCATAGAACGGCCACAACCAATGGTAGCAGAGAAAATCACAAACACAAAATAAAAAATAATAATAATGAACAAAAACTAGGATAAACTGAAGATAAGGCTACTTCAGTAGAATACTTCACTACCCAACTCCAAAGGTAAATCAAATAAACAGAGAACAAAAATCACCAAGTCCGCCACAATTCTTTAATAATCGTTACAGATTGAAGGTCTATGTGTGCGAATTGCTCAAGCCGTTTTTCACAGAAGAAAATGAATATCAAGTAATTAACACAATGAAATATTTTAAAGGACAATGCACAACAAACTCATATTTTGTATCGATTACCCACTCTAAGCCCTATTCTAGGTCGTTCCCGAATTAGGTAGGACTTTTCAGCTTGTAATGTTAGACTTCAGACATGTATAGGGTAACAAACGAAGGTAAAAGGAGAACAAAAACAATTGATATATAGCTAATGCAATCGAAGGAATAGATAATAACATTAAATAACCACTTTCTAGCTGTCTTTTTCACTCTTCTCGCTCACCCATGAACATCATAATTCGTTCTTTTAGTGCACGTTGCATCTAACAATATTTTTCTCAATATTTATATGAAAAAAATGAAAAATAAGAGAGAGATGCTTGATATTTTTTTCAAAAAATTAACTATAATAATAAAATAGACACTCATATTTTTTTCTTTGTTTTCTGCAATTCTTTTGCATCTTTTTCACTTTTTTCAAGCATCAAATTTCTTTTTCTTTTTCTCTCTTGTCAACAGCCATAAGCACTAAACAATCGAAATTTCCCAAAATAACCTTTTCCATAAACATAATTTCTTTCTTCACTCATTTACCCTTACACTCATTTGTTTTCCTCACTCAAACGGTCAAAGAGATATACTAAACATTAGCTTCACGAATTGAGGGTTATTTTTATTGTGAGATTAAAAGAATAAAGAAAAGAAGGGATTGAGACCCTTGACATGAAGGCACAAAAAGGGGAACTAGGAATTGATTTCATATAGGATATGGCAAGAAAGGCACAAATAGTACAAAGAAGGCCTAAGACCATCATTTCCGGGACTACCCTGGACTAGAAGTTTTTACTTCTAAGGAAGGAAAACATAAACAAGCAGGCAAAGCACGAAAAATGATTATCATTATGCTAATTTTCTTAGATTCTTAGACTTCTATTACTAATTGATATTTACAAGTGCATGAAAACCATTGATCGTGCAAGAGTATTAGTAGATGTGGTTTTCAAAGTGATTAAGTAATACACCTTTTTTAAAGACCGAAAGGGTTTTTCCATTATGTACTCTACTGAAAATGGCACAACAAAAAAAAATATCTTTTATGTTTCTAAGAATGATAAAAGAAGAGGAAATAAAAGTTTTTCAATTTTTTAAATTTTCTAATTTTTTAGGATATTTCAAATAATAGACTAAAGGTTGAAACAAAAGAGAACGAAAGAAAAAGAATAAAAGACATAAATACCCCCTTCCCTTACACTTAAACTCATATTGTCCTCAATGTGGAGGTTATACTAACAGAAAAACAAACAAAACAAATACATGGGAAGCAACCCCACAAGTCTAAAGCGAGTAAGCAAATCAGGAAGCCATCCCCACACAAAAATAATGCAAGGAAACAAAAACAAATAAAGGAAAAACAACAGAAAATAGAAAACATGAAAGAAGATAAGAGAACACAGAAAGAAAAGAGACAACACAAAAGAATAGAAAAGAGAAGAAAAGAAAAGAGAAGGAAACTCCTTATTATGGGCTAAAGTTTGCACCGCCACCTCCGCTGTTTCCCTGATCGGGCATGAACCTACTGCATAGTTGGGCCAACATCACCTCTTGGTGATCAATTGATGCCCTCTGATGTGCCAACTCGTCCGCATATCAGCGAGTCGACTCCACAATCTCCGCCAGCTGGGCCCGTTGGATATGTTGAGTGATACGGAGCTGCTCGAATGCCGTTTGCATCTCAGCGTAAAATGCATCCACGGGGACTGAGGAAGGTTCATCCTCGACTAGAGGTCATAGGACTCATCGTCCTCGCTCTCATCATCGGCGGGCTGTGACTAAGACGCCCCTATATCGATTTGTGTGGTTTTCTTTATTGATCGAAAACTGGCATAGTTGCTTTCTCGCAACCGATCTTCCTCTATCGGAGGGTTCCATACTTTGTTCTTTTTGTCCCAGGAGTAGCCGTAGTTATTAAATATGCTGAATTTAATTACCTACGACTGTCCTGTTGAAAATCATCGTTCCCCTACAAAATTTAAATTAAAAGAAGAAAATATTCTAGATAAAAGTACAGGGTAACGATACATATGTATTATAAGGTTGTCACAGCCAGTCTTACGCAATGTGTGTATAATCAGAAGCGATGGAGAAGGCAGATTGATTGCGAATCTTATACAGCATATAGCGGTAAATAATATGGACATCACTTTGCCCACCCCGTTTTTGAATAAGAGTGTGCCTGAAGAAATAAACAAAGGCAAGAGGAAGAAGAGTGGGAAAATCACCACCATGGAGGATACGACAACGATCCATTAGACAAGGTCGAATATCAAAGCGGTTAGAAGTCACTTTGTAACTCTAGGCCGGGTCCTCATCTATAGTCTTTTTCTTCGAGTCCATAGTAACTGAATTCCCTTCGTCCTGAATCCCAAGAATATATGCAAGACACTCCCTAGTCAAGATTATTCTAACCCTTTTGACATTAAAATGATGGTTTCAAGATCCTTGTCCGTTTTGTGGAGCATATTTGCATAGAATTCACGGACAAAGTCTATGTAAAAATCACCAAAAATACCAAAAAGAGGGACCCAACCCAACCCCCTAAAGAGACGTTGAAGCTCAATATGTTCGATGACTGACTCATTAACGATTTTTCAGTAATGACTTTGAGTGACTCCTTGTCAGTTACCCATTTCCAGGTTGCTAGAGAGAGATACTGTAGAAAAGAAAGAATATTTGGGATTGTGGGGTCGGGCGAGGACCCTTCAATACGAGCCCGTTTAGATTTAGAGGAAGAGGCAACTGATTTCTTTGGAGCCATAAATGGAGTTGAATGAAAGGAAGGAAAACAAGGAGGACCCAGAGAACACACAACAACAACAAAACAACACAATACAGTAACAAGAGTAGAACACAAAAATGCAAAAATAGAAAAAATATAAAACCTATACGTAGCCCTTGTGTGTTAAGGTTTCTAACGTTGCCCGTGTGTGATGAGGTGTTACAAAGCTAAACAAAATAAAGCTAGGAAAGCAGTAAATGCAACAATAAAAACCAAACTCCAATGAAACAAAAATCAAAACAATGTCCACAACAAAAAAAAAGATCAAAATTATATAAAAGCAAACTAGAACGAAAAGGAGGAAAAAGTTAAAGAAGTAGTTTGTACTTTTTTTAAGAAACATACTATTCTACAAGTAATGCGCGTTTTCTGCCTCGAACGAATCACCGTCAGAGTTCTGCTAGACTCGCTGGAATTTTACCAGACATTCGCCGAACGATTTTTGCAAAATTTTTGTTAGAAAACAAAAAAATCATAGTATAAATTTAGTAAAACAAAAATTAATCAAAAAGAAGGCAGAAAAAAATAAAAGAGAAAATAAGAAAAAGAGATAAAAAGAGAAGATGTAGGGGTGGAAAAATTGGTAAGTGGGTGTGCAAATGGGTTATTTGAAGAAAAGGTGAATCTTTGGTGTGTATTTCGGTGGGGAATGAAAGAGGAGGAAAAATTGGAGGAGATAGAAGAAGAAGAAGAAGAAGAAGAAGAAGAAGAAGAAGGACAAACCACTGCTACTATCGAAGGTTGCTCGCCGGAGAGGAGAATGCCGCTGGAATGGTTGAATAAAAGAGAGAGTGTCGAGAGAAAGGGAGACAGAGGACCGAGAGGGAGAGAGATACGGGAGGTAGGGAGAGTAGAAAAAAGGGAAAATGTTAGGGATTTTAGAAGGGAATTGGGGAGGGGGGAAGGGGGGCGGGAGGGGAAAACTGCGGACAAATTTAAGTTGGGGCATGAATTAAGTTCAATCGGGTGACCCAACTTGTTTACCCTTTAAAAAGTCCAAACCGCCACCTAAGTTAGACCCTACCGTGCATAGTAGGCCAAGGCCTACCATCCACGATAGGCTTTTGCCTGTGCTGTCTGAAAATTGCCAATGAGCCTACTACTGGCGGTAGGTTTGACATACCGTCCGCGGTAAGTTTCAATCATGGAAGATTTTTTGTTGTCTTTGCCCTATTGCGTGTGGTTGGGGTACCCTATCGTCCGCAGTCAGGTACCCTACCGTTCATGATGGAGTTCTGTCTGAACACCGATTTTTCTTCTTTTCGGATATTTTGAATTCCGTTCAAGCCTTTTATCTTTATGGCAGCAATTTAGTTCAACATAGGGCTTAAAGACGTTGTCCATTCTCTCCAAAAACGACCTTTCAAAACAAAAACAATAAACAAATCAAAGCATAAAAGGAAACGAAAAATTTAAGCTACAAATTTAAAATTACAATAAATCGACATGCTAGGAGGAGCTACTCTTAACCGTTTTAGAGAACGAGGGACTCCGTCTGAAGGTTTCCCACACCCTCTCTAGATACGGCAGAAAGTGATGCCCTTTTATGACCTCCTTATAAATAAATGAAAGGATTTGAAACGCAATGCCAGAAGCGAAGTCAAAAACTTAAGATCAAGCTCAAGAAATATGCTTACAAAGTACTAACAATTTTAACTCTTTAAAGGAAAACAAAAGGTCAAGGAGGGCTAAGGTTGAAGGAAAACTCAATTGCGATTTTCCATAGCATAAGGATTATTTTCTTCTAACACTCTTGTCGTTGCCTTTGAATTCCATGAGATGTCTCCTCTCCTCGTCATTTTCCGTGGGCTACTTCCCTATTTACTGCATACATAGAGAATTCTTAACAAGAAAAGAGATAGTTTTGGTAGTAAGGAAGTTCACTCCCTCACTCTTTTCGACGTCATCGATCACTTTTTCTTGTCGCTCTTCTATATGATTCTTTTCAACTTCCAGGAGACTTTCAGTTTATTTTTTCTTGCTCATCTTTCTCAAACTCGCTTTTATTTTCTGTTAAACGCTCATCTTTCTCACTTTCTTCTATTACACTAGCCTGAGGAGGTTCTTTTAATATTAGGAGATTATCATGCCTCCTTTTTATTTTTCCTTGTTGAGCCTCTACTTCCTCTGGGTAAGTGAACTCCTCCAGTGTTTGAGCAGTTTTCTCCTCCTCGTCCACAACTATGGGAGATGTCATCTTTAGTTCCACTGCAAGGTACCACCTTTGCTTGCTCCTTTGGAATCTGCTCTATATTACTTGGTAAATTACCAAGTGACCTTTCAATGATCATCTTTGCCAATAGCTCAATTTGACTCTCCACGTTGTGGATGGAAGCCGTTTGGCTTCTCTGGACTGCTTCCATGCTCTTCACCCTGGCCTCCACCAAATTGGTATATTTCGAAACAAGATCTTCTATATTAGGCTGTAGGGGTAATAGACGTACGGGTGAGTATGATTGTATGTTGTATATTGAGTATAGCCTCCCCAAAGAGCGTTTCAGCTGAGTCGTCCAATACAAACTGTACTATTTAGGATATTTCTGTACCCCTGCCAGTTTCCTTAGAGCATGGCTTGCGGATAATGCGCGTATTGAGGTTGGAAGGACATGTTCTCCACTCGTTGTTCTAATAACCCTTCCAGTCGGGCTTCTACGGTATCATTACTATCCCTCTCTTATTCTCCAAAACTTGACACAACAATTGGATAAGCAATAAATCACAGGTTCAAAAAGTAATAAGCCAAATTCCCAATGTTCCTACCACTAAGACCTAACTAAACAAGAAAGAACAAAGCAATACGAAACAAATAAAAACTGACTAAAGCACAATAAAAACGATTTTCCTTAAGTTATCTTTCCCCGGCAACGGCACAAAAAACTTGATGTGTACATTTTTAAAAAAAGGGGATAAACTGCTAAACTAAACAACAATCAAGTGGACCTATCATTATAGTAAACAAGTTATGCCTGAGTGTCGGATCTTGAGGAACGATACAGGCTTAAGTACTAATTGTGTCTCTAATATTTCGTCTAAGAAAAGTTGGTTTTTAAAGAAGAATTAAATTAAAAAGCTGAAAGCATTTTAAGAACTAAAGAAAACAAGTAATGAACTTAAGGTTTAAAAACTTATAAAAGAAAGGGTTTGGATAGTGGAATCTCCCTAATACTTGTTGCTAATTTAATTGGAAAACTTTAAAGAAAAGATGTTAAATTAATTAACTTGAGTCACCACAACCAAACGACAATCCCTATCTATAGGCCAAAGCTACCCTACTCACTAACCCTTAAAGGAAAATATCTTAACTCCCTAACAAATTATGAGCGTAGTAATATTAAGTGATTTAAAAGACTTAAAAGTGCAAAAATCATATTTCTAGTTAATTGTCCCAGCTAACCCCCAATTGGTTCCCCTAGAACGCTATTCCTTTATCAATTCCAAGCACTCTTGCGATAAATCTAATCTCACGACAATTAAATTGCAAAAAGTACAACTAGAGAACAACTTAATTGAAAACAAATATCGATATCATCAAATTAAACCAAAATAATTGTAAACAAGAGCTAGGGTTCAACCTTCTTCCAAACATAAAAAACTACGCACTAAAAATTGTATAAAAAAAGAAATTAAAATTGTTCAACAAAGAGTAAAGAAAAGAAAGGTTAGGAGGAAAATTGAAGCAACAATCGTAGTCCCAAATGTCTCCCGAGTTCATCTATCGAGTCGCCCAATTGAAGCTCGAAACCTTTATAATGGATCTTCAAATCTTGATCTCCAAAAACTAAATTACTGCACCTTTAATGATTACCTAACTAATTGAATGTAAAAACTGAAGAATCGACTAACCTAAATCTATCCCTAATTGTCTACTAACTACTCCTAACTACTTCTCTCTTTCCCTAATGGAAAAAAAACCTATTAATAGGGAAAATTACATCAAAAAAGAGTTAAAATTGGTTTAAAACTTCTATAGCCAAGACCTACAGCGCACGGAAGGTCGAGCCCCACCGTCTGCGGTAGATTTCTGCCCACAATCTTTTATTTTGCTGTCGGGACCTACCGTCGACGGTAGGGGTAGCCTACCATCGTCGGTAGGTTTCTGTTCTAAAATTACTTCTGGCTCCGGGACCTACTGTCGGTGGTAGGTTGGCCTACCTCAGGCAGTAGGTAAGATTCGTTGATGTTGTCGGCTTCTTTTTCATTGTTTTTGCTCCGATTTCATCCATTTTTGTTTTCTTCCATCATTTTCTCTTTTAGAAGGCATCTATGACAAGAATAAAGGGTATTAGTCAAAATTTTGTATTTTTACAAATTAAAAACACCATAATACGATGAAAATAATATAGAAATGTAGAGGATTAAGCACATATTAGTGACCTACCAGACGTGGTAAGGTGTGTTCTTCCACATGATGTGCCAGCTGAAGTCTATCAGCAACGGTAGGGGCAGGGCTACCGTCGGCAATAGGGTGCTCTTCTCTAATACTTAGCCATTTTCGCCTCCAGTTTGTTTTGTTGAATGATCCTTGCTAATTGAACAAATTGAGAACAACTTGGAAGCCTTTCCTTGAGCTTCAAAACATTCAAGCTTGTTCTTCAAAGCTTCTTCAATGAAAACAACGATGCCATTAGCCTTATTTGCATTATGAATCTTGAGTTTCTTTGCTCGAGCTCTGGTGAGTGATCCAAGCTTCACATCCATAGGTGCTTGACTCTTCTGATCTACATCATCTGCCCCACATTTTGAAAAGATTCGTCCTCGAATCTTCACCTATATCAAAAAGAGATAAATCAGAAACATTAAAGGTGGCGGTAACATTGTATTAACCCAGAATATCAATTCTACAGGCATTATCAGTAAGATGCCCAAGAACTTGAAAAGGTCCATCTCCACGAGCATCAGGCGTATTCTTGTATTGAGAAGGAAAATGTTCCTTCCAAAAATGAACCCAAACTCAATCACCGGGTTCAAATACAACTCGTTTCCTCCAAAATTCACGTTGCCGCTAATTTCTTGTTTTTGGATTCAATAGAATCATGCACCTTCGCATGAATGGACTTGACGAGCTCCGCCTTCCGCTTTCCATCCAAGCTTACAACATGATCTATAGGCAAAGGAACCAAATCAAAAGCAGTTAAAGGATTGAAACCACAAACAACCTCAAAAGGAGAATAAGAGGTAGTAGAATGTGAGGAATGAACTCTTCCCATTGGCACAAATTCTTCTTAAGGATAGCCCTAAGAAGTTTCCCAGCAGTTCTACTGGCCACCTCCATTTTGCCATTTGTTTGTGGATGGCAAACTTCTTGACAATGCATCCGCTACAATGTTTTCTTTACCTTTCTTATACCGGATGATGTATGGAAAAGTCTTAATAAACTCTATCCATCTTACATGCCACTTGTTCAGCTTTTGTTGTCCTTTAAGAAACTTCAAGGACTCATGATCGGCATGCACCACAAACTCCTTTGGCTACAAATAATGTTGCAATATTTCAATGTCCTCACAAGTGCATAGAGCTCCTTATCATATGTAGCATAATTCAATGCCATACCGGTCAACTTTTCACTAAAGTACGCTAAAGGTCTTTTGTCTTGCATCAATACTCCTCCAATGCCAACACCCGAGATATGACATTCTATCTCAGACATCTTCTCAAAGTTAGGGAATGCAAGTAGAGGTGCACTACTCAACCTTTCCTTTCTCTTGACTCTCCCCCATTTAAAACCATTTATCTTCTTGATAACATCCGTCAAAGGAGTAGCAATGGTGCTAAAATCCTTGATGAACCTCTGTAGGAACTTGCGAATCCATGAAAGCTCCTCACTTCAGATGCATTTTTGGGAGTAGGTCATTCTTTGATTGCTTTGACCTTTTCTTAACCCACTTGAAGGCCTTAGCAGCTCACCACATAGCCTAGGAAAGTCACTTTTTCAAAATAGAACTCACATTTTCCAAGGTTGGCATATAATTTTTCACTTCTAAAAACTGACAAAACTTGTTTAAGATGATGCAAATGATCTTCATAAGTTTTGCTATAGATCAAGATATCATTGAAACATACAACAAAAAAATAACCAATGAAATTTCTCAACACATAATGCATAAGTCTCATGAATGTACTAGGAGCATTATTTAAACCAAAAGGCATGACTAGCATTAATAGAGACCAAAATTGGTTTCAAAAGCCATTTTTCGCTCATCCCCTTCCCTCATTCTAATTTGATGGTAACTCGATTTTAAATCAATCTTTGAAATATTTGAGAACCATGCGACTCATCAAGGAAATCATCTAAGCTATGAATAGGATGCCTATACTTAATGGTAATGTTATTAATGGCTCTACAATGTACACATGCGCCATGTACTATCTTTCTTTGGAACTAATAAAACGGGAATGGCACAAGGGCTCAAATTTTCTCGAGCAATTTCTCAACTTATCTTCTAAGCTCCTTGGTCTCTTCGGGAGGACTTCTATAAGCCGCTCCATTTCGCAACACCGGTTGGGGTGCCAAATAAATTTGATGCTCAATCCTTCTCCAAGAAGGAGGTCCATCGGGCATCTCTTCGGGAAAGACATCCTTGAATTCTTCAATAACCTTTACTATAGCATTAGACATAGAAGACAAGTGATCATTAGTAGAACAAATGTACCCTTGCAATGGAGAAGTAAAACCAACTCTTCTTTTCCAATGGCTTCTATGGTCTCACTCTCTTTTGCATAGAAACATTTTTTTCTCTCCCTTGCAACTATCACTCTTTCTTGTCTCTCTTCAATTTTTCCTCTCTAGGTCTTTCCACACTCAAATCTTTTTCATAAATTCTTTTTCCCTCTTCAATGCTCTTTCTCTTTTTCTGACTATCTAGTATTTCTTTTACTCTCATTTTCTTTTGTTCTATAAAGACTTGACTAGGAGTCAAAGGATTCAACATGAACTTCTCCCCGTCCTTTTCAAAGGTGTAGGTGTTCTTCACACAATCATGAATAGCCTTCCTATCATATTGCCAAGGGCATCCCAACAACCAAATTCCTGCTTGCATAGGAGCCATATCACAAAGAATTTCATCAATATCCTTTAGTGATAGACACTAGCACTTAATTGTTCACTTTCACTTCTCCACTATCATTCAACCAATGAAGCTTATAAAACTTAGGATGGTTGAGAAGAAGTAAGTTCAACTTTTCAACAAGATAAGTGCTATCCACATTACTGCAACTACAACTATCAATAATAAGGTTACCAACATTAGCTTGCAGTAAGCATTTACTGTGAAAGATGTTTTCCCTTTAAATGCTAGTCTTCTCCTCATAGACTAAGGTAGACAAAGCTCTAATAGTCATCAAACTCATTGCCTCTTCATGGGATTCAAAATAGGCAATCTCTTGGTCTTCGCTACTCTCTTCTTTGTCAATAATACCCTCTTGGCAATCATCTTCACTCTTCTCAATCCAACCATTTAAGTCTTCACTAAAGACTAAAGTTCTCTTGGTAAGGCAATTGATAGGTATATGACCCGCACCATTGCACTTGAAGCACTTTGTTAGATTGGTAATTAACCTTTCTGTCTCTTCCACCTTAGGCTTAGAATGATCTTTGAAAGATACCTAAGGTTTATCTTCTTTCTTGGCCAACTTTTGTAGGTAGATACTTAATATTTAAACATCACACTTCTTGAAGAAGGAAGATTAGCTTTAGAGAAACCAATCCTCTTCCTTTGATTCTTTGTAGCCAAATGACACATGTCTTCATATGTGGTTTAAGGGTATAAATCTAATTGATTTGCAATGTCCCTATTGAGATCACTTGGAAATCTAGCAGTTAAAGTGTCCTTGTGTTCCTCCAAGCTCAATCTCAAGAAGTACAACTGCATCTCTTGAAACCCTTGTTGTGGTCTATAGTGTCCTCTCCCTCCTAGACCTCCTCTTCTTCTACCTCTAACTTATGGTCTTCCTTGGTATCCACCTTCATGAAATGGATAAGACTTTTGAACCAACATATCATGGTATCCATAAGTAGATATATTATTTAAAGGTCTCTGATAGTGAGGTGAATTAAAGCCACTAAGGTTATCTCCAACTCTTTGCTCCATTGGCTGGCACTACTCTTGTCCTTCTTAAGCTCTTTAACATCTTTAGTAACACTTTGGAATTGTCTTGCTAATCCTTCAATTGATTGTTGCATAGACCTCAAAGTCTCATTTAGATTCCTTCTTGTAGGATCCCTAGTGCCTTCTTGATGAGATTGAGTAGGTAAAGGACCATCCGTAGACATTATTAAACCTGCAATTTAAATAAAGAAAACAAAACAGAAGGACCTCCAAATCACTGGTTAAGTGTTTACACTCTTTGATGATCACTTAATTCTCTCATGTTTAGCACTGTTTATTGGTTTTTATCCAAGTAAGCTCACCCTCTTGTCTTTTTCAAACACTCAACACTCAAGTCTCTATAAGATCCTTCAATCTCTTAACCAACTCAAACCAAGGGCAACAATTCCAAGCACGTAAATCAATCAATGCCCTTAGTTGCATAAGTGTTGAAAGAGGCAAAGTTTCAAACGCTTGAGGTGTAAGAATTTCATGGAATATGATCTATGGAAAAGATCCAATAAACTTATTTCATCATCAAAAGAAATTAGGAGTACATAAGGAAACAATTAGAGTTCAAAACAAAGCAATTCAAGAAATTAAGCTAAATAAAGAACACAAGAGGACTAAGACAAATTTTCAGGAAAAGAGGGATAATAACACCCTGACACTAAAACGACAATAACTCGAAAAGTACAAATCCAAAGAAGATGAAACCAACTCATGAAGATTCCTCACTCGACTGGATAAATTTAACACCATATTTCATTCAAATTGAATCAATATAACACAAGATATGTTTAGCTTAATCCAAACTTTTTCTAAAGCCTCGATTCCGAAACACATTTAACAATTCAATCAAATTGAGCAATCAATTGAACTCCAAATTGAGTAAAACATAACTTAAATAAGAACATCTCTATCACAAAATATCAAAAAATTCGCACATAATTCAATCGGTTTTTCAATCAATTTTCGGATTTATTTTTCTGGACTTAATATTGCATGATCTTCATGAATTTTGTTTGATCATAAAGTACTTCTTCTTCTTTTTTTCAATGAATTAGAACAACTTACAAATTCACCTTCATTTTGGAGGTTTCTTTCATACCACTTTGATATAGATCCTCTTTTGATTGTAGATTGGATTCCGCACCTTCCCAAGATCACCTCCTTTGACAAAAAAGCTTTATTGAGGATTTTGTAGTTTCAACACTCCAATAGAAAACCTATGAGGATCCAAGCCTCATAAACCCAATATTTAAAGGCAAAAAATCATGCATAATTTCATAGAAAGAACCTCTACACAAACTTGAAGACCTAGGATTAATTGAATCTAAGAACAAGAATTCTAAGTTTCAATTAAAGAAAGGAATTGGATGATCAATTGATTCCATAGATTCAAAAATCTAAGGCAAACAATTGTTCACAAAACTAAGGACATTAACCTTAGCAAGCTAACTAAGATGGGTGAAGAACCCTAGAGACAATTAGAGAATCCTCTCTCAAATTTTAGCATATTATCCAAGTTAGTCACAATGAGTTTATAATGGGGTATTTATAAGAAACTTTAAACCTAGCTAATCTATTGTTTAGAGACTTAAAATTCACATTAAAGTCTTGATTAAAAGCTGGAAAACAAGTTCAACAATAAAATCCTGCCAATAAAGTCGTACTGGCACTCTACCAGTCTTTCTGGCGACGGTAGGGTGAGACCTACCGGAGGCGATAGGGTGTATTCTTCCATGTGATGTACTGGCAGAAGCCTACTGGCGATGGTAGGGGCAGGGCTACTGTCGGTGGTAGGGTGGTCTTCTCCAATACTTAGCCCTTTTTACCTGCAATTTGTTTCCTTGAATCATCCTTTCTAATTGAACAAATTGAGAATAACATGGAAGCCTTTCCTTGATCTTCAAACGCTTCAACCTTGTTCTTCAAAGCTTTCTCATAAAAACAACCATGCCCTTAGCCTCATTTGTGTCATGAATTTTGAGTTTCTTTGCCCGAGCTCTAGTGAGTGGTCCAAGCTTCACATCCACAGGTACTTGACTTCTCCGATTTACATCAAATTTCATTTTTAAAAAATTTGTTTATAATTTTAGAGACAAAGAGTATTCGAGAGAGAGAGTGAGAGAGAGAGAGAGAGATTGTAATTTTCATTTACCATATTTTAGAGTGGAACCATAGCCTCTGTACTTAAATAGGGCACTTTAACCACTAGTATTCCATATTTTTAGCTATAGCTTCAGTAAAAGCAAAAGAGTCCTTTATCCCTCTCTTCTCTTATTCATCCATCCTTAAGAAAAATGAAATCATTCAGCCGAGGAAGTGGCAGAAAAGCCTCCAGCAGAAGGAAGATTTCAATAGAGGTTTATAGGATCCGAAGCAACACTAACAACGTTGTCCACAAAGGACCGATCATAAAGGCACAAGCTAGAAAGCTCCAAGATGATGTTCGAGTTTTCTCTACCGGAATGAAGCATTGGATTCTTGGGGGATTCCATGTAGAGGCCAAATGGAGTATAATGTTATGATTATTCAAGTGGGAAACAAAGAGGAGATGTTGGGGAGCTCAAATAATGCAAAACAAAGGAGGATAATCGAAACAAGATGAAACAAGCACCGGTTTCTTTACCAAGCCCTAGATTTGTGGTGAAACTTCAGCAAGTTGAAACTCGAGAGATTTTGTGACAAGCATTAGGCACCGAATCTCGTTCTACGGCTGCCTTCTACAATCTTCCAATTATTACATTTCAGCCTCTAAACTTTTCCAGGTCATTATTTTAGCTACGAAACTCCAATTTAAGTGTTTTTAAGGATATTTTTTGAATGTTTAAAAGTTCTAAGACTCCTACATTAGTATTATGAACTGAGCTAGGGCCTCAAATTTATAAATCTTCTTATTGGGGATAAAATCCCTAACCATTATCTTATTATTAAATTTGAAGAACTTCTTGAGAGGTTGTGAGAAAACTTTCTCCATGATTTCCCTTCTAGACTTATCAAGGATTGATCATCCTTGTAGCATCATTCCTCTTGAATTCTTATTCTAAGAGTTCTAGTGAATCATTTACATTTCAAATAAAAAAAAGGTCTTCGGTTCTTAAATAATCTATGCTTGTATTTGGTTGTTTTCTAATCCTTTCAAGAATGTTAAATGGGGTCCTAGAATCCTTGTTATTCTAGTTATCTCCTTCAGGTTTCTAGGGCATTACTCTCTAGGGGTTTTAAGGGATCTTGAGGGGTTTTATCTTTATTCATATTTGGGGGATTTTTGGGGAGAAAAACTAAATTCTTTAGTAAAAAACATGTCAGAATATTTTTTCTTAACGATTGGTATAAGAATATTGGCTCCAAGAAATGAAAAATTCAAGAACCAAAATTTCTTTTGGACGAGCAAAATTTGTAGAGAATAGGGTAGCTTTAAAATTAGTAAAACAATTTCTCCTAAATTAATCCTTTTCCAAGTTTCTTTATTGAAAACGCATCCCTATATGCAATATTGTAGATATGGCTTCTATAAAATTCACCAAAAAGACTTCAAATGGTGCCCAACATTGCATAAAATTTCTCTTATGAGATTTTCATTTTCTTGGGATAAAAGTCGAATTAATTGTTGATACTTGAGATTTGAGGTTCCTATTTTATTATTATCTATCTAGTATTGATTAGAAGTCTTTCAACATCAAACTAAGTGAGCTGAAATACTAAAATTTCCTTCCAATTATTTGTTTTTCTTGTGTCTTCGAGTGTTATCTTTCTTTGCTAAACTTGATTCCTTTGAGTTGTTGTTTCCTTTTGTGTTCTTATTCCTTTTTCATGCTTTTAAAACTTGTTTGATTGTAAAGGTCCACTTATTCTTTCAAATCCGCATTAGAACATTTTCTTTAATTTATTGCATTCTAAGTGTTTGACAAAATTCTACAACTAGCTTGATTGCTAGTTAAAGAGTTCTTGAGTAGTTCAAGGTACTTGGATGAGCTTACTATTTATTAGAAAGGATAGAGGAGGATTGAAAGGTCTGGTAAGTGAGAAAAAGGCAAAAGAAGTGAGTTTATTTAAAAAGCGCCAAGAAGAGAATAAACACGAGTAAAGTGGAAATCCAGTGATCAAGCATTTAAGAGATCAAAGTGAGGTCCTGTTTTCTTGAACTAACCTTTTTCTTGCCAGAATTTAGATGAAAATGAGTGGAGAAAACATGATAAATTTGGTTGATTCGACTAGTGCACACCCTTGTAATGATCAAACTCCTTCTTCAAACTATGCGTTCCAAATGTAAGTCATGCAAAAACAATTCAAGAACTTTCAAGATACAGTGGTATCAATCTAAAAAAAAAGCTGGATCGACAAGAAGAAAATTTTTGGAAGATTCAAAGTGATGAGAGAATAAAAACTCTAAGTCCTATGGGTAGGGGAATTGGGATTTGGGAGATGAGGAGACTTGTCTTTTATTTGAAGATTTTATCCATTGAAGATTCAAATCAAATCTTCATCCCAAGGTCCTTGCCTCAAAAAAGGACTTAATTAGTTCTATCCTTAAGCAACCACAGATATACTAAAGCTAAGACCTCTTGAATTCATGCAACTAATCTTTCCCCTACACTCTAATTTAACATTGGGTATACTAAACCCAATACCTAATTAGCTTGTGTAGAGAAGACCTTGATATAAGATAATACATGAATGTATATATTATAGAGAAGGAATTGTGGTCAATTGTATAAACCTTTGGTGGTCAATTGTATAAACCTTTGGATCATCCAATTCAAAGTGATTCAAATAAATCAACCTAAGAATGATCAAACCCTAGATAGAATGTAGGAAATGGCTTGAAGGACTCAAGAGCCCTAAATCAAACACTCTCAATTTTATATATAATCCAACTTAGAGTAAAAGAGTTAATAAGAAGTATTTATATAGTTTAGGACTCAGCCTTACTTTGAACATGGTCTTAGGTCACTAAAAGACAAATTAAGACCTTAATTAAAAGTTGGAAACATAGTTAACATACTAAAAACCTTTCAAAACATTACATTAAGAACATTAGGAGCCTATCATTGACAGAAGATCGAACCTACCGTTGGCAGTTGACTGAAGGCTCCATTGAAAATTCCATTCAGAATCTTACATGATGTGAATCGAAAAAGTCAAGAAGCTAAATATTTATTGCATGGATTATTCACCAGTGTAAGGTTGAAGAAACTCAAAGCTCTTGAAGATAATGGCATGAATGTTATATGGAGGAAGCTTTTAAGAGTAAGATTGAAGGGCTACCCCTCCCATCACCCTATCTCCGATTGTAGGGCTACCCCTCCCGTCACCAGTAGGCTTCTGTCGAGGATACTCTCAGAAGTTGGCAACCTACTGTGCACGATAGGTCTTGGGTTGGAACTTTCCAACTGCCCTTTTGGGCGGTTTTTCATAATGTAAGTTGTTTTTCCAGCTTTTAATAAAGGGTTTATGGGTAATTAAAGTCATTAAACACTTCTTCAGCTAGGGTTAACGCTTGGCCTATAAATACCCCATTATAAACTCATTGTAAAGAGTAATTGATGAATTTTGGTGAAAATTGTTGAGAGAGAATCTCTTGGTATCTCGGGGTCTTAACCCTTGCTTAGTTTTAGCTTGCTAAAGGTTAATGTCCTCAGTTGTGAGCAATTGAATGCCTTAGGATGACGAATCTATGGAATTCAATTGATCATCTTAATTCCTTCTAATGATTGAGTCTAGAGTTCTAGTTCTTGATTCAATTGGTTCCAGGTCTTCTAACTTGTGTGATTGGGGTTTTGAGGCCTTAGTTTCCTCAAGGTTGTAGTTATCAATCTAGGAAAGAGTTTAACTCTGAATGTTGGATTTATGAGGCTTTGATCCTCATAGGTTTTCCATTGGAGTGTTGAAGCTACAAAATCCTCAATAGAGATTCTTCACCAAAGGAGGTGATCTTGGGAAGGATTTGGATCTAATGCTACAATCAAAAGAGGATTCACCTCACTACCGTGGACGGTAACTACAGGGCCTAGTGCCAACAGTAGGCTCTATTTTTCAGCTCTCCTTTATCTTTTGCACCTCCAACTTGCTCCATTGATTGCCCCTTGCTTAGAACATGAATCATGAGTAACTTGGGAGGTTTATCACTATCTTCTAAGCCTTCCATCTGGACCATTACTCCAACCTTCATAGTTGCTTCAACAAATGCCATCATGGTACTCCTTGATCCTCCTTGCCCTTGGTGATGCGGATCCACTTTGAATGTAATTTGCAGTCTACTTCTTCCCAAGGATCATCTTATTCTCTTGAGAACCTCTACTTAGGATTTTTAAATTCCAACACTCCAATAGAAAGCCTTTGAGAAACGAAGTATCATAAACCCTGAGAGGCTAAATTCTTTCCTAGATGGATAATTAGAACCTTGAGGGAACAAAGACCTCAAAACCCAAATTACACAATATAGAAGACCCAAAACTAATTTATTCAAGAAATTAAACTTAAGAACCAACTAATAGAAGGAATTTTAATGATCAATTGATTCCATAGATACTTCAATCTAAGGGTCAATTATTCACAATGCTAAGGTCTTTAACCTTAAGCAAGTTAAGCTAAGATAAGGAAGAACCCAAGAAGCACTTAGAGAAACTCACTCATAAATTTTCAGCAATTCATCATAGTTCTAGTTTACAATGAGTTATAATAGGATACTTATAGACTAAAGTCTAACCCTAGCTAATCTATAACCTAATAACCTTAAATTCCCATTTAACCCTTGAATAGAAGTTAAAAAGACAGGCCAAATATCAAAAACTACTCCATTAAAAAGCATTAGATCACCCTATCCGAGCCCGACCGTTCATGGTAATGGGGCCCTACTCTTGGCGGTAGGTAGTTGAATAACAAGGAAGTGTCCGACAGATGCCTACCAGTGATGATAGAGGCAGGGCCTACCAAACAGGGTCTTCTCTCCCAACACTTAGCCAATTTTTATATTCTCTTCAACACTTAGCCAATTTTCAACTTCCAATTGTTCCATTGAGTAATTCTGGTTAATTGAGGAAAATGGAAAAACCTTGGAAGTCTTTTCTTGTCCCTCAAATTCTTCAATCTTGTTATTCAAAACTTCCTTTGAATACAAAACCATGCCACTATCCTCTTGCATATTGAGTCTCTTCCTTTGAGCTCTAGTGATTGGTCCAATCTTCAATTCCATGGATCCTTCGAATACAAAACCATGCCATTATCCTCTTGCATCTTGAGTCTCTTCCTTTCAGCTCTAGTGATTGGTCCAATCTTCAATTCCATGGATGCTTGACTCTTCCGATCTACATCACTTGGTCTAGTGATTAGTCCTTGAATTAACTCCTTAACCTCTTGATCATGCCGGTTCATATTATTCGCCCCTCCTTTGAAAAGATTCATCGTTGAATCTTCACCTACATAAATCCAAGACAAGTTAGAAATATAGAAGGTGGCACTAACATTATAATCACCTGGACGATCAATCCTATAAGCATTATCATTAACGCATTCAAGAACTTGGAAGGGACCATTGCCAGATGTTGGATCCGTAGGCAAAAACAAAGTAAAATAAAACTACGGAAATCCACCAACAGGATCTGCACATACTAGAAAAACCGATTGGATAGAAATTACCTCAACGTTTTGATTGTTCATTATGGAGGCGCTACTTTGCACGCTTCGCCCTCTACTGGTATCCAAGCGACGAACTCCTCTGCAAGCAATCGGGATGCTAGCCCCTTCTGTGCTCTGAAACCTGTTTAGAACTGATCTTGACTATCTGGTAATCGGTCGTATTTCGGAGAGAGGAGGCTAGATACTATATCGCCGTTCTAGGGTTTAGAGTTTTGTTTTTCTTTAATCAGATAAAGGACGGCCACCAAGAAAAGGTTAACACAACCTTTTATAGCTGGCAATATCAAAACCCTAACTGTCATCTAATGACAGTTTAATCTCGTCCGTCTATTCCTATATTCATCCAATGGTTGGATGAGTAATATTAAGTAATTAATTTCATTTATTCGATTAAATAAAATTAATTACTTATTAACTTACCAGAAAATACAATATGGAATCTAATTCCCCTTTTGTATACGTTCAACGAATCTGGACACCATCTAGATTCATTGAACGTGGACATTATGCTCACAAGATCGCCTATGCGTGTGACCCTGTAGGTTCACTTAACGTTGGCAGTGAATGAAAAATGTCTTAGACATTTATTCACAAATCATAAGCGGCCTCTAGCAAGGCATTTTGCTTACCCAAGTTACGTAAATGTAATAATAACCTAGCATCAGATTTAATATTTATTCCGTTTGTCACACGATATCCTAATTAAGTATAAGGCATGGATCAAGTCATCCTTATAAAACTTAATTAACTATTTACTTGATCACCAGGCCGACTGTTCCAACAAAAAATATTAATAACACCTTACTAATACTTATTTGAGCATGACCATGCATATTTTCCAGTCTTCCTTATCAAGGGGCCCATGGATATCTCTCTCTAAAAAGAGAGGGACAAATCCCTTTCAATATCTCCAATAATCAAGCCATGGCGAGAAAAGTAAGCCAACCAATAGTCATAATGATCACCTAATTGAAAGTGATGTTTGACTATGTCAAAACATATTTTCTCCCCATGCAAGAAACATTAAAAACATTAGGTCAAAGGATACCAAATATAAAACTGAGAAGAAATACTTATAACTTAAACCCATGCAATATTTCTTCTTCACTTTGGGTCATGTCCAATACAATATTCTCAATATGTATTTATGAATTGATTTTATATCTCATATTCATGATCAGTAAAACTTGACCATCAATCAACTTCACACTAGTTTACAAGATGTAATAAACTAGGGACAAATAAGAATAGTATTTTATTAGCTATAAGGGTTGTACTATCAAGTCACATACTTGATGACCAAGAGCATAAAATACAATTCAAAAATACATGCTTCATAAATCATAAATATGAGTCAATTGGTCTTAGGGCATATACTAACAATGTCCCACTTGCCCTACCACCAATTTGACATGACTCTCAAACCCCCATTGACCTAGTATGACTCTCATGCTTAAGTTGTGGGAGTGGCTTTATCAATGGATCTGCGACATTGTCAGTGGTGTCTACTTTGCAAATTTTAACATCTCCAAGCTCAATAATTTCTCGAATGAGATGGAAACGCCTGAGAATATGTTTGGATCGTTGATATGATCTAGGTTCCTTAGCTTGTGCAATGGCACCTGTATTATCACAATATAGGTCCACTGGGTTCACAATGCTACGAATTACACCTAGTTCTGTGATGAACTTTCTGATCCACACTGCCTCTTTAGCTGCATCAGAAGCAGCCATATATTCAGCCTCTGTAGTAGAATCGGCCACGGTATCTTGCTTTCAACTCTTCCAGCTCACAGCACCTCCATTCAAACAAAACACAAATCCAAATTGCGATATAAAATCATCTACATCAGTCTGAAAGCTAGCATCCGTGTAACCATTTACAACAAGCTCTCCTTCCTGACCTCCGTAGATCAAAAACATCTCTTTAGTCCTTCTTAAGTACTTGAGAATGTTTTTTACTACAGTCCAATACGGTTCACCAGGATTTGACTAGAATTTGCTAGTCATGCTTAATGCATACGAGACATCTGGGCGAGTGCATAACATGGCGTACATGATATATCTAATTCCGGAAGCGTAATGAATCTTACTCATGCGTTCTGTATTCTCCCTTGTGGTAGGACTTTGAGACTTACTGAGTTTAACGCCATATGATATTGGCAAGAATCCTCTCTTAGAATCTTGCATACTGAACCTTTTCAGTACCTTGTCAATATATCCACTCTGACTTAGGCCAATAAGGTTTTTAGATCTATCTCGATAGATCCTAATGCCTAGAATATAGGCTGCTTCGCCTAAATCTTTCATTGAAAAACACTTCCCCAACCAAGTTTTTACACTTTGCAAAGTGGGGATATCATTCCCAATTAACAAGATGTCATCGACATAGAATACTAAGAAGACTATTGCATTTTCTGTAACCCTTTTGTAGACACAAGGTTCATCATCATTCTTGATGAAATTGAATTCTTTAATTGCTTCATCAAAACAAAGATTCCAACTTCGAAATGCTTGCTTCAAGCCATAAATGGATCTTTGAAGTTTACACACTTTACTAGAATTCGAAGGATGAATAAAACCTTCAGGTTGTGTCATATACACATCCTCCAGTAGATTTCCATTAAGAAAAGAATTTTTAACATCCATTTGCCATATTTCATAATCATAATATGCTGCAATGGCAAGTAGAATTCTAATTGACTTAAGCATTACAACTGGAGAAAAGGTTTCATCATAGTCTGTACCATGAGTTTGTCTATACCCTTTTGCTACCAATCGTTCTTTGTAAGTGTGCACATTGCCATCCATGTCAATTTTCTTTTTGAAAACCCATTTACACCCTATGGTCTTGCAACCTTCAGGTGGATCAATCAAAGTCCAAACTTGATTATCATGCATGGATTGCATTTCTGATTTCATAGCCTCTAGCCATTTGCTAGATTCAGGACTATGAATAGCATCTTGGTAGGAATTAGGTTCACCTTGATCAATAAGATCAATATTATGATCCTCAGTCACAAGAAATCCATATCTGTGGTATCTGAGAAATCCTACCAGACCTTCTTGGGTGTCAAAGGTTCAGGCTCAGTATGAATACGTGAGTCCAACTGAGTATCCATACTCGGTTCAGAAATGGTCTGCTGTCCTTGAGCTTCTTCAATATGGATTCTACTCCCACTAACTCTTTTTGAAACGAATTCCCTTTCAAGGAAAATTATGTTCCGAGCAACAAACACTTTGTTTTCATATGGAAGATAAAAGTAGTATCCGTTAGTTTCCTTAGGATATCCCACAAATAGACACTTATAAGATTTGGGTGCTAGTTTTTCAGATAATGATCGCTTCACATAAGCATCACATCCCCAAATTTTGAGAAATGCTAAACTAGGTTGTTTCCCGGTCCATATCTCATATGGTGTTTTCTGAATAGCTTTAGATGGAACTCTATTTAATATGAATGCAGCAGTTTCTAGAGTATAACCCCAAAAAGAAATTGGAAGATCTGTTTGACTCATCATAGATCGAACCATATCCAATAGAGTTCGATTTCTGCGTTCAGACACACCATTCCATTGTGGTGTTCCTGGTGGAGTTAATTGTGATACTATCCCACAATTTTTTAGATGTTCGTCAAACTCTTGGCCTAAGTACTCACCACCTCGATCTGATCGAAGTACTTTGTTACTCCTTCCAAGTTGATTCTGTACTTCATTTTGAAATTCCTTAAACTTTTGAAAGGAATCAGATTTATGTTTCATTAGATAGACATAACCATATCTACTGAAATCATCTATGAATGTAATGAAATACTGAAAACCTCCTCTAGCTTGTGTGTTCATTAGCCCACATACATCAGTATGTATAAGTTCCAATAAATCAGTAGCCCTTTCACTTTGCCCTGTAAATGGACTTTTAGTCATTTTTCCCAATAAACAAGAATCACATTTTTTATAAGACTCAAGGTCGAATAAAGATAAAAGTCCATCTTGATGGAGTTTTGATATGCGTTTCTCATTTATATGGCCCAAACGACAATGCCAGAAGTAAGTTTGATTTAAATCATTAGATTTAAATTTCTTTGTATTTATGTTATACATGGGCTTACTAATGGAATCATGTAGGTTAAGAATGTAAAGTCAATTACATAAAGAGGCATCCCCATAGAAAATACCATTTTTATAAATAGAACTTTTACCATTCTTAGTATTAAACTCAAAACCATCCATATCCAAACAAGAAACTGAAATGATGTTCCTACTCATAGCAGGAACATAATAACAATCTTTAAATCAATTATAAGCCCAGTAGGCAAAAGTAAATCAAATGTCCCTACAGCTACAGCAGCAACTTTTGCTCCATTTGCAACTCGTAGGTCCACCTCTCCTTTTGCCAAAGATCTACTCCTTTTGAGTCCCTGCACATTTACACAAATGTGCGCTCCACATCGAGTATCTAATACCCATGAAGTAGGAGTAGACATATTAATTTCTATAACGAAAATACCTGAAGCGGCAGTCTCACTGGCCTTTTGCTTCTTCTTTTCTTCCAAGTAGAGCTTGCAATTCCTCTTCCAATGACCAGGTTCATTGCAGTAGAAGCAAGTCCCTTTCTTTGGTGGTTTAACCTTGGGCTTGGGCTTCTGCTTGCCTTTACCGTTTTTTGCCATATCCTTTCCCTTTCCCTTTCCCTTGTTCTTCTTGAACTGCCCCTTTTGAACCACCAGAACATTAGGAGTAGACTTCCTAATGTTTTGTTCAGCCTGCTTGAGCATCCCGTGCAATTTATTTATGGACTTTTCCATATTATGAATATTGAAGTTCATGATAAACTAATCATAGTCAGAGGTCAAGATCATATCAGTAGCCAAGTCATGACTTACAGGTGCTCCAAGTTTTTCAAGCTGATCAAAATACCCTTTCATCTTAAGGACATGAGCACTAACTGAAGTGCCAGGGGTCAATTTGCAGCTATTCAACGCCTTAGTGGTAAGATATCTCTCTTGACGTGCCTGCTCTTGGAACATTTCCTTGAGCTATTTTATCATCTCATAAGCCTCAACTTCCTCGAATTACTTTTGCAACTCAGATTCCATCGTAGCCAACATGAGACATGTCACATCGTTAGAATCATCCTTGTGCTTACTATAAGCATCCTTTTCGACTCTAGGGGCATTGTTAGATGGTTGATTAGGGATAGGGTTCTCAAGTACATATAGCTTTTTTTCTTGTTTAAGGACAATCCTTAAATTTCGTGCCCAATCAAGAAAGTTAGTCCCACTAAGCTTATTCTTTTCAAGCACGGATCGCAACGATGTGTTTGAATTGTTTGAGGCCATTATCTACATAGAATTTGCAAAGTAATATTAAATAAATGAAGCATTAAATTTTCCCTGAAATATTCAACACTTGATATAAATCATGGGTATACAAATTCATTTTATTCTAATCATAAGTAAGCTTTGGCTTAACACCCATAATTAGAGAAAAATGTATTAATGGGATTTACATCTATATGTACTGGCAAAATCCAATATGATGTCCTAGGCTCAAAACCATTTTGATAGCCTAGTTAAGCCAAACCATTCCAAGCATATGGAAATCGCCATTTTCCATCTTCCCCTACTTAGGTAACCATTTATCTCTTGCTTTGGCAATGAGACAAAATGATGATCCAAGCATGGAGAAGTGCTTATGATCAGGGAAGGCATTTTACGACTTAATTTTTTTTACATGGTTTCAAAAACCTTCTTCCTTTTTATTTGTATATTATTTCACAAAACATTTATCAAAAATAAAAGGAAATAAACTAAACATCACAAGCATAATATATATACATCAAATAAAACGTGTCATTACATGGCCCCAATCCTATATTGACTTCCACGAGCCTCATGGAAGTCAAAGGTCAATCTAGGTAAGTCTTCATCTCCATGAGCTTGCCTCCAATGTCTTGGCCTTCTAATCTTGTTACATAGGACAAAAAACATACATAGGAATAGGAAATGAAATTAACGTATTCTAGTAAAGCTTGATAATATTACATAAACGAAAACAACGACACGCAGGCCGTATTTAAAAACATACAACCCATTAACAAAATAAGCCAATCAATCACAAGAGGTAAAGGGCCATGCTATGCACCATGCATCTAAAGATAGGAAGAAACATGCAAAGAAACAACAGGGGGGTTCCGGGGGGGAACCCCACGGAAGAAAACGGCGGTCCCTAAAATCATTGAATGAGTTATTGCCGTCATAAACCCTAAAATCATGCCGCCAAAAATTTTGTTTAACAGTTAAATATTATATCATGTGATTCTGCATATTAGTTTAACAATTAAATTGCACAGATTACAGACTGTACGCCAAACAATTTGGCAGTAACAACATTCTGTTTAATTAATCGCATTAATAAGTAAAACAGAATATGATATATGCGAATCCTATAATTCACTTTACTCTAATTATTACACTAATCAGAAACCTTACTATAAGGCTGATTGAAAACAACCACATGTAATCAAAGCGGTAACAGATAAAATCCGTAAAACTAGTATGTACGAGGCTCTGATACCACTGTTGGAATCCGTAGGCAAAAACGAAGTAAAATAAAACTACGGAAATCCACCAACAGGATCTGCACATACTAGAAAAATCGATTGGATAGAAATTACCTCAATGTTTTGATTGTTCGTTGTGGAGGCGCTGCTTTGTACGCTTCGCCCTGTACTGGTATCCACGTGACAAACTACTCTGCAAGCGATCGGGATGCTAGCCCCTTGTGTGTTCTAAAAACTGTTCAGAACTGATCCTGACTATCTGGTAATTGGTCGTATTTCGGAGAGAGGAGGCTAGATACTATCTCGTTGTTCTAGGGTTTAGGGTTTTATTTTTCTTTAATCAGATAAAGGACGGCCACCAAGAAAAGGTTAACATAACCTTTTATAGCTGTGAATATCAAAACCCTAACTGTGATCTAATGACAGTTTAATCTTGTCCGTCTATTCCTATAATCATCCAACGGTTGGATGAGTAATATTAAGTAATTAATTTCATTTATTCGATTAAATAAAATTAATTACTTATTAACTTACCAGAAAATACAATATGGAATCTAATTCCCCTTTTGTATACGTTCAACGAATCTGGACACCATCTAGATTCATTGAACGTGGACATTATGCTCACAAGATCGCCTATGCGTGTGACCCTGTAGGTTCACTTAACGTTGGCAGTGAATGAAAAATGTCTTAGACATTTATTCACAAATCATAAGCGGCCTCTAGCAAGGCATTATGCTTACCCAAGTTACGTAAATGTAATAATAACCTAGAATCAGATTTAATATTTATTCCGTTTGTCACACGATATCCTAATTAAGTATAAGGCATGGATCAAGCCATGCGTATAAAACTTAATTAACCATTTACTTGATCACCAGGCAGACTGTTCCAACAAAAAATATTAATAACACCTTATTAATACTTATTTGAGCATGGCCATGCGTATTTTCCACTCTTCCTTATCAAGGGGCCCATGGATATCCCTCTCTAAAAAGAATGGGACAAATCCCTTTCACTATCTCCAATAATCAAGCCATGACGAGAAAAGTAAGCCAACCAATAGTCATAATGATCACCTAATTGAAAGTGATGTTTGACTATGTCAAAACATATTTTCTTCCCATGCAAGAAACATTAGAAACATTAGGTCAAAGGACACCAAATATAAAACTGAGAAGAAATAATTATAACTTAAACCCATGCAATATTTCTTCTTCACTTTGGGTCATGTCCAATACAATATTCTTAATATGTATTTATGAATTGATTTTATATCTCATATTCATGATCAGTAAAACTTGACCATCAATCAACTTCACACTAGTTTACAAGATGTAATAAACTAGGGACAAATAAGAATAGTATTTTATTAGCTATAAGGGTTTTACTATCAAGTCACATACTTGATGACCAAGAGCATAAAATACAATTCAAAAAATACATGCTTCTTAAATCATAAATGTGAGTCAATTGGTCTTAGGGCATATACTAACACCATAGGCATCTAATTTTGAGAAGGAAAATTATCTTTTCGGAGATGAATCCATACCCAATCTTTAGGTTCAAATACCACACGTTTCCTTCCCAGATGTCTCATGGACTTTGGAATGAATAGCCTAAACAAACTTTGCCTTTTTTCTTTCCATCCAACCTCAAAGTATGTTTATAGGTAAAGGCCCCAAATAAATTGCGTTAGTGGATTGAAAGTATAAACAACCTCAAAAGGAGAGTAAGAAGTAGTAAAGTGATGAGCTCTATTGCAAGGAAATTCAATATGTGGCAAACATTCTTCCCATTAGGGCAAGTCCTTCTTAAGGATGTCCCTAAGAAGTTGTCCAATGGTTCTATTAACCACCTACGTTTGGCCATCGGTTTGTGAATGGAAAGCTGTAGAATACAATAAGTTACTTAAAGTTTCCTCCACGATTTATGACCATCGGTTTAGTATCACGGTCTTAAATGATAGTTTTAGGTATACCATGGAATTGCACAACAAAAGTAAAGAAAATATCTGCAACATGGCTAGCATCATCTATTTTCTTGCCAGCTATAAAGGGAGTCATCTTAGAGAACCTATCTACTACCACAGATATGGAATCCATGTGTTTGGGAGATCTTGGTAAACCAAGAATAAAATCTATCGATATATTAACCCAAGGCTCCTTAGCTACCTTTAAGGGAGTATAAAGCCCATGTGGCAAAGAAGTAGATTTAGCTCTTCTACATTCTACGCAATTACCAACAAACTTTTCAACATCTTTTCTGATATGTGGCCAAAAGATATGCTCATGCAATATGTTATATGTTTTAGCAATAAAACTACCTCAATGATCTTCTTTCACTAACAACAATTTAGTAGAATAAGAAGGAATGCACGATCTACTCTCAGATAAAGAAAAACATCATGTATGGATGCTTGTCATTAGGCAAAATCATCAAATATGTCCTTGAAATCATGATCACTAGCATATAATTCCTTAATCATTTCAAAGCCAAGTAACTGAGCTTGCAAAGTAGAGAGAAAAGTGTACCTCCTAGACAAAGCATCGGTGACAATGTTTTCTTTACCTTTCTTGTAACGTATGACGTATGTAAATCTTTTAATGAAATCCATCCAACATGCATGCCTTTTATTAAGCTTTTATGATCTCTTGAGATATTCAAGGACTTATCAGTATGAATAAAAACCTCCTTGGGCCACAAGTAGTACTGCCAATGCTTCAATGTCCTTACTAGTGCATACAACTTCTTCTCATATGTAGCATATTTAAGGCCGCATCGGTCAACTTTTAACTAAAATATACCAAAGATCATTTGTTTTGCATCAATACTCTACTGATTCCAATTCTCGAAGCATCACATTCAATCTCAAATGTCTTCTCAAAGTTAGGTAGTGGAAGTAGTTGCGCACAACCTAACCTTTCCTTCAATAATTTGCTTATCCTCCCACTTGAATCCATTCACCTTCTTGATTATACCCGTCAAAGGACTAGGAATGGTGCTAAAATCCTTGATGAATCTTCTGTAGAAGCCTACTAAAACCATGGAAACTTCTAACTTCGGATGCACTCTATGGAGGAGGCCATTCCTTAATAGCTTTCCCCTTATCTTTATCTACTTGAAGTCCTTTAGAACTCCCCACATGACCTAGAAAAGTCATATTTTCCAAACAAATTTCACATTTTTCAAGGTTAGCATAGAGTTTCTCACTTCTTAGAACTAACAAAACTAGTTTAAGATGATCTTCATAAGTTTTGTTATAAATCGAAATGTCATTAAAGTAGACTACAACAAATTTTCTAATGAAATATCTCAAAATATGATGCATGAGTCTCATGAATTTCTAGGTGCATTAGTTAAACCAAAAGGCATGACTAACCATTCATATAGACCAAAATTAGTTTTTAAAGCCGTTTTCCACTGATCCCCTTCCCTCATGCGAATTTGATGATACCCTGATTTTAAATCTATATTTGAAAATGTTTGGGAACCATGCAACTCATCAACTAAATCATCTAGCCTAGGGATGGGATGCCTAAATTTCATGGTTATGTTGTTAATGGTTCTACAATCTATACACATGCGCCATGTACTATCTTTCTTTGGAACTAATAAAACAGGAGCAGCACAAGGACTTAAGCTTTCTCTTACATAACCTTTGGAGAGCGACTCTTCAACTTGTCTTCTCAACTCATTTGGTCTCTTTGGGTGGACTTCTAATAAGTCGGTCTATTTGGAAGCACTGCACTGGATGCCAAATTGATTTGATGTTCAATTCATCTCAAATGAAGAAGTTCATCGGGCATCTTATTGGGGAAGACATCCTTGAACTCTTCAATGACATTCACTATATCACTAGACAAAAAAGACAAATGATCATTAGTAGAAAAAAATTTACCCTTGCAATATAAAAGTAAGACCAATTCTTTTTTTTTTCAATGGCCTCTATGATCTCACTTTCTTTTGTATAGAAACATTTCTTTTTTTTCATAGCACTCTCTTTCTTTTAATCACTCATTTTCTTGCCACACTTCACTTTTCCCTCTCTTGATTTTTCTTCAGTCACATCTTGTCCTTCTATTCTTTTTCCTCACTTATACAGTTTTTCCTTATCTCATTCTCAACTCTCTCTTTTTCTCTCATTTTTCTTTGCTCTTCACAAATTTGTTGAGGCGATAAAGGATTTATGGTATAAGACTTGCATCCTTTACAAAGTTATAAGTGTTCTTCTCTCCATTGTGAATGGCTTTCCTCTTAAATTGCCAAGGACAACCAAATAACAAGTGACCCGCTTGCATTGGCACAACATCACATAACACTTCATAATTGTATGACCCCATAGAAATATGCACTTTCACTTGCCTCAACACTTTAATCTCTCCATTACCATTCAACTAATACAATTTGTATGGACTAGTGATATAAACTAGGATGACCAAAGCCAATGAATTGATTCATGATCCAAGCACTAGAGCAAAGAACAAGAACATCAAGGTGTTTGATGAAAGCATAGCTAAAGGAATGGATGCTTTCATTGAAGGAATTAAGAGAAATAGAATGAATAACAAGAATTAAGGCTTTGATGATCAATGAGAGCTTTCCAAGTTGCTCATAATCTATATCATAAGCAGAGTTTAATTCAATGGAGCAAATTAGATGTTAAAACTAACCAAGTATTGTGAAAACTTGGACCTACTACGGACGGTAGCCTTGAACCGACCATCCGCGGTAAGCTTCTGGCTGTTTTGAACCATGAAGGCCACACCCTACAACGTCTGGCAGGTTCCTGTTAGTATATGCCCTAAGACCAGTTGACTCACATTTATGATTTATGAAGCATGTATTTTTTAATTGTATTTTATGCTCTTGGTCATAAAGTATGTGACTTGATAGTAAAACCCATAGCTAATAACATACTATTCTTATTTGTCCCTACTTTATTACATCTTGTAAACTAGTGTGAAGTTGATTGATGGTCAAGTTTTACTGATCATGAATATGAGATATAAAATCAATTCATAAATACATATTGAGAATATTGTATTGGACATGACCCAAAGTGAAGAAGAAATATTGCATGGGTTTAAGTTATAAGTATTTCTTCTCAGTTTAATATTTGGTGTCCTTCGACCTAATGTTTCTTGCATGGGGAGAAAAATATGTTTTGACATAGTCAAACATCACTTTTAATTAGGTGATCATTATGTTTATTGGTTGGCTTATTTTCTCGTCATGGCTTGAATATTGGAGATAGTGAAAGGGATTTGTCCCATTCTTTTTAGAGAGAGATATCCATGGGCCCCTTGATAAGGAAGACTGGAAAATATGCATGGCCATGCTCAAATAAGTATTAATAAGGTGTTATTAATATTATTTCTTGAAACAGTCTGCCTGGTGATCAAGTAAATGGTTAATTAAGTCTTATAAGGATGACTTGATCCATGCCTTATACTTAATTAGGATATCGTGTGACAAAAGTACTAAATATTAAATCTGATGCTAGGTTATTATTACATTTACTTAACTTGGGTAAGCATAATGTCTTGCTAGAGGCCGCTTATGTCTTGTGAATAAATGTCTTGGACATTTTTCATTCACTGCCAACGTTAAGTAAACCTACAGGGTCACACGCATAGACGATTTTGTGAGCATAATGTCCACATTCAATTTATCTAGATTGTGTCAAGATTCGTTGAACGTATACAAAAGGGGAATCAGATTCCATATTGTATTTTCTGGTAGGTTAATAAGTAATTAATTTTATTTAATCGAATAAATGAAATTAATTACCTAATATTACTCATCCAAACGTTGGATGATTATAGAAATAGACGGACGAGATTAAACTGTCATTAGCTGACAGTTAGGGTTTTGATATTGACAGCTATAAAAGGTTATGTTAACTTTTTCTTGGTGGCCGTCCTTTATCTGATTAAAGAAAAACAAAACCCTAAACCCTAGAACGGCGATACAGTATCTAGCCTCTTCTCTCCGAAATATGACCGATTACCAGATAGTCAGGATCAGCTCTGAACAGTTTTCAGAACACAGAAGGGGCTAGCATCCCGATCGCTTGCAGAGGAGTTCGTCGCGTGGATACCAGTAGAGGGCGAAGCGTACAAAGCAGCGCCTCCACAACGAACAATCAAAACATTGAGGTAATTTCTATCCAATCGGTTTTTCTAGTATGTGCAGATCCTGTTGGCGGATTTCCGTAGTTTTATTTTACTTTGTTTTGCCTACGGATTCCAACAGTGGTATCAGAGCCTCGTACATACTGGTTTTACTGATTTTATCTGTTACCGCTTTGATTACATATGTTGTTTTCAATCGGCCTTATAGTAAGGTTTCTGATTAGTGTAATAATCAGAGTAAATTGAATTATAGGATTCGCATATATCAAATACTGTTTTACTTATTAATGCGATTAATTAAACAGAATGTTGTTACTGCAAAATTGTTTGGCGTACAGTCTGTAATCTGTGCAATTTAATTGTTAAACTAATATGCAGAATCACATGATTTAATGTTTAACTGTTAAACAAAATTTCTAGCGGCATGATTTTAGGGTTTATGACGGCAATAACTCATTCAATGATTTTAGGGACCGCCGTTTTCTTCCGGGGACTTCGCCCCCGGAACCCCGCTTGTTGTTTCTTTGCATGTTTCTTCATATCTTTAGATGCATGGTGCATAGCATGGCCCTTTACCTCTTGTGATTGATTGGCTTATTTTGTTAATGGGTTGTATGTTTTTAAATACGGCTGCGTGTCGTTTTTTTCGTTGATGTAATATTATCAAGCTTTACTAGAACAGGTTAATTGTATTTCCTATTCCTATGTATATTTTTCTATCCTATGTCACAAGATTAGAAGGCCAAGACATTGGAGGCAAGCTCATGGAGATGAAGACTTACCTAGATTGACCTTTGACTTCCATGAGGCTCGTGGAAGTTAATATAGGATTGGGGCCATGCTATGACACGTTTTATTTGATGTATGTATATATATATATTATGCATGTGATGTTTAGTTTATTTCCTTTTATTTTTTATATATGTTTTGTGAAATAATATACAAATAAAAAGGGAAGAAGGTTTTTGAAACCATGTAAAAAAAAATTAAGTCGTAAAATGCCTTCCATGATCATAAGCACTTCTCCATGCTTGGATCATCATTTTGTCTCATTGCCAAAGAAAGAGATAAATGGTTACCTAAGTAGGGGAAGATGGAAAATGGTGATTTCCATATGCTTGGAATGGTTTGGCTTAACTAGGCCATCAAAATGGATTTGAGCCTAGGACATCATATGGGATTTTGCCGGTACATGTAGATGTAAATCCCATTAATACATTTTTCTCTAATTATGGGTGTTAAGCCAAAGCTTACTTATGATTAGAATAAAATGAATTTTATACCCATGATTTATATCAAGTGTTGAATATTTCAGGGAAAATTTAATGCTTCATTTATTTAATTTTACTTTGCAAATTCTATGTAGATAATGGCCTCAAACAATTCAAACACATCGTTGCGATCCGTGCTTGAAAAGAATAAGCTTAGTGGGACTAACTTTCTTGATTGGGCACGAAATTTAAGGATTGTCCTTAAACAAGAAAAAAACCTATATGTACTTAAGAACCCTATCCCTAATCAACCATCTAACAATGCCCCTAGAGTCGAAAAGGATGCTTATAGTAAGCACAAGGATGATTCTAACGATGTGACATC
Organism: Catharanthus roseus; assembly: GCA_028651295.1. Lineage (NCBI taxonomy): Eukaryota > Viridiplantae > Streptophyta > Magnoliopsida > Gentianales > Apocynaceae > Catharanthus > Catharanthus roseus. The sequence continues at coordinate 3,248,669 of JAPQWS010000107.1, read as the reverse complement.
TCTCATGTTGGCTACGATGGAATCTGAGTTGCAAAAGTAATTCGAGGAAGTTGAGGCTTATGAGATGATAAAATAGCTCAAGGAAATGTTCCAAGAGCAGGCACGTCAAGAGAGATATCTTACCACTAAGCCGTTGAATAGCTGCAAATTGACCCCTGGCACTTCAGTTAGTGCTCATGTCCTTAAGATGAAAGGGTATTTTGATCACCTTGAAAAACTTGGAGTACCTGTAAGTCATGACTTGGCTACTGATATGATCTTGGCCTCTTTGACCTCTGACTATGACCAGTTTGTCATGAACTTCAATATGCATAATATGGAAAAGTCCATAAATGAATTGCACGGGTTGCTCAAGCAGGCTGAACAAAACATTAGGAACTCTACTCCTAATGTTCTGATGGTTCAGAAGGGGCAGTTCAAGAAGAACAAGGGAAAGGGAAAGGGAAAGGATATGGCCAAAAAGGGTAAAGGCAAGCAGAAGCCGAAGCCCAAGGTTAAACCACCAAAGGAAGGGACTTGCTTCCACTACAATGAACCTGGTCATTGGAAGAGGAATTGCAAGCTCTACTTGGAAGAAAAGAAGAAGCAAAAGGCTAGTAAGATTGCCGCTTCAGGTATTTTCGTTATAGAAATTAATATGTCTACTCCTACTTCATGGGTATTAGATACCGGGTGTGGAGCTCACATTTGTGTAAATGTGTAGGGACTCAAAAGGAGTAAATCTTTGGCAAAGGGAGAGGTGGACCTACGAAGTGCAAATGGAGCAAAAGTTGCTGCTGTAGCTGTAGGGACACTTGATTTACTTTTGCCTACTGGGCTTATAATTGAACTTAAAGATTGTTATTATGTTCCTGCTATGAGTAGGAACATCATTTCAGTTTCTTGTTTGGATATTGATGGTTTTGAGTTTAATACTAAGAATGGTAAAAGTTCTATTTATAAAAATGGTATTTTCTATGGGGATGCCTCTTTATGTAATGGACTTTACATTCTTAACCTACATGATTCCATTAGTAAGACCATCTATAACATAAATACAAAGAAATTTAAATCTAATGATTTAAATCAAACTTACTTCTGGCATTGTCGTTTGGGCCATATAAATGAGAAACGCATGTCAAAACTCCATCAAGATGAACTTTTATCTTCATTCGACCTTGAGTCTTATGAAAAATGTGATTCTTGTTTATTGGGAAAAATGACTAAAAGTCCATTTACAGGGCAAAGTGAAAGGGCTACCAATTTATTAGAACTTATACATACTGATGTATGTGGGCCAATGAACACACAAGCCAGATGAGGTTTCCAGTATTTCATTACATTCACAGATGATTTCAGTAGATATGGTTATGTCTATCTAATGAAACATAAATCTGATTCCTTTCAAAAGTTTAAGGAATTTCAAAATGAAGTACAGAATCAACTTGGAAGGAGTATCAAATTACTTCGATCAGATCGAGGTGGTGAATACTTAGGCCAAGAGTTTGACGAACATCTAAAAAATTGTGAGATATTATCACAATTAACTCCACCAGGAACACCACAATGGAATGGTGTGTCTGAACGCAGAAATCGAACTCTATTGGATATGGTTCGATCTATGATGAGTCAAACAGATCTTCCAATTTCTTTTTGGGGTTATGCTCTAGAAACTACTGCATTCATATTAAATAGAGTTCCATCTAAAGCTGTTCAGAAGACACCATATAAGATATGGACCGGGAAACAACCTAGTTTAGCATTTCTCAAAATTTGGGGATGTGATGCTTATGTGAAGCGATCATTATCTGAAAAACTAGCACCCAAATCTGATAAGTGTCTGTTTGTGGGATATCCTAAGAAAACTAAAGGATACTACTTTTATCTTCCATCTGAAAAGAAAGTGTTTGTTGCTCGGAACAGAATTTTCCTTGAAAGGGAATTCGTTTCAAAAAGAGTTAGTGGGAGTAGAATCCATCTTGAAGAAGCTCAAGGACAGCAGACCATTTCTGAACCGAGTATGGATACTCAGTTAGACTCACGTATTCATACTGAGCCTGAACCTTTGACACAAGGGCCAAGAAGGTCTAGTAGGATTTCTCAGATACCACAGAGATATGGATTTCTTGTGACTAAGGATCATAATATTGATCTTATTGATCAAGGTGAACCTAATTCCTACCAAGAGGCTATTCATAGTCTTAAATCTAGAAAATGGCTAGAGGCTATGAATAAGAAATGCAATCCATGCATGATAATCAAGTTTGGACTTTGATTGGTCCACCTGAACGTTGCAAGACCATAGGGTGTAAATGGGTTTTCAAAAAGAAAACTGACATGGATGGCAATGTTCACACTTATAAAGCACGATTGGTAGCAAAAGGGTATAGACAAACTCATGGTATAGACTATGATGAAACCTTTTATCCAGTTGTAATGCTTAAGTCAAATAGAATTCTACTTGCCATTGCAGCATATTATGATTATGAAATATGGAAAATGGATGTTAAAACTGCTTTTCTTAATGGAAATCTACTGGAGGATGTGTATATGACACAACCTTAAGGTTTTATTCATCCTTCGAATTCTACTAAAGTGTGTAAACTTCAAAGATCCATTTATGGCTTGATGCAAGCATCTCGAAGTTGGAATCTTTGTTTTGATGAAGCAATTAAGAATTCAATTTCATCAAGAATGATGATGAATCTTGTGTCTACAAAAGGGTTACAGAAAATGCAGTAGTCTTCTTAGTACTCTACGTCGATGACATCTTGTTAATTGGGAATGACATCCCCACTTTGCAAAGTGTAAAAACTTGGTTGGGGAAGTGTTTTTCAATGAAAGATTTAGACGAAGCAACCTATATTCTAGGCATTAGGATCTATCGAGATAGATCTAAAAACCTTATTGGCCTAAGTCAGAGTGGATATATTGACAAGGTACTGAAAAGGTTCAGTATGCAAGATTCTAAGAGAGGACTCTTGCCAATGTCACATGGCGTTAAACTCAGTAAGTCTCAAAGTCCTACCACAAGGGAGGATACAGAACGCATGAGTAAGATTCCGTACGCTTCTGCAATTGGATCTATCATGTACGCCAGGTTATGCACTCGCCCCGATGTCTCGTATGCATTAAGCATGACTAGCAGATTCCAGTTAAATCCTGGTGAACTGCATTGGACTGCAGTAAAAATTATTCTCAAGTACTTAAGAAGGACTAAAGAAATGTTTTTGATCTACGGAGGTCAGGAAGGAGAGCTTGTTGTAAATGGTTACACGGATGCTAGCTTTCAGACTGATGTAGATGATTTTAGATCGCAATCTGGATTTGTGTTTTGCTTGAATGGAGGTGTTGTGAGCTGGAAGAGTTCAAAGCAAGATACCGTGGCCGATTCTACTACAGAGGCTGAATATGTGGCTGCTTCTGATGCAGCCAAAGAGGTAGTTTGGATCAGAAAGTTCATCACAGAACTAGGTGTAATTCATAGCATTGTGAACCCTGTGGACCTATATTGTGATAATACAGGAGCCATTGCACAAGCTAAGGAACCTAGATCTCATCAAAGCTCCAAACATATTCGCATGCGTTTCCATCCCATTCGAGAAATTATTGAGCGTGGAGATGTCAAAATTTGCAAAGTAGACACCAATGACAATGTCGCAGATCCATTGACAAAGCCACTCCCACAACTTAAGCATGAGAGTCATACTAGGTCAATGGGTTTGAGAGTCATGTCAAATTGGTGGTAGGGCAAGTGGGAGATTGTTAGTATATGCCCTAAGACCAATTAACTCACATTTATGATTTATGAAGCATGTATTTTTTGAATTGTATTTTATGCTCTTGGTCATCAAGTATGTGACTTGATAGTAAAACCCTTATAAGCTAATAAAATACTATTCTTATTTGTCCCTAGTTTATTACATCTTGTAAACTAGTTTGAAGTTGATTGATGGTCAAGTTTTACTGATCATAAATATGAGATATAAAATCAATTCATAAATACATATTGAGAATATTGTATTGGACATGACCCAAAGTGAAGAAGAAATATTGCATGGGTTTAAGTTATAAGTATTTCTTCTCAGTTTTATATTTGGTGTCCTTCGACCTAATGTTTCTAATGTTTCTTGCATGGGGAGAAAAATATGTTTTGACATATTCAAACATCACTTTTAATTAGGTGATCATTATGACTATTGGTTGGCTTATTTTCTTGTCATGGCTTGAATATTGGAGATAGTGAAAGGGATTTGTCTCTCTCTTTTTAGAGAGAGATATCCATGGGCCCCTTGATAAGGAAGACTGGAAAATATGCATGGCCATGCTCAAATAAGTATTAATAAGGTGTTATTAATATTATTTGTTGGAACAGTTTGCCTGGTGATCAAGTAAATGGTTACTTAAGTTTTATAAGGATAACTTGATCCACGCCTTATACTTAATTAGGATATCGTGTGACAAAAGTACTAAATATTAAATCTGATGCTAGGTGATTATTACATTTACTTAACTTGGGTAAGCATAATGTCTTGCTAGAGGCCGCTTATGTTTTGTGAATAAATGTCTAGAACATTTTTCATTCACTGCCAACCTTAAGTGAACCTACGGGGTCACACGCATAGACGATCTTGTAAGCATAATGTCCACGTTCAATGAATCTAGATTGTGTCCAGATTCGTTGAACGTATACAAAAAGGGAATCGGATTCCATATTATATTTTCTGGTAAGTTAATAAGTAATTAATTTTATTTAATCGAATAAATGAAATTAATTACTTAATATTACTCATCTAACAGTTGGATGATTATAGGAATAGATGGACGAGATTAAACTGTCATTAGATGATAGTTAGGGTTTTAATATTGACAGCTATAAAAGGTTATGTTAACCTTTTCTTGGTGGCCGTCCTTTATCTGATTAAAGAAAAACAAAACCCTAAACCCTAGAACGGCGATATAGTATCTAGCCTCCTCTCTCCGAAATACGACCGATTACCAGATAGTCAGGATCAGTTCTGAACAGTTTTTAGAACACAGAAGGGGCTAGCATCCCGATCGCTTGCAGAGGAGTTCGTCGCGTGGATACCAGTAGAGGGCGAAGCGTACAAAGCAGCGCCTCCACAACGAACAATCAAAACATTGAGGTAATTTCTATCCAATCAGTTTTTCTAGTATGTGCAGATCCTGTTGGTGGATTTCCGTAGTTTTATTTTACTTTGTTTTTGCCTACGGATTCCAACAAGAGAGAGAGAGAGAGAGAGAGAGAGAGAGAGAGAAAATATGCTTTTTTGCAAAAGAGAGAGATTATTAAGGCTATTGAAAAAAAAAAGAGTTGGTGCTACTTCTCTATTGCAAAAGTACATTTGTTTCTATTAACGATCACTTGTCTTCTTTGCCTAATGCTATAGTAGACATTATTGAAGAGTTTAAAGATGTCTTTCTCGAAGAGATGCCCGGTGGATTTCCTCCCTTGAGAAGGATTGAGCATCAAATTGATTTGGTACCCAGAGCATGTTGCCAAATAGGCTGGCTTATAGAAGTCCTCCCGAAGAAACCAAGGAGTTGATGAGACAAGTTGAGGAATTGCTCTCCAAAGGGTATGTAAGAAAAAGCTTAACCCTTTATGTCGTTCCCGTTTTATTAGTTCCTAAGGAAGATGGTATATGGCATATGCGTGTTGATTGTAGAGCCATTAATAATATAATTATCAAGTATAGGCCTCATATTCCTAGATTAGATGATTTGCTTGATGAGGTGCATAGTTCTCAAATATTTTCATGGATTGATTTAAAATCGAGTTACCATCAAATTAGAATGAGGGAAGGGAATGAGTGGATAACGTTTTTCAAAGCTAATTTTGGTCTTTATGAGTGGCTAGTCATTCATGAGACTTACTCATCATGTGTTGAGGAACTTCATTGGTAAATTTGTTGTTGTTCATTTTGTTGACATCTTGATATATAGCAAAACTTATGAAGATCATATGCATCTCCTTAGACGAATTTTGTTAGTTTTGAGAAGTGAAAAGTTTTATAATAACCTTGGGATATGTGAGTTTTGTTTGGAAAAAGTGACTTTTCTAGGTTATTTGATGAGCTCTCAAGGTCTTCAAGTGGATCAGAAGAAGGTAAAAATAATTAAAGAATGGCCTACTCTCAAGAATGCATACGAAGTAAGGAGCTTCCATGGTTTGGCAAGTTTCTATAGGAGCTTGAGCTTCATCAAGGATTTAGCATCATTCCTAGTCCCCTAACGGATGTTATAAAAAAAATGAATGGGTTCAAATGGAGAAGAGTCAGAAGAAAGCTTTTGAGTTGTTAAAAGAGAATTGGAGCAGTGCACCTTTACCTGCACTACCAATCTTTGAGAAGATGTTTGAGATGCCTTGGGTGTTGGCATTAGTAGTGTTTTGGTGCAAGACAAGAGACCCTTGGCATATTTTAGTGAAAAATTGAAGGGTGCGGCCTTGAATTATGGAACTTGTGATAAAGAACTTTATGCACTAGTGAGGACATTTAAGCATTGGCAACATTTCTTGTGGCCAAAGGAGTTTGTGGTTCACAAAGATCGTGAGTCCTTGAAATTTCTCAAAGGGTAATAAAATTTGAACAAGAGACATGCAAGATGGATGGATTTCATTGAGACATTTCTATAGATCATTCGTTACAAGAAAGATAAAGAAAACATTGTGGCTGATGCATTGTTAAGAAGGTACACTCTTATTTCTAATTTGCAAGCTCAAATTCTTAGTTTTGAGATGCTTAAAGAGTTATATGTTACTGATCATGATTTTAAGGATATATATGAGAATTGCTTGCTTGTGCCTAGTAGTAAGTACCTTGTTCATGATGGTTTTCTTTATTGTGATGGTAAATTGTGCATTCCACCTTATTCTACTAGATTGTTGTTGGTTAAAGAGGCTGCTTATTGTGATGGATTAATAGGGCATTTTGGTATTGCTAAAACTTATGACATGTTTCATGCATTTCTATTGGCCTCATATGAAAAGGGATGTTGAGAAGTTTTGTGGTAATTGTCTAGAATGGAAAAGGGATAAATCTACTACTTTGCCTCATGGTCTTTATACTCCATTAAATGTGCGAAAGTTCCTTGGGTTGACATTTCTATAGATTTTATTATTGGCTTGCCTAAATCTTCTAAAGGCATGGATACTATATTTGTGGTAGTAGATAGGTTTTCTAAGATGGCTCATTTCATTCCTCGGAAGAAAATTGATGATGCTAGCCATGTAGCAAATTTGTCCTTTACTTTCGTAGTGAGATTTTATAGAATGCCTAAGACCATTGTTTTGGACCTTGTTACTAAATTTCTTAGTCATTTTTAGCGTGTTTTGTGGAGAAAACTTGGTACTCACTTATTGTATTCTACTGCTTGCTATCCCCAAACTGATGGCCAAATGGAGGTGGTCAATCAGGACCATTGGCCAACTTCTTAGGGCTATCCTTAAGAAGAACTTGCGCCAGTGGGAAGAAGCTCTTCCTCACATTGATTTTGCTTACAAAGGGATAAACATTCTACTACTTCCTTTTCCCCTTTTGAGATTGTGTATAGTTTTAATCCTTTGACTCCTTTTCATTTGGTTCCTTTGCCTATAGATCACATTGTGAGCTCGGATGGTAATCGAAAAGTGGAGTTTGTCAAGTCCATTCATGCTAAGGTGCATGAAATTATTGAGTCTAACAACAAAAAGTTGATGGCAAAACAGAATATTGGAAGGAAGCGTGTGGTGTTTGAACCCGGTGATTGGGTTTAGGTGCATCTATGGAAGGAATGTTTTCCTTCTCAATGCAAGGACAAGCTTGATTCTCATGGCAATGAAACTATTTCAAGTTCTTGAACGTCTTAGTGATAATGCATATAAAATTGATCTCCGGGTGACTATAATATTAGCACCACTTTTAATGTTTGTGATTTATCTTCTTTTGATATAGGTGAAGATTCGAGGATGAATCTTTTCAAAGGTGGGGCGGATGATATGAATCGGATGAGTCCATCATTCAAGGAAGTAAAGCTTGGACCAATGACCAGATGGCAAAGGAAGAAAGTTCAACTTCAAGAGGATAACGACATGCTTGTTTGCATAATGGAAGCTTTGAAGAGCAAAGATGGGGAGTTTGAAGCCCCAGAAAAACATTCCAAGTTGTTTACAAAGTACTCAATTGATAAGGAGCAACCAAGGAACCAACTTGGAGCAAATTTTGGCTAAATCTTGGAGGAAAATCAATTGATAAGGAGCAACTAAGGAACCAACTTGGAGTAAATTTTGGCTAAGTCTTGGAGGAAAAACACCCTATCATCTACGGCAAGGTCATCCCTACTGTCGCTAGTAGCTTTCTGTTCGTGATGGAGCTCGAATTAAGCTACCAACCACCGATGGAAGGCATTACCTTACCGTCACCGGTAGCCCTTGGGAGGGAAACTTTGTAACCGCCCCTTTGGTCGGAAATTTGTTATGCAAGTTGATTTTCAACTCATAATTAACGGGATTATGTGTAATTGAATGCCTTAAACATTAGTTAAGCTCGGATTAAGTCCTTATTCTATAAATACCCCTTAATAACCTCCTTTTAAGACTAATTGTGAATTTTGCTGAAATTTATTAGAGAGTGCATCTTTTTGGTCTCTTAGGATTCCTCACCCTTGATTAGCTTAGCTTGCTAAGGGTTCTAGTCCTTAGTAGTGAAGAATTAAAGGCCTTAGTATGAAAAGTCTATGGAATTCAATTGTTCATCTCAATTCCTTTTGTTGATTGAGTCTAGAGTTATTGTGATCAATTCAATTAATTCTAGGTCTTATATTCTGCGTTTGGGGTTTTGAGGTGTTTGTTGCCTCAAGGTTTTAATCGTCAATATAGGAAAGAGCCTTGACAGCTCAATGCTTAGGTTTATGAGGCATTGTTCTTCATAGGTTCTTTATTGGAAGTTGGAGCTTCCTCAATAGTGTTACTTCAAATCAAGGAGATCTTGGGAGATTTGGATCCAATTCTTTAAGCACAAGAAAATTCATATCAGAAGAGGATAAAATTAGACTGAAAGAACATTTGTCAGTTAAGGGATTATTCTAGCATCTTATGTTGCTAGTTTTCCTTGTGTGGTGTGTATACGATGTTTCACACACATTGTGCAACAAACTGTGCAGATCAGTGGAACTTAATGGGAAAAAAGAGTTTTTTTTACATTAAAGAAGAAAAAATCGAATTTTTTTAAAAGAGTACGACAATTACATGGAATTCTTGAAAGCATATTCACAAAATGACGGCTTTAAAAATTTTAGTGAGTATTTTTTAGATATTAATGTTTTAAGATGGACGTAATAACTATTGATAAAGCTTAATTTACTCAAATTAGGTTTCTTAAATGGAAATTTATCTTTCAAAATCTGAGTAAGATTTGATAATAATTTGACGAAGTATCTTGACATTATTTTTATTAATATGTCTTTGGATTTGTTAGTTATATACTAACTTAAGCTTAATGATAATAAACTTTTTTTTGCTATAATTTCTTTCTTAAAAATTTTTTTTATAGGTTTAGGGAGAAAGAGAATTAGAGAGAGAGATAACTGTTATTTGATTTTATTACATTAACTACTTGCATTCAATACTTTTAGCTATAGCTTCAAGAAAAGAAAAAGAGTTCTTAATCCCTAACTTATCCTATATATCCATCTTTAAGAAAAATGAAGGAATTCAGCCGAGCAAATTCTAGAAAAGCCTTCAGCTGAAGAAAGAACTTCGCCAAAGAGGAGACTCATGAGGCACAGTATTTACAACTATAATTCTAGATTTGCATAGCCTATTTTGACTGATATTTGTCTAATCCTTCCACCAATATCCATCATCTGCTAAAATATTCTTTGTAAGGAATTATATGACCTCCTTTCTCAGTTACATTGTCTAGTCTTTTACCTTCAACATCCCCTGTGAAATGATTTTACTATTTTGTAATTTGATAAGTGAAAACATGAGTACTGGTAATGACCGTTTGATTTCACTAAGGAAGGATTATAAGTCTAGTAAAGAACATTTTTCTTGCAAAAGGATTAAAAGTGTTATGAAAGAACATTTGTCAATCAAGGGATCGTTCTAGCAACTTTTATGGTGCTAGTTATTCTTGGGTGATGTGTATATGATGTTGCACATACACTATGCAAAAAGCTGTGCAGGTCAGCGGAACTTAATGGGAAGAAAATATTTCTTTTTAAGATTAGAAAAGAATATTCTCTTTTTTTAAGAAGTACAAAATTTACATAGAATCCTTGAAAGAACATTCTTAAAATGACAGTTTTTAAATATTTTAGTAGGTCTTTTGTAGCAATTATATTAATGTTCTTAGATGGACACATTAACTATTGATAAAACTTACTTTCCTTAAATTAGATTTCTTAAGTGGAAATTATCTCTCAATATTTGAGTAAGATTTTGATGAGAATTCAACTAACCATCTCGCATTATCTTTATAAACACGTCTTTTTATTTTTTAGCTAGTTAAGCTGAATTGATAATTCAAATTTTGTTTTCTTGATGTATTTTTTTCTTAAAAAAGTGGTTCACAGTTTTAGAAAGAGAAAGTGTATGTGAGAGAGAGAGAGAGTTTCCCAATGCATTTATATATTACTCAGAAGAACTATTGCCTTTGTACTTAAATAGGACATTTTAACCACCGGTATTCCATAGTTTTAGCTTATAGCATGAGTAAAATAAAACAAGTCCTTAATATTTCTCGTCTCTTTAAGAAAAGTAAGGGGATTCATCCGAGTAAATGCCGGAAAAGCCTCCAGCAAAAAGGAAGAAGTCTCCCAAAGAGGAGAATCAAGAGACAAGGTACTTTGGAACTATAATTCTAGATCTACACAAGCGTGTTTGATTGAGATTTCTCTAATTCTTTCACAAACATTCATCATCTGCTAAAGTATTATTTGTAGGAAATGACACTGCCTTCATTGTAAGTTATATTTTGTAGCCTTCTACCTTTAATACTCATTTTATATGATTTTACTGTATCGTAATTTGATGATTGGAAACAGTCTAAGTAATGACCAATTAACTTCACTAAGGAAGGATTATAAGTTTACTCAAGAACCTCTTTCTAGCAAGAGGATTAAGATTAGAATGAAAGAACATTTGCTAATAAATGGATCATCCTAGCAACTTATGGTTCTAGTTTTTCTTGTGAAATGTATATATAATGTTACACATACTTCGCAACAAGCTATGCAGGTTAGCGGAACTTCACTTAGAAAAAATCATTTTTTTAGTATTCCACAAGAAAAGATGCATTTTTTTTTTAAAAAATAGTACAACAATTACATGAAATTCTTGAAAACAAAATCTCGAAATGAAAGTTTTTAATATTTTAACAAGTCTCTTGTGGAAATTGATGTTTTGAGACGGAAATATTGACATTGATAAAGTTTAATTTCCTCAAATTAAATTTTTAAAATAGAAATTATCTTTCAAAATGTGAGTATTATTTTAATAAAGAAAATAGTCTCGAAAATCCTTATACTATTTGTTTTCTAATTAAGAATCTTTAAACTTTAATTCCAGCCTATAAAATCCACCCTCACTTTCTATTCATTTTCTGTTAGTATTAACATGCTCCTTGCCCATGACCATATTAGTAAGAACAAATTTAGTATTTTATGAATTATCTTTTATATTCTATTCTCTCTCCAAAAATATTTTCTATTTTCTCTTATTTTCTTCTTCTCCTTCCCACCAAACCCCCCCTCCCCCCTCTCTCGCTCTCTCCTTTGTTCATCCACTCCCTTCCCTCCTTCCTCCCCGTCAATGCCTTCCCATTCGCAGTCCGCCTAATCCATGCCCCAATTCCAATACACCTCCCCCTTTAAAGAAATGCAACAAAAGTAAGCTTTGTAGGGCCTAATAAATTACAACCCAACAAAATCACATGAAATTTGATAATTAAATTAAAGGAACATAAGCTCCACGCAATCCAATCTGTCCAAAATCTTTACCCATAAACCAAGACCAAAAAGACTTTTCCAGATGAACGCGTCGCAATTGAGAAACAAAATAGCCATTCAAATGGAGGTTTAACTCGCTGCCAAACTCATCTTGTGTCGCGAATTTCTGCCGCATGAAAACAGAGTTCCAATGAAAATTATGGCGAATTTCTGCCGTGGCTGAAAACATAGTTAAAAACCTCTCCGACGACCACTTGAATCCCACAAATAACTGTGAATCAAAGCCATCCCAACTTCAAAGAAGTTCGAGAAAACCAGAGAAAACTCTTCGAAGAAAATCTGAAACCCATACTATACTTCGCCAATTTATGTAAATAAAAACATAAATCCATTAATCTCAAGCAGATTAATAATATTAAAATGTTTGTGCACTTATATCACACTATAACACCATGAACAGAAGGATGGAACTGAAGACATCAAGGCCCTTACGGCTGTGGGATCTGCTACTGCTTTGAAGAATGGAGGGGTAGATGGAGGGGGAAGCAGAAGGAAAGAGAGATAGTGGGATAGGCTGCCGGAGGGGGAAACGGTGCCGGAGAGAAAAAATTGAAAAAGGAAAGAGGGAAGAGAGTAGATCAGAGGAGAGATGAGGGGGAGGGTAGAGGCGGTTAGTAGCAGAAGAAAGGGAAAGAGAGAGGAGAGGAAAAATATAAAAATAATATAAATGATAGTTTATTAGATGTCAAATATGCCTTGCTAATACGGTCATATGCAAGGCAAGGCACATACTAATTTAACAGAAAACTTTCAAAATGGATGGAAAATGGGTTTGAACTTTACTTCCTATTGTACAGTAGTCGAAGGTGTATGTTGGCTGCAGTTAAAGTTTAACTCCAATTAAAGTTTAAGTTTAAGGATTCTTAATTAGAAATTAAAATAATATAAGAACTTTTTAGACTATTTTTTCATTTCGATAAGAGTTCAACTAAGAGTCTAAACATTATTTTTATAAACATGTCTTCTAATTTGTTAGTTTAATTTGTTAGCTATATAGTAACTTAAGCTTATCGATATTTCATCTTTTGTTTTATGTATATAATTCTTTATTAGAAGTTTTGTTTATAGTTTGAGAGAGAGAGAATGAGAGAGAGTGAGAAGAGAATTGTTATATGTATTTATTACATTATAGAGAGGAACTACAACAATTGTACTTAAATAGGAAATTTTAACCAATTTATTCTATATATATATATATTTAGCCATAGGATCAGTAAAAGAAACAAAGTCCTTAATCCCTCTCTTCTACTATTCATCCATTCTTAAGAAAAACTAAGGGACTCGGCCAAGTAAATACAAGTTTTCCAAAGATGAGACTCAAGAGACAATGTATTTTGGAATTAAAATTCTGGATCTGCACAAGCATGTTTTGATTGAAACTTCTCTCATACATCCTTCCACCAGCACCCCTCATTTGCTACAATGTTGTTTGTAAGAAATTATATGACCTCCTTTGTCAGTTACATTTTTTATCTTTTTATCTTCAAAATTTACCATACATGAATCTACTATTTCGTAATTTGATAACTAAAAAAATTCTAGATAATGATCATTTAATTTCACTAAGGAAGGATTATAAGTCTAATCATGAATATCTTTCTAGCAAAATCATTAATAAAATTAGAATGAAATAACATTTGTCAATCAAAGGATTATTCTAGCGACTACTAAGATGCTAGTTTTTCTTATGTGATGTGTATATGATGTTGCACACAAACTGTGCCATAAGCTGTGCAGGTTTGCGAAAATTAATGAGGAAACAATAATTCTTTTTAATTTTAGACAAGAAAAATTGCATTTTTTAATAGAATTACAATTATATTGAATCTTCTAAAGCTTATTCTCAAAATGACAGTTTCTAAAAATTTTAGTAAGTGTTTTGTGGACATTAGGAAACATTAACTATTGATAAAAGTGTTGGATTGGGAACAAGAATAAATAAAAAAAAAGTGAAGATTTTTTATTCGGAATGCATAAAAGGTAAATTGTGTGTGAAAAAAGAATTGGAACTCAAAGTAAAAAGGTAAAAGGATTTTAATTTTAAATTCTGATCCAAATCCACCCTAAATTTCCTGAAATTAATTAGATTTCTCAAATGGAAATTACCTCTTAAAATTTGAGTAAGATTTTGATAAGAATTATACTAACCCTCAAGACATTGTTTTTATAACCAAGCCCTTTGATTTGTTAGCTATTCCGTGACTGAAACTTTATTAATAATCCAAATTTAGTTTTCTTGATGTGACTTCTTCCGTAGAATATGGGTTCACAATTTGAGAGAGAAAGAGAGAGAGAGAGAGTTTTTCATTGCATTTATTACATTTCAGAGATGAACTATAGCCTTATTACTGAAATAAGGCATTTTAGTCACTTGTATTTCATACTTTCAGCTTTAGCATCAGTAAAAGGAAAAGAGTCATTAATCTCTCTATTCTCCTATTCATCCATCCTTGAGAAAATTAAAGCGATAAAGCCTACTAAATGATAGAAAAACCCCTAGTGATAGGAAGAAGTATCCAAAGAGTAGACTCAAGAGACAAGATACTTTGGAACTATAATTCTAGATCTACACAAGCCTGTTTTAATTAAGATTTTTCTAATCATTTCACCAACATCTATCATTTTCTAAAGTGTTGTTTGTAAGAAATGATGTGACCTCTCTTATGAGTTACATATGGTAGCCTTTTACCTTCAACATTAACGCTACATATTCTACTATTCATTCTACCATTCGTAATTTTATAAGTGGAAATAGTCTAGGTAGTGACCATTTGATTTCACTAAGGAAGGATTATAAGTCTATTCAAGAACCTTTTTCTAGCAAGAGGATAAAATTTGAATGAGGGAACATTTGTCAATCAAGGGATTAATCTAGCAACTTATAGTGCTACTTTTTCTTGTTTGATGTGCATATGATGTTTCACACACGTTGTGCAACAAGCTGTGCACGTCGGTGAAACGTGAAAAAAACTAATGTTTTTAACATTAGACAAGAAAATTCGCATTTTTGAAAAAGATTACGACAATTATATGGAATCCTTGAAAACAGATCATAAAATGACAGTTTTTTGGTTGATTAATTATAAAATTATCTTCACTAGAAAAAATAAAAATTTCAATTGGAAAGTATTCATCACCACAACTCTTTTGCGGATTTTTAACCTTACTTTCCATTTGATTTTCAACCAAGACTTTAATGAATTTTAAACATTTGAAATTCTTGATCTTTCGTTTTTTTCAAATAAACATGCATACATCTAGAATGATTACCAATGAAATAATACATTATCTATTTACTTCCCAAATAATTTGAGAGTTCAAATCACACATATCAAAATGCACAATAAGTATTTCAGAAGTTCTTTCATTTCTTGAAAATTTCCCTTGTTCAAAAATTTTAATTTCAACAAGTCAAGCTTTGTTTACGCGCAAGGTTGGAAGACTTAACATATAAAAAACGAGCATGCCATAAATTAGAAGGAAACTCATCAACGTAAGCCGAAACTTTACTTTTATTGATGTTAAGCTTAAACATGCCATCACAGGTATAATCATGTCCAACAAACACACCATTCTTAATTACAATGATTTTTCCTGACTCTGTTAATGTTTTCTAGCCATTCTTAAGCAAATTCCTAGAAACCGAATTCTTCCTCATTTCTGGACCACGTAAAATATTTATGACGCATAACTTCTGTTCAAGAGTAAATTGTAGTTCAACATTTCAATTTTCAAGAACCTTTTCCTCGTTATAATTTCCTATGAGGATGTATTTCTATTAATTTGCAATTACATATATAGTCCTCGAACAATATTTTCTCCTTGCAAACATGAACTGTGGCTTTAAAATCACAAAACTAATGAGAAAAATACTAAATTGTTCCTAAGTTACATTCTGTCACAATAATTTAAGGGCAGAAAGAATTGCCAAAATTTAGAAACATTTTCAACAATGTTACATGTTTTGGTTCCACATTTGCCTTAGTTATGAATTTCTTGTAAAACCTAAATTATTTCTTAAAAAGATTTTTCCTACCAAATGAACAAGTTTATTTGTTTACGAGAGAAGTTTGGAGTTGAAGAAGCAGTACGTTAGGGTGGACTATGTTAGAATAATTAATGTGCAGCCACTTAAGATAACGTGAACTCATTCAACTATTTGAACAGTTTAAGTCATAGTTGTCATATAGAAATGTAAAAAGTTTCTCTAGTTTCAAGAAGTGATTAGTCAAGTTTTTTTTCCTGATATTTTTGCATTTGTTTAATAATTTTCTTGTCAATAAATTTAGTTTATGATGCGCTGTATTTTTAAGAGAGCTCAAGTGACAATACTACATTTTCTCACTTCATAATCTCTCCTTTATCCTTAGTCTACAACACCAACACCACTAGTCCTAAAGGCTCTTTATTTTGTTGCACTTTATGTTCTTGTCAAAAATAGGAAAGCAGCAGTTGGGTAGTGTCTAGAATTTTTTTTGTTCTGTTGATTAGTTAGAAAATTTTTGTGAAATGCATTACCGAAAACATTACAAAGAATAAGAATTACCAGTATAATGTGAACATATAAAGTCATTGGTCTTATTTAATTAAAAATAATGGTTTCTCTTATCATTATAGTAAACTGGGTTTTTATTTTCCAGTTAATTAATCGTCAAATTAATCTTAATGAATTTAACTATAGGAAAGCAACAACTCGGTAACACCCTGAATTTTTTTGCTTTTGTTGATTAGCGAGAACATCTTTGTGAAATGCATTACCGAAAACAATACAAAGAATAAGAATTAACATTATTATGTGAATATATAAAGTAATTGGTCTTAATTAAATAAGAATAACTCAACAATAACTATGATCAATGGCTGCTTAGTAGCGACAAGGCTACTCCGGTGGCAATGCTTGGACTTAAAAGTCTTTTGCTAATCTCTTCTCACAAAATATTCCATCTACTTCTATCTGTCCAATCCATCAACGAAGAACTAGGAGCATTGTTCTTTGAGGTAATGAAAATCAAGAAATTTAGCTATTTTGAACTCTTTCTTGTAAGGAAATTCTTCTGCTAGTATGTAAACCACAATAGTTCTTCAGAAATAATTTAGCACAGTAGGTTTCAAGGGCTTTCACCATTAAATAGATAGACCTCTGTTAGGAGGTTAGGTAGTTAGGATTGAGATATGGTGTATTATTGTAACTGACATAGTATAATAGGCAGTAGTTTTTCTGTAACTTGTTTCCTGATCTATAGGAAATCATCATCTTTACAAATACTATGTTCAATAATACACACAACAGAAAATTCCTGTAAGGTTTTCCTACTCAAAACTTTATAGTATCAGAGCCAAAAAAGAATTTTCCAGAAAACAAAAGAAGAAAAAATATATATTTTGCTTCTCATTGAAAAGAAGAAAACATGAGTACACAGAGAGTGATTAATACGTCAATATCTGATAATGACGATTATATCAATGAACACATTCGAAAAGATGCATACTATCTTGCATCATTAGACAATCCACACTTGATCCTCATGCAAGTACAACTCAGGGAAGATAATTATGATGAATGGGTTAAACAAATGAGATTGGCATTACGAGCTAAGAAAAAGCTTGGGTTTGTGGAAGGACAAATTCCAAAGCCACAACATGGAACTGCAGAAGAAGAAGATTGGTAGACCATCAATACTATGGCAGGTTCACGGATATTGAATACCGTTGAACCCAATCTGAGAATGTAGAGAGATGTGACAAACTGTGGGCAGACTTGAAGGGACGATCATGTCAGGAAATGTACTTAGAAAACATGAACTAAAGACTGCCTTAGTTAATTGTAAGCAGTCAGGTATGTTTGTCTCTGCTTGTTTTGCAAAATTAAGGAGAATTTGGGATGAACTAAGCAATTATCAACAGTTACCCAACTACACGTGTGGAATAATAAATGAAATTATTAAACAAAGAGAGGAAGACAAAGTTTATCAGCTCGTTATTGGTCTAGATGACTCAATCTACGGAATAGTGCGCTCAAACATTTTACAGATGGACCCAATTCCTAATATCAAGAAAACATATGCAATGATTTTGAAAAAAGAAGCACATAAAAAATTAGTCCGAAATACAAACACAGGAAGCGAAGCAGTAGTGTTTGCAGCTCCAAAATTAGTACAATGCACACACTGTTTCAAACCGGGTCATGAAGCTAAAAACTATTACCTGCTAGTCAGATTCCCAGAATGGCTACAGAAGTATCGGTGAGCCGACCAGAGCTTCGATAATGTCGTCACTGAAGGACGCCGAGGACGCAGAAGAAGCAGCTTCAACCGGAGTAGAGGTTGCGGCGGCAGAGGATGGGCTGGTCAGACTCGACTGGCACCTCACATGAACTGGGCAGGCACTGCAGTTGTAACGCTACTGCCGCCATCTTCTTTGGCGAAACTTACCTGGACAGGGCATCCTGCTTTAGCCAGAATCACAGCGCCCGAGAACTTGTCAGATCCGACTGATGCAGCCTCTTTTTCATCTTCCGAGACACCTTCGTCTGACCATAGTCAGTCATCTTCTTCGGCCCGTCACGGTTGGGCGGCGGCTGCGTCGATTGCACCGTTGGATGGCACTGGACATAGCGGCACAACCCAGAAAATGGCGGCAGTAGAAACGGGTCAGCGATGGGGTACAGCAGCAGCAGCGGCAGCGGGCTCTGTCGTCGGAATTCCAGGCCTTTCGCTGGAACAGTGGGACAGGTTTCTAGATCTGCTGGACAGCCAAAAGTCATCTTCTCCAGATGTTGATACTCTCTCTGGTAAGATAAAATGCAAATGGATTCTAGACAGTAGGTGCTCTCATAATATGACAGGCAGGAAAAGTTTCTTGTAAAAAATTCAAACCTCACATCCATACACTGTCACACTCCCAAATGGTTCTAAAACTATTGTAGTGGAAATAGGTTTAGTGTGTCTTGACTCTGCACTTAAGATTAATAATTTATTGCATATTCCCCAACTTCGATGCAACCTGCTATCTCTTTCTCAACTTTCTAAAACAAATAACTGTGTTATTATAATTAATGATGTTGTGTTAATGTTATAGGACCGTACCACAGAGATGCCGACTAGAGGGGGTAAAGAGAGAGATAGGATATACTGCTTCAAGCCCACATCAGTAATTTCAAGTTTCGCTCATACCGTTTGCCAGTTAGATATTGGTGATTTATGGCATAAGAGAATAGGGCATCTGTCTAAATTCGTCATTAAGAAGTTTTTGGGTCAACAATTTAAATCCGATTCTCTGAAAAAATGTTTAGTTTGTTTGCGTGCTATGTAAACACGTGATACCTTTCTGGTTAGTTTGAATAATACTACAGTACCTTTTGATTTTATACACTGTGACTTATAGGGTTCTTATAAAAATCCATCCTCTTGTGGAGCACATATTTTTTAACTATTGTGGATGATTATTTTGAGATGTGTTAGGATATTTTTACTTGCGGAAAAAAAGGAGGTAGCACCAAAAATGAAACATTTTTTTGCCATGATTTCCACTCAATTTCACAAAAGAGTAAAAATAATTCGGACTAATAATGGGACAGAATTTATATGTTTGCAACCATATTTTATGGAGCATGGTGTGCTACATCAGACATCGCAACAGAACGGTCGTGTAGAGCGTAAGCATTGACATATCTTGAATGTGGCCCGTGCCTTACTTTTTCAAGCTAATCTTCCAGTTCAGTTTTGCGAGAAGAGTGTGTTAACTACAAGATATTTAATAAACAGAACCCCCCTGTCGGTATTAGATTGGAAAACACCTTTTTGAACTTCTGTTTAATAAAGTTCCTCCCTATTCAGATTTAAACAGTTTCGGGTGTCTGGCATATGTACATGACCACAGTCTACCTAAAGAGAAATTTAGACCTCGGGGCTGGAAGTGCATATTCTTGGGCTATCTGTATTGAAAGAAACGATGAAACTTTTTTTATTTACAAACCCATGAGATTCTTACCTCCCGAGATATGGCATTTTTTGAAAATGAATTCCCATTTATTTCCGAGACTCAGAATAACACATCACCACATATTAAATTTCATTGTGATTTTGGTGAAGTGGGTCAAATTCATTCAGGAGTCAGGGGAAGGCTAGCTACAGCAAACCTACAGCAGGGAGCCTAGTAAATTCCCTCCCTCAGATGGCCCAGCATTTCAGCACATTAAATCCTCCAACCCAGCTGCATCCAACCCAGTAGACAGCAGCCCAGCAGCCAGCGGCCCAGCTACTTCCAGCCCAACAGACAACAGTCCACATGTATCCTTCTTCGTCTTCAGCCCATTCGCCCAACTCTACAGCCCACACTTTCCACTCTAGGCCACCTCAGCTAGCCCATCTCAGTCGCACCTCCTAGCCCAGCCTCGAAATTTGGTCCCTTCTCTTGATGCGGCTCAGCTGCAAGGAATTCCTGCTCTTGTTGCCATTCTGCTGCCGGCTGGAGCCCGCACCACCAATTGATTAATTGCATCTTCGCCGCAGTAACAGATCACACAGGGCTTCTGCAAAATTAAAAGATTATATTTGTCTTGCCACTTGGTCTTCACCTGGTATATCTCTCTCTCTTCCTCTTCACCTTTTTCAGTATCCATTAACTCACTTTATTTGTTATGATAAATTTTCATCCTCACATCGAAGTTTTGTAGCAGCAGTTAATGTAGCCACAGAACTCACTAAGTATTCCGATGCTTCCCACATCCACGAATGGCCCCTAGCCATGTGAAAGGAGGTGGATGCTCTTGTGAAAAACAATACATGGACATTGACTACACTATCATCCGGCAAGCGAACTCTCGGCAGCAAATGGGTCTACAAAATTAAGTACAAATCGGATGGTTCTATTGAATGGTACAAAACCCGATTAGTCCTCCTTGGGGGCAATAAATGCGAAGGCGTGGATTACACTAAGATATTTGCTCTTGTGCCCAAGATGGTAACGGTCCGCACTTTGCTCTCTGTCGCCACAGCCCAAAGGTGGGAGGTTCATCAGATGGATGTTCACAATGCGTTTTTGCCTGGAGATCTAACTAAAGAGGTCTATATGAAACTTCCCTCGGGTTTTCACACGTCCAATCCGCTCAAAGTGTGTCATCTCAATAATTCTCTATGGTATCCATCAGGCACCCCGATGCTAGTTCTCCAAACTGACGTCCTCTCTACGCCAATGCCGGTTTTGTACAATCTTATGTGGACTATTCCCTATTTACATTCAGGAAACATACTGTTTTTATCTGCATTTTAATGTATGTTGATGACCTGCTGATTTTCGAACATGACTCATCTTGCATTGCTCGATTCAAGTCTTATTTGGGCTCTTGTTTTCACATGAAAGACTTCGGCAATCTTAAATATTTTTTGGGCATTGAGATAGCTCGGAGCCCCGAAGGATTTTATCTAAGCAAAGGTAAGTATACCTTGGAAATTATTTATGAAGATGGGCTTCTTGGGGCCAAACTAGTCTCTACCCAGATCAAACGAACCATCAACTAGCTAAGGTTTCCGGCGACTTCTTTCTTTAGCCCGACCGATATCGTCATCTCATCGGCAAGTTAATTTATTTATTTATTACTCACCTAGAGCTTGCTTACACGTTCATGTTTTAGCTCAATTTATGCAACATCCGCGCCAAGAACACTGGGACGTTGCCCTCCGAGTAGTTCAGTTTCTTAAGGGTACACCAAGTCAAGGCATCTTGCTTCAAGCCTATACTCCACTTCGCTTAAGTGCCTACTGTGATTTTGATTCGTCCAGTTACCCTCTCACTCGTTGTTCCCTCACAGGCTATTTCATTTCTTTGGGTTCATTACCGATTTCCTAGAAGACTAAGAAATAACACTGTGTCCCGATCTTCCGCCGAAGCTGAATATCGTTCCATGGCCATGACACTATATAAATTGAAATGGCTTTGTCAGCTTCTCACAGATTTCTATGTTCCAGTATGAGATTCTATTCCTCTTCACTGTGACAATCAGGCTACTATTTACATTGCTGTTAATCCCGTCTTCCACGAACGGACTAAGCATATCAAAATTGACTGTCACTTCATTAGGGATGCATTGCAGGTAGGATTGATTACTTCGGCTTATACTCCTAGTTTTTTTCAGGTTACCGACATTCTTACCAAGGCATTATATCTCCCGCATTCAGAAATTACTTGACAAGTTGGGCATTTGTAACCTTCATGCTCCAATTTGAGGGGGAGTTTTAGGAGGTTAGGTAGTTAGGATTGAGATATGGTATATTGTTGTAACTGACATAGTATAATAGGCTGTAGTTTTTCTGTAACTTGTTTCCTGATCTATAGGAAATCATCATCTGTACAAATACTACATTCAATAATACACACAACAAAAAATTCCTTCAAGGTTTTCCTACTGAAAATTTTAACCTCGGCTTGTATTGATACATTTTGATAGAGACCTAGTACTAAATGTTCCATTCTAGATGAAGAGTGTTTAGTTGATATTTTGCTTTTTTTTTTATGCCCATAATATTTCTTCAATTTTTGATAGTTATGGTCTTGATTTATATGTTCAACAAAAGTAAAGTATGTTGCTTTTTTTTGGGTTAATATGCCATGTTTCACATGAAGCCTATTCTTAGTTTTATTTCTTTGGTAATTCCAACCCTGAGGTGGCAAAAAAAAAATGCGATTAAAACAATGATGCAGTTTCACTAAAGGCATTATTATGAAGTGAAACATCTTAAAATAAAATCAAATACTCATGATTAACCATAAATTAAATAATTTCATAAATGTAAGAAAATGTTCACCAATATTAAAGCACTAAAAGAGATAACAAAAAACCAAAGTTCATATGCTGATTTGTTCTTGAATTATGCATGTTGAGAATTCAAAATCTTTCGAATTTTCTCTTTAAAAGTTGCCTCTTTCTTTAGAGCCTTCTTGAGAGGCAAAATTTCGGAGTATACACATTTAAGGAATACTCTCAAATCCTTGAATAACAAGTGCTTCAATAGTTTGCAACCTTAGGTTGCGCCAAAGTAGGTAAGGGATGCTATTGGAGAGTGCAAAAACCTCTTCATCACCCTATTAACTAATTCGTAGATGCAAGTAATGAGAACTGTTTATAGAAGAAATCCAGCTTTGCAAAACAAAGTTTCTAGTCCATGACTCCACATTTCCATATTCATTCAACATCTAAATATCGAACATATATATTGTGATCTTGTGTAATAAAATACACATATATTCCCTTTTATTTCACAAATGCTCAAACATGTCGCACTAGATATTACATTTCCAAGGGGCGATGGGATTGAACTAAGTCATTATTCGACAATATCAAATGCACATATGCTATTTATCAAGATCAGTGTGTTTGGGGAAAAGTCCACTAAAGATTTAGCCAGTGAAATGCTCCATTCAAGATGTTGGCAGTGTCACATATACCACATACGACAAAGTTATTGAGCACTAATTCTCCCCATCTGGTATCCACCCCAATAGTAAAAATTTGATAGTGCACCCTCAATTCCTTATTTGGATGTTGCCAAGTCTCAACATCAAGGACCTTATAACTTTTAGAAAAGCCAAAACCATATATTCACAAAGTAATCTCTTGCTTGAATTAACTTTAGGAATACAAATATATTACCCTATCATTGGAGTGCTCATGTAAGGGAATAAACTAGGAGTGTTATTTTGCATTAGATAAAGCAACCCATTGCAAGATCCCTTAATTTATAAATATTCTTTCATTTGAATGTAAAGCATTTTGCTTGAAAGAGATTGTTTACTAGACTTATAATCCTTCCTTAGTGAAATCAAATAATCTCTACCTAGCCTGTTTCTACTTATCAAATTACGGAATTGTAAAGTAATGCAAGGTTGACCTTTAAGGTAAATGTTACAAAAATTGTAATTGAGAAAGGAGGCCATATCATTCCTTGTAAAAACAACTTTATAACATATGATAGATGCTACTGAAAGAGTAGAAAATTTTCATTCAAAATACACTGGTCTGGATCTAGAAATGTAGTTCTACACTGCCTTATCTCTTGTGTCTCCTCTTTAGCTGGCCTTTTTCCTTTTACTGGAGTATTTATAGAATGTCCTTAGCTAACTCCCTTAATTTCTTTAAAGATGGATGAATAGGAGAAAAAATGGATAAAGGAATCTTTTGCATTTACTAAGGATATTATTAAAAGAAATTACTAGAACTTGCTGTAATTCCCTCTTTAAGTATTGTAAAAAGTAATAAATGCGTTGCTCTCTCTCTCTCTCTCTCTCTCTCTCAAACTGTAAATAGATTTTTTAAAAAACAAACTACCTTCAGAAACCAATGTGAAATTTATTAACAAAGTTTATGTTAATATATAAGTAACAATATAAAGATGTGTTTATTAAAATAACATGATGCTCAATTAGTTGAGCTCTTATAAAAGTCTTACTTAACTTTTGTGAGATTATTTCTATTTGAAATATCTATGTAGTCTTTTGGGCCTTAGTCTTCCCAATATTTTTCATTTTTCCAACCTATGTTCATGACCCAATATGACCATGTGCCTCAGCTGAAAAGTAAGAGATGCCGGGCCAGGCCAGCCCGAGCTACTCATTGTAACTTGACCTATTTAATCCCACTTTGCCCCCTCAATATTAGTGCAGTCGTTTTCTTCTCCTCTTTTATTAATTTCTTCTTCTCTTCTCTCGCCTTAGCTATTGGTATCGGACTTGACTCTTCTTCCTCCCTTTCTTCTTCACAGCTTCTGCTACTGCTCTCCTCCGCCCGTCGGTCTTCTGTGATGCTGCCACTGCCGTAAGCTTCTGTTGATTGTCTTGTTGTCCGATCATTCGTTTGGTGAATGTTTGAGAGAGAGCTGAAAGAAAGAGAGAGAGGGGAGTGGCACCGACGTCTCTTTTCATGGTTCAGGCTCGGATCTGAAGGACTTCGGTCATACCATCACTTACCAGCAATGACTCGACGCGGCCCGTGAACGCCAACTGCTGCTCGATGTTTTCTTGGTCTCGGTGCTCCCATCTTTCCCGCCGGCAGTACCTTCCGCGGCGTTGGTAAGTTTTCTGTTCTTGTTGTTCAGTTTTCTTATGAGCTAACTGTTTTATTTTGCAGCTGTCTTTGGCACACTTGATCGGCCATTACTAATCTGGTTGGGGAAGAAGAAGTTTCCATTTGTAACAGAATAGGCTTTGTTAATTTCCGCTGCGTATTCTTTTGGTATGTAATAGTAAATAGATTTGTGTAATAGTAATTAGCTCCTACAAGTGGTATCAGAGCCACGGTTATCTCGTTGGCGTCGGCAACCTCGGAAGAATCCAGATCTGAGGGAACTGTTGAGTTTATCAGAACTGACCAGTGAAGTATTGCTAAATTCCTCTTTTTCGATTGTCAGTTTTTTCTTTTCTGTTTTTCCTGCTTCGGCTTGCCGCCGATTGCTTATGTTTTTCTGCTTCAGCTTGCTGGTGGTTGTTTCTATTTTTGTTACTTCGGCTTACCGCCGGTTGTTTCTGTTTGGGGTAATTGCTATTATTGTTTTTACTAAATCGCGTTATAGTTCAGTTTTTTTCTGTTTACTATATCTATGTTATGCCTGCTTCTATTTTTTTAATTCCGATACATCTGCTGCTATTAGTTGTTCTTCTGGTTTTTTCTATTCTGGGTTTCACTCAATTCTTTTTTTTTAACAAAACTATAAAACCCAAGCCTGGCTTGAATCCGTGAGATTTTAAGTATCTATGTCTTGGCGCATTTTTCTGCTTTTTTAAATATTTATTTATTATTATTTTTGTTATTTTTCCTGTTTGTTTTTTTCTGCTCTTTCTGAGATATAGTACTGTTTTTCTCGTTTTTCAATTATATATATTGTTGCTGTTTGCTTTACGTATTTACTTGGGTTCCATGCCTCACACTTTGTTGTGCCATTTTTTTAAAAAAAACAACAAAGAAACAAACAAAACCAGCGTCGTTTTTCTTTAAAATATATTTTTTTCCTAAAACAAAAAAAAAAATCCGGGCATTCTATTTTTTTTAAAAAACAAACTTTTTCAAATCTTTCATTTTTCCTAGCCACTAAATTACACTTATTTGTCTTTACAACATGTCAGTTCCAAAAATTGAAACTGATAAGTTTGATGACAAATATGACTTTGTAATGTGGCGGAGGAAAATGAAAGCAGTTTCGGTACAAAATAAAATTTTACCTGGTATTTGTAGCCCCGAAGAGTATCCGAAATATTGGAGGGATAAAGTTCTTACGGAAAAACTAGGTGATGCGCACAGTTGTCTCACCTTGCATTTAACTGATAATGTTTTATAAGAAATCGACGAAAAAGACAATGCTTTTGAAATTTGACTAAACTGGAAAAACTATATTTGGGAAAATCACTTTCGAATAAAATTTATTTAAAAGAGCATCTTTACGGTTTTAAAATGAGTGGGTCAAAAACACTTTTAGAAAATATGGATGATTTAAATAAAATCATTTTGGAACTTGAAAACATTGGAGAGAGAATCTCTGATAAAAATATTACAGTCATTTTACTAAATGCCTTACCCAATTCTTTTAACGATGTAAAATCAGCCATTAAATATGGCAGAGATAGTTTATCTCTTTCTGATGTTAAAAACGCTTTGGAATTGAAAGATTTGGATTTACAAAAAGAAAATAAATCATACAGTGAAAACCTTTACATACGAGGGAGAGTTGACCAGAGGGAACCTCTTAGTCATAAACCTAAAAGTAAAGGGCGGTCCAAATCTCGAGAAAAGAACAAAGTGAAATGTTTTTACTGTGGTAAAGAGGGTCATATGAAAAACAAGTGTTTTAAATGGATTAAAGATAAAAAAATAACGTAAACATGGTAAATGGAGTAATAAAATCGACAAAACCCAAGATTTTGATTCAGATGGTAATTCTATATTTTCAGAGGTTTTGTGTGTTTGCGTTTCCCCTTCTTGTTCTCAAGTTGTTGATCATTGGGTTCCTGATTCTGGTTGTACATTTCTAATGACACCCAACAAACACTGGTTTTCAGATTTCAAACCCTTAAATCAAGGAAAGGTTTACATAGGAAACAATCAAGATTGTGATGTTAAATGCATTGGAAATATTTTCATTAAAATGCATGATGGTATGACTCGGAAACTCACGGAGGTGAGATACGTGCCCGACCTTCGTCGGAATCTTATCTCTCTTAGTTATTTGGATTTTTTTGGTCTTTCTTTTAAATCCAAAAATGGTATTTTACGTATTTGCAAAGGAAACCTAGTCATGCTAAAAGGTTTTAGAAGAGATAGTTTATACATCCTTATTGGTAAAATAGTTTGTAACTCCACTGCATTAATTTCAAAAACTGTTCCTGAAAAAACTATGTTGTGGCATCGTTAGATTGGCCACATTAGTTAAAAAGGACTTAATTATTATTAAAACAAAATCTATTATTTAGTGACAAAATTGATTCCTTAGATTTTTGTGACCACTGCGTTTTGGGAAAACAACACAAACTTAGTTTTTCAACTAGCACACACAAGTCTTTTGCTATACTTGATTATGTGCATTATGATCTGTGGGACCTGAAAAGGTTCCAACTTATGGTGGTACTTTTTATTTCTTGTCTATCATTGATTATTTTTCAAGGAATGTTTGCGTCTTTCTTTTAAAAACTAAAGATCAAACTTTTGAAAATTTTTGTGAATGGAAACGCTTTGCCGAAAATCATTCTAGAAATGAACTAAAAACTACCAGGACTGGTAACAGTCTTGAGTTTTGTAACCGGAAGTTTTCTGATTTGTGTGCATCGTATGGCATCTTACACCATAGGACGGTTAAGTATAACCCCTCAACAATCCCCTTCTACAGCCTTAAACTTTAGGACTCCTATAGAACTTTGGTGTGTTAAACCTCCTAACCTTTCCAACCTTAGAGTTTTTGGGTGTGCGGCCTTTACACATCAGAAGGAGGGTAAGCTTGACCCTAGGTCTAGAAAAGGAGTGTTCATTGGATATCCTAGTGGGGTGAAGGGTTATAGAGTCTGGTTAAAGGGTGAACCTGGAGTAAGAATAGTTATCAGTAGGGATATCATCTTTAACGAGTTAGATATGTCCTGTCTTAAGGATAAACCTGTCTCCGGTAGTCCACCGAGTGTTCCCACACCTAGTAATATTCCTGTGGAGGTGGAAGTCACCTCTGAACCCTCTTTAGAACCCTCTCAGGAACCTGAAACCAACGGAGAGTTACCAGTACCATCCAGTAGCACACCTAATCCTCCTAGTATTCCTGAAACCCTTGATCCTGTTTTAGAAGGTTCTGACGAGGAGGAAGAACATCTTGAGACCCAAGCTGAAGCCCTTAGGGACTACGAGCTTGTGAAAGTAGGGTTAGAAGAGTGCCTAAGGAACATCCACGGTATGTTTATTCATTCATAGTTTCATATGCTTTTGCAGCTGCATCTTATGTGGAAGAAAAAAAAACCATTATGTTTTTATGATGTTCTGAAAAGCCCTAATCGTTCTTTTTGGTTACGTGCTATGGATGAGGAAATGTCATCTTCAAATAAAAATAAAACCTGGATTCTTGTTCCAAAACCCTCAAAACAAAAGTTACTTGATTACAAATGGATTTTTAAAATAAAAGAGCCTAAGTCTTCAAATGAACCTTCAAGGTTCAAGGCCAGGTTGGTTGCAAAAGGTTTTCACAAGTTTAGGACATTAGTTTTAACGAAATATTTTCTCTTGTCGTTAAATACAAAACGATTAGGATTATTCTTACTCTTGTTGTTTTTTATGATCTCAATCTTGAACAACTTGGTGTTAAAACCACTTTCTTGCCTGGTGATCTCAAAGAGACTATATATATGCGTCAACCACCAGGTTTTAAGGTTGAAGGTAAAGAACACATGGCATGTCTTTTGAAAAAGTCCCTATACGGACTTATACAATCACCCAGACAATGGTACAAGAGGTTTGATTCTTTTATGTTAAATGTTGGTTTTACTAAAAGCAATTATGATAGTTGTCTTTATTTTTTTGGTAATAATGTTGATAGTACTATTTACTGATTGCTTTATGTAGACAATATGCTAATTGCTTGCAAACATAAAGCTAAGATCGATGATCTAAAATCCTTGCTAAAATCTGAATTTGATATGAAGGATTTAGGGGTTACATCCAGAATTCTTGGGATGAGTATTACTAGAGATAGAGTTGTTCGTTCACTCTTTCTATCTCAAAAGCCTTTTCTTCAGAAAATTGTATCCAATCCATGCACCTGTGTAAGCCCATTATAACTCCACTTGCAAGCCATTTCAGACTTTTGACAAAATCTGTCCTAAAACTGAAAGTGAGAAAAGAGATATGGCGAATATCTCTTATAGAATGGCCATAGGCTTAGTCATGTACTCAATGATATCTACACTACCAGACATTTTTTTTCTATAAGCCTTCTCAGCAAATTCATGTCTAACCTTGGGAGAGATCACTAGGCTACTCTCAAGTGGCAACTGCGTTATCTTAACGGAACCTTAGATCGAGGCTTACACTATCATAATTGGTCTGATATATTTCAACTAATTGGATATGTTAATTCTGATTTTGCAGGTGATAAGGATGGTAGAAAATATACCTCATCCTATTTTTTTACCCTAGCGGGTAATTTCATCTCATGGAAATCTCAACTGCAGCCGGTAGTTGCCTTATCAACTACCAACGCTGAATACATCGCAGCTACAGAAGCTATCAAAGAAGCCATCTGGCTTCAAGAGTTATTGAATGAATTAAGGGTCACATTCAAAAGCTATTATTTATATTAATAGTCAGAGTTGTTGATATTTATGTAAAAATCCAATCTATCACGAATGGACAAAACATACAGATGTCAAATATCACTTTATTAGGGAAAAAGTCTCTAGTGGTTTAGTTGACATAGAGAAGATTAGTACTGACATTAATCCTGCTGATTTTGGTACTAAAATTGTGAGCTCTGACAAGTTTATGTTTTGCAAGGATTTCCTTCACTTGGACGCGGTCTGACTTATGTTGAGTCACACAACGGTTGGAACAATATTGTTCGAGGTGGAGATTGTAGTCTTTTGGGCCTTAATCTTCCCAATAATTTTCATTTTTCCAGTCCATTTTCATGACCCAATGATGACCATGGGCCTTAGCTGAAGAGTAGGAGATCTGTTTTGACTGGGTCAGAGATGCCAGGCCAGGCCTGGCCAACCCAAGCTGCCTATTGTAACTTGACTTATTTAATGCTACTTTCTCCCCTCGATATTAGTGCAACTGTTTTCTTCTCCTCTTTTACTAATTTCTTCTTCTCTTCTCTTGCCTTGGCTGTTGGTATCTGACTTCACTCCAGTCATATAATCACTTACCGGTGATGCCTCGATGCGGTCCATGAATAGCAATCGCTGCTCGGTATCTTCTCGGTCTCGGTGCTCTCATCTTTCCCGCCGGCGGTACCTTCCGGGGCGGTGGTAAGTTTTCTGTTCTTGTTGTTCAGTTCTCTTATGTGCTAACTGTTTTATTTTGCAGCTATTTTTGGCACACTTGATTGGCCATTACTGATCTAGTTGGAGAAGAAGAAGTTTCCATTTGTAATAGAATATGTTTTGTTAATTTCTGTTGCTTATTCTTTTGGTATGTAATAGTAAATACATTTGTGTAATAGTAATTTGCTCCTACAATCTACTTTGGGGAAATTAAGTTGTATCAATAGTTAATATGTCCTACTCATCTCATTAGTGCTACCAAAGACTTAAAATAATTTTTTTAAAACTGGTTGTTTTAGAATATGCTTTTAAGAATGTCATGCAACTCTTTTATTCTTAAAAAAACAAATTTTTCCGTAGCCAATGTTTTCAAAACTTTAATTATTTCATAATTTTTTCCCTTTTGAAGACAAACTTGGAAATAAGTATTTTCATCATGTTAAGGATGTTGTCTAATTTTATCCCAAAACTCTTTCATCCTCCAAGCTTAAAGACTTCTATTGTAAATAAATTGAATATAGGCTAACAATCAACTAAAGTTTCTAAAGGATTAATGTAGAAATTTCAATGCTATTGCTTATGTACATTGTGCGTATCCTAAATAGATATGATATTGAAACTTTTCTTGATAGATAGATTCCAACACATTATAATTTTTATTATATAATATTTTCTTTTTCATTAAATATTTAAATTCTAGAAATAAGGTGGATCAAGTCGCACTCTTGGAGAGTATTCTTTTAATCTTTCGTTCATTATAATATTTAAAATATACAAGAATTCAATTGCATTTAATACTTGTCTTTTGCATAAAAAGGTAATTTTATAGCTTATTGTTAAAGATAGAAAATTTATATTGTTTTCATAATAAAATTAAAGGCAAAAACCAAAGAAGTTAATTAGCACAAACACGCCATAAAAATAGTACGACATTATCTGTGGAGAATATATGTGTATATATTCTACTCTTCCTAAATAGTCATATTGTTAATTTAAATAAATTGAGTTAAGATCCAATGTAAAAGATGCAAACCAAAAATCGTGGTAGGAAATGTTGATTACATATTAAACGAAATATGAACAAAATAGGATTAAATGAGAAGCAACATAGTTTTCCCTCATAAAACTATTCACCAATTCATTGAATTGATAGTTCCATCATTCCAATATTAAACCTACTTAGCATAACTTAATATTTTGTCATCAGAATATGACAATGGGAAGATATTTGCTATATGTAAAGCAATATATGTCATCAATTATTTCGGTGATTTACTTTCTCCAGTTCAATAATCGTGAAAAAAATTATATGTGGTTTCACCCAAAGATAGATAGAAATGTAATCATTCCAAGAAACAGTCTCATCAAGTTTCATGTGTACCTAGCTCAAAAAAATTATTGAAAAATAACGTCTAACTAAGAAATGAAAAAATATTCTTACTAATGATTATTTCTAAAACACTCATGTTTGAAACCACAAATTATTATTTTCAAAAATTAGTGTTATGAAGCTTAGATAATATTTACCTAACCCTAAGTTAATATGTATCTCCACTTGATGTAAAAGAGATTTTCTTGAACATTTACAGAGTATTTAAGGACCCGTACAATTTTCGTGATAAATTTTTCTATAGATGAAAGTATTGATGGTCCTTGATGTTGATTAAAATCAATATACAGACTTGACCTCTTGCTACGATTCTGTCGGCTACCAACAGAGAAATAAGCAACCCTATTTACTATTACACGTACCTAATTACTATTACAGGCTGGATTTAGAAAGAAAACATAAACAAAAAGAAACCTAGACTATTACATTCATTGTCTTCGGCTTCAGTGAGTCCCAGTCCAGATCCAAGCAATAGATGAACAGTAGTTAGGTAGAATCAACAGTAATAGAATAAAGGTCGGATCTTTCTTACCTCGAGACCCTTCAGGTCTCGAATTTGGACACCGATAGTGGAAGCCGAACGAGCTCCGCGAGTTCGGTCTGACCATCCACCTGACTGACTGTCCGGCTTGTTCTTCCGGTGAAGAACGCGAAGAATCCCTTAGTAGCCGGTGGCCTCAAAAGAGAACTCTCTCGGTCTCTCTCCGCAAGAAGCGCCCTTTCCCCTTTGCCTGCGGTCTCACACACGGTAACCCGAGGGTTAGCCGGCACCGACGAGCAGGTTAGAGTCCCGAAGGGTCGCACAGAGAACGAGCATACTGACTGCTCGAATGAAGAGAGAAGACAGAAGGTCAGAGAGAGAGAAGAGGCAGCGGCGGCACAAGAAAATGAAATGAGAGGATTAGGACAAGCTGCTGGAGAAAGTGACATATATATAGGCGAGTCGCCTGGGCGGGTCGGGTTGAACCCGGCCCGCCCGGCATCTCTGCCAGCCCAACTTCCTATCACACAAGGCCCACCAGGCTAATATCATCATAGGGATAAAAATGGGCCAAAAAGAGAAAAATGAAAATAATGTGAAAATAATTGGGCCACTGGACCAACAAACTCCACCTTGAACAATATTTTCATCTAACTTTTCAGCCAACAATGACTCAGAAAGAGTCAACCTTCATCAATATGAAGGAGGTCCCTGCACAAAGAAAACTTGTCAGTTGTCACAATCTTAGTACCAAAGTCTGCAGGATTATCTTTAGTACTAATTTTCTCAATATTAACCAAGCCACTTGAAACCTTTTCCCTAATGAAATGATACTTAACATCTATGTGTTTAGTTCTTTCATGATAAACAGGGTTTTTACACAAGTGAAGACAACTTTGACTATCAGTAAAAATCACAGCTTTAGAATTTAAAACATGCAATTTAGATAATAAACCTTGAAGCCAAATGGCTTCCTTAATTGCCTCAGTGGCAGCAATATATTCAGCCTCCGTAGTCGACAAGGTGACTACAGGCTGCAGCTGTGACTTCCAAGATATGCAATTCCCTGCAAAAGTAAAGAAATAAGAGGTGGTAGATTTCCTACAATCTTTATCACCTGCAAAGTCAGAATCCACATATCCAACCAGTTCAAAATCATTAGACCAAATATGATAAAGGAGTCCTCTATCAATAGTCCCATTAATATAGCGCAACAACCACTTAAGAGCTGCCCAATGATCCCTACCCGGATTAGACATGAATCGGCTAAGAAGGCTTATGGAATAAGCAATATCAGGTCGGGTGGATATCATAGAATATATGACGGATCCTATAGCCATTCTATAAGGTATATGGGCCATGTCATTCTTTTCCTTGTCGGTTTTGGGGCAAGATTTTTCAGAAAGCTGAAAGTGGCTCGCAAGTGGTGCACAAACTGGTTTGCATAAATGCATTGAAAATTTGGAAACAATTTTCTGCAAGAAGGATTTCTGGGATATGAATAAGGATCTATCAGCTCTATCCCTACTAATGTTCATCCCAAGGATTCTAGACGCAGAACCTAAGTCCTTCATATCAAATTCGGACTTCAACAAAGATTTCAGGCGGGTGATCTTATCTCTATGCTTACAGGCAATCAGTATATCATCAACATATAGCAAAAGATAAATAGCAGTTTCAACATTATTGCCACAAGAATATAAACAGCTATCATAATTGCTTTTAACAAAACCAGCTAAGTCGAAACCTTTATACCATTGCCTAGGTGATTGCTTAAGTCCATACAAGGACTTCTTCGGCAAACATGCTATGTTCTCCTTACCCTTTTCCTCAAAACCTGGTGGTTGACGCATGTAAATGGTCTCTTCAAGTTCCCCATGCAAAAATGCAGTTTTAACATCAAGTTGTTCAAGATCAAGATCATAAAAGGCAACAATGGCAAGCATTATCCTAATTATTTTATATTTAACAACGGAAGAAAATATTTCACTAAAATCGATGCCCTCAACTTGAGAAAAACCTTTTGCAACCAGCCTAGCCTTGAACCTTGGGGGTTCGTTGGCAGAATCTGGCTCTTTGATTTTAAAAATCCATTTGCAATCAATCAATTTTTGCTTTGGGGGGTTTTTGAACAAGAATCTAGGTTTTGTTTTTATGAAGTGAGGACATTTCCTCTTCCATAGCATGCAACCACAAAGAACGGTTTAGACTCTTTAAAACATCAGAGAAACACAGAGGTTCCTTTTCTTCAATAAACGATGCAGCAGCACAGGCATATGAGACGATGTAGGAGTAACCGTACCTAGCGGGTTTTCTCGTCTCTCTCCTAACCCTATCTCTAGACAGCTGGTAGTCTCTTAGAGCTTGGGCTTGTGCCTCGGGATGATCCTCATCATCCTCATCTGAATTTTCAAATTCAGGCGTGCTGGTTTCAGGCTGCTCACTGGTCGGTATATCCGACGCTCCACTGGTTTCAGGTTGATCGTGGGGTTGTGAAGGTTCGGAGGTGTCCTCCACCTCCACGGGAATATTCCCATCAACAGGAATGTCACTAGGGTTATCAGGGTTGGTTTTAGCCTTTAAGCAAGGCATATCAAGTTCGTTAAAGACCACATCCCTACTCACAATAACCCTCACTCCCGGCTCACCTTTGAGCCAAACTTTATAACCCTTCACCCCACTAGGGTAGCCTAAGAACACTCCCTTTCTTGACCTTGGGTCTAACTTACCCTCTTTCTGATGTGCAAATGCAGCACACCCAAATACTCTAAGGTTTGACAGATTTGGTGGTTCACCGGACCACATCTCTAACGGAGTTTTGAAGTTTATGGCTGTTGAAGGTGATCTGTTAATGAGGTAGATAGCTGTACTTACAGCTTCTCCCCAGAAAGGTTTTGGGATTCTTGAAGACACCATAAGGCACCTAACCTTATCCATGATAGTACGGTTCATCCTCTCAGCAACTCCATTTTGCTGTGGGTTGTGCCTAACAGTCCTATGGTGTACTATGCCATGCAAAGGCACACAAATCAACAAACTTTTTTGTTACAAAAATTCAAGGCCATTATCTCGTCCTAATTGTTTTTAGTTTATTTCCAGCTTTGATTTTCAGCAAGGCGTTTCCACTCGTAAAATTTTTTCAAAAGTTTGATCTTTTTGATTTTAAAAGAAATACCCATACATGCCTAGAAAAATCATCAACAATAGATAAGAAATAAACATTCCCACTCATAAGTTGGAACCTTTTCGAGTCCCCACAAATCACAAAGGGCACATATTCATGACGTAAGTGGACTTGTGTGTGCCAACAGTAAAAACTAATTTTATGTTTTTTTTCCCAAGTCCACAAATGGGTCACAAAAATCCAAAGATTCGATTTTGTCTCCACCCAAAAAGATTTTGTTTCGAAGGCAATGTAGTCCTTTTTCACCGATGTGGCCAATTCTTCGATGCCACAACAGTAGTCTTTTCAGGAACAGTTTTGGAAACCAATGCAGATGCTTCTAAAACAGTTTTTCCAATTAAATGGTAAAGACCATCTTTTTTAAAACCTTTGAGCATGACCAGTGCTCCTTTAGATACTTTCATAATGCCATTTTCAGATTTATAAGAAAAACCATTTGTGTCAAAAACACCAAGGGAGATTAGATTCCGACGGAGGTTGGGCACATACCTCACCTCAGTTAGTTTCCTGGTCACACCATCATGCATTTTAATAAAAACATTTCCAATTCCTTTTATTTCACAAACGTGATTGTTGCCCATAAAAACCTTTCCATGTTTAAGGGGTTTGAAATCTGAAAACCAATGTTTGTTGGGTGTCATATGAAAAGTGCATCCTGAATCAAGGATCCAGTGTTCAGAAACAGGGGAAAGGGAAGAGGACACATACAAGACTTCAGAATACATTGAGTTACCATCTTATTCAAAATCGTGTGGTTTGTCATTTTTATCACTCCGTTTACCTTGTTTACGTTGTTTTTCCTCTTTGATCCTTTTAAAACACTTATTTTTCATATGACCTTTCTTGGCACAATAAAAACATTTCACTTTCTAATCTCGTGATTTCGACCTCCCTTTACTTTTAGAGTGGTGACTAAAAGATTCTCTCCGGTCAACCCTCCCTCTCATGTAAAGGTTCTGTCCGTTTGATTTATTTTCTTTTCGCAAATCATGGTCCTTTGATTTCAAAGCGTGTTTCACATCAGCAAGAGTCAAGTCATCTCTACCGTACTTAATAGCAGACTTAACATCATTAAAAGATTCAGGCAAAGAGTTTAATAAAATTATGGCAACATTTTCATCAGAAATCTTTTCACCGACGTTTTGTAGTTCTAGAACAATTTTGTTTAAATCATCGATGTTTTCTGAAAGGGATTTCGACCCGCTCATTTTGAAACCAAAAAGCTGTTCTTTTAAATAAATTTTATTAGATAAAGATTTTCCCAAATAAAGTTTTTCA
This sequence comes from Catharanthus roseus, assembly GCA_028651295.1. NCBI lineage: Eukaryota > Viridiplantae > Streptophyta > Magnoliopsida > Gentianales > Apocynaceae > Catharanthus > Catharanthus roseus. Next base: position 3,211,847 of record JAPQWS010000107.1, on the reverse strand, counting down.
AGTTTGGTCCATATTTCAAAAGCATTGTCCTTTTCGTCTATTTCTCTTAAAACGTTGTCGGTTAAATGTAAGGTGAGGCAACTGTGCGCATCACCAAGTTTTTCAGAAAGCACTTCGCCCTTCCAAGACTCCGGATACTTTTCGGGGCTACAAATTGCCGGTGCGATTTTATTTTGGACTAAAACTGGTTTCATTTTTCTGCGCGACATTACGAAATCCGATTTGCCATCAAACTTGTCAGTTTCAATCTTTTGAACAGACATGGTTTAATGGCAAATGGGAGTAACTGTTGGCTAGACAAATGAAAGATTTGAAAAACAGGAAGTTTTGTCACGAAAAATAAAATGCCCGGATTTTGCTTTGATGACAAATAGCACAATTCAGCACGTAATACGCAGAATAATTTATGACCAAAACAGCGCAAATGTACACAAGAATTTAACCGAAGCAGAAACAGCAAAAAGGCTTAAAACAACCACAGAACGGGATTCGATCACAGATTAAGCAAATAGTGAAAATCACCAGGTCAAAGATACTGGGTGTCTCTTGGACTCCCAGCCAGGCTTGGGTTTTGGGATTTAAAAAAAAAAGGCCAGAAACATAACCTAGAAAATACTGCAGTTATGAAACTAAAATTGGACAGTAACCCAGAAAACAGAAACAGCTTGTACAGTAACAACAGTTATAACAACTCAGCAGCAGGTTTCACGAAATCAACAGTAATGGCTGAAAAACGTTGCGTAAACAGAAACAACTTCAAGAACAGTTCACCAATCAAAACAGCAGCACACAAAAACTAACAGTAATAATAATAAAGAAAGCAGAAGCAGAGAAAAGAAAGAGGAAAGGTTTAGAGATTTTCCTTTCTGTCAGATCCCGTGTGGATCTGACACCGAGTGGTAGCCAGATGGTTGCTCCGACAACCGTGGCTCTGATACCACTGTTACGATTTTGTCGGCTACCAACAAAGAAATAAGCAACCCTATTTACTATTACATGCACCTAATTACTATTACAGGCTGGATTTAGAAAGAAAACAGAAACAAAAAGAAACCTAGACTATTACATTCATTGTCTTCAGCTTCAGTGACTCCCCAGTCTAGATCCAAGCAATAGATGAACAGTAATCACGTAGAATCAACAGTAATAGAATAAAGGTCGGATCTTTCTTACCTCGAGACCCTTCAGGTCTTGGATTTGGACACCAATAGTGGAAGACGAACAAGCTCTGCGAGTTCTGTCTGACCATCCACCTGACTGACTGTCCGGCTTGTTCTTCCAGTGAAGAACGCGAAGAATCCCTCAGTAGCCGGTGGCCTCAAAAGAGAACTCTCTCGGTCTCTCTCCGCAAGAAGCGCCCTTTCCCCTTTGCCTGCGGTCTCACACACGGTAACCCGAGGGTTAGCTGGCACCGACGAGCAGGTTAGAGTCCCGAAGGGTCGCACAGAGAACGAGCAGACTGACTGCTCGAATGAAGAGAGAAGACAGAAGGTCAGAGAGAGAGAAAAGGCAGCGGCGGCACAAGAAAATGAAATGAGAGGATTAGGGCAGGCTGCTGGAGAAAGTGACATATATATAGACGAGTCGCCTGGGCGGGTCGGGTTGAACCCGGCCCGCCCGGCATCTCTGCTACCCGGCCCGCCCGGCATCTCTGCTAGCTCAACTTCCTATCACACAAGGCCCACCAGGCTAATATCATCATAGGAATAAAAATGGGCCAAAAAGAGAAAAATGAAAATAATGTGAAAATAATTGGGCCACTGGACCAACACCTCTTTTGTGTAGTTTCAAGTTTTCCTTAATCAATCTATCATTACTATTGCATTTTTGTAAGGAACTATGAGAAATATTTTTGACGTTATTGGGAATACATTTTCAAAATCTTTTTTTAAGAAATCATATAGGTCATCAAACTAAGTAAAGAAATATATTAATATAGGGATACTGATTCCTGCATTAATTCAATGTTTCCTACATTAAATATAGAAGGGAGTGTCCTTATATTCATAGCTTCCTTTCTTTGGTTTGATGAATAATAAATTATAACCATGACTGTATACCTTGTGAATTCCGTGAAGTTTTTGCTTTTTTGTGGTTAATTATGGTAGAATAACAAATTGGTTTCACTGATAAATTTTAGGGTTAGAGGGAATTAATGAACGAAACTAGCGATACAACAGAAAGTGATAAATACTCTTAGACGTTGTATATATACTAAAGGAATCTAGAAAAAAGGAGGAAATGACAAATGCAAAGAAAACTTAGACGGTTTTAAACCCACGAGATCATTATGAATAGAAGATAGAGGATGTGGATGAAGTAAATTCATGAGAAAGAAGAAAAAAATATACATCTCATCCGTTTAAAAATCTACTTGGTTGTATGCTATTTGTATCACTATCAAACTATCCCCAATGTTACCAATCAATATCATCTTCTCACTTACTAGCTATTCTATCTTTTGCTCTACTATTTTCTCTCTCTTCTCTCTACATAGTAGTTTTAGGTTTACTCTAAGTTCATGAGTTCAAAAGTTTTTGGATAAGCTTTCTTGCTAGTTTAGTCTGGAAAAATTACTCATTATTCTGTTTTTAATTAAATCCCCTTATTTGCCCATAAAAAGTTTAAATACCCAAAAAAATTTTGGTTTAAAATTTTACCCAAATTCAACTCACGTGAAGGTTATACTGTCAAATTATCAATAAGGTGGAGAAATCATACGGCTTTTTGCATGTGATTAGCACGCGAACCAGAGAGAGCATTATTGTCTCTTCACAATTCGCCTTTCAAAGATAATCTCCACCATCACATATGATTGACACACCGGTCTCAAACATATTAAAAGCCTTAAAAGACAAAAATGACCCTATCTTTGGTTGCACATGCTAATCACATGTAAAAACCGTCGAATTCTGCCACTGTATTGATAATTTGATAGTATAAGATGTACATAAATTGCATTTAGGTAAAATTTCAACGAAAATTGTTTTTAGGTAAAACCAAAACAACGTAAATTGCTCATAGGCAAATATGGTGATTCACCCTTCTTTTTTTCATGTGAAAAGTCATTTGTCTTTTATCTATGATTTTTCTCGTTCTTTGGAGTTTTATTTATTTATTTATTTATTTTTGCTCTCTCATTACATTTAAGATATGGCTTTTCTTTCCAAAGTGAAGGCATCCAAATAACAAAGCCTTGATCATGCTTTAATATATATGTTTGCACGACCTTCTTTCTTTTTGTTATGATTTTGACATTCTTCTAATTTTTTTCCTTAATAAAAATAATCCTTTTTTCTCTAATGATTTTTTGTTTTCATGGACTCGGAAGATGCGGATTGAAAAGTATGCATCCATGGAAAATATTTATTTTATTTTTTTCTTTCAATTTCATTTTTTTAACCTCCCCTCTCCTATCTGTTCCCCCCTTGTGCTAAGTAAGTGATAAATCATTGTTATAAAACCATGCATCTTAAAAATATATATTTTAAATTTGATTTTGAATTAGTAAAATCTTAGATATTATATTTTATCAAGTAATAAGATTGAATTTCTTTTGTTGATTCCAACCTAGTTTTTTCTAATCTATCGCATATAAGATGTGATTACAGCCCTCCTATTTGCTCAATGCCAATTTGATTTCCTTAAAAAAAATTTATCTGTACAAAATACATTTTAATTTTGTGCTTTTTAGTTTTATAAGATTTGATTATTTTCCTAACTTATATATTTTTTCTTTTGCATCGTTTGTGAGACCAACCGAAAACTATTAATTAATCTAAAAAAACTTGCTTCAAAAACTCTTTAAGAAAACACTACCCACCACAAGAAAAAAGAAACTTCCTTAATTTTTTTTATTTATTTCATTAGGCGATTTTTATTTTTCACAAAAACTTAAGTGATTAATTGTTTATTGTTTATACATGACCATATTTATGAACTAAACTTGAAGTAAAATTACTTTTCTAGTATATATTTTCCTAGATTTTTATAATTGTTTACAGTATGATGTTTATAAGGTCAATGGAAAAGTTTAATTGTTGTGACTTTTTAAATTTATTGAAAGTTTACCAGTGTTGCACCAATTACTTAATTAATTTACCTATAGAATTTTTTTTTACGTAAAAGGAAATTAAAATTTCTTTCTTTTAAATTTTCTTGTGAAAAATTTTCATATATATTTAGATTCAATTGGTGTTGAAAACAAAGGTTGGACAATCTTTTCCTTTTCTTTTTTGTTTTTGGTTGTGAAACATATAGGAGTTTAGTCTACAATTTATTTATAAGGTACATATTTAGTTCCAAAATTGTTTTCAAATAACCACAAACCTTGCATAATGATGCACATTTAAATTTTAATTTTCAAAGCAAAGTTTTTGCATGAATTTTCTTTTGTAGCCCTGGCTCTTTTTCCAACGAAAAAAGGAAGAGAAAACCCTTTTTTTTTTGTAACTTTTGCTTTTTTCTAATTTTATTTTACTTAAGAAAGATAATATTTTTTCTATAGTAATTTTTTATTTGCCTGGGACTTGGCAGGTGCGGGTTTATAACTATGCCTTCCTTTTAAAGTTTTAATTTCATTTTTCTTATATAATTCCATTTTTTCAACCTTGCTTATCCCATGTGCATCAAGTTTGTGCTAAGCATGTGATAAATCATTGTTATATGACCATGAAAAAAAATCTACTTTTAAACATAAATTTTCAGTTAGTAAAATCTCACATATATGTATATATATGTATATATATACATAATATATATAGTGGCAACTACTTCTGGAAGATCACAGTATAGAAGATGTTTTCTTGTGTAGGAAAAGTCTTTAATGGATAATTTCTCCCCTCCACAAACACATACGTGAGATACCTGTGATCTCTGGATGGTGGTGTCACCGCTATTTATTGTGATAGGCTACTTTATGATTCACAGTTTTAGTTTAGGGATCTAAAAAAATAAAATATGAGTTTAGAGACATTGTGCTACTTAAGTAAATTGTAGGTAAATAGTTGAAGGGTATTTTAAGAGAATTTCCCAAACCTATTTAGTCCAAACATTGATTTATAGTTATAGTTAATTACAAAATATTTGCATAAAGTTTAAAGAAATATGTTCTTAGTCTATATTCTTTGAACAATGTTAAAGTCGTATAATACAGCTCCTTGTACATTTTTCGGCTACATTCTCTTTGTACCAAGTTTCCATTATTTTTTTTATTTGAGAGATATAGTAGGTCTATTACCAACATCACTTTCCCACATCTAAATGGCCCAGGATCATTTGTACCAATTTTAATACCACATTATGTATCATTTTTCATTTAGAAAGAGTGGCACACAAAGTGGTATAGATGATCCAACCCTATCTAAACGCACGAGAAATTCAAGATTATACAAATTCCTTCATTCTCTAGTGCAGGATATTCTTTTTAATAAAGAAAGTACTTATTCCATTATTCATACTGATGTGTTCGGAGTACAAGTGACAAAAAATGTATAAAGAAACAAGTAGCTGTTCCTCTACGCTGCCATTGGCATCACATTTTAAACTTCTAAAGTGACAAGCACTCTACTGGTCTTCCTTCAAAATAATACTAATTCGTCCATTAGCGTGAGGCGCAACTAAAATCTTTTAGTTATTTAGTATGTTGATTATGATAGTTTATTGATATACATACTTCAATAATTACTCTAATTATGATTACTCTAGTATTTGAATTTTTTTTATACATAATGTAATTTTTATTTTCTTAGCTAAGGTTTTTCTTTATCTTTTATGAAGATAATAGATACGCCCTCCCACAATTTAAGTTTCACGATTCCGCATCTAATGATAAACAGTTCAAACTAGTATTATTTAAGTTTTAAACTCTTTGAGTTTAGTATTTTTTGACCGACTCTACAATTCTAACTTAGCTGGAAAAACTATATAACCAAAGAAATGCAAACTTTGAATAATAAAATTACAAAAATCTGAATCGAAAAAAATCATAAAATTAAAATTATAAAATGGTGATATCATAGTCATAAAATTATCAAATTGGAACTTCGAATTCAAACACCTTAATTGCAAAATCGTAAAACTAGAATCGAAAAAACACAAAAAAAATCGAAATTGTAAAATTGTGAAACGGGAACTGTAACATCACAAAACAAAAATCGTGAATTCAAAAAATCTGAAAAAATGGGAGAGTGAAATCAAGGAAAAAAAACAGTTAAGTTAAAACTGTGAAATCAAAAAAATTGAAATTGCAAATCGCAAAAATTGAAATTATAAAATCATGAAAGAAATCTTAAAATAAAAAATTGAAAAATGTATAATCAAAAGGATTTAATATTTTATTCATTAATTTTTGGTTTCTTTTTTCATATACAAAAATTTTACAAACAATTATATATACATATGTGTATATATATATATATATATGTATATATACATACATAAAGCCATTTCCCCTTGACCCTTTTATGTTCCTCTCCTCTCCTATGCCTTCATCACTTCGGTTTCTCTTCACTAATTCTTCTTTTCTCCACTCCAAATAAATAGTTACAATAAATTTACATTTTAGTGTAAAAAACACTGCCATAATCACAAACAGTTTCATTTGATTCAAAGGTACTCAACACCTTAGCAAACAAAGCCCTCCGATTCTCAACATACACCTATCCATCCTAACCCCCAGTTACCAATTCCTACCTAATTTAGCCACAGCCTCAACAATAGATTCAACACCATCCTGAGTTGAGACGACAATACTTCTCCTGTACTCCCATCTCAGCTATTATCTTAGCTACTTTTATAACAATTTCACGCCAAGTCTTAGGCAAGCCGATTTTAGACTTCATTAAAGCCACAAACCACCAAGGAATTTGAAGACCTATGTCCAGCTCGCTCATGTATAGAAATCCTCTATCCTTTTGCATCAGTTTATAATCATGAGCCATGCGAAGACGAATCCGGTGGTAGAAGCGTGGCTAGTTACTGCTATGATCGTCGGCATAGGAAAGATAATTAGATCGGAAACAAGAACTCAAAGCTTCACGGACATGAGTTATTGAAGGCTGATGTTGATACCGGCCCATTGGAGATCGTAACCGTTGGGAAAAATTTTTCCTTCGGTGGTGGTGGTAATTAGGGTTGTGGGACTAGTGGCTTGGATCTCTAGCTTTAATTATAATATAGGAGTCCCTCGTCTTTCTAGTGGTTGAAACTATCATGGAACCTTCAACCTGATCATAAGTAGAGAAGGTTAAACGATCAAAAGATTTTAGAACCATTCTTGTAGAAGTCCAATTTCTAGATATATATATATATTTATTATAAGTGAACTTACTGAATATCATATTCATATTATTTGAGATGCCATATACTTTGAGAATATAAGATTCTTTAAGGTATCACATGTTAACCAAGAAATTAGATGAGGGATTACCTACGTAAACTAAAGAGAGTCTTGAGAAATATTTCATTCATTATTTAGACAGCTTATAAACATTTTTGTAAAAAGTCTTTTTTATGGCTTTCTAAGAAGAAGGAATGATTCCCAATTTTATGTTCAAAAGCCTATTAGGTATTAGATGAATGTAGAAGAGGGAGAAAATGTCAAAATTAAGAGAGATTCAATTGCTAACCAAATTAAGCTTACATGCAATCCTGTGCTCTTTCAAGGCCCTTTTCACACAAGCTAGCATTCTTGTAGGTATTTTTCTGCAAATACAATCAAATAGAAAGTAGACAACAAGATATATAATAATAGACAAATTAACACCTAAATGGAAATGGAATAACCACTGTATTGAGGGAAGAGAGTGGAAAAAGAGTTGACTTAAAGTATTCCAGCCTCGTTTCATGAAGAATCAAACTTTTGAATCTTCCAATGGTCAATGCTCTCGTCATTCCTTGACTTGTCTCCTTTGGCTTTTGCTCTTCCCTCTCGACTTCCCCATTTACTGCTTCCATCTAAACCGGTTCTTACCCAAAGCCGTCAATTCTTCTGGCTGCTCAATTTAGGAAAATGGTTTTACAATATTTTCACAAGGAAAATTACAAGAAAAAAATTTAAACAATCTTTTGTACAAAGCAACGATAACAGACAAGAACAAGAATGGAAACAAAAAAGCAAAACAAATAAGTTTAAATTTCACTAAAAAAAATTAATTGCCTTTTTAAAGCAACTTCGACGGTTTAATCTCAAACTTCTTGATATACCAATTATTTTTCTTCTTGAGCTTCGACCAAACGATGGTAGCTATTATTGCCTAATGGTTGTATTACCCTCAGAAATAGAGATGCTGATAAGACTGAACAGCAGACCACAACAACCCTAGCTAATTCATAAGAGTTTTTATTTTTTGCTTAGATTCCCCTGAATTATTATTTTTTGCATATTAGTTCATATATTTTCTATTCGGTCATATTTCATACTTTTATACACCCTCCATCCCCCACTATTCCACAAAATGGTTCTACTTCAATTCTCACAATGATTAAAAAAATTAGTTACCCTAATATATTTTTTTTGATATGTATATTATTTATACCCTTCTTTAATATTAAATAAATTTTTGACTTTTTTTCTCGAACGTCAAATATAAATACTAGAATGGTGTATTTCGTTAATATTTCTTGAGAAGTGGAGATTTTTAGCAATTAAAAAGTAGAGTAATGAGGGGCATAAAAGGATTAAGAAATGACTTGTTATTTAACCTGACTTGTTGCATTTTAAAATTGTTTGGTCATACTTTATTTCAATTTTTTAATACATCTCTATCCCGTTCACTTTACCTTAGTCATCTTAAACTTAATTAGCTCCAAATGTTTCTTACGAAGTTCAATTTAAAGCTTTTCGCAGGGCGAATGAAGTGACAAAGCAATTTAAGACGGTGAAGAAGATTTGAAATGGCAGTAGGTCTTGTTACAAGGGCTTGTTGAAGATGCTGCCCATCTTTTTCCAGGAGCTCAACTTATTTCAGGTTATGGTTAGTTTTGCTATAGTTCTATCTATTTTATTTATTTTTTGGAACTGTTATTTTCCCTTTTAGTTTTTTTTTTTAAATTGTGAACCTAGTAATTTAAATGTGATCATATTATTCTTTAGCTTAAATCCTATCTGTCAATACAACACAACCGTATATTCCAATTACTATTTTATTTCTTCCATACTTACGTTACCACCAGTGCGTAGGTAACACTTGAAAAATATTTTACAACTTGAAATATGAGTTTGGCTTTACTTCTTCTGATGTTGTTTAATGAAAATGGTGACTTCTTTAATATAATCCAAATAATGAAGGTAATATAATATGTTCGGTCCTCATGGTTTACAAGGTTAATTTAGAACAGTAACAAATGAGCCGAAGCGCAGGGATTTGTGGTCCACATGGCCAAGTCATAATATAACTAGATGGTTATCAATGAAAGGATCAGCTTCATTTGCACTTTCAAACCCTTTGATCAATTTCCGTTTTTTGTCTAAAATTCCAAAAAGTTCCATTTTGTGGAGAAGTCCATTCCCAACAACAAATGGAAAAGTGAGAAGAGATGATGTTAAGAAACAAGCATTGTCCCTCTGGCAATCCAGCCAATTATGACTGCAACATCTAATACTATAATATCGAAAAAAAGATGTTTCCCCAAAATCGGGGTTTTTATATAATCAGCCCTTTTTTAAAAAAAAAATTACTAAAGTGGTCACAAATTTTTTTTATTCATAATATAGACTTAACGCACAATGTTTGTACATTATTCATTAGGATCATGGACAATAGTTGTGCTTTATCACTTAATTACAGTTTTTTGGTTTAATCCGTCGATGTGGTGGATAACGCACAAAAGACATGTGTTATAAACCAACAATAACACATAAGTTTTGTGCGTTACTGTAACGCCATATTCCGTAAGCACCTAGCATGATTTTAAAATTTCGGACGTAATAAAAATAGAGTTTTGATCTATATTGGTGGGATATAGTGTTTTGACACTTAGTGGTATTTTGGGGATATTTAGGAATAGGATTAAAATTTAATTATATTACTGAGATTTTATTATTAAGATTTATAAATGCCTTTAAGTGGATTTTATTTTTAATACCTAGTGTATTTATTTTAGAAATTTAAATACTTGACATTTTCATATAAGGATTAAAAAAAAAAAAAAAGCTTAGCACTTAAGGAATTATTACCACCTCAAGCCACCACCCGTCATTTGCTGCCTTTTTTTTTCTTTTCTTTTCTTTTCCCACCTTAGCCGCCTTATTCTCTATATATATGCATGCATTATCATTTTCTTTCTTTGAATAAAAAAGGGCAGCCATAATACTAATCTCAAGAAGGTGAGTTTGCATGCCTTTTTTTTTTTTGTTTTCCTTTCTTTCTTTTCTTTAGTTAGTTAAATTATACATATATATGTATACATAGAGTATATGTTTGTTTGTTTTCTTTTTAGGAGTTAGATATTTGTTTTAAATGGATTTTTTAGTATATAATATATAATTAATTATGCTTTCTTGGGAGAGTATATATTTCTTTTAAGAGTATAGGATTTTCGATCTTTTAAAGAATTATTATAAGTATATATATCATTATAAAGGTATCCTTATATAGGTATATATATACATCCTAAAGTTCATTTCGTAGGATTTCTATATTATTTAGGGAATAGGATTATTTGATCGATATCCAGGTATTAAGTATTTTCGCATTATTATTTTGTAGGATCTTAGCACCAGATCTGCATCCAGGTGAGTCCACAAACTCCATTTTATTTCAAATATTACGAGACATATAAATGTATTTTTTTGAACCTTTACAAAATATTGCTATTTTTGGAACGATATCTCTCAGCGTGTTTTTGGAGATGTTCTTCACAATGTGTCACGTGTTTCCTAGAAAAATGCATAGGAGCGGTGCTCCACATAGGTATTTCTTTTAAAACAGACTATTACGGTGGTGCATAAGAATTTTGTTGTATGCAGGTTTTTCGAAAATATTTATATATTGGAAAATGTTCTAGCTTGAAAAGTTACGTATTTTGACATGCATGAATATAGATCTAGCAATAGCATAGTTGTGAAAATTGCATAAGCATGTGATGATTGGCGGATGAGGGTTTTTGGTGCTCTAAAATGTTTATGACTTGAATCTGTTATTATGGCTGGGCAAATGGCCCTTTGATTTGTAAATACATTAAAAACCTCATTCCGACCAGGGTTAAAGTTTGTTGAAAATCAAGTGAACTGACGCGTTAGCAGATTGCACTGTACATGGCTAGTCCCTCGTACTAGGGCCTCTTCTGATGACGTGGACGGATTTTTGACTCTGAGGGTGGATCCACTTGAAGAGGGGCGTAGTACCTTGAGGGCGTGGCCCAACTGGTATTTACGCGGACATCGCATCGTGCTCTGCGGTGGGACGGTCGCCTAGTGGAGAGTCAAGAGGGGCTCGAAACTAAGGTTGGCCCCAGGGCAGACCTGCTAGGTGCCCCAGGAGTCTGTACCTTTTTTGACCAGTGATATGGGAGTGCGGTTGTTTGTAATCGAGCGTTCATATGGTGTTTGGCTGGTATTGACCACGAGATGCTGGAACTCGATTCTGGTGGCCTCGTTTTGGGGATCCGGACTTTGTCTGTGGAGCTCCACTGTTGCATTACATGTTCTTCTAAATTTGGGGCGTAGAAGCTGCGCTAATGTGTCTTGATTCACTCAGACTTCCCAGCTACGCTCGAAACCCTCATGTAGGTTCAACCATCAGTTTTGTTAAAATAGTAAAAGAAATATTTTTCTTATAACATTGCATGAATTGTTTTGTGAAACAGCATCGTCATGGTTTTAAAGAAATCACTACCGCACACACACACGTGGACTCACTGAGCGTTCGCCTTCACGTTTTTTCCATATCATGTTTTCTTCTCAGATTAGCTCGGAACGGTCAGGGGCCCAGCAAGCCACTGAAGTTTTAGGCCAGAAGTTTTTGGATCAAATCTCCCAGAAGGGCATATGTTTATGTTTTATCTTTTAGACTCGAACCTTCTGTAGAGTTTCTTTTTATGTTGTTGTGTAAGATACTTTTGCGTTTATAGTAAAACGAAAATGAGAAGTTTTTTTTAAGATCCTGTGTTTTGAGCGCACTAGTAGTATCTAGTTTACTTAAGTTTTCCGCGTACTTTGTGTGTATACCTGTTAGTATTGTTCTAGGGTTGCGTATTATTGTGAAGTTTATAATTAGTGCTAAGAGGCATGCAGATGCCCTACTCAGCCGCAGTTGACCTAGTGGCAGGGATGGGGGCATCACAGTTATCAACCACATTAGTTTTTTTTTCAAAACTCAAAATTTCTTTATTTTTTTAAAACTTATATTTATATAATTTTTTTAATAAGACTTTATTCTTTTATTTCACCTATTTTGATGTATTTTTCATGATAATATTTATAACCGTTTTAAAAGAAAATATGTTTAACATATAACCATTTCATTAAAAAAATATGAAGAAGTAATGTTAAATATTGTAAATTTTACTATCAAAATTTATAGTAATGAAGAAGTAGTTAGAAGAAAGTCAAAGAAAAATTTCATTAATAGAAACCCTAAAATATTACAACAGTTTCAAGAAAACAAACTTATACATTGCTTGAACCGGGGTTATTACAATTTTTTCTATTAAATTCCGGCATGGGACAACTGCCACATTTTGGGGGAAATTAGGATTTTGATAATCTATTTCCCTCCGAAACCTTGTGCCTATTTCCTACCCCATTCATTGTTCATGTTTGGAGGAAGAAATATTAAATTATAAAGAGCATCTCTTCAAAAGTTCTCATGCCCAACCGGATGAAAATTTGATTGGTATGTTCTTCTGTACGTTTCTCGCGAATATATATCTGGCACATAAGTATCTGTTCTCGTACCATTTTCTCTACAAGCTGCAAGAGCATGAGAACAAGTCAATATATAAGCTTTCCATTTACCGCAACTACATGATTCATTATTCATTCTTAATATATAGACGTTACTGTCAGTACCATCAACGCAGATCAGAGATCTGACCATGTATATTCATTCTCGCGGATTGTAATATGTAACTTTATGGTCTCTTGATTTTAATTCAATCTGCAGGAACTTGTCAAAAACTCCGGTCGGAAATGGATGCAGACAGTTTTTGGCCTTTTCACGGTGTTGGTTGAAGTACCTAACAAGTTTGTCGAATATTAATTCAATTAGGGCTTTTAAAGTTAAGACCCTAGCTTTTTTCAACACAGTATTACGGGCTTTCAAAATATTAGTTGTCATCATTCCGTGTCTGTTCCTGCTATCATGCAATAGTGTTCATTTGTCCAAGTCTACTTTTACCAAATAAATATAAGCATTAACATTTTTTTTATCTCACGCATAACATGGTCAAATTTTCACTGCTTAGATTCCGTTCTGACCTGCCACATTAAGCTTTTTAATTCGGTGTTCTTGAATGTCTTGTTGAAATTTGCTCGAATGTAGCGTAAACAAAACCTGTGAACTACGAATGGAGGTTGCCACAAAGCTTGATTTTGAATAGCAAATAAAATCGACGATCCGAAATAAGACATACCTGTCGATTTTTGACAACATGTTCTCGTAGATATTTGAGGAACTAATTCCAACTTTCGGAAGACTTCTTATCAATAATTGAAAATGCAAGTGGAAACAAATGATTATGGGCATCCCATGTACTGGCAATTAACAGTACGTCCTTATATGGTCCTCGTAAGTGAGTGACATCCACAAAAATCACCGGCCGAGAATATTGAAAATCGTCTATATAAGGTGAGAAACACCAGAAAGAAATTTGAAAACATAATTTGGGGGACTGCTCGTTCTGTGATGTACAAACTCGTAGACAGACCCCGGGTTTGAATCTTGCATTGCCTGTAGATATTTTGGGAGAGTATCAAAAGTTGACTCCCAGCTGCGGAATGTTGGATTCCGTAGGCAAAAACAAAATAAAATAAAACTACGAAAATCCACCAACAGGATCTGCACATACTAGAAAAACCGATTAGATAGAAATTACCTCAATGTTTTGATTGTTCGTTGTGGAGGCTGCTTTGTACGCTTCGCCCTCTACTGGTATCCACGAGACGAATGCCTCTGCAAGTGATCAAGATGCTAGCCCCTTCTGTGTTCTGAAAACTGTTTAGAACTGATCCTGACTATCTGGTAATCGATCGTATTTCGGAGAGAGGAGGCTAGATACTATATCGCCTTCCTGGGTTTAGGGTTTTGTTTTTCTTTAATTAGATAAAGGACGGCCACCAAGAAAAGGTTAACATAACCTTTTATAGCTGTCAATATCAAAACACTAACTGTCATCTAATGACAGTTTAATCTCGTCCGTTTATTCCTATAATCATCCAACGGTTGGATGAGTAATATTAAGTAATTAATTTCATTTATCCGATTAAAGAAAATTAATTATAACTTACCAGAAAATACAATATGGAATCTGATTCTCCTTTTGTATACTTTCAACGAATCTAGACACAATCTAGATTCATTGGACATGGACATTATGCTCACAAGATCGTCTATGCGTGTAACCCTGTAGGTTCACTTAATGTTGGCAGTGAATGAAAAATGTCCTAGACATTTATTCACAAAACATAAGCGGCCTCTAGCAAGACATTATGCTTACCCAAGTTAAGTAAAAGTAATAATAACCTAGCATCAGATTTAATATTTAGTCCTTTTGTCACACGATATCCTAATTAAGTATAAGGCATGGACCAAGTCATCCTTATAAAACTTAATTAACCATTTACTTGATCACCAGGCGGACTGTTCCAACAAATAATATTAATAACACATTATTAATACTTATTTGACCATGACCATGCATATTTTCCAGTCTTCCTTATCAAGGGGCCCATGGATATCTCTATCTAAAAAGAGAGGGACAAATCCCTTTCACTATCTCCAATATTCAAGCCATGACAAGAAAATAAGCCAACCAATAGTCATAATGATCACCTAATTAAAAGTGATGTTTGACTATGTCAAAACATATTTTCTCCCCATGCAAGAAACATTAGAAATATTAGGTCAAAAGACACCAAATATAAAACTGAGAAGAAATACTTATAACTTAAACCCATGCAATATTTCTTCTTCATTTTGGGTCATGTCCAATACAATATTCTCAATTTGTATTTATGAATTGATTTTATATCTCATATTCATGATCAGTAAAACTTGACCATCAATCAACTTCACACTAGTTTACAAGATGTAATAAACTAGGGACAAATAAGAATAGTATTTTATTCGCTATAAGGGTTTTACTATCAAGTCACATACTTGATGACCAAGAGCATAAAATACAATTCAAAGAAATACATGCTTCATAAATCATACATGTGAGTCAATTGGTCTTAGGAACTATACTAACACCGAAAACCCTCTCTATTGAAAATTTCTGAGCATACTATGCCGTCTTGTATGTACAACCTATTTGAAATAATACTTGCACTTCTTAGATGACGTTGGAGACAAGTATCTTTGGACTGTTGGCAACAAGGTGTGATATTGATCTTAAAATAAATTTTGAAGACATATTTCGGTGTTTGTTTTGTTGAACCTTTACAAGGCATGTGTGTTCCTTGACGAATATGGTTATTTCCTAACGATTGTGAGTTGCTTTCTTTTTAATGCGGATGTACAAGAACAATAATTAGAGTTATTGTGGTGGTAATATTTTGCTGTGCATTGAACTTTTACTTTTCACAACTCTATATTCTCGGCCCATCTAGATCGACCACTTCTGAACCGCACTTATTGCTTGGACTTTGTCAACGAATCTCGTGCTGAAGTGAATATTAGTTACCAAGTCATTTCAATCGAGCAATCTTATGGTTCTAGATTCGATAAGGTCATCATCTATTTGCTCACCCGAGCCTATATCTAGGAATGCTCGAGACTATATATAATCATACCTTTCGCTGCTGAACCATTGGCTACTCTGCCATTGAGTCACTGTGTTTTCAATGACAGGGTTTACAGGAGTTTGTATATCTTCTTCCTCGGCGTCATTATTATCGTCATTGTTAGATTCACTAGATACGGCATAATCTTCATCAGAATGATCATTTTCATCATCATCATCATCAACAGTTGGGTATAACGTAGACGATTTATCAGAAACCATCTCTGTTATTGCTATGACGTGTTCCAGAATATGCGTGGTATTTATGTCATGGGTAATTGAAACCGTCTGTGGTTGGATCGGAATGAATTCAACGAGTATGTGAGTCCCTTTTTTCGCTAAGTTGGGTCTAATGGTCCAAAGATAACACATTTCATTAATATTGTTTATGCTGTATAAAGTAAAATAAAACATATGGTACTCTTTATAGAATGAAGGCACCCCTATTATCATTCAAACACTCCAAAGATTGGGATCCATATCTCAATGTTTCAATATTTTTCTAACAAGTTCATCATGTGTAACCATTCAATTGAAGGTCCAACTTTTCTTAACCAATCTTGTGAAATGAGGACCATACGCATCTCTTTTAATCTCCGAATCCCAAAATAATACAATTCTAACTGGGTGAGTTGCATCCATGTGTAATGGTTTGCAGTGGATATAGATATGAAGATGTGAAGTTGTGAAGTTAAGGAATTTAGAAATAATGGTAAGCCTAGGGCTAGGGCGACAAACAATAGAATAGGAAGGAAAGTTGAAGGTATGAAGTTGTGATGGCTGAAATTGGGTCTCATGCTTCAGTATATACAGGGGTTTTAGGGTTTTTAGAAATGGGTAATATTATGACCGTCCATTCATCACATGGGCTTGTCGGAGAGAGGTTGGAATTTTTTAAAAATATTTCTGAGTCAAAGAGCCCACATGGGATTGTCGGGAAGAGAACAAAACTTTTGATAAGATTTTTTCCGAGTTGTTACATTAACACACATGGGCATGCCGAGAAGAGGACAAAACTTTTAAAAAGACTTTTTCCGAGTTGTCATATTAATCCACATGGGCATGTCGGCAAGAGGACAAAACTTTTGATAAGATTTTTTCTGAGTTGTCAAATTAACCCACATGGGCTTGTGGGGAAGAGGACAAAACCTTTGATAAGATTTTTTTCGAGTTGTCAGATTAACTCACATGGGCTTGTCGAGAAGAGGTTGGAAATTTTTAAATTTATTTCCGAGTCAAAGAGTCCACAGGGTCTTGTCGAGAAGCATATTAAACTTTTGATAAGATTTTGAATGAGCCACAAAGAACCCACATGGGCTTGTCGGGGCACAAAAATTTTGAAATAAATAAACTGACATGACAACAAAAAATAATAGAGCCTGCTCTTAAATTATTACCGACATTGCCATGTGATGACATGACAAGACAGAAATAAATATGCTTTTCTGGTTACATAATATAAAGAAGGGTTAAACTTGATCATATGAATAAATTTGAAGTTACAAGTTAACGAAATAAAACCCTAAAGTTAAAGAAATGAAATCCTAATTATGAAAAATAAAAACCGTAAAGTTAAAGGAATAAATTCATTACATAAAATGAAGGTACAACTTATAGAAATAAACCCTAAATACATGAAATGAAAGGCTCTAAAGTTAAAGAAATGAAACCCTAATTACGGAAAATGAAAACCCTAAAGTGAAAGAAATAATTTCATTACATAAAATGAATGTACAACTTACAGAAATAAATACTGAATACATGAAATGAAGGTCTATAAAGTTAAATTAATAAAACCCTAAATACATGAAATGAAAACCCTAAAGTTAAAGAAATAATTTCATTACATAAAAGGAAGGTACAACTTACAGAAATAGTCCCTGAATACATAAAATGTTCTAAAATTAAATAAATAAAACCCTAAATACATAAAATGAAAACCCTAAAGTTAAAGAAATAATTTAATTACATAAAATGAATGTACAACTTATAGAAATAAAGCCTAAATACATAAAATGAAGGGTTCTATAATTAAAGAAATAACTTACAAAACCCTAAAAAATCAAAAACCATAAACTCAAAAACCCTAGGGCCAATCAGATGACAGGAATATAGTAGTCTTCTTCCCAACATGATGATTAAACCCAAGCTGTTGTGCCCGTGTCACGTCATCCGTCTGTTCATCATCATACTCATCTGAATCGGATGAAGATGCATAAGATATAGGCATATGCAGTGTAGTTGAACCTGCTGTGCCTGGAGGAGGAGGTGCTTGAAAAGAAAACCCACTGTGCTTAGAGAGGGAGGTGCCTGAAATGAAGAAAACCCTAAACCTGGAGGGGAAGATTATTGAAATGAAGAAAACCCTAAACCCAGAGGGGGAGGCGTGTATGACGTGCCCAATCCACCTGGATGTTACTGCGCAAGTGGCGTCAAACCCAAACTAAAAGTTGGGAAATCTAGCTCTGGGCTGTCAAACCGGTCACCATGATCATAAGACCCTAGATCTTCACGTCCACGTCCTCCAGATCCCTCACCTCTCTCTCTTCCACATCTGGGGTCTGCATGTCCTCGTCTTCCTGGATGAGGAGGGGCAGGAGTGTGGCGTCCATGTGCCCCGCCACCAAGCAATCTACGAGCGCCCCTCTTAACTCCACGAGCACAATGATCCGGTACAGGCTCCCGGGGACGATGACCTGATGGCTGCACTGGAAATGCCTGCTGAATATCATGTTGAGATGGAGTGCAATTGAAGGTACCACTAATAGGAGCCATGCATCTGCAGATGATGGTCTGGAGCTTCTTTGCAAAACTAGCGATCTATATAGGAGATGATGGAGGTCCCTGAATAACCCCTGTAGCCATATCATCACCTCCTACAACATGGAAGCCTAAAGAAAGAATATTTAGGTGTCAATCATAAGTCAATGAAATGCATAAAAAAAATAAAAAAATTTTTTACCATCATCCGTCTATTGACCCCAGCAGGCTAGTATCCAATGGTACGAGTATCACGATTTACTAGATTGCCGGTGTAGACTCACGTAATGTCTCGATTGCATCTAATGTAATCATCTCTAGGTGATGATAAATCCTCAACTGGCAACACAGGGCCATCCCTAATATGCTATCTCCACTGATGCCAGATCTCCACATGGCTAGCATGCTGTGTTGCCCAGTATTTGTGATCATTTCCTCTCAGTTGTATTCGATGCAGATCAAGCCGAGAATCACATAGAGCATGTATAAGCTGATCAAGTGCAAACTATCGCATCACACTCCCGGGATAGTGATACTCTACTATCTGGTAACATATGAGTGGCATTTCTGTCTGCCACAAGTCAGATGGAACTAGACTACGGTTATCATAGGGCAGCCATACAAACTGTTTAGCAAATTAAAATATTTAAATAACAATCATTTAAAAAATTTAATAAAAGCTAAAACTAAAATATTCTAAAGCCAGACCTGATCGGATGGTATAAAATCTAATTGATCTCTATACGTAAGCACTACGTGAGTCAGCAGTTGGCTGCAGCCCAACGATGTGCACCACATAGCAGCAAGTGGAGCAAGAAGGTCTGCCTGAACAGGCCGGAGTAGCTGAGGTTGCAATATAGGAATACGTGACCAAACCCAAATTTGAAGTAGGACTAAGGCTCCCCTATCTGTCGTGCACTCCCTAAAGCTGTCGTGCACATATACCCATATAAAAACCTCAATACACAACTACCACAACTTTAAGTGTCGATAGCCTTAAAATCCTCAACAAACTGAGGTAGCGGACGTGATCCAAGTTGCCCGAGATATCAGGGAGCATATGTGTTGGAGTCCGTAGGCAAAAACAAAGTAAAATAAAACTACGGAAATCCACCAACAGGATCTGCACATACTAGAAAAACCGATTGGATAGAAATTACCTCAATGTTTTTATTGTTCGTTGTGGAGGCGCTGCTTTGTATGCTTCGCCCTCTACTGGTATCCACGCGACGAACTCCTCTGCAAGCGATCGGGATGCTAGCCCCTTACGTGTTCCCAAAACTGCTCGGACCGATCCCTGACTATCTGGTAATCGGTCGTTTTTCGGAGAGAGGAGGCTAGATACTATATCGCCGTTCTAGGGTTTAGGGTTTTGTTTTTCTTTAATGAGATAAAAGACGGCCAACAAGAAAAGGTTAACATAACCTTTTATAGTCATCAATATCAAAACCCTAACCGTCATCTAATGACAGTTCAATCTCGTCCCGTCTATTCCTATAATCATCCAACGGTTAGATGAGTAATATTAAGTAATTAATTTCATTTATTCGATTAAATAAAATTAATTACTTATTAACCTACCAGAAAAATACAATATGGAATCCGATTCCCCTTTTTGTATACGTTCAACGAATCTGGACACAATCTAGATTCATTGAACGTGGACATTATGCTCACAAGATCGTCTATGCGTGTGACCCTGTAGGTTCACTTAACGTTGGCAGTGAATAATAAAAAAAAAATGTCCTAGACATTTATTCACAAAACATAAGCGGCCTCTAGCAAGACATTATGCTTACCCAAGTTAAGTAAATGTAATAATAACCTATCATCAGATTTAATATTTAGTCCTTTGTCACACGATATCCTAATTAAGTATAAGGCATAGATCAAGTCATCCTTATAAAACTTAATTAACCATTTACTTGATCACCAGGCAGACTGTTCCAACAAATAATATTAATAACACCTTATTAATACTTATTTGAGCATGGCCATGCATATTTTCCAGTCTTCCTTATCAAGGGGCCCATGGATATCTCTCTCTAAAAGGAGAGGGACAAATCCCTTTCACTATCTCCAATATTCAAGCCATGACGAGAAAATAAGCCAACCAATAATCATAATGATCACCTAATTAAAAGTGATGTTTGACTATGTCAAAACATATTTTTCTCCCCATGCAAGAAACATTAGAAACATTAGGTCGAAGGACACCAAATATAAAACCCGAGAAGAAATACTTATAACTTAAACCCATGCAATATTTCTTCTTCACTTTGGGTCATGTCCAATACAATATTCTCAATATGTATTTATGAATTGATTTTATATCTCATATTCATGATCAGTAAAACTTGACCATCAATCAACTTCACACTAGTTTACAAGATGTAATAAACTAGGGACAAATAAGAATAGTATTTTATTAGCTATAAGGGTTTTACTATCAAGTCACATACTTGATGACCAAGAGCATAAAATACAATTAAAAAAATACATGCTTCATAAATCATAAATGTGAGTCAATTGGTCTTAGGGCATATACTAACAATCTCCCACTTGCTCTATCACCAATTTGACATGACTCTCAAACCCATTGACCTAGTATGACTCTCATGCTTAAGTTGTGGGAGTGGCTTTGTCAATGGATCTGCGACATTGTCATTGGTGTCTACTTTGCAAATTTTAACATCTCCACGCTCAATAATTTCTCGAATGAGATGGAAACGCTCGAGAATATGTTTGGATCGTTGATGAGATCTAGGTTCCTTAGCTTGTGCAATGGCTCTCGTATTATCACAATATAGGTCCACTCGGGTTCACAATGCTAGGAATTACACCTAGTTCCGTGATGAACTTTCCCGATCCAAATCGCCTCCTTGGGCTGCATCGAAGCGACCACATACTCGACCTCCGTAGTAGAATCGGCCACGGTATCTTGCTTTGAACTCTTCCGACTCACGAGCACCTCCATTCAAACAAAACACAAATCCAGATTGCGATCTAAAATCATCTACATCGATCGAAAGCTAGCATCCAGTGTAACCATTTACAACAAGCTCTCCTTCCCGACCTCCGTAGATCAAAAACATCTCTTTAGTCCTTCTTAAGTACTTGAGAATGTTTTTTACTGCAGTCCAATGCGGTTCACCAGGATTTGACTGGAATCTGCTAGTCATGCTTAATGCATACGAGACATCTGGGCGAGTGCATAACATGGCGTACATGATAGATCCAATTGCGGAAGCATAAGGAATCTTACTCATGCGTTATGTATCTTCCCTTGTGGTAGGACTTTGAGACTTACTGAGTTTAACGCCATGTGACATTGGCAAGAATCCTCTCTTAGAATCTTGCATCCTGAACTTTTTCAGTACCTTGTCAATATATCCACTCTGACTTAGGCCAATAAGCTTTTTAGATCTATCTCGATAGATCCTAATGCCTAGAATATAGGTTGCTTCGCCTAAATCTTTCATTGAAAAACACTTCCCCAACCAAGTTTTTACACTTTGCAAAGTGGGGATGTCATTCCCAATTAACAAGATGTCATCGACATAGAGTACTAAGAAGACTACTGCATTTTCTGTAACCCTTTTGTAGACACAAGGTTCATCATCATTCTTGATGAAATTGAATTCTTTAATTGCTTCATCGAAACGAAGATTCCAACTTCGAGATGCTTGCTTCAAGCCATAAATGGATCTTTGAAGTTTACACACTTTACTAGAATTCGAAGGATGAATAAAACCTTCGAGTTGTGTCATATACACATCCTCCAGGTAGATTTCCATTAAGAAAAGCGGTTTTAACATCCATTTGCCATATTTCATAATCATAATATGCTTTGCAATGGCAAGTAGAATTCTAATTGACTTAAGCATTACAAGCTGGAGAAAAGGTTTCATCATAGTCTATACCATGAGTTTGTCTATACCCTTTTGCTACCAATCGTGCTTTGTAAGTGTGCACATTGCCATCCATGTCGAGTTTTCTTTTTGAAAACCCATTTACACCCTATGGTCTTGCAACCTTCGGGTGGATCAATCAAAGTCCAAACTTGATTATCATGCATGGATTGTATTTCTGATTTCATAGCCTCTAGCCATTTGCTAGATTCAGGACTATGAATAGCATCTTGGTAGGAATTAGGTTCACCTTGATCAATAAGATCAATATTATGATCCTCAGTCACCAGAAATCCATATCTCTGTGGTATCCGAGAAATCCTACTAGACCTTCTTGGCCCTTGTGTCAAAGGTTCGGGGCTCGGTATGAATACGTGAGTCCAACCGAGTATCCATACTCGGTTCGAAATGGTCTGCTTTGTCCTTGAGCTTCTTCAAGATGGATTCTACTCCCACTGACTCTTTTGGAAACGAATTCCCTTTCAAGGAAAATTTCCGTTCCGAGCAACAAACACTTTGTTTTCAGATGGAAGATAAAAGTAGTATCCTTTAGTTTCCTTAGGATATCCCACAAACAGACACTTATCAGATTTGGGTGCTAGTTTTTCAGATAATGATCGCTTCACATAAGCATCACATCCCCAAATTTTGAGAAATGCTAAACTAGGTTGGTTTCCCGGTCCATATCTCATATGGTGTTTTACGAAACTGACTTTAGATGGAACTCTATTTAATATGAATGCAGCAGTTTCTAGAGCATAACCCCAAAAAAGAAATTGGAAGATCTGTTTGACTCATCATAGATCGAACCATATCCAATAGAGTTCGATTTACGCGTTCGGACACACCATTCCATTGTGGTGTTCTGGTGGAGTTAATTGTGATAATATCCCACAATTTTTTTAGATGTTCAGTCAAACTCTTGGCCCAAGTATTCACCACCTCGATCTGATCGAAGTAATTTGATACTCCTTCCAAGTTGATTCTGTACTTCATTTTGAAATTCCTTAAACTTTTGAAAGGAATCAGATTTATGTTTCATTAGATAGACATAACCATATCTACTGAAATCATCTGTGAATGTAATGAAATACTGAAAACCTCCTCTGGCTTGTGTGTTCATTGGCCCACATACATCAGTATGTATAAGTTCCAATAAATCGGTAGCCCTTTCACTTTGCCCTGTAAATGGACTTTTAGTCATTTTTCCCAATAAACAAGAATCACATTTTTCATAAGACTCAAGGTCGAATGAAGATAGAAGTCCATCTTGATGGAGTTTTGATATGCGTTTCTCATTTATATGGCCCAAACGACAATGCCAAGTAAGTTTGATTTAAATCATTAGATTTAAATTTCTTTGTATTTATGTTATAGATGGGCTTACTAATGGAATCATGTAGGTTAAGAATGTAAAGTCCATTACATAAAGAGGCATCCCCATAGAAAATACCATTTTTATAAATAGAACTTTTACCATTCTTAGTATTAAACTCAAAACCATCAATATCCAAACAAGAAACTGAAATGATATTCCTACTCATAGCAGGAACATAATAACAATCTTTAAGTTCAATTATAAGCCCAGTAGGCAAAAGTAAATCAAATGTCCCTACGACTACAGCGAGCAACTTTTGCTCCATTTGCAACTCGTAGGTCCACCTCTCCTCTCGCCAAAGATCTACTCCTTTTGAGTCCCCTGCACATTTACACAAATGTGAGCTCCACATCCGGTATCTAATACCCATGAAGTAGGAGTAGACATATTAATTTCTATAACGAAAATACCCGAAGCGGCAGTCTCACTAGCCTTTTGCTTCTTCTTTTCTTCCAAGTAGAGCTTGCAATTCCTCTTCCAATGACCAGGTTCATTGCAGTGGAAGCAAGTCCCTTCCTTTGGTGGTTTAACCTTGGGCTTGGGCTTCTGCTTGCCTTTACCCTTTTTGGCCATATCCTTTCCCTTTCCCTTTCCCTTGTTCTTCTTGAACTGCCCCTTCTGAACCATCAGAACATTGGGAGTAGACTTCCTAATGTTTTGTTCAGCCTGCTTGAGCATCCCGTGCAGTTCATTTATGGACTTTTCCATATTATGCATATTGAAGTTCATGACAAACTGATCATAGTCAGAGGTCAAAGAGGCCAAGATCATATCAGTAGCCAAGTCATGACTTACAGGTGCTCCAAGTTTTTCAAGCTGATCAAAATACCCTTTCATCTTAAGGACATGAGCACTAATCGAAGTGCCGGGGGGTCATTTTGCAGCTGTTCAACGCCTTAGTGGTAAGATATCTCTCTTGACGTGCCTGCTCTTGGAACATTTCCTTGAGCTGTTTTATCATCTCATAAGCCTCAACTTCCTCGAATTGTTTTTGCAACTCAGATTCCATCGTAGCCAACATGAGACATGTCACATCGTTAGAATCATCCTTGTGCTTACTATAAGCATCCTTTTCGACTATAGTGGCATTGTTAGTTTGGGTTGATTAGGGATAGGGTTCTCAAGTACATATAGCCTTTTTTCTTGTTTAAGGACAATCCTTAAATTTCGTGCCCAATCAAGAAAGTTAGTCCCACTAAGCTTATTCTTTTCAAGCACGGATCGCAATGATGTGTTTGAATTGTTTGAGGCCATTATCTACATAGAATTTGCAAAGTAAAATTAAATAAATGAAGCATTAAATTTTCCCTGAAATATTCAACACTTGATATAAATCATGGGTATAAAAAATTCATTTTATTCTAATCATAAGTAAGCTTTGGCTTAACACCCATAATTAGATAAAAATGTATTAATGGGATTTACATCTACATGTACCGGCAGAATCCCATATGATGTCCTAGGCTCAAAACCGTTTTGATAGCCTAGTTAAGCCAAACCATTCCAAGCATATGGAAATCACCATTTTCCATCTTCCCCTACTTAGGTAACCATTTATCTCTTGCTTTGGCAATGAGACAAAATGATGATCCAAGCATGGAGAAGTGCTTATGATCATGGAAGACATTTTACGACTTAATTTTTATTTTACATGGTTTCAAAAACCTTCTTCCTTTTATTTGTATATAATTTCACAAAACATATATAAAAAATAAAAGGAAATAAACTAAACATCTCATGCATAATATATATACATCAAATAAAACGTGTCGTAGCATGGCCCCAATCCTATATTGACTTCCACGAGCCTCATGGAAGTCAAAGGTCAATCTAGGTAAGTCAGCATCTCCATGAGCTTGCCTCCAATGTCTTGGCCTTCTAATCTTGTTACATAGGACAAAAAATATACATAGGAATAGGAAATAAAATTAACCTATTCTAGTAAAGCTTGATAATATTACATCAACGAAAACAACGACACGCAGGCCGTATTTAAAACATACAACCCATTAACAAAATAAGCCAATCAATCACAAGAGGTAAAGGGCCATGCTATGCACCATGCATCTAAAGATAGGAAGAAACATGCAAAGAAACAACAAGGAGGTTCCGGGGGCGTAGCCCCCGAAAGAAAACGGCGGTCCCGCTTTAACAGTTAAACATTAAATCATGTGATTCTGCATATTTGTTTAACAATTAAATTGCACAGATTACAGTCTGTACACCAAACAATTTGGCAATAACAATATTCTGTTTAATTAATCGTATTAATAAGTAAAACAGAATATGATATATGCGAATCTTATAATTCAATTTACTCTGATTATTACACTAATCAGAAACCTTACTATAAGGCCGATTGAAAACAACATATGTAATCAAAGCGTAATGAGATAAAATCGAGTAAAACCAGTATGTGCGTGGCTCGATACCACCGTTGGAGTCCGTAGGCAAAAACAAAGTAAAATAAAACTACGGAAATCCACCAACAGGATCTCGCACATACTAGAAAAACCGATTGGATAGAAATTACCTCAATGTTTTTTATTGTTCGTTGTGGAGGCGCTGCTTTGTATGCTTCGCCCTCTACTGGTATCCACGCGACGAACTCCTCTCGCAAGCGATCGGGATGCTAGCCCCTTCGTGTTCTCAAAACTGCTCGGGAAACCGATCCCGACTATCCGGTAATCGGTCGCTTTTTCGGAGAGAGGAGGCTAGATACTATATCGCCGTTCTAGGGTTTAGGGTTTTGTTTTTCTTTAATGAGATAAAAGACGGCCAACAAGAAAAAGGTTAACATAACCTTTTATAGTCTGTCAATATCAAAACCCCTAACCGTCATCTAATGACAGTTCAATCTCGTCCCGTCTATTCCTATAATCATCCAACGGTTAGATGAGTAATATTAAGTAATTAATTTCATTTATTCGATTAAATAAAATTAATTACTTATTAACCTACCGTAAAAATACAATATGGAATCCGATTCCCCTTTTTGTATACGTTCAACGAATCTGGACACAATCTAGATTCATTGAACGTGGACATTATGCTCACAAGATCGTCTATGCGTGTGACCTCGTAGGTTCACTTAACGTTGGCAATGAATAATAAAAAAAATGTCCTAGACATTTATTCACAAAACATAAGCGGCCTCTAGCAAGACATTATGCTTACCCTAAGTTAAGTAAATGTAATAATAACCTATCATCGATTTAATATTTAGTCCTTTGTCACACGATATCCTAATTAAGTATAAGGCATAGATCAAGTCATCCTTATAAAACTTAATTAACCATTTACTTGATCACCAGGCAGACTGTTCCAACAAATAATATTAATAACACCTTATTAATACTTATTTGAGCATGGCCATGCATATTTTCCAGTCTTCCTTATCAAGGGGCCCATGGATATCTCTCTCTAAAAGGAGAGGGACAAATCCCTTTCACTATCTCCAATATTCAAGCCATGACGAGAAAATAAGCCAACCAATAATCATAATGATCACCTAATTAAAAGTGATGTTTGACTATGTCAAAACATATTTTTCTCCCCATGCAAGAAACATTAGAAACATTAGGTCGAAGGACACCAAATATAAAACTGAGAAGAAATACTTATAACTTAAACCCATGCAATATTTCTTCTTCACTTTGGGTCATGTCCAATACAATATTCTCAATATGTATTTATGAATTGATTTTATATCTCATATTCATGATCAGTAAAACTTGACCATCAATCAACTTCACACTAGTTTACAAGATGTAATAAACTAGGGACAAATAAGAATAGTATTTTATTAGCTATAAGGGTTTTACTATCAAGTCACATACTTGATGACCAAGAGCATAAAATACAATTAAAAAATACATGCTTCATAAATCATAAATGTGAGTCAATTGGTCTTAGGGCATATACTAACAATATGACCTCCAAGAAGTAAGAAAATAAATCCACGGGCAAGCAAGATTAGGTCATCATCTTTCTCTGATCCTGTAAACTCTCAAGATTCAGGCCTCTAGAGGTTCTTCTTAACCTTGTATCTGGAAAAGTGAGTAAAGGACAACCGCATACCAATAAATCTCTCAATCATCTCAATCCAATATTGCTTCGGGTGTACACTCCAACCAAGTCCTGTAATAGGTAACCCCTCTATCTGTAAACTCCATAAGATGTGTATATCCTGTGGAGTTACAGTCACCCCACCACAAGTTAGGTGGAATGTATGGGTCTCCGTCCTCCAATGGTCAACTAAAGCAGTAATAAGAGCGTGATCGAGACTTATGCAACCACATCTAAAAACTCCTCCTAACCCCGTCTTATAAATAATATCAATCAACCTATGAGGGGCTCTACCATATGCCTGAAATAGATTTCTACCGAAACATCTACACTAAAAATCAGTAATAGACGTCTCAAGATCCCCACTCCATATCAACCTAGACCTATGCTCATGCTGTCTCGTCAATACCTCATGGACTATGGGACCCAGATGCACGTGTGCTGAGACTTCTTCTATCTACATTATTTATAGTAAAATTATAATATTTACAGTTTAGGGTTATACACTTTCTAAATTTATCAATAAGGGTTTATAATTAAACTTATAGAATATTTACAGTAAAGTATTATTACACATCTTAATTGTGTAGGATATAGGTTTCTTAGGGTTTCAATGTTACGGTTTGAGAGTTTTAGGATTCTCAGTGATAGTACATATGTAAATTTAAATGTTTACGGGTTTAGAATTTAAAGTAAAAAATTTTGAATAAAGTATAATTCCAAACTTTTTAAGGTTTATTGTTTATGGTTCAATTATTTTAAGGTTTACATTTCATAGTTTAGGGTTTTAGGGTTTCTAGAATTCCAATGTTATAGTGAAGTGTTATTACACACTTTCTAAGATTTATCAATGTTACAGTTTTAGATCTTCAATGTTACGATTTTCTGATTTAGGGTTATACACTTTCAAAGTTTAAATCTTCACGGGTTTAGAACTTCAAGTACAAAATTTAAAGTAAATTATTATTACACAATTTCTAATGTTCATGGTTTGGGATTTTAGGTTTTAGTCTAAAAAAGTTTAGAGCTTTAGGGTTTAGTGTTTAATATATCAAGTTTAGGGTTTCATGATTTACATTTTAGGATTTCAATATTAGGATTTTTGGGTTTTAATCATATAAATGCTATATTTTATAGTTTAGGGTTTTACGATTTAGGAATTCAATATTAGGATTTTAGAGTTTTAGGATTTAGTCTATGTTTTTCTTTTTTTTTTTAAAATAAAAGTCTTCATAAACTTGAATGCTAATAACATAAAATTGTATAAATGCTAACAATACAAGATTATATGAAATTAATGGAGCAATCTAAACATGGTAATAATATTTTACAAAAACTAAACAATCATGATTTATGACAAAAACAAAAATAAATTACATAACATATATCAAATAACTCATTTCAACACATTTACAATAGAAGCAACTAGATTAATAGCATAATCAAATATGCACAAATTTACTAATAGCAATTCTAACATAATCATAAAAATCCTAACTAGAAAAATAAACTACAAAAAATTGATCAATTGTCCAAAAAAATTCATAAAAATAATTCATCCATTTCATCACATTACATTTGCAATAGAAAATACAATTAGATTAATAAAATGATCAAATATGCACAAATTTATCAATAACAACAAGTTTAAACATAAACCCGAAACCCACATTTACAAAAATAAATTGTTAAAAATTGAAAAATAATTCAAATAAAATTCATAAAAATAATTCACTAACCACAATAAACAACAATTTTCATATAAACAATAATAAAAATTAACATATAGTACACAAAAAATTTAAAACAATTATAGTCATAAGAATTTACCAAAAATTTTAAATTAACGCACAACCGTTGAGCTTTCTCTACCAGTCTCCACTATAAAACTCTAAAAACCTTCGTACTCCAAGGGAAGTGTCGCCAACTCAAACTTGAATTTCAGATATGGAACCAAAAATGTGAAAAATTTTGACTGTAGATTTCGAAATACAAGGAAAGTGAAGAAGAGGAAGAGAATAAAAGTAGGGAAAGAGGAGGAGCTTCTCCGATCGAGCAGTGGCAGAAATGATTGTCGAAGCGGCGGAAATTGAAAGAAGAATGAAAGACAGTAGCAGCGTAAATTGAAGGAAGAAAGAAAGAGAGAGAAATGCGAGTGCGTTGTACATCAGAAGAACGCATCACGATTGTGCGTTATTTTTTACGATTATGCGCAATCGTTGTGCATTATTGCCCATCTCAACACCAAGCACCGCCACGTTCTCGCCACAGCAGTAAACAATATTATTGTGCGGATTAAGCCGCTCATTAGCTATAACGCACAACCATTGTACGTTATCATTATGTTTAACACACAACTATTGTGCGATATGGCCCGTTTAGGGATAAAAGAAATTAGCTACAATTCTGTAAAAAAAAAACCACAAAATCGTTCACAATACAATTTTGCTATAGAGAAGAGCCCTCTTGGAGAATGAACAAAAATCCTGTATGGTTAAATATCTAATGTACCCCTGTGTTAATCCTTCCACATAATGTGAAATGATCACTCTTAATGTACTTTTCCAGATTATTTGGCCATTTTATTGAGTTTTTCTACTTATAAGAAGGTGTAACATTTTAATTGAATTTTTCCCCAGGGCAATGCAAAAAAATAAAATAATAAAATAAAAACAAAACAATTACCAAGACCCTAGTGGCATCACTTGTACTCCTACTTCGTAAATTCTTTCAGTAATAAAACTAATCCGGTCACACCAAAAAAAGAGAAGAGTTGAGCCCACACCATATGGTCTCAGTATAAATTTCTAATACAAAAATACATTTACAAGTTCTTATTATGGAAGAACAATCCTTTAAAAGGCATTCTAATCCAATACATTTAAATCCGTTTGGAATTTTTTCCCCTTGACGATTCGCCAGTACATGCAATATAGGCTTGAGGATCGATCTTCTCTGCAGACTTCCGCTTCCCAAACTCCTTAGCTTTTTCCTGCATCATTTACGGTTTAATTTGATGCCTCTCCTGTAGCATTTTCAAGAAAGAAGAGAAGGCAACACATCACTGTCCCATAGTGATATTTACCTTCACAGACAAGGAAGGGCAGCCATATTATCCTTTCCATCACGGTTGGATGCATCCGAATAGTGCTTTCCAAGGTCCTACAGGAACAAAAAAATCAGAATTAAAGATAAGGATGCTAAAGGTATGCAAGTTTTGAGTTGATTTTAAACAGCAAAGAAGCATCTACTGCAAGAATACCTCATGAGGAACATATGCCTGTTCGCGTTTTCTTTTGTTTTGAGCTATCTTTTCGGCTTGTTTTTCCTGCTTCTCCAACCACTTCTTGGCTTTCTTTTTCTCGTTGCGTAAGAAGTATTAACCACTTTCCAGTTGTAAATCAACCTGAATATGTAAAGAATTATGCCAAGTTAGTGTGACCTCAGCTCTACCAAACTTAAAAGTAGCAGTCCCCCACCCAAAAAAACAAAAATGCACAACTATTATTATTTTTTTTAATGGTGGGAGGTGTGAGTTCCCCGACATACTCCACGGGCAAGAACATGATAAGATTAAGGTTCTCGCATTATCTAGTTACGCTCACCTTGCTAGGCTGTTGTGGTGGAGGGAATGGGTATATGATTTCTTCTCTTTGGACTTGACCTTCTTTTGCTTAACATTTTTCCTGAGGAAGGGACTCGAAAAGGTATTAGTCAACCACAGCTAACACTGTAACTAAGAAACATATGAACATACAGACATCAAGATTCAAATATACTCCTTACTTTTTAAATGTAGGAAGAAACCTATCACAATTTTCATTTGCAAGGGTTGGATCTTCTGCAAGCTCTCTCTTTATCAGGAGGATCCATTATTGAAACGGAGGTGTAAAGGGAAGAAAAGTCAGCAGATTCCCAAGGAAAAAACAGAATACAAAAAGAATCATCTGGGAATTCACTTCCATTCTAACCTTGATGTTAAACACTGGGTAAACTCTATTGAGCATGCAGTCTTCCACTACCCTTTTTAGTTGTTTAAGACCTTTAAATGACCCCATTGCAGAAACAGTGTTCTCTACTCATTTCAAAAGACAAACAAAATCCCAAAAGTGCCACTTCATAAACAAGAGAAAAAAGAAGGTAGTATTAGCAAAAACATCTCGGGAAATGAATTGTAAAGGTGAAAACCTGAACGAGTATGTAGCAGCCTGTCAAAATCTTGAGTGCCTGAATTCAAATAATTTGTCAGCAACATAAGAACTTAACATTAGCATCAAATTTGAATGAATGACTTAGTTACTATGGACCTTCATATTTGTTGAATTTGGGCCCACTAGCAACTGCCTTTTGACAAATCGCTCCTAAATAAATAACATAGAAAGCAATAGGTTACCAACAATTACATAGGGATGTGATCTTTCCCTTGAGTCAAATAATAACAAAGAGACTAGTACGGAACTTTCAAACAATAATAATAAGAAATCTTTTCAAAACTATTTTCCTCAACTTTTCTTGTTTCTTTTTCTTTTTTCCAGTTGAACAACAAGATCTTACTATCTTTGATATATTTTCCATTTCATATTATTGCCATTTTTATTCTTTTTTTTATCCTTTTGTGGAGTGAGCCCAACCCTCTTACCCTCTTACTAATTAAATAGTCGAATTAGTTATTATGATGTTGCATTTGCCTTTATCTATGGCCTCATTTTGTCCAAAATGAAGATGGAAGATTTAAATTTATCAAATCTATTTTATCTGAAGTTTTTTTCTTTCGCCATCCTCTCCCCTCCCTCCCCCACCCCTGCCCCCACAAAAGAGAAAGACCAGTACTTCAGTGGTAAAGCATCAGGAATAAAGCAATATAAGCAAAACACAAGGTCTTAGCAATGCCCAGAACATCCAGAACTTTGCTCCATTTAAGACGAACTAAAAACTCGAGCGGATCAAATTGTACAAACCTTATTGCGAACCAAGTTGCCAATCTTAATTATATCGCATTGCATCTCATCATTAAGGATCTTGATAGCCTGCAAGTTCAAAGTATTATGTAAGTAGTTGGATACACAGAAAGCTTCATGACAAGAAGTAGAACATTTACCTCTAGAATAATATCTATTTTCATATAATGTTCTACCCATTTGTAAGTATTTGCATTTGTACTGTTTGCTTGTAAACCCAACTTGAATTGCTAGCGCTACATGATACTCAGTAAAAAAGAGCTTGCTCATCAACTTTTAAAATAATATTGAATCTCCTATGCATGGCAAACAAGCACAGGTGATTTTTGTCATCAATAAATAAAAGGTTCCATCACAATGTAAAGGAATAAAACCGAAAGAAAAACAGCCTACCTGAGCTGCAGGGACACTTCTAGACAAAAGCTTGATAAGATCTCTGGCTTTAACAATAATATAAGGGTCCTTCGTCTTTTTACTCATTGAAACTGTCATGCACCCTTCCACCTGATCGTACATAGAGCACGGTTATATTAATAAAGCACATGTTTCAAATGAGCAGCAGCTAACAGTGATCCAAGCTATAACTTTAGACAACAAGGTTTGGAAAGTCTGAAGAACACCGAGAAATTCACTTGAAAACTTCCCCAAGAAAACCATGATCTTTCACATGGTAGGATTAACCAATTGAAAGCATCCTAAGTTATCCTCAACATTACTTGCCACCCTTAAATCAGGAAATCCTCACCATCTACTACTTCATTCTTCATATTCCACATCTGTTAAATCCTTGCTTGATTTTGAATTATCCAGTAATCCAAAAATTTCAGAACTGTCCTTATAGAGGTCCAATTTGTACTTACTACATAGATATTTCAAAACAGATATTCTATATGCAAACTTACTGAATACTTCCACTAGGGGAAGTGGCACCATTTACTTCCATTAGGGGAAGTATATCCATTTACTTCAAAATTGTTTGGTATAGGTGGGAGGGAAGTAAATAACAATTACTTACCTCCATTTGGTTGGATGAAAAGTTGAAGATAAATACTTTTTATTATATATAATTTACTATTATATCAGTGCATAGTTAGGAATGTTATATAAATGGGGGTAGGAGTTTAGTTTAAGATAAATTTATAAATAACTAATTTGTAAGAGATTAAAACGGACTTTTTAACATCATTTACGTCTCAATCCGTCCATTTTGGGAGGGGGCTAATTTACTGACATAGAGGGGAGAGCTCCCCTCCTCATTTACATTCCCTCCATTTTTACGTTGTAACAAAATGACGTAAATATGACATTTACGTCTTGATTTATATCCCCTCTTACTCCCTTCCGTGATTTTACCCCAACCATACGAAGACTATAAATATTTTTAGGGCTTTCTCAAAAGAAGGAATAATTCCCAATTGTATGCTCAAAGGAGTTTGAACTATCAGAAGAATGTGGAAGAGGGAGAAAATGACAAAGTTAAGAGACAAATTCAATTCCTAACCAAATTAAGCTCACATGCGATCCCTTGATCTTTCAAGGCCCTTTTCACATCAGGCCAGCATTATTGTAGTTATATTTCTGCAAACAATCAAACAGAAAATAAACAATTATTGCGTCAGGATAACTATTTATTGAAAAATGTATAATCACAGATACATTAGTAGCGGAATGGTGTAATAACCTCTATATTGAGGAAAGAGAGTGGAAAAAGAGCTGACTTCAAGCATTCCAGACTCGTTCCATGAAGGATCAAACTTCTCAATCTTCCAGTGGTCAATGCTCTCGTCATCCCAGAGCTTGGGCTTGTCGTGCTTCCCCTTATGCCTCGTCACCTCTATCTTTTGTCCTTCTCCCTCGACTTCCCTTTTCGCTATTTCCATCTCCACCACTTCTTCCGCAAAAATCTACGTTCTCTAGCCTGTCCGGTAGGGTTTAGTCGATGTCATGTTATTACTATTCTCAAGCCCTTAAAAATAAATACATTAAAAAGAAAAACCAAAGGGTACTGACTCTTCAGAATGACAAATAGTTTTGTGGGCCTTAGAGAGTTACTATCACGAATCATTGGTGGGTCTTTGTTAGTATATGTAGACTGTGAGCAATATTGTCAGAACTAGACCAAGAGGCCAACCGGTCAAGCTACTAGGTCAACCCCACATGGTGCACACGCAATAAATCGGACGACATCATCAAAACATTGTAAATGTATAAAAATTATAAATTTATTCATAATTTTGAAAATTCTTTCATCCAACTAAATATGTCTACGAAAACATGTAGCAACTACATATCAATAATAAGATACTATTCATCCAAATACAAATCACACATTATTAAGCACAAATACAAAGTTTGCTAACAAATAAAAAATACGAATGAGAATTGAAACTTGCCAAAAGAAATCTCGAAAACTTGAAATGGGAAACAGATTCCACAAAAGAAAACAGACTCCCGTAGGTATATGCAATATCTAGAAAATCTACCAATGCGGGAAAGCGTCAAAGAGAAATTTATCAGATTAACATAGCACACAACAGTCTCAAGCACTAACTGAATGTCATGATAGAACAATAAATGCATATTTAACTTGTTCAATACCTTAATTTAGAATTAAGCTATATTCTGACATGAGATTCATGAATCTTTTTAACAGTAAATTCATGTGTTTTCCTTGAAACCTATTGCTGAGTGATCTTCAAAAGATAGCAAATATCAACAGAAACCCTGAGTGAGCAATGACTTGAAGAATATTCTAGACATGAATCTTTGAAGATAGCTGGAGGATATTAATACCATCAACAATATTTTTCTTAAAACGTACTCTCAAGTGACTATAATGACACTGAAAAAAGCCCCGAACAAGTTGCAATCCGTGCCAATACTTTGAAGAGAAACAGATACCAAAACTGATTCAGCACTTTAATGGTAAATACACAATGTTGTCAGAATCAGCCAGGAAATCGTAGGACCTATGCAAAACACCTTAGACGTGAGTATAATATAATAAATATATATTATAAATATATTATTAATTTAATAAAATTACTAAGAAAACACAAACAAAAATTTACAGCAATATCTGTAAATTCAATAGTTTAAATAAACTCCCTTTACAGAAATGTTTTTTTAAGAAACTCCACAAATAAAAATTTACTGCAAAACAATTTAAACCAATATATCAGAGCAACAAGAAAACAAACAAAAATTTGCAGCCAAAAAATTTACAGCAATATCTCAGAAGAACAAAAAGAAAATAAACAACTGTAACTCCACAAATTAATTTACGAACAAGAAAAAAAGAAAAAGAAAAAATCAGAACAAAACAAACATTACTTGATTGGCGACGACCGATGTCGTGACTGGCGGCGATTGAAAAACGCCGGAGCGGCGCGAATGATGGAGGAGGTCGGTGAGATTGAGATAGAAGAGAAGAGAGGGAGTTGAAAAGAAGAATGAAGGAAGAAAAAGGATAAATTTCAAAATCTTTGGAATATGAACTTTGGGGGCCAAATGAATACTAAAAAACCTTTGGAATATGATTTTTTCGATTTTGGACGGTAAGCGTATGATTATGTAACCATAATGTAATCGACGATCATTTGGTTACGATTTGATATTTACTAAGGTAGACTATACCGAAATAGATAGATTTTAGTAAAAGAGTTTTATCAACGGAAAAAATCAATACGCGTAATGTTATATTTCATTATCTTTGTATTACAATTAATTTTTATATTTAATATGTTTTAGGATTCATGTACTTTCATTTGAATTTTTGTTATTTTTTCGTAGTTGATTGTGTACTCTTATTTAGATTTGGCCGTTTTTTTTGTTGTTTAAACAATTAGATGTAATTTGTAAATTTTTTTTTTTGATTTTTTGACATTTTAAAATTTAATTTTAGTTTTAAAAATAAAAATAAAAAAATTAATTTTTTAATTTGGGAACCAATTCACTAATTGGTTATTGATAACCGAATGGTTTCTATATTACTAATAAACAGTACGAAATTGTAATCGATCGAATGAATGGTAACGACTAATTGGTCAGTTACGGCACTACTTTCATCCCTTCCTCCCATCTTCTGCTCGTTGTCTTCATAAATAAAAAGAAAAAAATAAGCAGAAGCTTCCACAGGTCAGGAAGAAGCATTCCAAAGCATAAAACAAAACCCTTTAGAGAAGCAAAAATGAAGTTTGTTTTTCAGCTATTGAACCATGTGGTTGTGATCTGTTGATTGCCTCCATCAAGCACAATGAGCCCATCAGATTGAAGTGGCATTACAGTCAAAGGAGAGCAGTAGGCAGCATTTTCACCATCAATTTCATAGTACATTGATGGGTAGTAGTTAAAAGGTAGAAGAGGAGGAGGATGGCAAAAGCTTGGACTTGAAATTGCATTAGAAGAAGGTAGAGTTTGGCTTTGGGATGATTAGAAACAGACACGGAAACTCCCTCCATTTTGTTCATTTGAGGGGACAGCAGAAAAACCCAACCAGTGGTTTTATCATTTCCAAGGGACTTCATTTTTTTCTCTCAAATGAAATGAATCTTTTCCTTTCTTTAGCTACTAGTTTCTCTTCTAATCATTGGAAAACAAATAAATTAGTGATAGCTCTTCTTCACTTTGCTCCCTCCCTTTGAAATTGGTTCATTTTTGTTTTTCTAGTTGCAGAATAAGTGACCAAAATCTGAACAAAAACTATTCTTGCTTCTCCAATCAATCTCTACATAATTTGGTATGGCCATTGGAATCCTAGTCATCAATCAACCATTAGAGTCTTTCTCAATTCACCCTCTTCTCCTTCTTCTGCTTCTGTTTCCAGTTGCTGGAGGATTGTCCGGCTTCGAATTCTTTGATTGGAAATATTCAAATGGAATGTATCTTTCTTTGGGGTCACATCGAGGGGGAGAAGCATAGGAAGGGGTGGGGGAGAGGTGGGAGGAAGAAGCTTGGAAGAAGATTATGAAATTAAGAGAAAGGCCTCAAAGTGTTTTTAGTATTCATCTTGCCACAAAAGTTCATTGATTGTCAATAGAGTGACAGAAGGACTTGATTGGAACAAAATTCCTAAATTCAGGGACTTTTGAGGACTTTAAATTCTAGGTCCTCAATTGAGAAAAGTCCAAACTTTGAGGGACAAAATTGAAATTTATTCAAAAGAAAACGATAAATTGGGTTTTTGACAAGGCTTTGGTTTGGGGGAGTAAATAATTTTTTTCTTTTATAGTTTCAGCCTTAAGAAAATCAGATTTTTTGGGTCAGTCTGGCTCCCGGTTGAATTGCGATTTTGACTGATTCGCTACTCCTCTAGCTTTGTGAGCCTATCAAACCAGCTAGGCTAGCGATTTGACTGGCCAGTTGGGTTCGAGTCTGTCAACCTTGTAAATACACTATACATAAAGTTCTGAGAGTACCTTGTTTGCAACAGTGAACAAGGAGAAAACAACAACACGAGTCCGTGATTGGCGAGAATGAGAATAAGATAAATAAAAAAAATACCAGCAGGAATCGAGCTTTTGCGGTGGACTATGAGGTTAACTGAGATGATGGCATGAGGCATAGGGTGTTGGAGACTCGGGAAGGAGCGTCCACAGAAAAATAGAAAGTCTAGAAGAGAAAATCATAAAAGAATGAAACTTGGGGGTGGGCTAAATTAGATTTTGAGCCCAAAAGAACACATTTATAGGAAAATACCCCTCAACTTAGGGGTAAAAATACTTTACCCCAAAATTTAAAACAATTTGCATCTTGCCCCTCAAGATCGAATAAATGTTCAAACTAAATAACATAGCCAAAATACCATTTACATATGTTATATTTTGTCGCTAATATTCTCGTAAAGTTTCATGTAAAATCTATTAGGAAATTCCCTCAACTATTTACTTAAATTATAAATGAACTAATATATTATTTTTTTATATCTCTAAACTAAAATCGTGTATAATACAATAGCTTACCACGATAAATACCAGTGGCCCCACCTCTCCAATTCAATGAATTCCACATGTTTGTGGAGAGGCAAAATTGTTCATTAAAGACTTTTCTGCCACAACAAAATTGTTCATTAAATAGAGGCACGAGCACTTCTTAGAGATCACATGCTGCTCACATGTGTGCTGGCAATGTGGAAGACATTTTGTTCAGGGGCAAAGCCATAACTTAACCCCATGGGGCCAAAATTGAAATACAAAAATTTAGTGTATCATTTAATTTTAAACTAATATTTTGTATCATTTAACGTTATTTTATTTATTTCGCGGGATAATTATAAAAAATATACTAATTTTATACAAATAAATATAATTTTATACCACATATAAAGAATAAAAAATTTTGAGGCAGGTTAGAGCCCTCCCGAGCCCCATAATAGCTTGGCCCATGGTTTTATTGTAAAGCTAAAGTCTTTAATGTACAATTTTTTCCCTCCACAAACATAACACGTAAGCAA
Organism: Catharanthus roseus; assembly: GCA_028651295.1. Lineage (NCBI taxonomy): Eukaryota > Viridiplantae > Streptophyta > Magnoliopsida > Gentianales > Apocynaceae > Catharanthus > Catharanthus roseus. The sequence goes on along the minus strand of JAPQWS010000107.1, from coordinate 3,172,376 downwards.
CATATGATCTTCAGGAGATGGCGCAACCGCTATTTTTGGTGATAGACTACTTTATGATACACAGTTTTAGTTTAGGGATAAAAAAAATAAAATATTAGTTTAGAGGCATTATGCAACTTAATTAAATAGTTGAAAGGATTTTCAAGAATTTCCCAAATCTATTTAGTCCATACATTGATTTAAAGTTATAGTTAATTACAAAATATTCATATCAAGTTTGAAATAATATGTTTTTAGTCTATATTCTTTTAACAATGTTAAAGTCGTATAATACATCTTATACATTTTTTTATGCTATATTCTTTTTCTTCCTAGTTTTTTTTTTTCTTGAGATATAGTAGGTCTATTTACAACATCACTTTCCCACATCTAAACAGGCCAGGAGTATGTGTATCACTTTGTCTACTACTCCATAAGTACCATTTTCCTTTTACAGAGAGTGGTACACAAAGTGGTAAAGATAATCAGACCCCATCTAAACATAAGAGAAATTCACGATTAGATATTTTAGTTATGTAGTACGTAAGCTCTAATTAGTTTCTCAATACACATACTTCAGTAATTACTCCATTTGCGACTACTCCAGTGTTAGAATGTTTTTGTTACATTATGCAATGTTTATCTTCTTCACTATAATGTTTTCCTTTATCTCTTATAACGATAATAGATAGGCCCTCCCACAGTTTAAGTTTAACGATTCTTATCCTAGTTATAAGTAGTTCAAACCCTTATTATTTCGGTTTTAGACTATTTTTAGTTTAGCTTTTGTTTGGGATCGATCTTACGATTCTAACTTGATTGGCAAAACAATATAATCAGAAAAATGCAAACTAAGAATAGTAATATTAAAAAATCAGAATCGAAAAAAATCATAAAATTAGAATTATAAAATTGTGAAATGGGAATCATAAAACTGCCCAAATTAGAACTGTGAACTCAAAAACCTTAAATTTCAAAAGAAAAAAAAAAACTAGAATCGAAAAAAAACACAAAAAATTGAAATTCCAAAATTGTGAAATGGGAAACGTGACATCAGAACCAAAACTGCAAAATAAGAAAATCTTAAATCCAAAATTGGGAGAGTTAAATAAGGAAAATAACATAATAAAAAGACTGTAAAACTGTGAAATAAAAAAAAATTAGAAATTGCATACATTGCAAAAATTGAAATTATAAAATCGTGAAAGAAATCTTAAAATAAAAAATTGGAAAGGTAAATTCAAAATTATTTAATATTTTGTAATTTTTTAGTTTCATCTGTCATATACACAAAGTTTTACAAACAATTGTTTTATACATATAGAAAGTCGTTTCCCCTTGACCTTTTATGTTCCTCTACTCTACTATGCCTTCATCACTTGGGTTCTCTTCTCTATTTCTTCTTTTTCCATTCCACATAAATAGCTACAAAAGTTTCACAGATCAGAGATAGTCTAGAAAACTCCTCCATAATGACCAATAGTTTCATTTGATTCAAGGATACTCAACACCTCAGCAAACAAAGCCCTCTGGTTCTCAGCGTACACCTGTCCATCCAACCCCTACTCACTATTTCCTCTCCTAATTTAGCTGCAGCCTCAATTGTATATTCGACACCATCCTGAGTTGAGTCGATAATACCTCCCTGTACTCCCATCTCAGCTGTTATCTTAGCCACTCTTATAACAACTTCACACCAAGGCTTAGACAAGCCAATTTTGGACTTCATGAAAGCCAAAAACCATAGGAATTTGAAGACTTATATCCATCTCTCTCATGCATAGAAATCCTCTACCCTTCCGCATCAGTATATAATCATGAGCCATGCAAAGATGAATATGGTGGTAGAAGTACTGTCGGTTACCACTGCGATCATCGGCATAGGAAAGGTAATTAGATTGGAAACTAGAACTTGGATCTTCGTGGACATGAGTTATTAGTGGCTGATATTTATACTGGCCTATTAGTGTGGCATAGATATTTAGCCTACTGGAAAACTCATTTCCTCCGACGGTGGTAGTTAGGGCTTAAAGACCAGTGGCTCGGATCTCTGGCTTTAATTATAATATTAGGGGTCCCTCGTATTTCTAGTTTGTGGAAGAAGGAAAGAATAAAAGGGGAAAGGGTTTTGGGAACTAGAAAATCCCGTTTTTACCAACTGAGTTGTTTTTATTATTCTTAAACTCTGTAATTATTGTTTTTTAAATAAAAAATTAGGTTAATAACCAATGGGCGACCGAAAATATCGATTGATAACTGAGGTAATTTTTTTAAGAAAATAATTACAGTCAACAATGGATTACCGACCGAAGTTCTGTTGCTAAATTAATTTCGGTCGGTAAATAGAAAATCGATTGGTAAATCTATCACAATTTCCGGCAGATGTGCGTCAGTTGCTAATCGATCAATATTTTTTAAAGTTACCGACCAATGTTGAATCGTTTGGTAACTTCAGTCAGTAAAACCCTGTTTTCTAGTAGTGTAAAACTGTCATGAATCCTTCAACTTGATCATAGGTAGAACAAGGCTAAACGAGTAAAACAGATCTTTCTAATGAGGAGCTGATATCAATAATCCAAGCTAGGACTTTAGACAACAATTTTGACAAGTTTTAAGAACTTTGACAAATTCACTTGGAAGCTGCCCCAAAAAACCATGATTTTCTGAAATGGTAGGACTTCCAATGGAAAGCATCCTAAGTTATGCTCAACATTACTTGCCATCCTAGAATTAGGAATCCTTAGCCAATATCTACTACTTCATTACTTCATATTCCATATCTGTTAATTCCTTTCTTGATTTTGAAGTCCACTTTCTAGATCTGTATTATAAGCGAACTTACTCAATGTCACGTTCATACTACTTGAGACACCATATAGTTTGACAATATAAGATTCTTTAGGTTATCATATGTTAACCATGAAATTGGATGAGGAATTACCTACCTAAACTAAAGAGAGTCTTGAGAATTATTTCTTTCATTATTTAGATGGTTCATAAACATTTTTCTTAAAAATCTTTTTAAGGCTTTCTAGGAAGAAGGAATGATTCCTAATTTTATTTGCAAAAGCTTTTAGCTATTAGAAGAATTTAGAAGAGGGAGAAAATGACCAAATTAAGAGACAAATTCAATTGCTAACTAAATTAAGATCACATGCAATCCCGTGTTTTTTCAAGGCTCTTTTCATATCAAGCCAGCATTCTTGTAGGTAATTTTCTCCAAACAAGCAAACAGAAAATAAACAATTATTACAACAAGATATATAATAATACACAAATTAACAGATGAGTAGAGGAGGAATAACCTCTGTATTGAGGGAAGAGAGTAGAAAAAGTTCTGACTTCAACCATTTCAGCCTCGTTCCATAAAGGATCAAACTTTTCAATCTTCCAATGCTCAATGCTTTCGTCACCCCAAGGCTTGGGCTTGTTGTGCTTATTCTTATGCCCCATCAGCTTTTGCTTTTGTTCCTCCCGCTCGACTTCCAAATTTGTTGTTTCCATTTACACCACTTCTTGGCTAAAACACTCTCAGTTTTTCTAGCTGCTCAATTTAGGAAAATGGTTTTACAATATTTTCATGAGGAAAATTTCAACAAAAAGATTTAAATAATATTGTTTACAAAGCAACGATAACAAACAAGAACAAGAATTGAAAAAGATAGGAAAAACAAAAAACTTGAGAAACGCTTATGAAGAATAAATGCATACTTTATTCAATTTGAAGAGAACGGAATACGTACAAATTAGTTTAAATTACAGAAAAAAATAAACTAATTGCCTTTTTTCAGCAACTTTTACTGTTTAATCTCAAATTTCTTGATATATCAATCATTTTTCTTCTCGAGCTTCGACCAAACAATTTTTGTTGTTCTCTAGTGGTGGTATTGTCCGTAGAAACTAGGATTTTTTTCCTCATTGAGTGTCTTTTTAAAGAGTAGCACTAAAATACGTAGAATTTTTTTTCTCTTTCCGACTTTAGGCATATCGCATATGGCATATGCGATATTCAAGGTAATATCATATATGTCATATGCAATATCAATAAACCAGGATTAATAAACTATTTAGGTAGGTACCGCATTTGGTTTATGTGATATCGATCACCTATTTTATTTTTTTAAGGAAAAACAAAATAATAAAATTATGTTTTTTTTGTTTTCTAGCACATATATTTTTCCTATTTTGTGAAAAATAAAGACAAAGTATTTACTGTTTTGTGTCACTTTGTGTATATTTGTTTGCATTTTCTATCTTCAAATGAACTTTTTTTTTTCGTTTTGTGACATGGAGAAGGAAAAAACGAAAAAATAATATAATTACAATTTCATTTTAAGATAAAAAATGCAAAAAAATAAAAGAGAAACACACACACGCACAAAAGCGACACAAAAGATTAAATAATTTGTCTTCCTTTTTCACAAATTAGAAAATATATAAGTGAGAGAAAACAGAAAACTAATTTCATTATCTTCATTTTCTATAAAAAAAAAATAAAATAGGTAGCAGATATCACATATGCCAAATGTGATATCTACCTAAATAATTTTCATCATGTTTATTTACTACCAAATTCATAGGCGGGCTTAATAACACAAATTTAATCCTACTCTAATGATATCGTATAGGCCATATGTGATAGCCTTGGATATCATACACCTCATATGCGATATGCCTAAAGTAGGAAAAAAAAAACTACATATTTTAGTACCATTCTTTAAAAGGACACTTAAAGAGGACAAAAATCCCAGAAACACAAACGCTGGTAGATTGAGCGGCACTCCATAACAATCGTAGTCAATTCATAAGAGTTTTTATTTTTGCTTACATACCCTTGAAGTATTCATTTGTTACATATCAGTTCATATACACCTTTGTCCCCCTCTGTCCCACAAAACGGTTCTATTTCAATTCTCACATTTATTAAGAAAATTAGGTACACTAATAATTTTATTTTGATTTGTCTATTCTACCCTTCTTTAATAGTTTTTACCTTGAAACTACAAATATAAGTAGTAGAATGGTGTGCTTCATTAATATTTCTAGAGAAGTTTATATTTTTAGTAATTAAGAGTAGAGTGTTAAGCAGCATAAAAATAAGGTAAGAAATTAACTATCATTCATAAAAGGAAATAATACTATAATTTTCGATAGATGAAAAAGGAAAGTGAGACCATCTTTTTGTTATGAAGGGAGTATTGCTTAAAAACATATACAATACATGTTTTTTTCTTGTATGAACTAAAGTGCCGTTTCAATTAATTTTTTTCCCTCATTACTTCTTCAAGTCTTCAAGTGAGCGAGACAGGTTTGTGGGCAAGGTTACTTACGAGCAAGTATGGTAGTCCACAAAGGGAGATAAGAAAAGGAAAATTAGTGTCTCATATTTGGAGAAGTGTTGTTCTTGGAGGGGAGATTTTGAGGTATGGGGCTGGTGATCAACAGCAGACGAATTTGGGGATCGATAACAAAAGTATATATACTAATTATTGGTAGAGGGCTTCATCATCGAAATTTAATATGAAGGACGCTTATTGTTTGGAGGAAGGTTTGGTCTCAGGTCCTAGACAAACTGTATCATCCTGCTTGGTTAAGAATTCGGATGTTACATGGGCCACAAGGATTAAATTTTGCTCTTTGGCAAGCACGGGCAAATGTTTTTCCTACTGCTTCTTTGTTATTTCTGCGGGATGCATTGGATAGTGTAATGTGTCCTATTTATTGTGCATCAATGGAATTTAGGATACATTCCTTGAGGGATTGTCCATGGGTGCAAAGAAGTTTGGAAGTTAGCGATACAACCATCCTATTAGTTAAGATTTTTCCAATGTTTAAATATTATGGATTAGGTTGATCAGAATCTCATGAAAGAGGCTGTAGGCTTAGATGGAGAATTTGAATGGAAATATGTGTTCAGGGAGGTGTTATTATTTATATGGTTTTGGAGGAATGCTCGGCTTTTGGTACTGACAAGGTTATTCCTAGTGCACCTCAATTACTAGTAGAAATGTTTAAAGGAGTACACAAGTGGAAGATCACTTAGGAATATAAGTTGTTATATAAGTTGCAACCCAATTTAGAGGGTAATACTTGTTTTTAAAGATTATATGTCTTTGAGTTCTGTCTTATGTATTTATTTACTCATGTAAACGGCGTGGTTTATGGTGTTAATATAAACAAGTATTGTTTTTACTAAAAAAAATAGGCTACAATTTTATTTTTTACGAAAATGTATAATGGTAAAAGGTTCATTAAATATTGTTTTCACAATGTTACCAGTAAAAAAAATTTCAAAAAAAGGCAATTGTTAGTTATCAAATATTTGAAGTAAAAAAACATATTATGTAGTTTGATTTTTCAACTTCTCTCATATAATCTATATTATTAATACTAATACTACTCTTCAAAATGACGACTTTTTTCTTTTACGGGTTTGTAGGCTGTAAGAGTTATTATCACGCCTTTTAGAGAAAAGAGTTATTATCACAAATCAGAGCCTTTTTTTCTGAATAAAAAGAAACTTCTAGCAATGTAAACCAATAAGTCTAGACAATGACCATTTGATTTCACTAAGGAAGAATTATAAGTCTAGTCAAGAACCTCTTTCGAGCAAGAGGGTAAAATTAGAAAGAAAGAACATTTGCCAATTAAGAGATTATTCTGGAAACTTATGGTGCTTGTTTATCTAGTGTGATGTGTATATGATGTTTTACACACACTGTGCGACAAGCTATGCAGATTGGCAGAACTTAATAGGGAAAAATTTTTTTTCTAACATTAGGCGAAAAAAATTGTATTTTTTAAAAAAGAGTCGTACAATTATGGAGAATTCTTGAACATAGATTCACAAAATGATAGTTCTTAAAAATTTTAGTGAGTCTTTTATGGATATTAATGTTTTGAGATGTATACGTTAACTATTGGATGCTTAATTTCGTCAAATTAGATTCCTTAAACAGAAATTGTCTTTCATTGGTTGTTTATCATACATAAACATTGAATTTACCATATCTACGAATGCACAATTTTTTTATTTTTAGAAATCATTCTATTAGGGAGTATATGGTGCACTTATTTGATGAATTATACAATTATTTTACTAAAAGAATTGAAATTTCAATTGGAAACTATTCATCACCAGAACTACTTTGTAGAATTTTAACCTTTCTTTCCATTTAATTTTCAACCAAGACTTTAATGAATTTTAAACGTTTGAAATGTTTGATCTTTTGTTTTCATGAGATAAACATGTTTAAATATTGAATGATCATCAATGAAATAAATATAATATATATTTCTTCCTCTGGTAATTTGAGAATTCAATTCACATATATCAGAATGACAATTTTAAGAGTTTCAGAAGTTCTTCGTTTCTTGGAAAATGGTTCTTTGTCATTTTGCTTGCATGAAAATTTTTCATTTTCCAAAATTTTAATTTCAACAAGTTAGTTCAAATGTCTTAAAATTAACATGTGATAAACAAGCATGCCCTAATTCAAAAGGAAACTCAACAATATAAGAAAAAACTTTACTTTTATTGATGTTAAGCTTAAAAATGCCATCATAGGTATAATCATGTCCAACAAACACACCATTCTTAATTACAATGATTTTTCCTGCCTCTGTTAGTGTTTTCAGGCCGTTCTTAAGGAAATTAGATGAAACAAAAATTCTTCTTCATTTCTGCAATGTGTAAAACATTTATGAGAGTTAACTTCTATTCAGGAGTAAATTGCATTTCAACATTTCCATTTCTAAGAACGTTTTCCTTGTTATGATTCCCATGAGTATGTATTCCTCTTTATTTACAGTTACACAATCCTTAAACAATGTTTTCTCTTTGCAAACATGAACTATGGCCCTAGAATCAAACAGCCAATCATAAGAACTCTAAATTGTTGCAAAGTTACATTATGTCGCAATGCCAATGTTGGGTGCAAAAAGCATTGCCAAAATTTTGGAAACATTTTCAACAATATTACATTCTTTGGTTCATCATTTGTCTTAGTCGAGAACTTCTTGTAAAACATGCAAAACCTGCATTATTTCTTAAAACGATCTTTCTTTCTACATGAACAAGTTTATTCACTTAGGAAAGAATATTGGAGTTCCAGAAGAAGCACATTAAGGGGGAATATGTTGGAATAATTAATGTGCAACCACTTAGGATAATGTGAACTCATTCAATTATTTGAATAGTTTTAAGTCATAGTTGTCATCTAGAAAAATGAAAAGTCTCTCTAGTTTCAAGAAGTTATTAGTCATATTTATTTTTCCTAAGAGTTTTGCATTGGTTTATATAATTTTCCTATCTATTAATTCAGTTATGATGCATTGTATTTTAAAGAGAACTAGAGCAATAATACTATATTTTCTCTCTTCATAATCTCTCTTTTAGACTTTGTCTACAACACCAACATTGGTAGTCCTCAAGGCTCTTTATTTCCTTCCCCTTTATGTTATTGTCAAATATAGGAAAACAGCTGCTTGGTAACACCTTAAATTGTTTGCTTTTGTTGCTTAGCTTAGATTTGTGAGATGCTTTACTGAAAACAATACAAAGAATAAAAATTAACATTATAATGTGAACATATAAAGTCATTGGTCTTAAATAAAACTAAATGGTTTCTCTTATCATTATAGTAAACTAGCTTTTTATTTTTCCATTAATTAATTGTCAAATTAATCTCACTGAATTTAACTTAACAATGTCTATGATCAATGGCTGCTTGGCGTTGGTAGGGGTTCTTTGATGGAAATACTTGGACTCAAGAGTCATTTGCTAACCTCTTCTAAAAAACTATTCCATCTTCTTCTTCCGATTCAATCCATCAATGTAGAACCACGAATACTATTCTTTGAGATAATGAAAAATCAAGAAATTTAGCTATTTTGAACTCTTTATTATAAGAAAATTCTTCTCCTAATAAGTAAACCACAACAACTCTTCAAAAATAATTGAGTACACTAGGTTTCAAGGGCTTTCACCATAAATGGATAGATACCTGGCCTATATTGATATGTTTTGATAGAGACCTGGTACTATATGTTCGATTGTTTAGTTAATGTTTTTATGCATTTTCGATGCCCACAACATCTCTCCAAATTTTCATAATTACGGTGTGGATTTGTGTATCCAACGAAAAATAAAGTATGTTACTTTTCATCGATGAATATATCATGTTTCACATGAACCCTATTCATAGTTCTATTCATTTTGTAATTCCGACCCTAAGATGGCAAAACTAAAAAGAAACAAAAAACTGCAATTAAAAAAGTAATGTAGTTTGACAAAAGGCATTATCATGAAGAGAATATAACAACTTAAAATGAAAATAAAATACTCATGATTAACCATAAATTAAAGGATTTCATAAATATGAGACATTGTTCACCAGTACTGAAGCTTTAAAAGAGAAAACAGAAGCCAAAAGTCATATATGCAGGATATTACAATCAAACACTAATATCCAATACACTTCTAAAGGCTGATTTTCTCTTGAATTTTACACGCTGAGAATTTGAATTCTTTCAGATTTTTCCTTTAAAAGTTACCTCTCCCTTAAGAGCCTCCTTGAGAAGCAAAAAATTTGAAGTATACACGGTTAAATGAAATTGCATAAGAGGAATATTCTCAAATCCTGGAATAGCAAGTACTTCAAAAGTTTTCTCCCTTAGGTTAAGCCAGAGTAGGTGAAGAATGCTATCGGAGTTGCCAAAACTTCTTCATCACTCTATGAATCAATTGGTAGATGCAAATGTTGAGAACTGCTCATTGAAGGAATCTAGCTCTCTAAAACAAAGTTTCTAGTCCACGACTCCACTTTACCATATTCATTTATCATCCAAATATCGAACATATATCGTGATCTTGAGCAATAAAATACACGTAGATTCCACTTTATTTCAACAATACTCAAACATGCCGCAATGTATTTTACATATCCTGGGAGTGGTGGGATTGACCTAAATCATTCTTCGACAATATCAAACGCACATATGCTATTTATCAAGACAGGTATGTTTGGAGAAAAATCAACTAAAGATTCATGGTCCACCAGCCATTGAAATGCTCCATTCAAGATGGTAGTGGTGTCATATATACCACATGCAAAAAAATTATTGAGTAACAATTTTCTCCGCTTGGTATCAATCCCAATAGTAAAAATTTAACAATGCACCCTCAATTCGCCATTTGGATGTGGCCAAGTCTCAACATCAAGGTCCTTATAGCTTTTAGAAAAGCCAAAACCATATGCTCTACAAAGTGCTCTTTTGCTTGATTAATTTTAGAAATACAAATATATTCCCCCGTCATTGGGTTGCTTATGTAAGGAACTAAACTAGGAGTAATATTTTGAATTAGATAAAGCAACCCATTACAATATCCCTTAATTGACAAACATTCTTTCATTTGAATGTCCAGCATTTTGATTGAAAGAGATCCTTTACTAGACTTATAATCCTTCCTTAGTGAAATCAAATAATCTTTACCTAGGGTGTTTCCACTTATCAAATTACGAAATAGTAGAGTAACGTAAAGTGGATTTTTAATGTAAATGTTACAAAAATGTAACTGAGAAAGGAGGTCATACCATTCCTTGCAAACAACTTTGCAGCAGATGATGGATGCTGCTGGAAAGAGAAGAAAAATCTTAATCAAAATACACTTGCTAGATTTAGAATTGTTGTTCCACATTGCCTCGTGTCTTATGTCTCCTCTTCGGCTGAAATCTTCCTTTTGCTAATGTCTTTTCTAGAATGTCCTTGGCTAAACCCTTATTTCCTTAAGGAGAAACGACGGATTAAAGAAATTTTTTTGTTCACTAATGTTATTATTAAAAGGAATGAATGGAACTGGTTATAATTCCCTGTTAAATATTATAAAAGGTAATAAATGCATTGCTCTCTCTCTCTCTCTCTCTCTCTCTCTCTCTCTCTCTCTCGCTCAAACTGTTGATAATTTTTGTTTAAAAAAACCTAAAACAAAGTCAAATTTATCAATAAAGTTTACGTTACTATAAAACAACCAATCTAAAGATGTGTTTATTAAAATAATATCTAGATGCTTAATTAGTTAACTTCTTATCAAATTGTTACTCAAATTTTCGGAGATTATTTCCATTTAAAATATATGTTTGGAGGAAATTAAGTTGTAACAATAGTTAATAAGTTGTATCCAATGTTTCAAAAATTTTAATTATTTCATTCTTTGTCCCTTTTAACAAAAAACTTTGAAATACGTATTTTCATCGTGTTAAGGATGTTTTCTAATTTTATTCCAAAACTCTTTCATCCTCCAAGCTTAAAGAACTTCTATCGTACATAAATTGAATCTAGGCTTACCATCGAGGGATGTTTCTAGAAGATTACTATGATAATTCCAGTAACATTACTTATATACTTTGTACCTATCTAAAATAGATATGATATTGAAACTTTACTCGATTAATAGATCCCAACACCTCATAATTTCTCATATATAATATTTCAAAATTTCATCAAATATTTAAATTCTAGAAAAAGTGTAGATCAGGTTCCATCCTTAGAGATTATTGTTTTAGTAGTTGGTTCAGTATAATATATAAAATTTAAAATAATTAAATTGAATTCAGTAATTGTCTTTTGCATGAAAAGGTAATTTCGTAGCTTGTCCTTAAAGATAGAGGACTTCTATTAGCACAAAAAATTAAGGAAAAAATTCAAAGAAGTTAAATAGCACAAACATGTCATAAAATAGTACGACGTCATTTGTTGATAATATATATATTTATATACATATGTAGTATAAAACAAACTACCTTCAGAAAACAAAGAGAAATTTATCGATGAAGTTTACGTTAGTATATAGCTAACAATACAAAGATGTGTTTATTAAAATAATATCTAGATGCTTAATTAGTTGACTTCTTATCAAAACCTACTTAAATTTAGTGAGATTATTTCTATTTCAAGTATTTACTTTGAGAAAATTCAATTGTATCAATAGTTAATATGTCCTACTCATCTTATAAATGCCATCAAAGACTTAAAACAATTCTTTTAAACTGTCTGTTTTAGAATATGCTTTTAAGAACGCCATATAATTGTTGTACAAAAAGAAAAATTTTCGTATCCAATATTCCAAAAATTCTCATTATTTCATTCTTTGTTCCCTTTTGATAGCAAGTATAGAAATAATTATTTTCATCGTGTTAAGGATGTTATTTAATTCTACTTAAAAACTCTTTTATCCTCCAAACTTAAGGCTTCTGTCGTAATCTAGTGTTGTTTCTAAAGTATTACTAGAGAAGTTTCAAAGAGATTGCCAATGTGTGTATCTGAAATAGATATGATATTGAAACTTTACTCGATTGATAGAATCTAAAACCTTATAATTTTTCTTATATAATATTTAAAAGATTTTGAAATAGTGTATCTTTGTTTCCGTCGTTAAAGATTTTTCTTTTGGTAGTTGGTTGCGTATAATATCCAAAATATACAATACATTCAATTACATTTGGTAACTGGCTTCTTCACGGAAAGGTAATTTTATAGCTTATCTTTAAAGATAGAGAATTTCTATCATTTTGTATAATAACATTAAAGGTAAATATTCAAAGAAGTTAATTACCACAAACATGATATAAAATGGTACGATGTCACTTGATGAGAATATGTATAAATAAATATATATAGATATAGTTAAAAAAACTAGCTTTAGAAAACAAAGTGAAATTTATCAATAAAGTTTACGTTTCTATATAACTAACAATGTAAAGATGTGTTTATTTAAATACCATCTAGATGCTTAATCAATTGACTTCTTATATAAATCCTACTCAAATTTTGTGAGATTATTTCCATTTCAAATATCTACTTTGAAGAAGAATTAAGTTGTATCAATAGTTAATATGTCCTACTCATCTCATTAATGCCACTAAAGACTTAAAACAAAATTTTGAAACTCTCTGTTTTAGAATATACTTTTAACAATGTCATGTAATTTTTGTACTTTTAAAAATCTAATCTTTCCCGTGTCCAATGTTCCAAAACTTTTCAATTTTTAATTCTTTTTTCTCTTTTGACGACAAACTTAAAAATACGTATTTTTATCATCATGTTAAGGATAGTTTTATTATTATATTCAAAAACTCTTTTATCCTTCAAGCTTAAAATTGCACACAAATTTCATCTGAGCTTACGATCTAGTGATGTTACTAAAAGATTACTGCAGAAATTTCAGTGACATTACTTATGTACAATAAGCGTATCCTAAATAAATATGATACTGTAACGTTGCTCGACTGATCAATCCAAACACCATAGAACTTCTCAAATATAATATTTTTATTTTCTTTAAATATTTAAATTTTAGAAATAGTGTAGGTTTTGTTCAATCTCTAGATAGTATTGTTTTGGTAGCAGATTGAGTATAATATATTAAATATACAATACATTCAATAATTGTCTTCTAAAAAAAAGGTAATTTTATAGCTTGTCTTTAAAGATAGAAAATTTCTATCATTTTAAAAAACAAAATTAAAGGTAGAAATTCGAAGAAGTTAATTAGAACTAACATCCCATAAAACAGTACGACGTAATTTGTTGACAATATATATATATTCTACTCTTTTTGAATAGTCATAATGTTCATTTAAATAAATTGAGTTAAGATCCACTTTCAAAGTTGCAAAGTAAAAATCATGGCAGGAAATATTGATTATATATTATATGAAATATGGTCGAAATTCAGGAATAACTGAGAACCATCCATAAATTTTCCCTCTCGAAACAATGCACAAATTCATTAAATTTTGATAGTTCCATCATTCCAATATAAAACCTGCTCAGCATAACTTAATCTTTTGTTATCAAAATGTGATAATGAAGAAGATATATGCTCTATGTAAAGCAATATATTTGGCACTTGTTCCCTTGATTTATTTTCTCCTCTTCAATAATCATGAAAAAATTGAGTGTGGTTGCATATTAAGATATATATATGTGTGTGTATATATATAGTCATTCCAAGAAACATGATCTCATCAAGTTTCATATGTACCTAATTCAAAAAAAAAAATATTGAAAAAATAACATATAACTAAGAAAAGTAAAAAAAGAATTTATATCAGTAATTAATTCAAAAATAAAATTTTTATAAACTACAAATTATTATCTATAAAAGTTAATGTTATGAAGCTTAGATAATATTTATCTAACCCTACGTTGATATGTATCTCCACCAAATGTAAAAGACCTTTTCTTGAACTTTTAAAGAATAAGGACTCGTACATCTTTTGAGATAAATTTTTCTATAAATGAAAAATATCGAGATAAATTTTTCTATAAATAAAGTTAATGTGGAAGACATTTTGTTCAGGAGCGAAACCAGAACTTAACCCCAGGGGGGCAAAATTTAAAATACAAAAATTTATTGTATCATTTAATTTTAAACTAATATTTTTTGTATCATTTAACTTCCGTTAACAGCTCCACCCATGGTTCTGTTTTGGAGCTAAAGTCTTTAATGGACAATTTTTTGCCGCCACAAACACAACACATAAGCAACATGTGATCTCCAGGAGATGGCGCGATTGCTATTTATGGTGATAGGCTACTTTATGATACATAGTTTTAGTTTAGGGATAAAAGAAAATAAAATATGAGTTTAGAGGTGTTATGCAACTTAAGTAAATAGTTGAAAGGCATTTTAAAGATTTCCCAAATCTATTTAGTCCATACATTGATTAAACGTTACAGTGAATTATGAAATATTTGTATCAAGTTTGAAATAGTCTGTTTTTAGTCTAATTCTTTGTAGAATGTTAAAGTCGTATGATACATTTTATACATTCTTTTTTGCTATATTCTTTTTACCAATTTCGTTTTTCTTCAGATATAGTAGGTCTATTTAGAACATGACTTTCCCACATTTAAACGGGCCAGGAGCTTTTGTATCACTTTGTGCACTACTCTATGAATACCATTTTCCTTTTATAGAGAGTGGCACATAAAGCGGTATAGAAAATCCGATCCCATCTGAACTTAAGAGAAATTCAAGATTTCACAACTTCCTTCATTCTTGGGAGGGGGGAGGGGGTGTGGATGGAGAGGGAGGGTTCAACAAAGAACTGATGTGTTTGGAGTACAAGTGACAAAAATTTGTATAAGGAAACAAGTTGTTGTTCCTCTACACTGCCATTGGCATTATATTTTAAACTCTTAAGAGTGACGAGAACTCTATTGTCTTCATTCAAAATAATACTATCCCCTCTATTAGCGTGAGAAGTGACTTAGATATTTTAGTTATGTAGTATGTAAACTCTGATTAGTTTCAATGATTACTTCATTTGCGATTACTCTAGTGTTAGAATGTTTTTGTTACATTATGTAATTTTATCTTCTTCACTAAAATGTTTTCCTTTATCGTTTATGATGATAATAGATAGGCCCTCCAACACTTCAATTTTCACAAGTTTGCTCCTAGTTATAAATAGTTGAAACTGTTATTGTTTCAAATTTAGACTCTTTTAGTTTAGCATTTTTCTGGGATCGATTTTATGATTCTAACTCGATTGGTAAAACTATATAATCTGAGCAATGCAAACTCAGAGCAATAAAATTACAAAACTCAGAATTGAAAAAAAAATAACATTTGAATTATAAAATCGTGAAATTGGAATCATAAAGCTGTCAAATTAGAACTGGGAACTCAAAAGCCTTAAATTTCAAAAAAAAAAAAAAAATCTAAAATCGAAAAAAAAAATAAAAAATCAAAATTTTGAAATGGGAAACATGACATCACAACCAAAATCAAGAAACAAGAAAATTAGAAATCAAAAACTGATAAAGTGAAATAAGGAAAAAAACATAATAAAAAGACTATCTAGTTAAAACTGGGAAGTCAAAAAAATAGAAATTGCATAAATACGCAAAAATTGAACTTTTAAAATAAAAAATCGAAAATGTAAACTCAAAATTACTTAATATTTTAATCATAAATTCTTAGTTTCATTTTTCATATACAAAAAGTTTTACAAACAATTATTTATATATATAGAAAGTCGTTTCTCCTTGACCATTTTATTTTCCTCTACTCTACTATACCTTCATCACTTGGGTTCTCTTCTCTGTTTCTTCTTTTTCCATTCCCGATAAATAGTTACAAAAATTTTGCAGATCAGGGACAGTCCAAAAACCACTTCAATAATCACCAACAATTTCATTCGGTTCAAGGGTACTCAACACTTCAGCAAAACAAGTCCTCCGATTCTCAGCGTACACATGTCAATCCTAACGATTACTCAGTACTTCCTCTCCTAATTTAGCTTGAGCCTCAACTATAGATTCGACGCCATCCTGAGTTGAGTCGATAATACCTCCCTGTACTCCCATCTCAACTTTTATCTTAGCCGTCTTTTAACTACTTCATGCCAAATCTGCCAAGCCAATTTTGGACTCCATCAAAGTCACAAATCATAGGAATTTGAAGACCTATATCCAGCTTGCTCATGTATAGAAATCCTCTATCCTTCCGCATCAGTATAAAATCATGAGCCATGCGAAGATGAATCCGGTGGTAGAAGCGTGGCCAATAACCCCTGCGATCATCAGTATAGGAAAGGTAATTAGATCGAAAACTAGAACTCGGATCTTCGCAAACATGGGGTATTAGTGGTTGATGTTTATGCCGACCTATTGAAGTTCGTAACCGTTGGAAAAATCATTTCCTCTGACAACAGTAATTAGGGCTGAAAGATCAGTTGCTTGGATCTCTGGCTTTAATTATAATATTAGGGGTTCTTTGTCTTTCTAGTTTGTAGAAAAAGGAAATAATGAAAGGGGAAAGGGGGAAAGAGTTCTAGGAAAGAGAAAATCCCGTTTTTTACCAACTGAGTTGCGGCCCAAATAATCGATCGGTAACTCTTTAATTGTTTTTTTAAAAAGTAACAATTAAGTTACAAGCCGATGGGCGACCGAAAATAACGGTCGGTAATTCAGTAAATTTTTTTTGAAAAATAATTACAGTCAACGATGTATTACCGACCGAAGTTCCGTCACTAAATTAACTTTCATCGGTAAATCATTCACAATTACCAACAGACGTGCGTCCATCGCTAATCGATCGGTATTTTTTTTAAAGTTACCAACTAACGTTGATTCGGTCGGTAACTTTGGTCGGTAAAACCCTGTTTTCTAGTAGTGTCAAACAAATCTTGATCATAGGTAGAACAAGGCTAAATGGGTATAACAAATCTTTCTAATGAGGAGCAGTAACAATAATCCAAGCTAGGACTTTAGACAACAATTTTGACAAGTTTTAAGAACTTAGAGAAATTCACTTGGAAACTGCCCCAAAAAAACCATGATTTTTTGAAATGGTAGGACTACCAATGGAAAGCATCGTCAGTTATCCTCAACATTACTTGCCATCCTTGAATTAGGAATCCTCATCCAACATCTACTACTTCATTACTTCAGATTTCACATCTATTAATTCCTTGCTTGATTTTGAAGTCCAATTTCTAGATCTATATTCTAAGCGGACTTACTGAATGTCACATTCATACTACCTGAGATACCATATACTTTGAGAATATAAGATACCTTAAGATATCACATGTTAACCATGAAATTGGATGAGGGATTACCTGCCTAAACTAAAGAGAGTCTTGAGAATTATTTCGTTCATTATTTTGATGGCTCATAAACATTTTACTTAAAAAAATTTTTAGGGCTTTCTAGGAAGAAGGGAGGATTCCTAATTACAAGAGGGAGAAAATGGCCAAGTTATGAGATAATTCAATTGCTAGCCAAATTAAGCTCACATGCAATCCCGTGTTCTTTTAAGGCCCTTTTCATACCGTGCCAGCATTCTTGTAGGTAAAAAAAAATAACAATTATTGCAGCAAGATATATAACAATGCACAAATTAACAACTGTGTGGAGAAGGAATAACCTCTGTATTGAGGGAAGAGAGTAGAAAAAAGTTCTGACTTCAAGGATTTTAGCCTCGTTCCATGCAGGATCAAATTTTTCAATCTTCCAATGGTCAATGCTCTTGTCATCCCATGGCTTGGACTTGTGTGCTTATTTTTATTTCTCGTCACCTTTGGCTTTTGCTCCTCCCTCTTGACTTCCAAAATTGTTATTTCCATCTACACCACGTCTTGGCTAACACACTCTTAGTTCTTCTGGCTGCTCAATTTAGGAAAATGGTTTTACAATCTTTTCATGAGGAAAATTTCAACAAAAAGATTTAAATAATCTTGTTTACAAAGCAACGATAACTGACAAGAACAAGAATTGAAAAAGACAGGAAAAACAAAAAACTTGAGAAAAGCTTATGAAGAATAAATATATACTTTGTAAAATTTGAAGAGAACGGAATATGTACAAATCAGTTTAAACTACACACAAAAAGTTAGTTGCCTTTTTTCAACAACTTTGACTGTTTAGTCTCAAACTTCATGATATACCAATCATTTTTCTGCTCGAGCTTCGACCAAATGATGGTGGCTGTTCTTTGGCAGTTGTATTGTCCATAGAAACTGGAGTTTTTACCCTCATTAAGTTTCTTTTTAAAGTGTATCACTAAAATAGGTAGATTTTTTTCTTTTTCCTACTTTAGACATATTGCATATGGCATATGCGATATTCAAGGTTATACCCCATATTCCATATGCAAAATATCATTAAACAAGGATTAAATATTTAGGTCGATATCATATTTGGTATATGCGATATCAACTACCTATTTTATTTTTTTAAGGGAAAACAAAATAATGAAATTTTTTTTTTGTTTTCTATCACTTATATTTTTCCTATTTTTTGAGTAAGAAAGACAAAGTATTTAATGTTTTGTGTCACTTTGTGTATATTTTTTGCAAAAAAAAAAAAAAAAAAGAGACACACACACGAAAGTGACACAAAACATTAAATACTTTGCCTTCCTTTTTCACAAATTAGAAAAAAATAAGTGATAGAAACAAAAAAAATTTTCATTCCTTTTATTAAGTATAAAAAAATAAAATAGGTGGCAGATATTGCATATGCCAAATACGATATCTACCTAAATAATTTTCATCATGTTTTATTTACTACCAAATAATAGGCGGGTTTAATAATGCAAATTTCATCCTACTTTAATGATATCGCATACGCCATATTCGAAATGTCTAAAGTAGAAAAGAAAAAAAAACTACCTGTTTTAGTACCATTCTTTAAAAAGACACTTAAAGAGGGCTAAAATCCAAGAAACGAAAAAGTTGGTAGACTGAGCAGTAGTGCACAAGAACCCTAGACAATTCATAAGAGTTATTATTCTTTGCTTACATATCCTTGAAGTATTTATTTGTTACATATCAGTTCATATATTTTCTCTTTGGTCATATTTCATACTTTATACACCTCTATCCCCCTCTTTTTCAAAAAATGGTTCTATTTCAATTCTCACATTTATTAAGAAAATTAGGTACACTAATAAATTTTATTTTGATTTGACTATTATACCCTTCTTTAATATTAAATAAATTTTACTTTTTATCTTGAAACTATAAATATAAGTAGTAGAATGGTGTATTTAATTAATATTTCTCGAGAAGTGTAGATTTTTAGTAACTAAGAGTAGAGTGTTAAAGGGCATAAAAAGAAGTTAAGAAATTAACTATTATTCATAAAAGGAAATAATTCTATAATTTTGGATAGATAAAAAAGAAAAGTGAGACCACCTTTTTGTGATGAAGGGAGTATTGTTTAAAAAATGACACAATTTTACATGTTTTTTTCTTGTATGAAATAAATTGCCATTTCAATTAATTTTTTTCCCTCATTACTTCTTCAAGTCTTGAAGCGAGCGAGACAGGTTGTGGCAAGGTTAGTTTTGAGCAAGTATTATGGTCCACTAAGGGAGATAAAAAAAAAAAGAAAATTGCCATCGCATATTTGGAGAAGTGTGGCTTTTTGGAGTAGAGATTTTGAGGTAGGGGCTGGTGATCAACAGCAAACGAATTTGGGGATCGATAACCAAAGTATATTGACTAATTATTGGTAAGGCGCTTCAGCATCAAAATTTAATATGAAGGAGGCTTATTATTTGGAGGAAGGTTTGGTCTCAGGCTCTAGACGACTGTATCATCTTGCATGGTTAAGAATTTGGAAGTTACGTAGGCCGCAAAGATTAAATTTGGCTCTTTGGCAAGCACGGGAAGATGTTTTTTCTAATGCCTCTTTGTTATTTCTACGGCATGCATTGTATAGTCTAATGTGTCCTATATGCTGTGCAGCATTGGAAATTGGGATACATTCCTTGAGAGATTGTCCATGGGTCCAATGAAGTTTGGATTGTTAGTGATACAACGATCCTATTAGTTAAGATTTTTTCGAAGCTTAAATATTATAGACTAGGTTGATCAGAATCTCATGAAAGTGGTTGTTGGCTTGGATTGAGAATTCGAATGGAAATATGTGTTCAGGGAGGTGTTATTGCTTATTTGGTTTTGGAGGAGTGCTCGGGCTTTTGGTATTGGCAAGGTTATTCCTAGTGCACCTCAATTAGTGGTAGAAATTTTTAAAGGAGTACATGAATGGAAGATCACTTAGGAATATAAGTTGGTACATAAGTTGAAATCCAATTTAGAGGGTGATACTTGTTTTTAAAGATTAGATGTCTTTAAGTTCTATCTTATGTATTTATTTACTCATGTAAATGGCATGGTTTATGGTTTTAATATAACACAAGTACTATTTTCGCTAAAAAAAAAAAAACAAAGAGGCTTCAAATTTATATTTTAAGAAAATGTATAATGATAAAAGGTTCATTAAATAATGTTTTCACAATGTGACAAGTAAAAAGTTTGAAAACAAACAACTATTAGTGAAATATAAAATATGTTAAGTAAAGAAACATATTATGTTGTTCTATTTTTCAACCTCATTCATATAATGCATATCAGTAATACTATACAGAATGGCGACTTTTTTCTTTTCAGGTTTGTACGCTGTAAGAGTTGTTATCACACCTTCTAGAAAAAAGAGTTATTATCACGAATCAGAGCCTTTTTTTTTGTACTGAATAAAAAGAAAGTTCTAGTGATGTCGACCAATAAGTCTAGATAATGACCATTTGATTTCACTAAGGAAGAATTATAAGTCTAGTCAAGAAACTCTTTGGAGCAAGAGGGTAAAATAAGAATGAAATAACATTTGTTAGTCAAGGGATTATTCTTAACTTATGGTGCTAATTTTTCTTATCTGATGTGTATATGATGTTTCACACACATACACACACTGTGCAACAAGCTATGTAGGTTGGCAGAACTTAATAGGAAAAAATATTTTTCTAACATTAGACGAAAAAAATCGCATTTTTTAAAAAAGAGTACTACAATTTCATAGAACCTTGAAATTAGATTAAAAAAATGACAGTTCCTAAAAAGGAGCCTTTTGGGGATATAAATTTTTTGAGATATATACGTTAACTATTGAGAAAGCTTAATTTCGTCAAATTAGATTCCTTAAATAGAAATTGTATTTCATTTGTAGTTTATCATACGTAAACATTGAATTTACCATATCTACAAATTGACGATTTTTTTATATTTAGAAATCATTCTATTAAGGAGTATATGGTGCACTTGTTTGATGAATTATACAATTATCTTACTAAAAGAATTGAAATTTCAATCGGAAACTATTCACCCCTAGAACCACTTTTTGGACTTTTCACCTTTTTTTCTATTTAATTTTCAACCAAGACTTTAATAAATTTTAAATATTTGAAATACTTGATCTTTTGTTTTCATCAAATGAACATGTATAAATATTGAATGATAATCAATGGAAGAAATATAATATCTATTTCTTCCTCCGGTAGTTTGAGAAATCAATTCACACATATCATAATGATAATTTCAAGTGTTTCAGAAGTTCCTTCATTTCTTGGAAAATGGTTCTTTGTCATTTTTTCTTGTATGAAAATGTTCCATTTCCAAACTTTTAATTTCGACAAGTCAGTTCAAAAGTCTTAAACTTAACATGTGATAAACAAGCATACCCTAAATCAAAAGGAAACTCAACAATATAAGCAGAAACTTTACTTTTATTGATGTTAAGCTTAAAGATGCCAACGTAGGTATAATCATGTTCAACAAACACACCATTCTTGATTAAATAATTTTTCCTGCCTCTGTTAATGTTTTCAGGCTGTTCTTAAGAAAATTCGTAGAAAAAAATTCTTCTTTATTTCTTCAACGTGTAAAATATTTTTATGAGAGTTAACTTCTATTCAGGAGTAAATTTCAGTTCTACATTTCTATTTCTAAGAATGTTTGCCTTGTTATGATTCCCATGAGGATGTATTCCTCTTTATTTGCAATTACACAATCCTTAAACAATGTTTTCTCTTTGCAAACGTGAACTATGGCTCTAGAATCATACAACCAATCATAAGAACTCTAAATTGTTGCTAAGTTATATTATATCGCAATGCCAATGTTGAGTGCAAAAAGCCTTGCCAAAATTTTGGAAACATTTCAACAATGTAACATTCTCTGGTTCAACATTAGTCTTAGCTAAGAACTTCTTGTAAAACATGAAAAACCTGTATTGTTTCTTAAAATGATCTTTCTTTCTGATGTAAAAATTGCTACGGAAGAGTTTATGACCAATTGGCAGAAGAAGAAAAGAAGAATGAAAAAACAGTGAAGAACACGGGCATCAACATGATCAGTAACACGGTTATTGCTGAACGTGTTAGTGATCGTGTTCTCTTCTGTTTTGGACATTTTATTTAATTTTTTTCAGCTTTTAACTATTTGTTTATTTTATTAGTTATGGGCACTTTTATCTTTTACTTATTTGGGTCATTAGAGCTTTGGCTATACTATAAATAGCCACCTCTTCATTGTTGAGGGGGATCATGATTTACATTCGATTACAGACTTTTTTTGTTCCAAATTTAAGGATTCTCACTTGGAAATCCTTGCTGAACATTTTACACTGCGTTACTTTCTATATAAACACATTTGTTCATTTAAGAAAGAAGCTTGGAGTTTCAGAAGAAGCACGTTAAGGGGGAATATGTTAGAATAATTAATGTGCAGCCACTTAGGATAATGTGAACTCACTCAAGTATTTGAATAGTTCAAGTCACAGTTGTCATCTAGAAATATGAAAAGTCTCTCTAGTTTCAAGAAGTTATTAGTCAAGTTTATTTTTCCTGAGAGTTTTGCATTGGTTTATACAATTTTCCTATCTATAAATTCTTTTATGATGCATTGTATTTTTAAGAGAGCTCAAGTAACAATACTATATTTTCTCTCTTCATAATATTTTCTTTAGTCTTCGTCAACAACACCAACACCGGTAGTCCTCAAAGATCTTTATTTGCTTCCCCTTTATGTTATTGCGAAAAATAGGAAAGCAACAGCTTGGTAACATCTTGAATTTTTTTTGCTTTTGTTGCTTAACTTAGATTTGTGAAACGCATTACCAAAAACATTACGAGGAATAGAAGTTAACATTATAATGTGAACATATAAAGTCATTGGTCTTAAATAAAACTAAATGGTTTCTCTTATCATTATAGTAAACTAGGTTTTTATTTTTCCAATTAATTAATTCTCAAATTAATCTCACCGAATTTAACTTAACAATGTCTGTAACAAATGGCTGCTTAACAGTGTTAGGGGCTCTTCGATGGAAATGCTTGGACTCAAGAGTCTTTCGCTAATCTCTTCTAAAAAACTATTCCATCTACTTCTTTCGATCCAATCCATCAATGAAGAACTACGACTACTATTCTTTGAGATAATGAAAAATCAAGAAATTCAGTTATTATGAACTCTTTATTTTAAGAAAATTCTTCTCCAGATACATAAACTAGAACAACTCTTCGGAAAAAATTGAGTTCCGTAGCTTTCAAAGGTTTTCACCATAAATGGATAGATCCCTGGCCTGTATTGAAATATTTTGATAGAGACCTTGTACTCTATGTTCGATTCTTGATGAAGAGTGTTTAGTTAATTTTTTTTTTTTTTGCATTTTCCATGCCCACAATAATTCTCCAAATTTTCATAATTATTGTACGGAATTTGTATATCCAACAAAAAATAAAGTATGTTACTTTCCGTCAGTGAATATATCATGTTTCACATGAACCCTATTCATAGTTCTATTTATTTTGTAATTTCCGACACTAAGATGGCAAAACTAAAAAGAAACAAAAAACTGCGATTAAACAAAAAAGGCGTTATTATGAGGAGAATATAACAACTTTAAATGAAAAATAAAATACTAATTATTAACCATAAATTAAAGGATTTCACAAATGTAAGACAATGTTTACCAGTACTGAAGCATTAAAAGAGACAACATAAACAAAAATTCATATATGCAGGATATTACAATCGAAAACTAATATCCAATACACTTCAAAAAGCTTATAATCTCTTGAACTATACGCGCTGAGAATTTGAAATCTTTGGATTTTCTCTCTAAAAGTTTCCTCTCCCTTAAGAGCCTGCTTGAGAGGCAAAAAATTTGGAGTATACACAGTTAAATGAACTAACATACGAGGAATACTCTCAAATCCTGGAATAGCAAGTACTTCAAAAGTTTTCTCCCTTAGGTTATGCCAGATTAGGTGAGGAATGCTATCGAAGATTGCTAGAACCTCTCCATCACTCCATGAAGCAAGTGGTAGATGCAAATGCAGAGCACTGCTTATTGAAAGAATCCAGCTTTCCAAAACAAAGTTTCTAGTCCACGACCCCACATTACCATATTCATTCAGCATCCAAATATCCAACATATATTGTGATCTTGAGCAATCATATACACATAGATTCCCCTTTATTTCACTAATGCTCAAACATGCTGCAATGGATATTGCATTTCCTGGGGGTAGTGGGATTGACCTAAATCTTTCTTCGGCAATATTAAATGCACATATGCTATTTATCAAGACCGATATGTTTGGGGAAAAATCAACTAAAGATTCATGGTCCACAAGCCAGTGAAATGCTCCATTCAAGATGGAGGCAGTGTCATATATACCACACTCAACAAAATTATTGAGTACGAATTCTCTCTATTTGGTATCGACCCCAATAGTAAAAATTTGACAGTGCTCCCTCAATTCCTTATTTGGATGTTGCCAAGTCTCAACATCAAGTACCTTATAGCTTTTAGAAAAGCCAAAAACTAGACGCTCAACAAAGTGCTCTTTTTCTTGAATTAATTTTGGGGATACAAATATATTCCCCCGTAATTGGATTGCTTATGTAAGGGAATAAACTTGGAGTAATATTTTGAATCAAATAAAGCAACTCATTGCAACATCCCTTGATTGACAAACATTTTTTCATTCGAATGTCAAGCATTTTGATTGAAAGAGATTCTTTACTAGACCTATAATTCTTTCTTAGTGAAATCAAATAATCTTTACCTAGGTTGTTTCCACTTGTCAAATTACGAAATAGTAAATTAATGTAAAGTGGATTTTTAAGGTAAAGGTTACAAAAATGTAATTGAGAAAGGAGGTCATACCATTCCTTGCAAACAACTTTGCAGCAGATGATGGATGCTACTGGAAGGAGAAGAAAAATCTTAATCAAAGTACACTCGTCTAGATTTAGAATTGTTGTTCCATAGTGCCTCATCTCTTGTGTCTCCTCTTTGGCTAAGTTCTTCATTTTGCTGGAGTCTTTTCTAGAATGTCCTTGGCTTAAATCCTGCATTTCTTTAAGGATAAATGAATGGGAGAAATGACGGATCAAAGAAATTTCTGCGTTTACTAATGTTATTATTAAAAGGAATGAATAGAACTCGTTATAATTTCTTGGTAAATATTGTAAAAGGTAATAAATGCATTGCTCTCTCTCTCTCCTCTCTCTCACAAACTGTAAACAATTTCTGTTTAAAAACGAACTAAAACAAAGTCAAATTTATCAATAAAGTTTATGTTATTGTATAACTACCAGTCTAAAGATGTGTTTATTAAAATAACATCTAGATGCTTAATTAGTTAACTTCTGATCAAATTCTTACTCAAATTTTGTTAGATTATTTCCATTTCAAATATGTTTTTAGAGGAAATTAAGTTGTAACAATAGTTAATAAGTCCTACTCACCACATTAATGCAACCAAAGACTTAAAATAATTTTTCAAACTGGCATGTTTCGAATATGCTTTTAAGAATGCCATGTAATTGTTGTACTCCAAAAAAAACCAAATTTTCCTACATCCAATGTTTCAAAAATTTTAATTATTTCACTCTTTTTCCCTTTTGATGAAAAACTTTGAAATACGTATTTTCATCGTGTTAAGGATGCTATCTAATTTTATTCAAAAACTCTTTCATCCTCCAAGCTTAAAGAACTTCTATTGTACATAAATTGAATCGAAGATTACTAACCAGGGATGTTTCTAAGAGATTATTACGATAATTTCAGTAACGTTGCTTATGTACTTTGTGCGGTACCTTAGATAGATATGATATTGAAACTTTACTCAATTAATAGATCCCAACTCCATATAATTTCTCTTATATAATATTTAAATATTTAAATTCTAGAAACAGTGTAGCTTTGTTTCCATCCTCAGAGTGTATTCTTTTAGAAATTGGTTCAGTATAAAATATAAAATTTAAAATAATTAAATTGAATTTAGTAGTTGTCTTTGCTTGAAAGGTAATTTGATAGCTTGTCCTTAAAGATAGAGAATTTTTGTTGTTTTGAAAATAAAATTAAAGGAAAAAAATTCAAAGAAGTTAATTAGCACAAACATGTCATAAAATAGTACGGCGTCATTTGTTGAGAATATATATATATATGTAGTATAAAACAAACTACCTTTAGAAAACAAAGAGAAATTTATCGATAAGATTTACGTTAGTATATAACTAATAATACAAAGATGTGTTTATTAAAATGATATCTACATGCTTAATCAGTTGACTCCTTATCAAAATCTACTTAAATTTACTGAGATTATTTCCATTTACGTTATTTACTTTGAGGAAATTCAATTGTATCAATAGTTAATATGTCCTAGTCATCTTATAAACGCCATCAAAGACTTAAAATAATTCGTTTAAAACTGTCATTTTAGAATATACTTTTAAGAATACCATATAATTGTTGTACAAAAAGAAAATTTTCCGTATCCAACATTTGAAAAACTCTCATTATTTCATTCTTTGTTCCCTTTTGACGACAAGTATAGAAATAATTATTTTTATCGTGATAAGGATGTTATCTAATTCTACTAAAAAACTCTTTCGTCTTGCGAACTTAAGGAACTTTTGTCGTACATGAATTGAATCTAGGCTAGCAATCTAGTATTATTTCTAAAGGATTACTACTGAAGTTTCGAAGACATTGCCAATGTGTGTATCTTAAATAGATATGATATTGAAACTTTACTCAATTGATAGCTTCTAAAATCTTATAATTTCTCTTATGTGATATTTTCATTTTAATTAAATATTTAAATTCTTGAAATAGTGTATTTCTGGTTTTGTCCTTAAAGATTATTCTTTTGGTAGTTGGTTGCGTATAATATACAATACATTCAATTACATTTGGTAACTGACTTCTACACGGAAAGGAAATTTTATAGCTTATCTTTAAAGATAGAGAATTTCTATCATTTTGATTAATAATATTAAAGGTAAATTTTCGAAGAGGCTAATTAGCACAAACATGATATAAAGTACAATGTTATTTTTCGAGAATATTTATAAATAAATATATATAGATATAGTTTAAAAAAACTACCTTTAGAAAACAAAGTGAAAATTATCAATAGTTTACATTTTTATATAACTAACAATGTAAAGATGTGTTTATTTAAATATCATCTCGATGCTTAATCATTTGACTTCTTATATAAATCCTACTCAAATTTTATGAGATTATTTCCATTTCAAATATCTACTTTGAATAAGAATTAAGTTGTGTCAATAGTTAATATGTCCGACTCATCTCATTAATGCCACTAAAGACTTAAACCAAAATTTTGAAACTGTCTGTTTTAGATATACTTTTAAGAATGCCATGTAATTTTTGTACCCTTAAAAAAAATTAATTTTTCCCGTGTCTAATGTTCCAAAATTTTTCAATTTTTAATTATTTTTCTGTTTTGACAACAAACTTAGAAATGAGTATTCTCATCATCGGGTTAAGGATAGTTTTATTATTATATTAAAAAACTCTTTCATCCTCCAAGCTTAAAATTGTACACAGATTTAATCTAAGCTTACGATCCAGTGGTGTTACTAAAATATTACTCCAGAAATTTCAGTGACATTACTTATGTATAATGAGCGTATCCTAAATAAATATGATACTTAATGTTACTCTATTGATCAATCCCAACACCATGGAACTGCTCAAATATAATATTTTCATTTTCTTTAAATATTTAACTTTTAGAAACAGTGTAGGTTTGGTGCAATCTTGAGATAGTATTTTTTTTGGTAGCAGATTGAGTATAATATAAAATATACAATACATTAAATAATTGTCTTTCTCACGAAAAGGTAATTTTACAGCTTGTATTTAAAGATCAAACATTTCTATCATTTTAAAAAACAAAATTAAAGGTAGAAATTCGAAGAAGTTAGTTAGAACTAATATCCCATAAAACACTATGACATAATATGTTGACAAAATATATATATATATTTCTAGTCTTTCTGAATAGTCATAATGTTCATTTAAATAAATTAAGTTAAGATCCAATTCAAAGTTGCAAAGTAAAAATCATGGCAGAAAATATTGATTATATATTATATGAAATATGGTTGAAATTCAGGAATAACAGAGAAGCATCCATAATTTTTCCCTTATAATCTATGCACAAATTCATTCAATTTCGATAGTTCCACCATTGCAATATAGAACCTGCTCAGTATAACCTGCAATATATGAAAACGAAGAAGATATATGCTATATGTAAAGCAATATATGTAGCACTTGTTGACTTGATTTATTTTCCTCTTCAATAATCGTGAAAAAATTAAGTGTGGTTGCATATTAAGATATATATATATAGTCATTCCAAGAAACATGATCTCATCAAGTTTCATGTATACCTAATTCAAAAAAAATATTGAAAAAATAACATATAACTAAGAAAAGAAAAAAGTAATTAGTCTTTTTTTTTGTATCATTTTATTATAAACTAATACTTTTTGTATTATATAACTCTATTTTTATTTATTTCGGGGGCCAATTATAGAAAAATATACTAAATTTATACTAAATATGTATAATTTTATACCACATATAAAGAATAAAAAAATTGAAGGAGGCCGGGCTTACTAGCTCCGCCCATGGTTCTGTTTTGGAGCTAAAGTCTTTCATGGATGATTTTTCCCTCCACAAACACAACATATAAGCAACATGTGATCTCCAGGAGATGGCACCATTGATATATATGGTGATAGGCTACTTTATGATACATATTTTTTGTTTAGGGATAAAAATAAATAAAATTGAGTTTAGAGGCATTGTGCAACTTCAGTAATTATTTGAAAGGCATTTTAAAGAATTTTCCAAATCTATTTAGTCCATACATTGATTTAAATTAATAGTTAATTATAAAATATTTGTATCAAGTTTGAAATAGTCTATTTAGTCTATATTCTTTGAACAATGTTAAAGTTGTATAACACATCTTATACATTTTTTTCTGCTATATTCGTTTTGTACAAAGTTTTTTTCTTGAGATATAGCAGGTCTATTTACAGCATGACTTTCCCACCTCTAATTGGGCCAGGAGTTTCTGTATTACTTTGTGTACTACTCTATAAGTACTATTTTTCTTTTACAGAGTGCTACACAAAGTGGTACAGATAGTCTAACCCCATCTAAACATAAGAGAAATTCAAGATTTGACAACTTCCTTCATTCTGGAGCAGAGGGGGTAGGAGGGTTCAACAAAGAATAGATGTGTTTCGAGTACAAGTGACAAAACTTGTGTAAGTAAAAAGCTAGTTGTTTTTCTATAATGCCATGCATTGTATTTTAAACTCCTAGAGTGACGAGCACTCTAGTGGTCTTCTTTCAAAACAATACTGTCTCCTGTATTAGCATGAGCATCGACTTAGATATTTTAGTTATGTAGTACGTAATCTCTGATTAGTGTCTCGATACATATACTTCAGTAATTACTCCATTTGCGATTACTCTAGTGGTAGAATGTTTTGTAACATTATGTAATTTTTATCTTCTTCACTACAATGTTTTCCTTTATGTCTTATGACAATAATAGATAGGCCCTCCTACAGTTAAAGGTTCACAATTCTGCTCCTAGTTATAAATAGTTCATACCCTTATTGTTTTGGTTTTAGACTCTTTCAGTTTAGCGTTTTTTTGGGATCGATTTTACGATGCTAAATCGATTGGCAAAAATATATAATCAGAACAATGCAAACTAAGAACAATAATACAAAAATGAGAGTAAAAAAAAAAATAGAATTATAAAATCGTGAAATCAGAATCATAAAAACTGCGAAATTGGAACTGTGAACTCAAAAGCCTTAAATTTCAATGTAAAAAAAAAAAAAAAAGAATCGAAGAAACCAGAAAAAATCGAAATTGTAAAATTGTGAAACAGGAAACATGACATCACAACCAAAACCGCGAAATAAGAAAATTGTAAATCCAAAACCGAGTGAGTAAAATAAGGAAAATAACATAATAAAAATACCGTCAAGTTAAAACTGCAAAGTAAAAAAACTAGACACTGCATTAATTGTAAAAATTGAAATTACAAAATCGTGAAAGAAATCTTAAAATAAAAAATCAGAAATGTAAATTCAAAATTATTTAATATTTTAGTCATAAATTTTTAGTTTCATTTTTCATATACAAAAAGTTTTAGAAACAATTATTTATATATAGCCATTTCCCCTTGACCTTTTTATGTTCTTCTGCTCTACTATGCCTTCTTCACTTGGGTTCTCTCTTTTTCCATTCTAGATAAATGGTTATAAAAATTTCACAGATCAGAGATAGCCTTAAAAACACTTCAATAATCACTAACAGTTTCATTCAATTCAAGGGTACTCAACACCTCATCAAACAAAGCCCTCTGATTCCCAACGTACACTTGTCCATCCCAACGCCTACTCACTACTTCCTATCCTAATTTAGCTTGAGCCTCAACTATAGATTTGACGCCATCTTAAGTTGACTCGATAATATCTCCCTGTACTGCCATCTCAACTTTTATCTTAGCCGCTTCGTAAAAACTTCATGCCAAATCTTAGCCAAGCCAATTTCGGACTCCGTCAAAGCCACAAATCATAGGAATTTGAAGACCTATATCCCGCTCTCTCATGTATAGAAATCCTCTATCCTTCTGCATCAGTATATAATCAAGAGCCATGCAAAGACGAATCTGGTGGTAGAAGCATGGCCGATTACCCTTGCGATCATTGGCACAGGAAAGGTAATTAGATCGAAAACTAGAACTCAAATCTTCGCGAACATGAGGTATTAGTGGATGATGTTTATTCCGGCCTATTGGAGTTCGTAACTGTTGGAAAAATCATTTCCTCCGACAACGGTAATTAGGGCTAAAAGACCAGTTGCTTGGATGTCTAGCTTTAATTATAATATTAAGGGTCCCTCGTCTTTCTAGTTTATGGAAAAAGGAAATAATGAAAGGGGAAAGGGGGAAGGAGTTTTAGGAAAGAGAAAATCCTGTTTTTACCGACTGAGTGATTGTCCGAATAATTAGTCGATAACTTTGTAATTATTTTTATTTTAAAAATAACAATTAAGTTACAAGCCGATGGGTGACCGAAAATATCGATCGGTAACTGAGTCAATTTTTTTTGAAAAATAATTATAATGAACGACGGATTACTGACCGAACTTCCATCACTAAATTAACTTTCCTCGATAAATTAAAAAATCGGTCGGTAAATCTTTCACAATTACCAACAGATGTGCGTCGGTCGCTAATCGATCGGTATTTTTTTTTAAAGTTACTAACCAACATTGAATTGGTTGGTAAAACCCTATTTTCTATTAGTGTCAAACTGTCATGGATCCCTCAACTTGATCATAGGTAGAACAAGGCTAAATGGGTAAAGCAATTCATTCTAATGAGGAGAAGATAGCAAAAATCCAAGCTAGGACTTTAGACAACAATTTTGACAAGTTTTAAGAACTTTGTGAAATTAACTTGGAAACTGCCCCAAAAAAACCATGATTTTTTGAAATGGTAGGACTACCAAGGGAAAGCATCTTAAGTTATCCTCGACATTACTTGCCATCCTTGAATTAGGAATTCTCAACCAGCATCTACTGCTTCATTGCTTCATATTCTACATATGTTAATTCCTTGCTTGATTTTGAAGTCCAATTTGTTGATCATATAAGCGGACTTACTGAATGTCATGTTCATACTACTTGAGATACCATATACTTTGCGAATATAAGATTCTTTAAGTTATCACTTATTAACCATGAAATTAGATGAGGTATTACCTACCTAAACTAAAGAGAATCTTGAGTACTATTTCGTTCACTATTTTCATGGTTCATAAACATTTTTCTTAAAAATTTTTTTAGGGCTTTCTAGGATGAAGGAATGATTCCTAACTTTATGTTTAAAATCTTTTTAGCAATCAGAAGAATTTAGAAGAGGGAGAAAGTGACCAAATTAAGAGACAAATTCAATTGCTAACCAAATTAAGCACACAAGCATTCCCGTGTTCTTTCAAGGCCTTTTTCATATTAGGGCAGCATTTTTGTAGGTAATTTTCTCCAAACAATCAAACAAAAAATAAACAATTATTGCAACAAGATATATAATAATACACAAATTAACAACTGAGTGGGGAAGGAATAACCTCTGTATTGAGGGAAGAGAGTAGAAAAAGTGCTAACTTCAAGCCTTTCAGCCTTGTTCCATGACGGATGCAACTTCTTCCAATGATCAATGCTCTAGTCATCCCACGACTTGTGCTTGTCGTGCTTATTCTTATGCTTCGTCACCTCTAGCTTTTGCTCCTCCCTTTTGACTTCCAAATTTTTCGTTTCCACTTCTTGGCTAAAACACTCTCAGTTCGTCTGGTTGATCAATTTCGGAAAATGGTTGTACAATGTTTTCACAAGGAAAATTGCAACAAAAAGATTTAAACAATCTTGTTTACAAAGCAACAATAACCAACAGGAACAAGAATCGAAAAAGACATGAAAAACAAAAAACTTGAGAAAAGAACGGAATACGTATAAAACAGTTTAAATTACAAAAAAAAAATTAATTGCCTTTTTTGAGTAACATTGACTGTTTAATATCAAACTTCTTGATACACCAATCATTTTTCTTCTCGAGCTTCAACCAAACGATGGTCGCTGTTCTCTGGTTGTTGTATTGTCCGTAGAAACCGGAATTTTTACCCTCATTGAGTGTCTTTTTAAAGACTAGCACTAAAATAGGTAGATTTTTTTCTCTTTCCTACTTAGGCATATCACATATGGCATACGCAATATTCAAGGTAATATCGCATATGCCTATGCAATATTATTAAACCAAGATTAATAAACTATTTAGGTAGATATCGCTTTTAGCAAATGCGATATCAACCACTTATTTTATTTTTTTAAGGAAAAACAAAATAATGAAATATGTTTTTTTGTTTTCTATCACTTATATTTTTCCTATTTTGTGAAAAAGAAAGAGAAATTATTTAATGTTTTGTGTCACTTTGTGTTTATTTTTGTATTTTCTATCTTCAAACGAACTTTTTTTTTATGCTTGCTTTTTGTGACATAGAGAACGAATAAACGAAAAAATAATATAATTACAATTTCATTTTAAGATAAAAAATGCAAAAAAAAAAAAAAAAAACACACACACACACACACAAGTAAAAGTGACAGAAGACGTTAAATACTTTGTGTTCCTTTTTAACAAATTAGAAAAAATACAAGTGATAGAAAACAAAAACATAATTTCATTCTTTTTATTTTGTATTAAAAAATAAAATAGGTGGCAGATATTGCATATGCGAAATGTGATATCTGCTTAAATTATTTTCACCATGTTTTATTTACTAACAAATCAATAGGCGGGTTTAATAACGCAAATTTAATCCTACTTTAATGATATCACATATGCCATATGTGATGTTGCCTTGGATATCCCATATCACATATGCGATATGCCTAAAGTAGGAAAGGAAAAAACACTACCTGTTTTAGTACCATTCTTTAAAAGAGACTTAGAAAGGGAAAAAATCCCAGAAACAGAGACGCTGTAAAATGAGACG
The DNA here is from genome assembly GCA_028651295.1 of Catharanthus roseus. Classification (NCBI taxonomy): domain Eukaryota; kingdom Viridiplantae; phylum Streptophyta; class Magnoliopsida; order Gentianales; family Apocynaceae; genus Catharanthus; species Catharanthus roseus. Next base: position 3,138,120 of record JAPQWS010000107.1, on the reverse strand, counting down.
CAGTCCACTAATTCATAAGAGTTTTTATTTCTTGCTTACATACCCTTAAGTATTTATTTGTAACATATCAGTTAATATATTTTCTCTTTGGTCGTATTTCATACTTTATAAAACTCTGTCCCCCAAAATGATTCTATTTCAATTCTCACATTGATTAAGAAAATTAGGAACACTAATAATCTTTATTTTGGTTTGTCTATTATACCCTTCTTTAATATTAAATAAATTGGACCTTTTATCTTGAAACTACAAATATAAGTAGTAGAATGGTGTATTTCATTAATATTTCTCGAGAATTGTAGATTTTTAGTAATTAAGAGTAGAGTGTTAAGGGGCACAAAAAGAAGTTAGGAAATTAACTATCATTCATAAAAGAAAATAATACTATGATTTTGGATGGATGAAAAAGAAAAGTGAGACTACCTTTTGTGATGAAGGGAGTAATGTTTAAAAAGTACACAATTTTACATGTTTGTTTTTTTATGAATTAAAGTGCCATTTGAATTAATTCTTTTCCCTCATTACTTCTTCAAGTCTTAAAGCGAGCGAGACAGGTTCTGCGCAAGGTTACTTTTGAGCAAGTATAATAGTCCACTAAGGGATATATAAGAAGGAAAATTAGTGTCTCATATTTGGAGAAGTGTGGTTTTTTGAGGATAGATTTTGAGATATGGGGCTGTTGATCAAAGTATATTGAGTAATTATTGGTAGGGGCCTTTAATTATCGAAATTTAATATGAAGGAGGCTTATTGTTTAGAGGAAGGTTTGGTTTCAGGCCCTAGACAACTGCATCATTATGCTTGGTTAGGAATTTGGAAGTTACATGGACCGAAATAATTAAATTTGGCTCTTTGGCAAGCACGGGCAGACATTTTTCCTAATGCTTCTTTGATATTTTTGTGGCATGCCGTGGGTAGTTTAATGTGTCTTATTTGCTGTGCAGCAGTAGAATTTAGGATACATTCCTTGAGAGACTGTCCATGGGTCCAAAAAGTTTGGAAGTTAGTTGTACAACCATCCTATTACTCAAGATTTTTCAAAGCCTAAATATTATAGATTAGACTGATTAGAATCTGATGAAAGATGTTGTTGGCTTGGATGGAGAATTCGAATGGAAATATGTGTTCATGGAGGGGTTACTGTTTATTTGTTTTGGAGGAATGCTCAGGCTTTTGGTATTGGAAAGGTTATTCTTAGTGCACCTCAATTAGTGGTATAAATTGTTTAAAAAGTACAAGAGTGGAAGATCACTTAGGAATATAAGTTATTACATAAGTTGCAACCCAACTTAGGGGGTGATACTCGTTTTTAAATATTAGAGATCTTTGAGTTCTATCTTATGTATTTATTTACTCATGTAAATGGCGTGGTTTATGGTTTTAATATAATACAAGTACTGTTTTCACTAAAAAAAAAAGAGAGGCTACAAATTTATTTTTTACGAAAATGTATAATGATAAAAGGTTCATTAAATATTGTTTCACAATGTGACAAATAAAAAGTTTGAAAAATGTAAGAAGACATATTATGTAGTCCGAGTTTTCAACTTCATATAATACATATCAATGATGCTACTCTTTAGAATGACAACTATTTTCTTTTACGGGTTTGCAGGCCGTAAGAGTTATCACGCCTTTCCAAAAAAAGAGTCATTATCACGAATCAGAGCCTTTTTTTTTAGTAAATAAAAAAGAAAGTTCTATTGGTGTCAACCAATAAGTCTAGATAATGACCATCTGATTTCACTAAGGAAGAATTATAAGTCTAGTCAAGAACATCTTTCGAGCAAGAGGGTAAAATTAGAATGAAAGAACATTTGTCAATCAAGGGATTATCCTAGCAACTTATGGTGCTAGTTTTTCTTGTGTGATGTGTCTATGATGTTTCACACACACTGTGCAACAAGCTATGCGAGTTGACAGAACTTAAAAAGGAAAAAATAATTTTTCTAACATTAGACGAAAAAATCGCATTTTTTTAAAAGAGTACTACAATTTCATCCTTGAAAGTAGATTCACAAAATCACACTTCTTGAAAATTTTAGTGAGTCTTTTGTGGATGCTAATGTTTGGAGCTGTATACATTAACTATTAAAAAGCTTAATTTTGATAATTAGATTCCTTAAATAGAAATTGTCTTTCATTTGTAGTTTATCATACATAAACATTGAATTTATCATATCTACGAATGCACGATTTTTTTATTTTTAGAAATCATTCTATTAAGGAGTATATGGTACACTTGTTTGATGAATTATACAATTATCTTTTGTTTTCATCAAATAAACATGTGTAAATATTGAATGATCATTAATTAAATAAATATAATATCTATTTCTTCCTCTCATAATTTGATAATTCAATTCACACTTATCAGACTGATAATTTCAAGTGTTTCATAAGTTTTTTCATTTCTTTGAAAATGGTTCAACAAGTCAGTTCAAAAGTCTTAAAATTAACGTGTGATGAACAAGTATGCCCTAAATCAAAAGGAAACTCAACAATATAAGAAGAAACTTTACTTTTATTGATATTAAGCTGAAATATGCCGTTATAGGTATAATTATGTCCAACAAACACACCATTCTTAATCACAATGATTTTTCCTCTGTTAATGTTTTCAGGCCGTTCTTAAGAAAATTCAGAAACAAAAATTCTTCTTTATTTCCAGAACGTGTAAAACATTTATGAGAGTTAACTTCATTTCACAAGTAAATTGCAGGTCCACATTTCCATTTCTAAGAACATTTGTCCTGTTGTGATTTCCATGAGGATGTATTCCTCTTTATTCGCAATTACACTAACCTTAAACAATGTCTTTCCTTGAAATCATGAACTTTGGCTCTAGAATCGTACAACCAATCATAAGAACTCTAAATTGTTGCTAAGTTACATTATGTCGCAATGCCAATATTGAGTGCAAAAAGCATTGCCAAAATTTTGGAAACTTCAACAATGTTACATTCTTTGGTTCAGCCTTTGTCTTAGTTAAGAACTTCTTGTGAAACTGCAAAACTTGTATTGTTTCTCAAAATGATCTTTCTTTCTACATAAACAAGTTTATTCACTTAAGAAAGAAGCTTGGAGTTTTAGAAGAAGCACGTTAAAGGGAAATATGTTAGAATAATTATTGTGCAGCCACTTAGGATAATGTGAACTCATTCAAGTATTTGAATAGTTTAAGTCATAGTTGTCATCTAGAAATATGAAAAGCCTCTCTAGTGTCAAGAAGTTATTAGTGAAATTTATTTTTCCTGAGAGTGTTGCATTAGTTTATATAATTTTCCTATCTATAAATTCAATAAAGATGCTTTGTATTTTTAAGAGAGCTCAAGCAACAATACTATATTTTCTATCTTCATAACCTATGTTTTAGTCTTAGTCTACAACACCAACACTGGTATTCCTCAAGGATCTTTATTTCCTTCTCTTTTATGTTCTTGTCAAAAATAGGAAAGCAACAACTTGGTAACACCTTGAATTTTTTTTTTTGCTTTTGTTGCTTAGCTTAGATTTGTGAAACACATTACTGAAAACAGTACAAAGAATAGAAATTAACATTATAATGTGAACCTATGAAGTTATTGGTCTTAATTAAAACTAAATGGGTTCTCTTATCATTATAGTAAACTATGCTTTTTTCCAATTAATTAATTGTCAAATTAATCTCACTAAATTTTGCTTACCAATGTCTATGATCAGTGGCAGCTTAGCAGTGATACTTGGACTCAAGAGTCTTTTGCTAATCTCTTCTAAGAAATTATTCCATCTACTTCTTTTGATCCAATCCATTAATGAAGAACCACGAGTACTGTTCTTTGAGAAAATGAAAAATCAAGAAATTTAGCTATTTTGAACTATTTATTATAAGAAAATTCTTCTCCTTATAAGTAAACGTCAACAACGCTTTAGAAATAATTGAGCACAGTAGGTTTCAAAGGCTTTCACCATAAATAGATAGATACTTGGCCTGTATTGATGCATTTTGAATAAGGGGTACTATATGTTCGATTCTTTATGAAGAGTGTTTGGTTAATATTTTTTTTTGCGTTTATTGATGCCCACAACAATTCTCCAAATTTTCATAATTATGGTGTGGATTTTTATATCTAAAAAAAATAAAGTATGTTACTTTTCGTCGGTGAATGTATCATGTTTCACATGAACCCTATTCATTGTTCTATTTATTTTGTAATTTTGGCCCTAAGGTGGCAAAACTAAAGAGAAACAAAAAACTGCGATAAAAAAGGTGATGTAGTTCGATTAAAGGCATTACTATGAAGAGAATATAACAACTTAAAATGAAAATAAGATACTCGTGATTAACCATAAATTAAAGGATTTCACAAATGTGAGACACTGTTCATCAGTACTGAAGCATTAAAAGTGACAACAGAAAATAAATTTTATATATGTAGGACATTACAACCAAACACTAATATCCAATACACTTCGAAACACTGAATTTCTCTTGAACTTTGCACGCTGAGAATTTGAAATCTTTCGAATTTTCTCTTTAAAAGTTGCCTCCCTTTAAGAGCCTCCTTGAGTACAAAAAATATGGAGTATACACAGTTAAATGAACTAACATAAGAGGAATACTCTCAAATCCTGAAAGAGTAAGTACTTCAAAAGATTTCTCCCTTAGATTAAGCAAGAGTAGGTGAGGAATGCTATTGGAGATTGGCAAAACCTCTCCATCACTCCATGAAGCAATTGGTAGATGGAAATTCTGAGAACTACTTATTGAAGGAATCCAGCTTTCTAAAACAAAGTTTCTAGTCTACGCCACAACATAACCAGATTCATTCATCATCCAAATATTGAACATATATTGTGATCTTGAGCAATCAAATCCACATAGATTCCCCTTTATTTCACCAATGCTCAAACATGTCGCAAGGGATATTTCATTTCCTGGGGTTGGTGGGGTTGACCTAAATTGTTCTTCGGTAATAACGAACGCACATATGCTATTTATCAAGACCAGTATGTGTGGGGAAAAATCCACAAAAGATTCATGGTCCACAAGCCAGTGAAGTGCTCCATTCAAGATGGTGGCAGTGTCAAATATACCACATGCACAAAATTATTGAGTACCAATTCTCTCCATTTGGTATCAACCCCAATAGTAACAATTTGACAGTGCACCCTCAATTCCTTATTTGGATGTTGCCATGTCTCAACATCAAGGACCTTATAGCTTTTAGAAAAGCCAAAACCATACGCTCTACAAAGTGCTCTTTTGCTTGAATTAATTTTAGGAATACAAATATATTCCCCTGTCATTGGATAGCTTATGTAAGGGAATAATCTAGGAGTAACATTTTGAATCAGATAAAGCAACCCATTGCAACATCCCTTGATTGACAAACATTATTTCATTCGAATGTCAAGCATTTTGATTAAAAGAAATTCATTACTAGACTTATAATCCTTCCTTATTGAATTCAAATAATCTTTACCTTGGTTGTTTCCACTTATCAAATTACAAAATAGTAGAGTAATGTAAAGTGTATTTTTGATGTAAATGTTACAAAAATGTAACTGAGAAAGGTGGTCATAATATTCCTTGGAAACAACTTTGCAGCAGATTATGTATGCTGCTGGAAGGAGAAGAAAAATCTTAATCAAAATACACTCGTCTAAAATTAGAATTGTTGTTCCATAATGCCTCGTCTCTTGTGTCTCCTCTTCAGCTCTCTTCTTCCTTTATCTGGAGTCTTTTCTACAATGTCCTTGGCTTAAACCTTTCATTTCTTTAAAGAAAAATGAATCAGGGAAACGACATTTTAAAGAAATTTTTTCGTTTACTAATGTTATTATTAAATGGAATGAATAGAACTTGTTATAATTCCCCATTTAATATTCTAAAAAGGGTAATAAAAGCATTGCTCTCTCTCTCTCAAACTATAAACAATTTTTTTTTCAAAACAAACTAAAACAATGTCAAATTTATCAATAAAGTTGACCTTACTATATAATTACCAATATAAAGATGTGTTTATTAAAATGACATCCAGATGATTAATTAGTTAACTTCTTATAAAATTCTTACTCAAATTTTGAGAGATTATTTCTATTTCAAATGTGTTTAGAGGAAATTAAGTTGTAATAATAGTTAGTATGTCCTACTTATCACATGAATGCAACCAAAGACTAAAAATAATTTTTTGAAACTGGCATTTTTCGAATATGCTTTTAAGAATGCCATGTTATTGTTGTACTACAAAAAAAAAACCAATTTTTCTGTATCCAATGTTTCAAGAAAACTATAATTAAAAATGTAAGTTAAAAACTTACCCTTTTTCTTCAAAGTTGAAGAGTAGTTGCAGAAGAACTAGAAAAGCCGAGAAGCTATTGCCTACTGCATCTGCCTCTATCGCGTCATCACATCGCCGAGTCCTACATGCCGCCACTATTGCCGCCGCACGCGAAGCAGAGAGTCAAGTATCTAGATAGGAGGGACTAAAGAGAGAGTAGAAGAGAGAGGGAGTAAATGTTCTGTCGACTTTCATCAGCTGAGTTTAGTTTTAGTTTTTTTTTTTTTTTTTTTAATGTCAAATAGCAAACGTTTTGGGGCTACATTGAAAAAAAATTCTGGTGGGACTTGAATGTAAAATACATATAACTTCTAAAGTTTTTAAAATTTTCTGGGAGGCTCGAGTCCACATGAGCCCCCATGTAGTGCCGTCAATTGGGGAGGGGAGGAGAGGGAGAGGGTTCAATAAAGAACTGATGTCTTTAGAGTACAAGTGACAAAAATTTGTATAAGGAAACAACATGTGGTTCCTCTACACTACCATTGGAATTATATTTTAAACTCCTAAAGTGAAAAGCTCTCTATTGGTCTTCCATCAAAATAATACTGTCTCCTGTATTAGCGTGAGAAGCGACTTAGATATTTTAGTTATGTAGTACGTAAACTCTTATTAGTTTCTCGATACATATACTTCAGTAATTACTCATTTGCGATTACTCTTGATTTAGAATGTTTTTATTACATTATGTAGTTTTTATCTTCTTCGCTACAATTTCTCCTTTATCTTTTTTGACGAAAATAAATAGGCCATCCCACAGATTAAGTTTCACAATTCTGCTCCTAGTTATAAATAGTTCAAACCCATATTGTTTCGGTTTTAGACTCTTTTATTTTAGCATCTTCTGGGATCAATTTTACGATTAACTCGATTGGCAAAACAATATAATCAGAAAAATGCAAACTTAGAGCAATAATATTACAAAAACAAGAATCGAAAAAAATCATAAAATTAAAATTATAAATCGTGAAATCGGAATCATAAAACTGCCAAATTAGAACTGTGAACTCAAGAGTTTTAAATTTCAAAAAGAAAAAACAAGAATAAAAAAATACAGAAAATCAAAATTGTAAAATTGTGAAATGGGAAACGTGACATCACAACAAAAACTGTAAAATAAGAAAATCTTAAATCAGAAACTGAGAGAGTGAAATAAGGAAAATGACATAATAAAAAGGCCGTCAAGTTAAAATTGTGAAGTCAAAATAATAGAAATTACATTAATTCCTAAAATCGAAATTATAAATTCGTGAAAGAAATATTAAAATAAAAAATCGGAAATGTAAATTCAAAATTATTTGATATTTAGTCATGAATTTTTAGTTTCATTTTTCATATACAAAAAGTTTTACAAACAATCATTTATATATATATAGAAAGCCATTTGCCCTTGACCTTTTTATGTTCCTCTACTCTACTATGCCTTCATCACTTGGGTTCTCTTCTCTGTTTCTTATTTTTCCATTCCAGATAAATAGTTACAAAAATTTCATAGATCAAAGACAGTCTAAAAAACGCTTCTAGAATCACCAATAGTTTCATTCAATTCAAGGGTACTCAACACCTCAGCAAACAAAGCCCTACTCACTACTTCCTCTCCTAATTTAACTACAACCTCAACTGTAGATTCGATGCCATCTTGAGGTTGAGTCAATAATACCTCCCTGTACTCCCATCTAGTTGTTATCTTAGCCGCTTTTATAACAACTTCACGCCAAGTCTTAGGCAAGCCGATTTAGGACTTCATCAAAGCCACAAATCACAGGAATTGGAAGATCTATATCCAGCTCGCTCATGTATAGAAATTCTCTATCCTTTAGCATCTGTATATAATCGTGAGCCATGCCAAGATGAATCCGGTGGTAGAAGCGTGGCCAGTTCCCATTGCGATCATCAGCATAAAAAAGATAATTAGATCAGAAACTAGAACTCAGATCTTCGTAGACATGAGGTATTAGTGGTTGATGTTGATACCGGCTTATTGGAGTTCGTAATTGTTGGAAAAATCCTTTCCTCCGACAGTTGTAGGGCTGAAAGACCACTGGCTTGGATCTCTGCCTTTAATTATAATATTAGGGGTCCCTCATCTTTCTAGTTTGTGAAAGAAGGAAAGAAATGGGAAAGGAGGAAAGGGTTCTAGGAACCAGAAAATCTCATTTTTACCAATTGAGTTACCGACCGAATAATCGATCGGTAACTCTTTAGTTATTTTTTTAAAATAAAAATAAAGTTACTAACTGATGCGCGACCGAAAGTATTGATCAGTAACAGTGTCAATTACTGATAGACGTGCGTCGGTTGCTAATCGATTGGTATTTTTTAAAGCTACCGACCAACGTTGAATCGGTCGGTAAAACCCTATTTTCTAGTAGTGTGAAATTATTACGGATCCTTCAACTTGATGATAGGTAGGACAACGCTAAACGGGTAAAACAGATCTTTCTAATGAGAAGCAGATAACAATAATCCAAGCTAGGACTTTAGACAACAATTTTGACAAGTTTTAGGAACTTTGAGAAATTCACTTGGAAACTGCCCCAAAAAATCATGATTTTTTTAAATGCTAGGACTACAAATGAAAAGCATCCTAAGTTATCCTCAATGTTACTTGCCATCCTTGAATAAGGAATCTTCAACCAACGTCTACTACTTCATTACTTCATATTCCACATCTGTTAATTCCTTGCTCGATTTTGAAATCCAACTTCTAGATCTATATTATAAGCGGACTTATTGAATGTCACGTTCATACTACTTGAGACACCATATACTTTGACAATATAAGATTCTTTAAGGTATTACATGTTAACCATGAAATTAGATCAGGGATTACCTACCTAAACCAAAGAGAGTCTTGAGAATTATTTTGTTCATTGTTTGGATGGTTCATAAATATTTTTCTTAAAAATATTTTTATGGCTTTCTAGGAAGAAGGAATGATTCCTAATTTTTTGTTGAAAAGCCTTTTAGCTATCAGAAGAATTTAGAAGAGGGAGAAAATGACCAAATTAAGAGACAAATTCAATTGCTAACAAACTTAAACTCACAGGCAATCCCGTGTTCTTTGATATCAGGCTAGAATTCTTGTAGGTAATTTTCTCCAAACAATCAAACAGAAAATAAACAATTATTTCAACAAGATTTATAATAATACACAAATTAACAACTGAGTGGAGAAGGTATAACCTCTATGTTCAGGGAAGAGAGTAGAAAAAGTGCTGACTTCAAGCATTTCAGCCTCGTCCCATAAAGGATCAAACTTTTCAATCTTCAAATGGTCAAATGCTCTCATCATTCCACTGCTTGGGCTTGTCGTGTTTACCCTTATGCCTCGTCACCCTTGGCATTTTCTCCTCCCTCTCGACTTCAAAATTTTTTTGTTTCTATCTATACCACTTCTTGGCTAAAACACTCTCAATTTTTCTGGTTGCTCAATTTAGGAAAATGGTTTTACAATATTTTCACAAGAAAAATTGCAACAAAAAGATTTAAACAATCTTGTTTACAAAGCAACAATAACAGACAAGGACAACAAATCGAAAAAGACAGGAAAACAAAAAAGTTGGGAAAAGCTGAGGAAGAATAAATGCATACTTTATCAAATTTGAAGAGAACGGAATACGTACAAATCAGTTTAAACTACAGAAAAAAACAAATTAATTGCCTTTTTTTTTTAGCAACTTTGACTCTTTAATCTCAAGCTTCTTGATATACCGATCATTTTTCTTCTTGAGATTCGACCAAACGATGGTGGCTGTTCTCTGGTAGTTGTATTGCCTGTAGAAACTAGGGTTTTTACCCTCATTGAGTGTCTTTTTAAAGAGTAGCACTAAAATAGGTAGTTTTTTTTCTCGTTCCTACTTTAGGCAAATCGCATATGGCATATGCAATATTCAAGGTAATATTGCATATGCCATATGCAATATCATTAAACCAGGATTAATAAAATATTTAGCTAGATATCGCATTTGGTATATGTGATATCAACCACCTATTCTATTTTTTTAAGAAAAAAAGAAATAATGAAATTATGTTTTTTGTTTTCTATCACTTATATTTTTCCTATTTTGCGAAAAAGAAAGACAAAGTATTTAATTTTTTGTGTCACTTTGTGCATATTTTTTGCATTTTCTATATTCAAATGAACTTTTTTTATTTCTTCTTTTATGACAATGAGAATGAAAAAATGATAAAATAATATAATTAAAATTTCATTTTAAGATAAAAAGTGTAAAAAGATAATAAAGAAGAAACACATACACACACTCAAAAGTGACACAAAATATTAAATACTTTGTCTTCCTTTTTCAGAAATTAGAAAAATATAAGTTATAAAAAATAAAAAAATAATTTCATTTTTTTAATTTTCTATAAAAAAATAAAATAGGTGTCCGATATCGCATATGTATGCGATATCTACCTGAATAATTTTCACCATGTTTTATTCACTACCACATCAATGGGCGTGCTTAATAACGCAAATTTTACCCTACTTTAATAATATCGCATACACCATATGCGATATTACCTTGGATATCGCATATCCCATATGCGATATGCCTAGAGTAGGAAAGAAAACAAAAATTCCTGTTTTAGTACCATTCTTGAAAAAGATACTTAAAGAGTGCAAAAATCCCAGAAACAGAGACGCTGGCAGACTGAGCAGCAGTCCACAACAATCCTAGTTAATTCATAATAGTTTTTATTTTTTGCTTACATACCCTTGAAGTATTTATTTGTTACTTATCAGTTCATATATTTTCTCTTTCGTCATATTTCATACTTTATACACCCGTGTCACCCTCTGTCCCAGAAAATGGTTCTATTTCAATTCTTACATTGATTAAGAAAATTAGGTGCACTAATAATTTTTATTTTGATTTGTCTAGTATACCCTTCTTCAATATTAAATAAATTTGACTTTTTATCTTGAAATTACATATATAAGTAATAGAATGGTGTATTTCATTAATATTTCTCGAGAAGTGTAGATTTTTAGTAATTAAGAGTAGAGTGTTAAGAGGCATACAAAGAAAATAAGAAATTAACTATTCTTCATAAAATGAAATAATTTTGTAATTTTGGATAGATGAAAAAGGAAAGTGACACTACCTTTTTGTGATGAAGGAGTATTGTTTAAGAAAGTACACAATTGTACATGTTTTTTTCTTGTATGAACTAAAGTGCCATTTTAATTAATTTTCTTCCGTCATTACTTCTTCAAGTCTTCAAGCGAGCGAGACAGGTTGTGGGCAAGGTTACTTTTGAGCAAGTATGATAGTCAACTAAGGGAGGTAAAAAAGGAAAATTGGTGTCTCGTATTTGGATAAGTGTGGTTTTTTAAGGAGAGATTTTGAGGTATGGGGCTGGTGATCAACAGCAGACGAATTTGGGGATCGATAACGAAAGTATATTGACTAATTATTGGTAGGGGACTTTAGCATTGGAAGTTAATAGAAGGAGGCTTATTGTTTGGAGGAAGGTTCGGTCTTAGGCCCAAGACAACTGCATCATCCTGCTTGGTTAAGAATTTAGAAGTTGCATGGGCTGCAAAGATTAAATTTTGCTCTTTGGCAAGCATGGGCAGATGTTTCTCCTACTGCTTCTTTGTTATTTCTGCTGCATGCATTAGATAGTCTAATGTGTCCTATTTGCTATGCTGTAGATTGGGATACATTCCTTGATTGATCGTCCATGGGTCAAAAGAAGTTTGGAAGTTAGTGGTACAACCATCCTATTAGTGAAGATTTTTCCAAAGCTTAAATACTATGGATTACGTTGGTTAGATTCTCATGAAAGAGGTTGTTGGCTTGGATGGAGAATTTGAATGGAAATATGTGTTTAGGGAGGTGTTATTGTTTGTTTGGTTTTGAAGGAATGCTCAGGATTTTGGTATTGACAAGGTTATTCCTAAGTTAGTGGTATAAACTTCTAAAGGAGTACATGAGTGGAAGATCAATTAGGAATATAAGTTGTTACATAAGTTACAACCAAATTTAGAGGGGGATAGTTGTTTTTAAAGATTAGATGTCTTTGAGTTCTGTCTTATGTATTTTTTTACTCATGTAAATGGCGTGGTTTATGGTTTTAAAATAATATATGTACTGTTTTCACAAAAAAAAAAGGGGCTAAAAATTTATTTTTTACGAAAATGTATAATGATAAAATGTTCATTAAATATTGTTTTCACGATGTGAGAAGTAAAAGGTTCGGAAAAAAAAAACAAGTATTAGTGAAATATCAAATATTTTAAGTAAAAAAACATATTATGTGGTTCGATTTTTCAGTTTCTTTCATATAATGCATATCACCAATACTACTCTTAAGAATGACGACATTTCCTTTTACGGGTTTCTAGGCCGTAGGAGTTATTATCACGCCTTTTAGAAAAAAGAGTTATTATCACGAATCAGAGCCTTTTTCTTTTTACTGAATAAAAAGAAAGTTCTAGTGATGTCATCCAATAAGCCTAGATAATGAACATTTGATTTCACTAAGGAAGAAACATAAGTCTAGTCAAGAACCTCTTTCAAGTAGGAAGATAAAATTAGAATGAAAGAACATTTGTCAATCAATGGATTATTCTAGCAACTTATGGTGCTAGTTTTTCTTGTGTGATGTGTATATGATGTTTCACACACACATAGGTTGGCAAAACTTAATAGCGAAAAACTAATTTTCTAATATTAGACAAAAAATATCGTATTTTTTTTAAAAAGAGCACTATAATTACATAGAATCCTTGAAAGTAGATTCGCAAAATGACAGTTCATAAAAATTTTAGTGAGTCCTTCGTGGATATTAATGTTTGGAGATGTATACATTAACTATTGAAAAAGCTTAATTTCATCAAATTAGATTCCTTAATAGAAATTGTCTTTATTGGTAGTTTATCATACATAAACATTGAATTTACCATATCTACAAATGCACAAATTTTTTTTTTCAAAATCATTAGATTAAGGAGTATATGGTGCACTTCTCTGATGAATTATGCAATTATCTTACTAAAAACATTGAAATTTTAATTAGAGTATTCACCACAAGAACCATTTTGTAGACTTTTAACCTTTCTTTCCATTTAATTTTCAACTAAGACTTTAATGTAATTTAAACGTTTGAAATGCTTGATCTTTCATTTTCATCAAATAAACATGTGTAAATATTGAATGATCATCAATGAAATAAACATAATATCTATTTCTTCCTCTCGTAATTTGAAAATTCAATTCACACATATTACAATGACAATTTCAAGTGTTTCAGAAGTTCTTTCATTTCAAGAAATGGTTCTTTGTCATTTTTGATTGCGTGAAAATTTTCCATTTTCCACAATTTTAATTTCAACAAGTCAGTAAAAAAGTCTTCAAATTAACATGTGATAAACAAGCATACCCTTAATCAAATGGAAACTCAACAATATAAGCAGAAACTTTAGTTTTATTGATGTTAAGCTTAAAGATGCCATCATAAGTATAATTATGTCCAACAAACACAACATTCTTAATTACAATAATTTGTCCTACCTCTATTAATGTTTCAAGGCCGTGCATAAGAAAATTTTGTAGAAATAAAAATTCTTCTTTATTTTTGGAACGTGTAAAACATTTATGAAAGTTAACTTCTGTTCAGGAGTAAATTGCAGTTCAACATTTCCATTTCTAAGAACGTTTTCTTCGTTATGATATCCATTAGGATATATTCCTCATTATTTGCAATTACATAATCCTTAAACAATCTTTTCCCTTTGCAAATATGAACTATGGCTCTAGAATCATACGACCAACCATAGGAACTCTAAATTGTTGCTAAGTTACATTATGTTGCAATGCCAATGTTGAGTGCAAAAAGCATTGCAAAAATTTTGGAAACAATTTCAACAATATTACATCTTTGGTTCAGCATTTGTCTTGCGTAAGAACTTCTTGTAAAACATGCAAAACCTGTATTGTTTCTCAAAATGATCTTTCTTTCTACATAATAAAAATTTATTCACTTAAGAAAGAAGCTTGGAGTTTGAGAAGAAGCACGTTAAAGGGGAATATGTTAGAATAATTAATGTGCAGCCACTTAGGATAATGCGAACTCATTCAAGTTTTTGAATGGTTTAAGTCATAGTTGTCATCTAGAAATATGAAAAGTCTCTCTAGTTTCAAGAAGTTACTAGTCAAGTTTATTTTTCCTGAGAGTTTTGCATTGGCTTATATCATTTTCCTATCTATAAATTCAGGTATAGTGCCTAGTATTTTTAAGAGAGCTCAAGTAACAATATTATATTTTTTCTCTTCATAATCTCTTCTTCAGTCTTAGTCTATAGCACCAACACTGGTAGTTCTCATGGATAATTATTTCCTTCCTCGTTATGTTATTGTCAAAAATAGGAAAGCAACAGCTTGATAACACCTTGAACTTTTTTAACTTTTGTTGCTTAGCTTAAATTTTTTAAATGCATTACTGAAAACTGTACAGAGAATAGAAATTAACATTACAATGTAAATGTATAAAGTGATTGGTCTTAATCAAAACTAAATAGTCTCTCTTATCATTATAGTCAGCTAAGTTTTCATTTTTCCAATTAATTAATTGTAAAATTAATCTCACTGAAGTTAACAATATCTATGATAAATGGCTGCTTAGTAGTGGTAGGGGTTCTTCGATGGCATACTTGGACTCAAGAGTCTTTTGCTAATCTCTTCTAAAAACTATTCCATCTGCTTCTTTCGATCCAATCCATCAATGAAGAACCACGAGTACTGTTCTTTGAGATAATGAAAAGTCAAGAAATTTAGCTATTTTTAACTCTTTATATAAGAAAATTCTGCGCCTGATAACTAAACTACAACAACTCTTTGGAAATAATTGAGCACAGTAGGTCTCGAGGGCTTTCACCATAAATGGATAGATGCCTGGCTTGTATTGATACATTCTAATAGAGAGCTGGTACTATATGTTTGATTCTTGATGAAGATTGTTTTGCTAATACTTTTTTGAATTTTCGATACCCACAACAATTCTCCAAATTTTCATCATTATAGTGTAGATTTGTATATCCAATGAAAAATAATGCTTTCCGTCGGTGA
The DNA here is from genome assembly GCA_028651295.1 of Catharanthus roseus. NCBI lineage: Eukaryota > Viridiplantae > Streptophyta > Magnoliopsida > Gentianales > Apocynaceae > Catharanthus > Catharanthus roseus. Next base: position 3,122,720 of record JAPQWS010000107.1, on the reverse strand, counting down.
ATATATTATGTTTCACTAAAACCCTATTCATAGTTCTATTTATTTTGTAATTCTAACCCTAAGGTTGCAAAAATAAAAAGAAACAAAAAACTGCGATTAAAAAAGTGATGTAATTCCCCTAAAGGCGTTATTATGAAGAGAATATAACAAATTAAAATTAAAATAAAATACTTATGATTAACCATAAATCAAAGGATTTCATAAATGTGAGACACTATTCCCCAGTACTGAAGCATTAAAAGAGACAACATAAACAAAAATTCATATATGCAAGATGTAGGTCTCTTGTGGCCCATGTTCTCCCAATATATTTTTTCCAACCCAATCTAATCCCCTAACCCAATGATGATGGGCCTCAGGCTGGAGTAGGCATATTACCAGGTCAAGGGATGCCCGGGCTGGTCCGGGCCGGCTACCTGGGCTGCTCGTTGGCGACCCACTAGCGACCTCTCGTTTTATTCCCGTTGCCTCCTCGTTTCTGGTGAGCACACTTCCCACTCCCTCTCTTGCCCGCCTCTTCATTCTGCTCTCTCTGCCTCTTTGAGTCCTATTGGAACTCTCAGTTCTGCTTCTCTCCTCTTTGCGGCTCCTCCGCTGTTCCTCTCTTTACTGGCGTTCTCTATGGTTCTGTCCCTTGCTGGTCTTATCTTTCACCTGCTTTGCTAGTCTGTTTGGTGTGTTTAGAGAGTGAGCCGAGAGAAAAGAGAGAGAAATAGCGAAGGAGGTAGTGTTGCTGACTCTTGTTTCGGCTGAGGCCATTTCTGAGGGTGTAACGTCCAATCAACCTTTCGCTTACCCACGGTGTCTCGACGCGGCGTTGCCACTGCTCGGCGACCATTCGATTGTCCGGTGACTGTTAGTTTGCACCGTCTCGGTCAACTCTTTTGTTTTTCCGCCGTCGGTTTCTACCACGGTGGTGGTAAGTGAAACATCCTTATTTTATCCTGTTTTTCTTCTTATTACTAACAATTTGCTGTTTCTGCAGATATGTTTTGTGAAGATTTAATCTTTCTATTTTTCTTTCCTTCCGCTGTCCTTTTTTGTTTGTTCTTGAGGTGTAATAGTAATTAGGCCCTTCATTTGTAATAGTAATTAGGCTCTTTCCTCAACAATTGGTATCAAAACCGAGGTTTGGCTCATCGGCGCCGGCATCCGTCAACAACCTTTCGGATCTGAGGAGTTCCTCAGATCCGGCCAGTGAAGTTCTCTCTCTCTCTTTCTGTTCTTACAGTTTTATTATTGTTACTTTTATTGCTTCTGTTCGGCTTGCTGCCGTACCTTTACTGTTTCAAAGTTTTCTTTATCTTTTAGCTTGCCGCAGGTTCTTCATCTCTGTTTGTTTGTTGATACGGCTTGCCGACGATTCTTGCTATTACTGTGATCACTAGTTTATTATTCTGTTTTTCCTTTCCTGATTACTATTATTATTCTGCCTCTGTTTTTCCCTTAGTTTTTCTTTTAGTTGTTTTCCCTTCTTCTTCAAAAACAAACCCAAGCCTGGCATGAATACGTGAGATTTCAAGTATCTATGACTTTGGTTTTTTTTTTTTTTTTCAATTTTTCAAAAGTTTATATATATATATATGTATATTATATATTCCTGTTCTTGTCTTTCTTGGTGCTTGGTGAAACTGTTCGTTTCAACTTCTCTTTCTCATTATTCTATTTGTTTTTCCTGTTTAGGTTATGTGTTCTCTTTGTTACACTGTTTTTATTAATCAAAACCAAACCTAATCAAACAAACTAAAACAAACAACGCCAATTTTCTTTTGAAAAGTTTCTTTTCTTTGTTTTTGAGGAAAAATCCGGACAGTTTTAGTAAAAAATTTTTCAAATCTTTCATCTTTCCTAAGCCACCAAATTACACTTATTTTGCCTCTACAACATGTCAGTTCCAAAAATTGAAACTGATAGGTTTAACGGCAAATCTGAGTTTGTAATGTGGTGGAGGAAAATGAAAGCAGTTTTGGTACAAAATAAAATTTCTCCCGCTATTTGTAGCCCTGAAGAGTATCCAGAATCTTGGAAGGGTGAAATTCTTAAAGAAAAACTTGGTGATACTCATAACTGCCTCACCTTGCATTGGACTGATAACGTTTTACGAGAAATTGATGAAAAAAGACAACTCTTTTGAAATTTGGACAAAATTGGAAAAACTGTACTTGGGAAAATCTCTTTCTAATAAAATTTATTTAAAAGAACATCTTTTCAGTTTCAAAATGAGCGGGACAAAATCACTTTCTAAGAATACAGATGATTTGAATAAAATCATTTTCGAACTTCAAAATGTCGAAGAGAAAATCTCTAATGAAAATGTTGCGGTTATTTACTAAATGTCTTACCTGATTCTTTTAATGATGTTAAATCTATTATTAAATATGTCAGAGATGATTTGTCTCTTTCCGATGTCAAAAATGCTTTTAAATCAAAAGATTTAGATTTACAAAAAGAAAATAAATCTCATGGTGAAAACCTTTTCGTGAGAGGAAGGATTGCCCAGAGAGAACCTCCTAGTCATCGTTTTAAAAGTCGTTCCAAATCATGAGAGAAAAGTAAAGTAAAATGTTTTTATTGTGGGAAAGAAGGCCATATGAAAAATATGTGTTTTAAACAAATCAAAGATGAGAAACCACGTAAACATGGTAGAGGTAATAAAGTCGATAAAACCCACGTTTTTTAATCAAATGGTAACTCTATGTTTTCTGAGGTTTTATGTGTTTCTTTTTCTCCTTCATGTACTGATGTTGTTAATCATTGAGTGCTTGATTTTGGTTGCTCATTTCACATGATACCTAACAAATACTGGTTTTTATATTTCCAAGGAAAAGTTTTTATGGGTAATAATCAGGTTTGTGGTATTAAAGGCATCGGTAATATCTTTATAAAAATACATGATGGTGTGACTAGAAAACTCATTGAGGTGAGATACATGCCCAACTTACGTCAGAATCTTATCTTTCTTAGTTATTTGGAGTATCTGGGTCTCTCCTTTAAATCTAAAAATGGAATTTTACGTGTTCGCAAAAGAAATCTGGTCATGCTAAAAGGTTTTAAAAAGGAAACTTTATACATCCTTCTTCGTAAAACAGTTTGCAACTCCACTAGTTTGGTTTCAAAAACTATCCCTGAGAAAACTATGTTGTGGCATCAGAGGATCGGCCACATTAGTGAAAAAGGGGCTTTACAATTTACAAAAACAAAAACTTTTATGTGGTGACAAAATTTATTCCTTGGATTTTTGTGATCACTGTGTTTTGGGAAAACAACATAAAATCAGTTTTTCAACCAGCACACACAAGTCTTCTGCACCTCTTGATTATGTGCATTTTCATCTGTGGGGCCTGAATTGGTTCCAACTTACGGTGGTAACGTTTATTTCTTGCCCATTGTTGATGATTTTCCTAGGCATGTTTGGGTTTTTCTTTTAAAAACCAAAGACCAAACATTTGAAAAATTTTGTGAATGGAAATGTTTTGCCGAACATCATTCTCGAAATAAACTAAAAATGATCAGGACCGATAACGGTCTTGAATTTTATAACCGGAAGATTTCTGATCTGTTTGCTTCGCATGGCATTATACACCATAGAATAGTTAGACATAACCCACAGCAAAATGGAGTTACCGAAAGGATGAACTGTACCATTTTGGGTAAGGTACGATGTCTTCTAGTTTCTTCTGGTGTTCCTAAACCTTTCAGGGGTGAAGCTGTTAGTACAGCAGTATACCTCATCAATAGATCTCCTTCCACAGCTATAAACTTCAGGACTCCTATAGAACTCTTGTGTGGTAAACCTCCTAAAACTTCTGATACTATTCTAGATGGTTCTGATGAGGAAGAAGTACATCCTGAGGCTCAAACCCAAGCCCTTAGGGATTATCAACTCGCCAGAGATCGAGTTCGTAGGGTACCCAAGGATCATTCTCGGTATGGTTAATCCTACATTGTATCATATGCCTTTGCTGTTGCTTCTTATGTGGAAGAAGAAGAACTTTTATGTTTTTCTGAGGTTTTGAAAAGTCCTAATCGCGTTTTATGGTTACGTGCGATGGAAGAAGAAATGTTTGCTTTAAACAAAAACAAAACCTGGATTCTTGTTCCAAAACCTTCAAAACAAAAACTAGTGGATTGTAAAAGGATTTTCAAAATAAAAGATTTCTAATGAACCTCTAAGGTTCAAGGCCAGACTTGTTGCCAAAGGTTTTTCACAAGTTGTGGGCATTGATTTTAACGAAATTTTTTCTCCTGTTGTTAAATACAAAACAATCAGGATTGTTCTTGCTCTTGTTGCTTTTTATGATCTTAACCTTGAACAACTTGATGTGAAAACTGCCTTTTTACATTGTGATCTTGAAGAAACCATTCATATGCATCAACCACCTGGTTTTGAGGTAAAGGGTAAGGAACACATGGCATGTCTTTTGAAAAAGTATTTATATGGGCTTAAACAGTCTCCCAGGCAATGGTACAAGAGGTTTGATTCTTTTCTATCAAAAATTGGTTTTTTAAAAACCAATTATGATAGCTGTCTTTATTTTTCTCGTAATAATGTGGATTCTACTATTTATTTGTTGCTGTATGTGGATGATATATTAATAGCTTGCAGACATAAAGCAAAAATCGATGATCTGAAATCCTTGCTGAAATCTGAATTCGATATGAAAGATTTAGGGGTTGCATCCAAAATTCTTGGGATAAGTACTTCAAGAGACAGACCTGATCATTCTCTTTTTCTATCTCAAAAGCCTTTCCTTCAGAAAATCGTACCAAATTTTCAGTGCACTTGTGTAAACCCATCACAACTCCCCTTGCAAACCACTTTAAACTTTCCGACAAAACATTTCCTAAAACTGAAAGTGAGAAAAGAGATATGGCCAATATCCCTTATAGAATGGCCATAGGCTCAGTTATGTACTCAATGATATCGACCCATCCTGACATTGCTTTCTCTATAAGCCTTCTCAGCAGATTTATGTCAAATCTCGGAAGAGATCATTGGGCTGCTCTTAAGTGACTTCTACGCTACCTAAATGGAACTATAAATCGGGGTTTACACTACCATAATTTGTCTGACTTTGAGTTAATTGGATTTGTTGATTCTGATTTTGCAGGTGATAAGGATGGTAGAAAATCTACCACTTCCTATTTCTTTACCTTAGCAGGTAATTGCATTTCATGGAAATCCCAACTGCAGCCAGTAGTTGCCTTGTCAACTATTGAGGCTGAGTATATCGCAGCAACGGAAGCAATCAAAGAAGCCATCTAGCTTCAAGGGTTATTAAGTGAATTATATATTTTACATTCTAAAGTTATTATTTATACAGATAGTCAAAGTTGTTTACATTTGTGTAAAAACCCGTCTATCACGAACGAACGAACATATTGATGTGAAATACCACTTTATTAGAGAAAAGGTCTCTAGTGGTGTTGTTGACATAGACAAGATTAGTACTGATAATAATCCTGCAGACTTTGGTACTAAAATAGTGAACACTGACAAATTTATGTTTTGCAGGGACCTTCTTCATGTGGAAACAATTTGACTCAAATTGAGTCATTTCAGGGATGGAAATATTGTTCGAGGTGGAGATTGTAGGCCTCTTGTGGCCCATGTTCTCCCAATATTTTTTTTCCAGCCTAATCCATTCCCCTAACCCAATGATGATGGGCCTCAGCCTGGAGTAGGCATTTGACCGGGTCAACGGATACCCGGGCTGCCAGTTGGCGACCCCTCGTTTCATTCCCGCTGCCTCCTCATTTCTGGTGAGCACACTTCCCACTCCCTCTCTTGGCCGTCTTTTCATTCTACTCTCTCTGCCTCTTTGAGTCCCGTTGGAAATCTCGGTTCTTCTGCTTCTCTCTTCTTTGTGGCTCTGCCGCTACTCCTCTCTGTATCGGAGTTCTCTGTGGTTCTGTGCCTTGCCGGTCTTCTCTTTCACCTCTTTTTCTAGTATGTTTCGTGTGTTTAGAGAGTGAGCCGAGAGAAAAGAGAGAGAAATAAAGAAGGAGGTAGTGCCAGTGACTCTAGTCAAGGTTGAGGCCATTTCTGAGGGTATAACGTCCGATCAACCCTTGCTTACCCATAGTGCCTCGACGCGGCATTGCCGCTGCTCGGTGACCGTTCTATTGTCTGGTGACTATTCGTTTGCACCGTCTCGGTCATCTCTTTGGTTTTTTCGCCGTCGGTTTCTACCGCGGCAGTGGTAAGTTAACCATCCTTATTTTATTCTGTTTTTCTTTTTATTACTAACAGTGTTGTTTTTGTAGATATCTTTTGTGAAGATTTAATCTTTCTATTTTTCTTTCCTTCTGTTGTGTTTTTCTATTTATTCTTGAGGTGTAATGGTAATTAGGCCCTTCATTTGTAATAGTAATTAGGCTATTTTCTCAACATAGGATATTACAATCAAACACTAATATCTAGTGCACTTCTAAAGGCTAATTTTCTCTTTAATTATGCATGCTGAGAATTTGAAATCTTTCAGATTTTCCCTTTAAAAGTTCCCTCTCCCTTAAGAGCCTCCTTTAGAGGCAAAATTTGGAGTATACACAGTTAAATGAACTTACATAAAAGGAATACTCTCAAATCCTGGAATGGCAAGTACTTCAAATGTTTTCTCCCTTAGGTTAAGTCATAGAAGGTGAGGAATGCGATCGGCGATAGCCAAAACCTCTCCATCACTCCATGAAGCAATTGGTAGACGCAAATACTGAGGACTGCTTATTGAAGGAATCCAGCTTTCTGGAACAAAGTTTCTAGTCCACGACTCCACATTACCATATTCATTCATCATCCAAATATCGAACATATATTGTCATTTTCAGCAATGAAATACACATCAATTCCCCTTTGTTTTACCAATGCTTAAACATGTTGCAATAGATATTACATTTCCTGGGATTGGTGGGATTGACCTTAATCGTTCTTCGGCAATATCAAACGTACATATGCTATTTATCAAGACCGGTATGTTTGGGGAAAAATCTACTAAAGGTTCTTGGTCCACATGTTTGTGAAATGATCCATTCAAGATGGTGGAAATGTCATATATACCACATGCAACAAAATTATTGAGTACCGAATCACTCATTTTGGTATCAACCCCAATAGTAAAAATTTGATAGTGCACCCTCAATTCTTTTTTTTGGATGTTGCCAAGTCTCAACATCAAGAACCTTATAGCTTTTAGAAAAGCCAAAACCATATGCTTTACATAGTGCTCTTTTGCTTAAATTAGTTTTAGGAATACAAATATATTGCCCCATCATTGGATTCCTTATGTAAGGAAATAAAGTAGGAGTAATATTTTGAATAAGATAAAGCAACCCATTGCAACATCCCTTGATTGACAAACATTCTTTCATTCGAACGTCAAGCATTTTGATTGAAAGAGATTCTTTACTAGACTTATAATCCTTCCTCAGTGAAATCAAATAATCTTTACCTTGGTTGTTTCCACTTATCAAATTACGAAATAGTAGAGTAATGTGAAGTTGATTTTTAAGGTAAATGTTACAAAAATGTAACTGAGAAAGGAGATCATACCATTCTTTGCTAACAACTTTGCAATAGATAATGGATGCTGTAGGAAGGAGAAGAAAAATCTTAATCAAAATACACGTCTAGATTTAGAATTGTTGTTCCATAGTGACTCGTCTCTTGTGTCTCCTCTTTCGCTGACTTCTTCCTTTCGTTGGGGTCGTTTCTAGAATATCCTTGGCTCAAACACTTCATTTGTTTAAGTGAATAGGAGGAATGACAGATTAAAGAAATTTTTTTGTTTACTAATGTTATTATTAAAAGGAATAAATAGAACTTGTTATAATTCCCTGCTAAATATTGTAAAAGGTAATAAATGGATTGCTCTCTCTCTCTCTCTAACTGTACACAATTTTTTTAAAAAAATTAAGCTAAAACAAAGTCAAATTTATCAATAAAGTTTACGATACTATATAACTACCAATATAAAGTTGGGTTGATTAAAATAACATCTAGATGCTTAATTAGTTAACACTTTATCAAATTCTTACTGAAATTTTGTGAGATTATTTCCATTTCAAATATGTGTTTAGAGGAAATTAAGTTGTAACAATAGTTAATATGTCCTACTTATTAAATTAATAAAACCAAATACTTAAAGTAATTTTTTAAAGCTGGTATTTTTCGAGTATGCTTTTAAGAATGCCATGTAATTGTTGTACTCCAAAAAAAAACCAAATTTTCCCTAATCTAATGTTTCAAATATTTTCATTATTTCATTCTTTTTCGCTTTTGACGAAAAACTTAGAAATACATATTTTCATCGTGTTAAGGATACTGTCAAACATTTATTCTAAAATTCTTTCATCCTCCAAGCTTAAAGAACTTCTATCTTACACAAATTGAATCTAGGCTTATTATCTAGGGATGTTTCTTAAAGATTACTACAATAATTTCAGTAACATTGCTTATGTACTTTGTGCTTATCTTAAATAGATATGATACTGAAACTTTACTCGATTAATAGATCCCAACACCTTAAAAATTTCTCTTATATAATATTTAAAAATTTCATTAACTATTTAGATTCTAGAAACAATGTAGATCTGGTTCCATCCTTAGAATGTATTCTTTTAGCAGTTGGTTCAGTATAACATATAAAATTTAAAATGGTTAAATTGAATTCAGAAATTGTAAAGATGGAGAATTTCTATTGTTTTGAGAGTAAAATTAAAGGAAAAAATTCAAAGAACTTCATTAGTACAAACATGTCATAAAATAGTACGACGTTATTTTTTGAGAATATATAGTATAAAACAAACTACCTTCAGAAAATAAAGAGAAATTTATCGAAAAAATTTACATTAGTATATAACTGTAGGCTAATTGGGCCAGTGTTCACACATTTTCTCTTCTAAGCCTATGTTCTTTAATCCCTGTGATGAGTTAGACTGAGCCTCACAACCCAAATAGAAAAAGTGTACGTCTAGTTCAAGATGTCGGGTGGGCCAGGTTGGTAAACACCGTAATCTCCTTGAGTCTTCCAAGGTGACTTGACTATTGCTTCGTTGAAGAGGTCTTCCAGGTAAGAGGATGTTCTATTATTGAATGATCCTTCCAAATGAATGTTCTGTTGTTTGACTAAGTCTACCATAGAATCACTATAAATACTCTTATCCTTTCTTGTTTCTGATAGATGAGACGTAGTTGTTTATTCTATGTGAAGCCTTCTTCTTTTCTCTTCTTCTTCTATGTAGATTCTTGTTTTTGTTTGTTCTCTGTGAATTCTTCTATTACAGCTACCGTTAGTCACCATTTCTGATTGACCACGTGCTTCCGTAGTTTGTGAAGGAGAGAACCGAAAGTGAGAGATTAGATTGTTGTTGTGTGAGGCTCATCCATTATTGAGAGTTTGATCGAGATTCTGACATACAGAGAAAAACCGGTCGTCTGATTTTTCTCCTTCTCATCTGCGATTTCATCGGTTGAATATCTCTGTTCCCCTCTTTCACAGAAATCGGTTGTCCTTTTTCTTATGTGTTGGCATCCATTTTTCATAACCGGACATTCAGATTTGATTTTGGTCATCTGGTTTTGTCTTTTTGAAAAAATCGGACGTCTAATTTTTACCAGGCTCATCCTGTTTCGTTTATTTGTTTTGCAGGTATTTAAAGAAGAAACGGAAGTCTGTTTTTTAGACTTCTCTTCCATTTTGAAGAGTTCTGATGAAGAGCTGTTATCGGTTCCATCATCCGATTTTTGTAATAGATTAGTAGTTTCTTGTTCTTCTGCTCTTTTGCTGTTGTAATAGTTTTCTGTACAGGTTTTATGTTAATATAATAGGGCTGATCACCAGAGCAACTATTCTTAACAGCGGTATCAGAGCCTAGGCTCTTCCCAACAATAACTAATAATTCAAAGATGTGTTCATTAATATAACAACCAGATGCTTACTTAGTTCACTTCTCATAAAATTCTACTTAAATTTAGTGAGATTACTTCCATTTCAAGTATTTACTTTGAGAAAATTCATTTCTATCAATAGTTAATAAGTCCTACTCATCTTATTAATGCCATCAAAGACTTAAAATAATTCTTTAAAACTGTCTGTTTTAAAATATGCTCTTAAGAATGCCATATAATTGTTGTACAAAAAGAAAAATCTCCGTATTCAATTTTCCAAAAAATTCTCATTATTTAATTCTTTATTCCCTTTCCATGACAAATATAGAAATAATTATCTCATCGTGGTAAGGATGTTATCTAATTCTACTAAAAAACTCTTTCATCCTCCAAACTTAAGGAACTTCTGTTGTACATGAATTGAAATTAGGCTAGCAATTTCAAAGACATTGCCAATGTGTTGTTTCTAAAGGATTGCTACAGAAGTTTCAAAGACATTGCCAATGTGTATCTTAAATAGACATGATATTGAAACTTTACTCGATTGATAGATTCCAAAACCTTATAATTTCTCTTATATAATATTTTCATTTTAGTTAAATATTTAATTTCTTGAAATTGTGTATATCCGTTTCCATCCTTAAAGAGTATTCTTTTGGCAGTTGGTTACGTATAATATTTAAATATACAATACCTTCAATTACATTTGGTAACTGGCTTGTGCACGGAAAGGTAATTTTATAGCTTATCTTTAAAGATGGAGAATTTCTATCATTTTAAACAATAACATTAAAGGTAAAAGTTCGAAGAAGTTAATTAGCAAAAACATGACATAGAGTGGAACCACATCATTTGTTGAGAATATTTATAAATACATATAGATATATATAGTTTAAAAAACTACCTCTAGAAAACAAAGTGAAATTTATCAATAAAGTTTAGGTTTCTAATAATGTAACGATATGTTTATTTAAATATTATCCAGATGCTTAATCAGTTGACTTCTTACATAAATCCTACTCAAATTTTGTGAGAATATTTCCATTTCAAATATCTATTTGGAGGAATTAAGTTGTATCAATAATTAATATGTCCTACTCATCCATTAACACCACTAAAAACTTAAAACAAATTTTTGAAACTGTCTGTTTTAGAATATACTTTTAACAATGCCATGTAATTTTTGTACTCTTAAAAATCTAATTTTTCCCGCATCCAATGTTAAAAAAGTTTTCAATTTTTAATTATGTTTTCCCTTTTGACGACAAACTTAGAAATAAGTATTTTCATCGTCGGGTTAAGGATAGTTTTATTATTATATTCAAAAACTCTTTTATCCTCCAAGCTTAAAATTGTACATAAAATCATCTAAACTTACAATCCAGTGGTGTTATTAAAAGATTACTGCGAAAATTTCAGTGATATTACTTATGTAAAATGAGCATATTCTAAATAAATATGATACTCTAACATTACTTAACTGATAGATCCCAGCACCATAAACTTCTCAAATATAATATTTTCATTTTCTTTAAATATTTAAATTCTAGAAATAGTGTAGATTTGGTTCAATCTTGAGATAGTATTGTTTTGATAGTAGATTGAGTACAATATATAAAATATACAATACATTCACTATTTTTCTTTCCATGAATTTTTCTTTCTCACGGAAAGGTGATTTTATAGCCTTTCTTTAAAGATAGAAAATTTCTATCATTTTAAAAAATAAAATTAAAGGTAGAAATTTGAAGAAGTTTATTAGAACTAATATCCCATAAAACAGTAAGACGTAATTTGTTGGCAATATATATACATATATGTATTCTAGTTTTTCTGAATACATATAATGTTTATTTAAATTAATTTATTTAAAATCCAATGTCAAAGTTGGGAAGTAAAAATCATGGCAGGAAGTATTGATTATATATTATATGAAATATAGTCAAAATTCAGGAATAACTGAGAAGCATCCATAATTTTTTCCTCATGAAACTATGCACAGATTCATTGAAGTTCGATAGTTCTATCATTCCAATATAAAACCTGCTCAGCATAACTTAAATCTTTTGTTATTAAAATTTGACAATGAAGAAGATATATGCTATATGTAAAGCAATATATATAGTACTTGTTGCCTTGATTTATTTTCTCCTCTTCAATAATCGTGAAAAAATTAAGTCTGGTTCATACGAAGAAGATATATACATATATATGTAGTCATTCCAAGAAACATGATCTCATCAAGTTTCATTTGTACCTAATTAAAAAGAAAAAAAAACAGATTGAAAAAATAATGTATAACTAAGAAAAGAAAAAAGTATTTATATCAATGATTAATTCTAAAATAAACATTTTTTAACTACCAATTATTATCTGTAAAAGTTACTGTTATGAACCTTAGATAATATTTACGTAACCCTACGTTGATATGTATCTCCAACTGATGTAAAAGACCTTTTCTTGAACTTTCAAGAAATAAGGACTCGTACATTTTTCCTGATAAATTTCTCTAAAAATGAAAATATCGCTAGTACTTAAGGTTGATTAAAATCATTATGTACAAACTTAACCTCTTTGGTGTATTTTCAAGTTCTCTTTGATCTAAGATTATTATTTTATTTTTGTATGGAACTGAGAAATAGTTTCGGCATTATTTTGAATAAACTTTCAAAATATTTTTTTAAGGAATCGTATAGGTCCTCAAACCAAAATAAAGAAATATCGTAGTATAGGGATACTGACTCCTACAATAAATGTTTCGTACATTGAACATAGAAGGGAATGTCCTCATATTCATAGCTTTCTTTCATTGATTTGATGAGTAATATATTATGATCATGACTATATAACTATATAATTCAGTGAATGTTTTGCTTTTTTTGTGGCTGATTAGATTAGAATAACAAATTTGTTTCACTAATAAATTTTATGGTTAGAGGGAATTAATGAAGGAAATGAGAAAAACAACAAAAAGTGATGAATACTATCGGTTGATGTATATGTAGCAGTAAAGAAATCTAGAGAAAATGAGGAAACAACAAGTACAAGGAAAACCTTGATGGTTTTACACCCATAGGATCATAAAGAAAGAAGATAAAGGATGAGGATGAAGTAAATTCATAAGAAAGGAAGAAAATAATTTATATCTCAATCATTTCAAAACCTACAAAGAAAGATCGCAATCCTTTTGATTTGATACGTGGAGGTTTTTACATGTATAACCAAATAGATGGTGCTTGATTTCACAAACCACATTGGCCTATAGGGAAAAGTTACAATTATAGTAGTTATAGCTCTTAATTTTGAGTCTTTTTTACATCTTCTGGTGGATTATATCCTATCTGTATCACTACTAAATCACCCCCAACGTTATCGGTCACTAGGCATTCTTTCTTTTGCTTTACTCTTTGCTTTCTCCGCAAAGTGGTTTTATGTTTGCTTTGAGTTCTTGAAGTAAAAATTTCTCTGTAAGCTTTCTTGCTAGTTTAGTTTGAAAAAATCATTCCTTATTCTTGTTTTGAGCAAATTACCATATTTGCTCATAAAAAATTTACACATTTTTTGTTTGACCATAAAAAACAGTTTTTCGTTAAAATTTTACCCAAATTTCAATACGTACAGCATACAATATCAAATTATACAAGGCGGCAGAATCAGGTGGCTTTTTGCAAGTGATAAGCATTTTTTTCTTTTCACACTTCCTTTCTAAAGAAAACGAACATTTCATCTACCCCTTCACTTGCTCCACGATCACACATGATTGACACATCGGTCTCAAACATATTAATAGCCTTTAAAAAGACAAAAATTTCCCTCTCTCTGTCTGCACATGCTAATCACGTGAAAAAACCGTTAGGTTCCGTTGCCTTCTTAATAATTTGATATTATAAGCTACACATGAATTGTATATGGATAAAATTTTAACGAAAAAATATTTTTGGGTAAACTCAAAAAACTCTAAATTGTTTATGGTCAAATATAGTGATTTACTTTTTAAAAAAAAATTTATTGTGAAAAGTCATTTATTTTTATCTATGATTTTTTTTGTTTTGTGGAGTTTTATTTTTCTTTCCCATTACATTTAAGATATGGCTTTTTTTGCCAGAGTGAAGGCATCAAAACAACTAAGCTTTTATTATGTTTTAATATATTTTAAGGTTATCGAACAAAGTTTTTGTACGATCTTCCTTTTGCAGCACAGGTTTCCTTTTTGTTATGATTTTCACGTTCTTCTAATATTCATTTCCTTAATAAAGATAATCTTTTTCTTCTCTAGTGATTTTTGGGTTTCCTGGTCTCATAGGATGCTGATTTAAAAGTACGAATCCTTGAAAAGTATTAATTTAATTTTTTTTTGTTTCAATTTCATTCTTTTGACCTCCCCTCTCCCATCTGCTGCCCCTTTGTGCTAAGCAAGTGATAGATCATTATTATAAAACTACACATCTTGGAAAACTATATTTTTAAATGATTTTGAGTTAGTAAAATCCTAGATATCATGATTTCAAGACATAAGATAGATTTTTTGATTCATCCCACCCTTGTTTTGTGATAAGATGTGATTACAACTCTCCTTATTTGCTCAAATGCCAATTTTTTTTTTTTTAAATATTTCATTTGCACAAAATACATTTTAATTTTGTGTTTATTAGTTTTCAAAGATTCGATTTTTTCCCAGACTATATATTTTTTAGTTTGCAGCGATTTTGAAACCAAACAAGTGCTATTAATTAATCTAAAAAATTGGTTCGAAAACTCTTTAAGAAAACTCCACCCACCACAAGAAAAAAGGTACTTGTTCTATTTTTTTAATTTATTCTAATTAGGGTTTTTAATTTTTTTACAAAGACTTGAGTGATTAACTGTTGATTGTTTATATGTGACCATATTGATGAACTAAACTTGAAGTAAATTTACTTTTCTAGTATATAATTTCATGGATCTTTATCATTGTTTATAGTATGATGTCTATTAGTTGAACGAAAGAGTTTAATTGTTGTGACTTTGTAAGTTTATTGAAAGTTTACCATCGATGCACCAATTCCTTAATTAGTTTACCTTTATAAGTATTTTTATGTAAAATGAAATTAAAATTTGTTGCTTTTAAATTTTCTTATTAAAAGTTTTCACATATATTCAGATCCGATAAGTGTTGAAAACAATATATTTGAACAATGTTTTTCATTTTTTGTTTTTGGGTGTGAAACGCAGGATTTTAGCCTACAATTTATGTATACCGATCATACATATTTAATCCAAAGTTGCTTTTAAGTAACCACATGTATTACTCAATAATGCACATTTAAATTTCAAATTTCAAAATAAAGTTTTTGCAAGATCTTTTTTTTTGTAGTCCTGGGACCCTTTCCAAGTGAAGAAAGAGAAGACCCCCATTTTTATTGTGATTTTTGGCATTTTTCTAATTTTAATATCCTTAAGAAACATAACATTTTTTCTCTAGTGCCTTTTGGTTTGGTATCAAAAGGCGATATCCCTCGTCCACAGGGCCCCCACCAGACTACCTGACGCCCAAGTGGAGGATGTCAATCGTGGTGACTCAACAGCCTTGCAGACTGGAGGCCAGGCACTGGTGCGCACAAGGAACCACGGCCACATTGGAGAGGTTGAAATTCCCACACTGCCGCTGCCAAGACTTGAACCTTGGTCCTTGTTACTAACTCTGCAATCCCAGAACCAAATGAGCCTTTTTGGTTTGCTTAGGGGCTTGGCAGGTTCGGGTTCATAACTATGCATTTTTGGAAAAGATTCATTTTCATTTTCCTTATATAATTCCATTTTTCCGAACTTACATCTCCCATGTGCAGCCTGTGTGTGCTAAGCAAGTGTTAAATCATTATTTTATGATCATGCATTATAAAAACTCTATTTTTAAATCTAATAGTTAGTAAAATCTCATATATATAATGTTTTTATACATAAGATTAAATTTTTTATTGATCCCAACCTAGTTTTGTCTGATTCATCACATATAATTTGTGTCCTACTTGTTTAGTTTTGATTTACAACATTTGTGAGACAAATACTAAGCTGTTAATTAATCTAAAAAAACATAATTCAGAACCTCTCTAAGAAAAAATCAACCTATCTCAACGAAAAAAGCACCTTTTTATAGATGTTTTATTCTCACATACTTTAATTAGTTGTTTTTCCACATAGATTTAAGCGATTAATTGTTGATTATTGATATGTTAGGATATTTATGAACTAAATGTCACGTCGAGAACTCCTACACATTGTAACTTAAAATGACATTTCTATAAAACCATAAAAAATTAAGAAAATATCACTAATATAAATTGTAACTTATTCCATCATCGTTACATACGGAAGAACCAAAACATTACAAAAGAAAAACTATAATTAAACACTAAAATATATCTAAGGTTTCTTCATGGGAATACCTCCATTTATCTCTGGCATTTTTCTAAAACTCTTACTATCTGTATAAAGGGTAGAAAGGAGTAAGCTTCTAACTTAGTAAGCGACACTAACCCTACCCAAAAGTCATAGAAAAACCATCTTAAAAAATAGGGTTAGAAGTTTTATCAGAACACTTAGCTACTTACAGAAGAACCTTTCAAAATATCTTTATTTTGTGAAATTATTATATTTTGGAGCTGTTCTAAATGTCCAGAAAACTTTAGGGGTTAACCTCTAATTTTGAGAAAAGTTTATGAACTCAAGTGACAAACATTAAAAAATATGGGACAATTTGCAGTTCTGAAGTTTTCTTAGCAGCAAACAAAATTGCGGGACTTCCTTTTATGAAGTGACTATTCCAATGTTTGAAAAACATTCAACCAAAAATTTCAAACCGTAGAAGCAATAACTTTGATCCAAATATTCTAATGTTGCAATTCTTGAATATAATAAAGCATATCATCCTTGAAAAATTGATGTCAAATAAATCAATTTGCAAAATAACGAGCACCAGCGGCTTAGAGGTTATCTTTTAAATAATCGTCCAAAAACCTTACTGAAAAATCATAAATAAATCATTTATTCATTATAAACACTAACACAAATATTAATATGAACTAATCATGACATGGAGACAGGAAATATTCGTTCCGGATAACCCATAACTTTATCTGAATATTTAATTCATCGTTTGAAAATTAACTTCGGGTGAACATAGTTATCACTACATCATGCTTCAGTGGTCATTAGGTCATGAAAACATTAAAAATCGTTGTAATTTATAACGTTCAGACACCATAAAACTTCATCAAATAATATATTTTTGTAAACAGATTATCAAAGAACATATATTATAACTTTAAGATCGAGAATTAGTCATTATAATTTACTTTAATCAATTGAAAGATAGACTCTGATGAGGAATTCTAGTCGCTTTGCTCTTCTTCGATGGCTTCTCTGGCTCTAAAACAAGCGTGACCTTTTTCTTAACAGAGAGTCTCCACTTATAACTCTTTAGCAAGTAGTTTATTAAGAGATACAATAATTGCACCTAAGTCGTTAAGTTTTCCATAATTATTTGCTAATAAATTTAAATCCTCAATTAAACTCTATTAGCATTAGATACCCAACTTTATAGAAAATAACTATTTTAGCCCCGAATAAAACATAATTAACTAAAAGGGTTGGGTTTTACATACTTCCCTCATTTAAAAAAGTTTTGGCCTCGAAACTTCTGCTAGCACACACAATAAATTCTAGGATAACCTCATAAAGAAATTCCTTACACTTTCTTTCCAATCTTTCTTCCTACAAGGGGTTTGTCTCTATTATTCTTCAAACTCTTCTCAAGCAAAAGTTAATATCCGTTCCTAAAAGTTTCATCTATCCTCCTATATATCTTATCATAAACCTAAGCTCTGACTATTAAATGCACGCCCCAGATCTTGGGGAAGTAATATGGCATACCAAGGGCACAAAGCATCTTACATATCTTAACTTAACTTACTAAACTTATATCTTATTAGTCACTAAGTAAACCTATTTTTCTAGTATAGATTTTCGGAGATCATTGAAATTGTTTATAAGTTGATGTGTATAAGTTCAAGGGGCGAATTTAAATATCCTGACTTTGTAAATTTATTGAACGTTAACCATCTTTGCACCAATTACATACTTAATATACCTTTTTAAGTTCTTTTATATGTAAAGGAAACTAAGATTTCCTTTTCTTTTAAATATATTAATATATATACCAAAACACACAAATACACACACATAAATATCCAGATTCAATACATAGATTGGACAATGTACTTTTTATTTTCTTTCTGTGAAATACGCAATTATAGTCCGAAAGTCATATGTGGATAATGCATGCTTAATTCCAAAGTTGCAGTTAAGTCCATATAAGCACCCTAAATTTTTAGATTATTGAAAACTCAGTACCAAAACCTAATACCATGACAATTGACTATGTAATTTTGGTAGAAAAAGTTAAATTAGATGGAGAAAATACAGGAATCACTTATTAGCCATTAAAAAGAAGGTATTATAAATTAATTGAGTAACTTTGGAAATGAATTTTAAAAAATTCGCTATTGAATAACTTTTGAAATAGATATTTACAAATGCGGTCAAGTTTTATGAAGGGTAAACCGCTTCAGTGGCCCCTGAACTTTTCCGAATTTTAGTTTTGAACCCTTAGCTTCAAAATGTCAAATTTTGAATCTCGAACTTTAAAAAAAACGTCTTTTAGAGTATTGAATATTCAGTACCCAAATCTATTACCATGACAATTTACTACCTAATTTGCATATTCGCCTTTCAAAAGAAGTTATTGTGAATTGATTGAGTAACTTTGGAATGAATTTTCAAAAATTCGCTATTGAATAACTTTGGAAATAAATATTTACAAATGCTGTCAAATTTTATGAAGGATAAAACGCTTCAGTTGCCCCTGAACTTTCCCAAATTTTAGTTTTGGACCCTTAACTCCAAAATGTCAAATTTTGAACCTCGAACCTTAAAAAACGTCTTTTAGGTTACTGAAAATTCAGTCCCCAAACCTATTTCCATGACAATTGACTACCTAATTTGGATGGAAAAAGTTAAATTAGATGAAGAAAATACATAGATCACTTATTAGCCTTTAGAAAAAAGTTATTGTAAATTGCTTGAGTAACTTTGGAAATGAATTTCCGAAAGTTTGCTATTGAATTACTTAAGAAATAAATATTTACAAATGTTGTCAAGTTTTATGAAGGATAAAATGCTCCAGTGGCTCATGAACTTTCCCAAATTTTAATTTTGGACCCTTAACTTCAAAATGTCAAATTTTGAACCTCAAACTTTAAAAACGTACAAAAATTGACCTTTCCATCTCATTTAGTTATTAACTCATTAATAGTCAAGTCAAATGGTATAATTAGAACTTCAATTAGTCCTTTAGAATATAACAAAACTTAATTATGTCCCTGCTTTTAATTATGAAAACTTTTAAAGATCTAATGTTAATATACGAAAACCATAATTATTTTTGGGAATTATGCCCAAAAAGACTTTTTATCTTATGTAGAGCTCTATACTTAATTGATTGATATGAAATATTATTTATGATTACTTTTTTTTTTGGATGTATTTATTTAATATGCATATATATGTTTCATGTACTTTACATAGGCACTCTGTGTGCAAGGTCGTGCTTTGCAGTAAGTTGCAGATTACTGTTACTTAAGTATAAGTAATCTTGCTCTTGGCTAGTAAATTGAGTTGGGCAAGCCATTGAATTAAGGTCATTCTGTGATAGTCTTCTTTCACTACCAAAAAAAAATTGCTTATTACCGACCGGAAAATTGGTTAGTAATTGGTCGGTAAGTTTAAGTTACCGACCGATATGCTCGGTTGGCTAAATTTATGTGGTAACACCGTCTGACCAAAATTTTCATTTGTCGGTAACAATTACTGACTAATTTTTGTATTTATGGACTACATATTCGATCAATAACATTATTTTCCATATTTAAAAAATCAATTTTTTAAAACAGTTACTAACCAAATTTTTAAACTTACCGATCGATTTTTGCTAGGTACTTCGATTTTCAGTCGGTAATTTTATTTATTTAAAATTTTAAAAAATAGTTATCGACCGAACTTCAGTCCGTAACTATTTATCTTTTTTAAAATAATTTATTTATAATTTTAATAATCCACTAAAAATTAAAAAAAAGACAAAAGCAATAACCATTATATATAATCTACATCCAATACAATAACAACTACAAAATAATAAAAACATCATAACGTAATACATAACATATAAAATAATATATAAGTATCAAATACATATGTATCGAATTTAAAACGACAATAGAACAAACGTATATGTATCAAACATAAATGTACTACACGGGTGGAGATGTGCAAGAGGGAGAAGGAGGACCAGTCAGTAGCTGATGATCAACTTGGGCATCATCAAATGTGGTGTCATCCATCAGAGGGAAAAGTTGGTACAGTATGGGTACTGAATCCAGCTGCACACTACACTGAGATGCGAACCCCTACCATGAAGACGGCAAACGTATCATGTGTCTGCTGAATATATCCACACCAGTTCTTTTCCCTGTTGATGCAACACTCGTGGGTAGCCACCGAAGAGACAGAAGGAACCAATGACAAGCTACTCCCTCCCTGTCACTCAGTAGTGATGGCTCCATATTGTGAGGTAAAATTGTAGATGTGGCCTTTGTTGTTGCCACCAACAACCTTGAATGTCAACTACTCATCACTCAGAATTGGTGATCTATTCTCTATATGGAGGCATTCCGGGTTTATCTTTGACTTTTGAAATATTGTCGATAAGAAAGAGATTAATAAGTGATATGAGTGAGGATCTCCAATGGAATTCAAATCTTCATATAAATTTTCTTAGGACCTTGCCTTTAATAGGACTTGATCTTCTTCAATAACACCCACCCAATTCAACCTAAACTATGAACAAATGTATATGAAGAGGTTCTTTTCCTTAACTGCTAATCAAACAAAGGGATTGGTTACTTCCTACAGAATTAGATCAATTGAAAAAGACCTTGGCTCTGAAACGAATCACAAGTGTGTGATAACAATATATTTAGGAATTGTGGTCGAACTTAGAACCTTTGGATCAACCTAATCCGAATGTTCAAACAAAATCAAAATTATGAATGATCAAACCCTAGATGAAGTTTAAGGAGAAAGCCTAAAAACTTAAGAACCCTAAGAGAAAACTCTCAAATTTCATATATCATTTATCTTCAAATTTTTTACATGAGAAAGCATAATAGGATATTTATAGGGAAATCCAACTACTCTTTCTAAAACCTAATTGGAATATTAAAGATCTAATATTAAAGATCTAATGAACTTAAAAGCCTTAAATTTCAAAATAAAAAAAATCTAAAATCGAAAAAAACGTAAAAAATTGAAATTGTGAAATGGGAAACGTGACATCACAACCAAAATCAAGAAATAAGAAAATCTGAAATTGAAAACTGATAGAGTGAAATAAGGAAAAAAATAATAAAACGACTGTCAAGTTAAAACTGTGAAGTCAAAAAAATAGAAATGGCATAAATTCGCAAAAATTGAAATTATAAAATAATGAAAGAAATCTTGAAATAAAAAATCGAAAATGTAAATTCAAAATTATTTAATGTTTTAGTCATAAATTCCTAGTTTCATTTTTTATATACAAAAAGTTTTATAAACAATTATTTATATATAGAAAGCCGTTTCTCCTTGACCTTTTTATTTTCCTTTACTCTACTATGCCTTCATCACTTCGGTTCTCTTCTTTGTTTCTTCTTTTTCCATTCCCGATAAATAGTTACAAAAATTTTGCAGATCAGAGACAGTCTAAACACTGCATCAATAATCACCAACAATTTCATTTGATTCAAGGGTACTCAACACCTACGCAAACAAAGCCCTTCGATTCTAAGTGTACACCTATCCATCCCAACGACTACTCACTACTTCCTCTCCTAATTCAGCTTGAGCCTCAACTGTAGATTCTACGCCATCTTGAGTTAAGTCGATAATACATCCCTATACTCCCATCTCAACTTTTATCTTAGCTTTTATTTAACAACTTCATGCCAAATCTTAGCCAAGCCAATTTCGGACTCCATCAAAGCCACAAATCATAGGAATTTGAAGACCTATATCTAGCTCGTTCATGTATAAAAATCCTCTATCCTTCCACATCAGTATATAATCATGAGCCATGTGAAGACGAATCCAGTGGTAGAAGCGTGGCCAATAACCCCTGCAATGATCAGCATAGGAAAGGTAATTAGATCGAAAACTAGAACTTGGATCTTCGCGAACATGACGTATTAATGGCTGATGTTTATGCTCGCCTATTAGAGTTCATAACCGTTGGAAAAATCATTTGCTCCGGCAACAGTAATTAGGGCTGAAAGACCAGTTGCTTATCTCTGGCTTTCATTATAATACTAGGGGTCCCTCGTCCTTCTAGTTTGTGGACAAAGGAAATGATGAAAGGGGAGGGGGGAAAGACTTAGGAAAGAGAAATCTCGTTTTTACCGACTGAGTTATGATCCAAATAATCGGTCGGTAACTTAGTAATTATTTTTTAAAAAAATAATTAAGTTACAAGCCGATGGGCGACTGAAAATATCGATCGGTAACTGAGTTAATTTTTTTTGAAAAGTAATTACAATCAACGAGGGATTACCGACCAAAGTTCCGTCACTAAATTTAACTTTCGTCGGTAAATCTTTCACATTTACCAACAGACGTGCATTGGTCGCTAATCGATCGGTATTTTTTTTTAAGTTACCAACCAACGTTAAATCGGTCGGTAAAAGCCTATTTTATAGGAGTGTCAAACTGTCATGGATCCTTCAACTTGATCATAGGTAGAACAAGGCTAAACGGGTAAGACAAATCTTTCTAATGAGGAGCATATAACAATAATCCAAGTTAGGACTTTAGACAACAGTTTTGATAAGTTTTAAGAACTTAGAGAAATTCAATTGGAAATTGCCCCAAAAAAACCATGATCTTTTGAAATGGTAGGACTACCATCGGAAAGCATCCTAAGTTATCCTCAACATTACTTGCAATCCTTGAATTCAGAATCCTTAGCCAACATCTACTACTTCATTACTTCATATTTCACATCTATTAATTCCTTGCTTGATTTTGAAGTCCAATTTCTAGATTTATATTCTAATGGTCTTATTGAAGTCACATTCACACTACCTGAGATGCCATATACTTTGAGAATATAAGATTCCTTAAGGTATCACATGTTAACCATGAAATTAGATGAGGGACTACCTACCTAAACTAAAGAGAGTCTTGGGAATTATTTCGTCCATTATTTGGATGGCTCATAAACATTTTACTTAAAACTATTTTTAGAGCTTTCTGGGAAGAAGGAATGGTTCCTAATTAGAAGAAGGAGAAAATGGCCAATTTAAGAGATAATTCAATTGCTAGCCAAATTAAGCTGACATGCAATCCCGTGTTCTTTTAGGGCTCTTTTCATATTAGGCCAACATTCTTGTAGGTAATTTTCTCCAAGCAATCAAACAAAAAATAACGATTATTGCAACAAGATATATAACAATACACAAATTAACAACTGTGTGGAGAAGGAATAACCTCTGTATTGAGGGAAGAGAGTAGAGAAAAGTGCTGACTTCAAGCATTTCAGCCTTGTTCCATGCAGGATCAAACTTTTCAATCTTCCAATGGTCAATGCTCTCGTCATCCCACCGCTTGGACTTGTAGTGCTTATTTTTATTTCTCGTCACCTTTGGCTTTTGCTCCTCCCTCTTGACTTCCAAATTTGTTGTTTCCATCTACACCACTTCTTGGCTAAAACACTATAAATTCTTTTGGCTGCTCAATTTAGGAAAATGGTTTTACAATGTTTCATGAGGAAAATTGCAACAAAAGGATTTAAACAATCTTGTTTACAAAGTAACGATAATTTACCAGAACAAGAATCGAAAAGGACAGGAAAAACAAAAAACTTGAGAAAAGCTTATGAAGAATAAATGCATACTTTGTCAAATTTGTAGAGAACGGAATACATACAAATCAATTTAAATTACAGAAAAAAACAAATTGCCTGCCTTTTTTCAGCAACTTTGACTGTTTAGTCTAAAACTTCTTGATATACCAATCATTTTCTGCTTGAGCTTCTATCAAACGAAGGTGGCTGTTCTTTGGCAGTTGTATTGTCCATAGAAATTGGGGTTTTTACCCTCATTAAGTGTCTTTTTAAAGTGTATCACTAAAATAGGTACATTTTTTTCTCTTTCCTACTTTAGCCATATCGCATGTGGCATATGCGATATTCAAGGTTATACTGCATATTCAATATGCAATTTCAATAAACCGGGGTTAATAAACAATTTAGGCAGATATCACATTTGGCATATGCGATATCAACCACCTATTTTATTTTTTTTAAGGGAAAACAAAATAATGAAATTATTTTTTTGTTTTCTATCACTTATATTTTTCCTATTTTTTGAATAAGAAAGACAGTATTTAATGTTTTGTGTCACTTTGTGTATATTTTTTACATTTTCTATCTTTAAATGAACTTTTAGTTTTTTATTTTTTCATTTTGTGACATGGAGAACGAGAAAACGAAGAAATAATATAATTATAATTTCATTTTAAGATAAAAATGAGAAAAAAAAAGAAAAACAGATTAGAAAACATTAAATACTTTGCCTTCCTTTTTCACAGATTAGAAAAAATATAAGTGATAAAAACAAAAAATAATTTCATTCCTTTTATTTTGTATAAAAAAATAAAATAGGAGGCAGATATTGCATATGCCAAATGCGATATCTACCTAAATAATTTTTATCATGTTTTATTTATTACCAAATCAATAGGCGGGGTTAATAACGCAAATTTCATCCTACTTTAATGATATCGCATGTGCCATATGCGATATGCCTAAAGCAGCAAAGAAAAAAAACTACCTGTTTTAGAACCATTCTTTAAAAGGACACTTAAAGAGGGCTAAAATCCAAGAAACGAAGAAGCTAGTAGACTGAGCGGTAGTGCACAACAACCCTAGTCAATTCATAAGAGTTATTATTCTTTGCTTACATATCCATGAAGTATTTATTTGTTACATATCAGTTCATATATTTTCTCTTTGGTTATATTTCATACTTTGTACACCTCTGTCCCATAAAATGGTTCTATTTTAATTCTCACATTTATTAAGAAATTTAGGTACACTAATAATTTTTATTTTGATTTGACTATTATACCCTTCTTTAATAGTTTTTATCTTGAAACTACAAATATAAGTAGTAGAATGGTTTATTTCATTAATATTTCTCGAGAAGTGTAGATTTTTAGTAACTAAGAGTAGAGTGTTAAAGGGCATAAAAGGAAGTTAAGAAATTAACTATTATTCATAAAAGGAAATAATATTATAATTTTGGATAGATAGAAAGAAAAGTGAGACCATCTTTTTGTGCTGAAGGGAGAATTGTTTAAAAAAGTACACAATTTTGCATGTTTTTTTCTTGTATGAACTAATGTGCCATTTCAATTAATTTTTTCCCTCATTACTTCTGCAAGTCTTCAAGCGAGCGAGACAGGTTGTGGGCAAGGTTACTTTTGAGCAAGTATGATAGTCCACTAAGGGAGATAAAAAAAAAGAAAATTGGTGTCTCATATTTGGAGAAGTGTGGTTTTTAGAGGAGAGATTTTGAGGTACGGGGCTGGTGATCAACAGCAGACGAATTTGGGTATCGATAACCAAAGTATATTGACTAATTTTTTGTAGGGGGCTTCAGCATCGAAATTTAATATGAAAGAGGCTTATTATTTGGAGGAAGGTTTGGTCTCAGGCTCTAGACGAATGTATCATCCTCCTTGGTTAAGAATTTGGAAGTTGCATAGGCTGCAAAGATTAAATTTGGTTCTTTGGCAAGCACGGGCAGATATTTTTTCTAATGCTTATTTGTTATTTCTGCGGCATGCATTGTATAGTCTAATGTGTCCTATATGCTGTGCAGCATTGGAATTTGGGATACATTCCTTGAGAGATTGTCCATGGGTCCACAGAAGTTTGGATTGTTAGTGGTACAACTATCCTATTAGTCAATATTTTTTCGAGGCTTGAATACACTAGGTTGATCGGAATCTCATGAAAGAGATTGTTGGCTTGGATTGAGAATTCGAATGGAAATATGTGTTCAGAGAGGCGTTATTATTTATTTGTCTTTGGAGGAATATTCGGGCTTTTGGTATTGGCAAGGTTATCCCTAGTGCACCTCAATTAGTGGTAGAAATTTTTAAAGGAGTACACGAATAGAAGATCACTTAAGAATATAAGTTGGTACATAAGTTGCAACCCAATTTAGAGGGTGATACTTGTTTATGAAGATTAGATGTCTTTGAGTTCTATCTTATGTATTTATTTACTCATGTAAATGGCGTGGTTTATGGTTTTAATATAATACAAGTACTGTTTTCACTAAAAAAAAGAGGCTACAAATTTATGTTTTAAAAAAATGTATAATGATAAAAGGTTCATTAAATATTGTTTTCACAATATGACAAGTAAAAAGTTTGAAAAAAACAACTATTAGTGAAATATAAAATATGTTAAGTAAAGAAACATATTATTTAATCCCATTGTTTAACCTCATTCATATAATGCATATCAGTAATACTACTCTTCAGAATGGTGACTTTTTTCTTTTAGGTTTTGTACGTCGTAACAGTTATTATCACACCTTTTAGGAAAAAAAGTTATTATCACGAATCAGAGCCTTTCTTTTTGTACTGAATAAAACCATTAAGTCCAGACAATGACCGTTTGATTTCACTAAGAAAGAATTATAAGTCTAGTCAAGAGCCTCTTTCGAGCAAGAGGGTAAAATTACAATGAAAGAACATTTGTCAGTCAAGGGATTATTCTAGTAACTTATGGTGCTAGTTTTTTTTCTGTGATGTGTAGATGAGGTTTCACACACACTGTGCAACAAGCTATGCAGGTTGCCAGAACTTAATAGGGAAAAATATTTTTCTAACATTAGACGAAAAAAATCACATTTTTAAAAAAAGAGTACTACAATTTCATAGAATCCTTGACAGTAGATTCAAAAAATGACAGTTCCTAAAAAGTGAGCCTTTTGTGAATATAAATTTTTTGAGATATATACGTTAACTATTGAGAAAGCTTAATTTCGTCAAATTCGATTCCTTAAATAGAAATTGTATTTCATTTGTAGTTTATCATACATAAACATTGAATTTACCATATCCACGAATTGACGATTTTTTTATATTTAGGAATCATTCTATTAAGGAGTATATAGTGCACTTGTTTGATTAATTATACAATTATCTTACTAAAAGAAATGAAATTTCAATTGGAAACTATTCACCCCCAGAACCACTTTTTCGACTTCTAACCTTTTTTCTATTTAATTTTCAACCAAGATTTTAATGAATTTTAAACATTTGAAATGCTTGATATTTTGTTTTCATGAAATAAACATTTGTAAATATTGAATGATCATGAATGAAAGAAATAAAATATATATTTCTTGCTTTGGTAATTTGAGAAATCAATTCACACATATCATAATTATAATTTCAACTGTTTCAGAAGTTCCTTCATTTCTTGGAAAATGGTTCTTTGTCATTTTTCTTGTATGAAAATTTTCCATTTCCAAAATTTTAATTTCAACAAGTTAGTTCAAAAGTCTTAAACTTAACATGTGATAAACAAGCATACCCTAAATCAAAAGGAACTCAACAATATAAGCAGAAACTTTACTTTTATTGATGTTAAGCTTAAAGATGCCAACACAGGTATAATCATGTCCAACAAACACACCATTCTTGATAACAATAATTTTTCCTGCCTCTGTTAATGTTTTCAGGCCGATCTTAAGAAAATTCGCAGAAAAAAAAAATTCTTCTTTATTTCTTCAACGTGTAAAATATTTTTATGAGAGTTAACTTCTATTCAGGAGTAAATTTCAGTTCTACATTTCTATTTCTAAGAATGTTTGCCTTGTTATGATTCCCATGAGGATGTATTTCGCTTTATTTGCAATTACACAATCCTTAAACAATGTTTTCTCTTTGCAAACATGAACTATGGCTCTAGAATCATACAACTAATCATAAGAACTCTAAATTGTTGTTAAGTTACATTATGTCACAATGCCAATGTTGAGTACAAAAAGCATTGCCAAAATTTTGGAAACATTTTCAACAATGCTACGTTCTTTGGTTCAACATTAGTCATAGTTAAGAACTTGTAAAACATGAAAAACCTGTATTGTTTCTTAAAATGATCTTTCTTTCTAATGTAGAAGTTGTTGCGCAAGAGTATATGACCGATTGGGAGAAGAAGAAAATAAGAATGAAGAAACAGTGAAGAACACGTGCAGCAACATGACCAACAACATGATCAGTAACAAGGTCACTATTGAATGTGTCAGTGATCGTGTTCTCTTCTGTTTTGGGCATTTTATTTAATTTTTTTTAGCTTTTACCTATTTATTTATTTTATTAGTTGTGGGCACTTTTATATTTTATTTATTTGGGTCATTAGGGCTTTGGCTAAACTATAAATAGCCACATTTTCATTGTTGAGGGGGATCATTATTTACATTCAATTATTGACTTTTTTTTGTTCCAAATTTAAGGATTCTCACTTGGAATTCCTTGCTGAACGTTTTACGCTATGTTACTTTCTATATAAACACATTTGCTCATTTAAGAAAGAAACTTGGAGTTTCAGAAGAAGCACGTTAAGAGGGAATATGTTAGAATAATTAATGTGCAGTCACTTAGGATAATATGAACTCATTCAAGTATTTGAATAGTTCAAGGCATAGTTGTCATCTAGAAATATGAAAAGTCGCTCTAGTTTCAAGAAGTTATTAGTCAAGTGTTTTTTTCCTTAGAGTTTTGCAATGGTTTATACAATTTTCCTATCTATAAATTCTTTTAGGATGCATTGTATTTTAAGAGAGCTCAAGTAACAATATTATATTTTCTCTCTTCATAATATCTTCTTTAGTCTTCATGAACAACACCAACAGCGGTGGTCCTCAAGGATCTTTATTTGCTTCCCCTTTATGTTATTGCCAAAAATAGGAAAGCAACAGCTTGGTAACACCTTGATTTTTTTGCTTTTGTTGCTTAACTTAGATTTGTGAAACAGATTACTGAAAACATTACAAAGAATAGAAATTAACATTATAATGTGAACATAGGAAGTCATTGGTCTTAAATAAAACTAAATGGTTTCTCTTATCATTATAGTAAACTAGGCTTTTATTTTTTCAATTAATTATTTGTCAAATTAATCTCACTGAACTTAGCTTCACAATGTTTATGATAAATGGCTGCTTAGCAGTGTTAGGGATTCTTCGATGGAAATACTTGGACTCAAGAGTCTTTTGCTAATCTCTTCTAAAAAACTATTCCATTTACTTCTTTCGACCCAATCCATCAATGAAGAACCACGAATACTGCTTTTTGAGATAATGAAAAATCAAGAAATTTAGCTATTTTGAACTCTTTATTGTAAGAAAATTCTGCTCCTGATACGTAAACCAAAACAACTCTTCGGAAAAAATTGAGTACCGTAGCTTTCAAGGGTTTTCACCATAAATAGATACACCCCTGACCTGTATTGAAATATTTTCATAGAGACCTTGTACTATATGTTCGATTCTTAATGAAGAGTGTTTAGTTAATATTTTTTTTGCGTTTTCGATGACCACAACAATTCTCGAAATTTTCATAATTACGATATGGAATTTGTATATCCAACAAAAAATACAGTATGTTACTTTCCGTCGGTGAATATATCATGTTTCACATGAACCCTAATTCATAGTTCTATTTATTTTGTAATTTCCGACCCTAAGGTAGCAAAACTAAAAAGAAACAAAAAACTGTGATTAAAAAAGTGATGTAGCTCGACTAAAGGCATTATTGTGAAGAGAATACAACAACTTTAAATGAAAAATAAAATACTAATGATTAACCATAAATTAAAGGCTTTCATAAATGTAAGACAATGTTTACCAGTACAGAAGCATTAAAAGAGACAACATAAACCAAATTCATATATGCAGGATATTATAATCAAACACTAATATCCAATACACTTCGAAAAGCTTATAATCTCTTGAACTATGCAAGCTGAGAATTTGAAATCTTTTGGATTTTTCCTTTAAAAGTTGCCTCTCCCTTAAGAGCCTGCTTGAGAGGCAAAAAATTTGGAGTATACACAGTTAAATGAAGTAAGATAAGAGGAATACTCTCAAATCCTGGAATAGAAAGTACTTCAAAAGTTTTCTCCCTTAGGTTATGCCAGATTAGGTGAGGAATGCTATCGGAGATTGCCAGAACCTCTCCATCACTCCATGAAGCAATTAGTAGATGCAAATGTTGAGCACTGCTTATTGAAAGAATACAGCTTTCCAAAACAAAGTTTCTAGTCCACGACCCCACATTACCATATTCATTCATTATCCAAATATCGAACATATATTGTGATCTTGGGCAATCATATACACATAGATTCCCCTTTATTTCACCAATGCTCAAACATGTCGCCATGGATATTGCATTTCGTGGGGGCAGTGGGATTGACCTAAATTGTTCTTCGGCAATATCAAATGCACATATGGTATTTATCAAGACTGGTAAGTTTGGAGAAAAATCAACTAAAGATTCATGGTCCACAAGCCAGTGAAATGCTCTTTTCAAGATGGTGGCAGTGTTATATATACCACACGCAACAAAATTATTGAGCACCAATTCTCTCCATTTGGTATCAACCTCGATAGTAAAAATTTGACAATGCACCCTCAATTCCTTATTTGGATGTAGCCAAGTCTCAACATCAAGGACCTTATAGCTTTTAGAAAAGCCAAAACCAGAAGCTCTACAAAGTGCTCTTTTGCTTGAATTAATTTTAGGAATACAAATATATTCCCCCGTCATTGGATTGCTTATGTAAGGGAATAAACTTGGAGTAATATTTTCAATCAAATAAAGTAACACATTGCAACATCCCTTGACTGACAAACCTTTTTTCATTCGAATTTCAAGCATGTTGGTTGAAAGAGATTCTTTACTAGACCTATAATCCTTCCTTATTGAAATCAAAAAATCTTTACCTAGGTTGTTTCCACTTATCAAATTACGAAATAGTAAATTAATGTATAATGGATTTTTAAGGTAAAGGTTACAATAATGTAACTGAGAAAGGAGGTCATACCATTCCTTGCAAACAACTTTGCAGCAGATGATGGATGCTGCTGGAAGGAGAAGAAAAATCTTAA
Source organism: Catharanthus roseus (assembly GCA_028651295.1). NCBI lineage: Eukaryota > Viridiplantae > Streptophyta > Magnoliopsida > Gentianales > Apocynaceae > Catharanthus > Catharanthus roseus. The sequence continues at coordinate 3,091,520 of JAPQWS010000107.1, read as the reverse complement.
TCAAAATACACTCGTCCAGATTTAGAATTGTTGTTCCATAGTGTCTAGTCTCTTGTGTCTCCTCTTTGCCTGAGTTCTTCATTTTGCTGGAGTCTTTTTTAGAATGTCCTTGGCTTAAATCCTGCATTTCTTTAAGGATAAATGAAGGGGAGAAATGATGGATCAAAGAAATTTCTGTGTTTACGAATGTTACAATTAAAAGGAATGAATAGAACTTGTTATAATTCCTTGTTAAATGTTGTAAAAGGTAATAAATGCATTGATCTCTCTCTTTCTCTCTCTCTCTCTCTCTCTCTCTCTCACACACACACACACACACAAACTGTAAACAATTTTTGTTTAAAAACCAAATAAAACAAAGTCAAATTTATCAATAAAGTTTACGTTACTATTAACTACTAATCTACAGATGTGTTTATTAAAATAACATCTAGATGCTTAATTAGTTAGCTTCTGATCAAATTCTTACTCAAATTTTGTTAGATTATTTCCATTTCAAATATGTTCTTAGAGGAAATTAAGTTGTAACAATAGTTAATATGTCCTACTCATCACATTAATGCAACCAAAGACTTACAATAATTTTTCAAATTGGCATGTTTCGAATATGTTTTTAAGAATGCAGTTGTACTCCAAAAAAAACCAATTTTCCCATATCCAATGTTTCAAAAATTTAATTACTTCATTCTTTTTCCCTTTTGACGAAAAACTTTGAAATACATATTTTCATGTTGTTAAGATGCTATCAAATTTTATTCAAAAACTCTGTCATCTTGCAAGCTTAAAGAACTTCTATCATACATAAATTTAATCTAGGATTACCAACCAAGGATGTTTCTAAGATATTATTATGATAATTTCTGTAACATTGCTTATGTACTTTGTGTGGTATCTTAAATAGATATGATATTGAAACTTTACTCAATTAATAGATCCCAACACCATATAATTTCTCTTATATAATATTTAAATATTTCATTAAATATTTAAATTCTAGAAACAGTGTAGCTTTGGTTCCATCCTTAATGTATTCTTTTAGCAGTTGGTTCAGCATAAAATATAAAATAATTAAATTGAATTTAGTAGTTGTCTTTGCTTGAAAAGGTAATTTTATAGCTTGTCCTTAAAGATAGAGAATTTCTATTGTTTTGAAAATAAAATTAAAGGAAAAAAATTCAAAGAAGTTAATTAGCACAAACATGTCATAAAGTAGTATGACGTCATTTGTTGAGAATAAATATATATGTAGTATAAAACAAACTACCTCTAGAAAACAAAGAGAATTTTATCGATAAGATTTACGTTAGTAAATAACTAACAATACAAAGATGTGTTTATTAAAATAATATCTGAGATGCTTAATTAGTTGGCTCCTTTTCAAAATCTACTTAAATTTACTGAGATTATTTCCATTTACAGTATTTACTTTGAGGAAATTCAAATGTATCAATAGTTAATATGTCCTATTCATCTTATAAACGCCATCAAAGACTTAAAACAATTCGTTTTTAAACTGTCGTTTTAGAATATGGTTTTAAGAATGCCATATAATTGTTGTACAAAAAGAAAAATTTCCGTATCCAATATTCGAAAAATTCCCATTATTTCATTCTTTGTACCCTTTTGACGACAAGTATAGAAATAATTATTTTCATCGTGATAAGGATATTATCTAATTCTACTAAAAAACTCATTCATCCTCCAAACTTAAGGAACTTCTGTTGTGCATGAATTGAATCTAGGCTATCAATCTAGTGTTGCTTCTAAAGGATTACTGCTGAAGTTTCAAAGACATTGCTAATGTGTGTATCTTAAATAGATATGATATTGAAACTTTACTCAATTGATAGATTCCAAAATCTTATAATTTCTCTTATGTGATATTTTCATTTTAATTAAATATTTAAATTCTGGAAATAGTGTATTTCTGTTTCTGTCCTTGAAGATTATTCTTTTAGCAATTGGTTGTGTATAATATTTAAAATATACAATACATTCAATTACATTTGGTAACTGGCTTTTGCAAGGAAAGGTAATTTTATAGCTTATCTTTAGAGATAGAGAATTTCTATCATTTTGTATAATAATATTAAAGTAAAAATTCGAAGAGGTTGATTAGCAGAAACATGACATAAAATGGTATGACGTTATTTGTCGAGAACATTGATAAATAAATATATATAGATATAGTTAAAAAGAAACTACCTTTAGAAAATAAAGTGAAATTTATCAATAAAGTTTACGTTTCTATATAACTAACAATGTAAAGATGTGTTTATTTAAATATCATCTCGATGCTTAATCATTTGACTTCTTATATAAATCTTACTCAAATTTTGTGAGATTATTTCCATTTCAAATATCTACTTTGAATAAGAATTAAGTTGTGTCAATAGTTAATATGTCCTACTCATCTCATTAATGCCACTAAAGACTTAAAACAAATTTTTGAAACAGTCTGTTTTAGAATATACATTTAAGAATGCAATGTAATTTTTGTACTCTTAAAATTCTAATTTTCCCGTGCCTAATGTTCCAAAATTTTTAAATTTTTAATTCTTTTTTCTTTTTTGACGATAAACTTAGAAAGAAGTATTCTCATCATCGGGTTAAGGATAGTTTTATTATTATATTAAAAAATTGTTTCATCCTCCAAGCTTAAATTTGTACACAAATTAAATCTAAGCTTACGATCCAGTGATGTTACTAAAAGATTATTGCGGAAATTTCAGTGACATTACTTATGTACAATGAGCGTATCCTAAATAAATATGATATTGTAATGTTACTCTATTGATCAATCCCATCAGCATAGAACTTCTCAAATATAATATTTTCATTTTCTTTAAATATTTAAATTTTAGAAATAGTGTAGGTTTGGTGCAATCTTGAGATAGTATTTTTTTGGTTCAGATTGAGTATAATATATAAAATATACAATACATTCAATGATTGTCTTTCTCCCGAAAAGGTAATTTTACAGCTTGTCTTTAAAGATTGAACATTTCTATCATTTTCAAAAACAGAATTAAAGGTAGAAATTCGAAGAAGTTAATTAGAACTAACAGCCCATTAAACACTACGATGTAATATGTTCACGAAATGTATATATTCTAGTCTTTCTGAATAGTCATAATGTTCATTTAAATAAATTGACTTAAGATCCAATCTCAAAGTTGCGAAGTAAAAATCATGGCAGGAAATATTATTATATATTATATGAAATATGGTCGAAATTCAAGAATAACTGAGAAGCATCCATAATCTTTCCCTTATGAATCTATGCACAAGTTCATTGAATTTTGATAGTTCCATCATTCCAATATAAAACCTGCTCACTATAACTTAATCTTTTGTTTCAAAATATGATAATGAAGAAGATATATCCTATAGGTAAAGCAATATATGTAGCACTTGTTGCCTTGATTTATTTTCCTCTTCAATAATCGTGAAAAAATTAAGTGTGGTTGCATATTAAGATATATATGTATATATGTGTGTGTATATATATAGTCATTCCAAGAAACATGATCTCAACAAGTTTCATGTATACCTAATTCAAAAAAAATATTGAAAAAATATTGTATAACTAAGAAAAGAAAAAAGTAATTAGTCGATATTCTTTGTATCATTTAATTATAAACTAATATTTTTTGTATCATTTAACTCTATTTTTATTTATTTCGGGGACCAATTATAGAAAAATGTACTACCTTTATACTAAACATGTATAATTTTATACCACATATAAAGAATAAAAAAATTGAAGGAGGCCGGGCTTAACTGCTCCGCCCATGGTTTTGTTTTGGAGCTAAAGTCTTTCATGGATAATTTTTCCCTCCACAAACACAAGACATAAGCAACATGTGATCTCCAGGAGATGGCACCATCGCTATATATGGTGATAGGTTAGTTTATAATACACAGTTTTGGTTTAGGGATAAAAAAATAAATTTGAGTTTAGAGGCATTGTGCAACTTAAGTAATTAGTTGAAAGGCATTTTAAAGAATTTCTCAAATCTATTTATTCCATACATTGATTTAAAGTAATAGTTAATTATAAAATATTTGTATCAAGTTTGAAATAGTCTATTTTTATTCTATATTCTTTGAACATTGTTAAAGTCATATAACACATCTTATACATTTTTTTCTACTATATTCATTTTGTACCAAGTTTTTTTTCTTGAGATATAGCATGTGTATTTACAACATGACTCTCCCACCTCTAAACGGGCCAGGAGTTTCTGTATCGCTTTGTGTACTACTCTATAAGTACCAATTTTCTTTTACAGAGTGGTACAGATAATCTAACCCCATCTAAACATAAGAGAAATTCAAGATCTGACAACTTCCTTCATTCTTGGGGAGAGGGGTGGGGGGGAAGGGGTAGGAGGGTTCAACAAAGAATTGATGTGTTTCGAGTACAAGTGACAAAAACTTGTATAAGGAAACAACTAGTTGTTTTTCTATAATGCCATGCATTATATTTTAAACTCCTAGAGTGACGAGCACTCATTGGTCTTCTTTAAAAACAATATTATCTCCTCTGTTAGCATGAACAGAAAATTAGATATTTTAGTTACGTAGTACGTAATCTGATTAGTGTCTCGATGCATAAACTTCAGTAATTACTCCATTTGCGATTACTCTAGTGTTAGAATGTTTTTGTTACATTATGTAATTTTTTTCGTCTTCACTACAATGTTTTCTTTTATCTCTTATGAAGATAATAGATAGGCCCTCCTACAGTTAAAGTTTCACAATTCTGCTCCTAGTTATAAATAGTTCATACCCTTATTGTGTTGGTTTTGGACTTTTTTAGTATAGCATTTTTTTGGGATCGATTTTACGATTCTAAATCGATTGGCAATACTATATAATCAGAACAATGCAAACTAAGAACAATAATAATACAAAAATGAGAATCGAAAAAATAGAAAATTAGAGTTATAAAATCGTGAAATCATAATGATAAAGCTGCCAAATTGGAACTGTGAACTCAAAAGCCATAAATTTCAAACTAAAAAAAGAAGAATCGAAAAGAACACAAAAAATTGAAATTGTAAAATTGTGAAATAGGAAATGTGACATCACAACCAAAACTATGAAATAAGAAAATCTTACATCCAAAACTGAGAGAGTAAAATAAGGAAAATAACATAATAAAAATACCGTCGAGTTAAAACTACGAAGTCAAAAAACTAGAAATTGCATTAATTGCAAAAATTGAAATTATAAAATCATGAAAGAAATCTTAAAATAAAAAATCAGAAATTTAAATTCAAAATTATTTCATATTTTAGTCATAAATTTTGAGTTTCATTTTTCATATACAAAAAGTTTTAAAAACAATTATTTATATATAGCCATTTCGCCTTGACCTTTTTATGTTCCTTTGCTCTACTATGCCTTCTTCACTTGGGTTCTCTTCTATATTTCTTCTTTTTCTATTCCAGATAAATAGTTATAAAAATTTCACAGATCAGAGACAATCTAAAACATGCTTCAAAAGTCGCCAACAGTTTCATTCGCTTCAAGGGTACTCAACACCTAAGCAAACAAAACCCTCTGATTCTCAACATACACCTGTCCATCCAAACGCCTATTCACTACTTACTCTCCTAATTTAACTTGAGCCTCAAGTGTAGATTCAATGCCATCTTGAGTTGAGTCGATAATACCTCTGTGTACTCCCATCTCAACTTTTATCTTAGCCGTTTTTTAACAATTTCACGCCAAATCTTAGCTAAGCCAATTTCGGACTCCATCAGAGCCACAAATCATAGGAATTTTAAGACCTATATCCAGCTTGCTCATGTATAGAAATCCTCTATCCTTCCACATCAATATATAATCATGAGCCATGCGAAGACGAATCCAGTGGTAGAAGCATGGCCGATTATCCCTGCGATCATCGGCATAGGAAAGGTAATTAGATCGAAAACTAGAAATCGGATCTTCGCGAACATGAGGTATTAGTGGATGATGTGTATGCTAGCCTATTGGAGTTCGTAACCGTTGGAAAATCATTTCCTTCGACAACGGTAATTAGGGCTGAAGGACCAGTTGCTTGGATCTCTGGCTTTAATTATAATATTAGGGGTCCCTCGTCTTTCTAATTTATGGAAAATGGAAATAATGAAAGGGGAAAGGGGGAAAGAGTTCTAGGAAAGAGAAAGTACCATTTTTACCAACTAAGTTACTGTCCGAATAATCAGTCAATAACTCTGTAATTATTTATTTTAAAAATAATAATTAACTTACAAGTCGATGGGCAACCCAAAATATCGATCGGTAACTGAGTCAATTTTTTTGGAAAAATAATTACAATCAACGACGGATTACCGACTGAAGTTCCGTCACTAAATTAACTATAATTGGTAAATTAAAAAATTGGTTGGTAAATCTTTCACAATTACCAACAGATTTGCGTCGGTCGCTAATCGATCGGTATTTTTTTAAAAGTTACCAACCAACGTTGAATCGGTCGGTAAAACCTTGTTTTCTAGTAGTGTCAAACTGTCATGGATCCCTCAACTTGATCATAGGTAGAACAAGGCTAAACGGGTAAAACAAATGTTTCTAATCAGGAGCAGATAACGATAATCCAAGCTAGGACTTTAGACAACAATTTTGACAAGTTTTAAGAACATTGAGAAATTCACTTGGAAACTGCCCCAAAAAAGCCATGATTTTTTGAAATGGTAGGACTGCCAATGGAAAGCATCCTAAGTTATCCTCGACATTTACTTGCCATCCTTGAATTAGGAATGCTCAGCCAACATCTTGTACTTCATTACTTCATATACCACATCTGTTAATTACTTGCTTGATTTTGAAGTCCAATTGTTAGATCTATATTATTAGCAGACTTACTGAACGTCACGTTCATACTACTTGAGATACCATATACTTTGAGAATATAAGATTCTTTAAGGTATCATTGTTAACCATGAAATTAGATTAGGGATTACCTACCTAAACTAAAGAGAGTGTTGAGAATTATTTTGTTCATTATTTAGATGGTTCATAAACATTTTTCTTGAAAATGTTTTTAGGGCTTTCTAGGAAGAAGGAATGATTCCTAACTTTATGTTTAAAATCTTTTAGCTATCAGAAGAATTTAGAAGAGGGAGAAAGTGACCAAATTAGGAGACAAATTCAATTGCTAACCAAATTAAGCTCACATGCATTCCCGTGTTCTTTCAAGGCCCTTTTCATATCGGGTCAGCATTCTTGTAGGTAATTTTCTCCGAATAATCAAATAGAAAATAAACAATTATTGCAACAAGATATATAATAATACACAAATTCACAGCTAAGTGGGGAAGGAATAACCTCTGTATTGAGGGAAGAGAGTAGAAAAAGTGCTAACTTCAAGCCTTTCAGCCTTGTTCTATGAAGGATACAAATTTTCAATCTTCCAATGATCAATGCTAATGTCATCCCACGACATGGGCTTGTCCTGCTTATTCTTATGCTTCATCACCTCTGGCTTTTGCTCCTCCCTCTTGACTTCCAAATTTTTTTTTTCCACTTCTTGGCTAAAACACTCTCAGTTCTTCTAGTTGCTCAGTTTAGGAAAATGGTTGTATAATGTTTTCACGAGGAAAATTGCAACAAAAAGATTTAAACAATCTTGTTTACAAAGCAACGATAACAGACAAGAACAAGAATCGAAAAAGACATGAAAAACAAAAAACTTGAGAAAAGCTGATGAAGAATAAATGCATACTTTATCAAATTTAAAGAGAACGGAATACGTACAAATCAGTTTCAATTAAAAAAAAAGTTTATTTGCCTTTTTCCAATAGCTTTGACTGTTTAATCTCAAAATTCTTGATACACCAATCATTTTTCTTCTCGAGCTTCGAGCAAACGATAGTGGCTGTTCTCTGGTTGTTGTATTATCCGTAGAAACTGGGTTTTTACCCTCATTGAGTGTGTTTTTAAAGATTAGCACTAAAATAGGTAGATTTTTTTCTCTTTCCTACTTTAGGCACATCACATATGGCATATGCGATATTCAAGGTAATATCGCATATGCCTATGCAATATCGACAGATGTTGAGAGAAACTGTTAGACTTCTTTATTGAGTTGAGAAGAGAGATCGAAGACGAAGATTTTCTGACGCAGTGCGGGCACTGGATGGAAAAGACAGATAAAGGAACAACCCACCGAAAGGGCATACCTCAAGGAGCACCAATATCCCTCAACAAATTGATATCTGCATGTAGCCGGCCTATGGATAGATTTTTAGAGATTATGAAGTCAAAGAAAGTGAGCTGTTTTTGCCCAACAAATTAACAACAAAACAAAGTAGTAAATAAAATAAAATTATTTGAGCTATATCTCTATAATATACTTTCCGCCACTAAAAGACCGGGCTACAAATGATGAAGTTAAACCAGGATTAATAAAGTATTTAGGTAGATATCGCTTTTAGCAAATGCGATATCAACCACCTATTTTATTTTTTTAAGGAAAAACAAAATAATGAAATATGTTTTTTTGTTTTCTATCACTTACATTTTTCCTATTTTGTGAAATAGAAAGACAAATTATTTAATGTTTTGTGTCACTTTGTGCATATTTTTGTATTTTCTATCTTCAAATGAACTTTTTTAAAATCTTTTTTATGTTTTTGTTTTGTGACATAGGGAACGAAAAAACGAAAAAATAATATAATTACAATTTCATTTTAAGATAAAAAATGCAAAAAAATAAAAAATAAAATAAAATAAAAACACACATGCACACATAAAAGTGACACAAAACATTAAATATTTTGTCTTCCTTTTTACCAAATTAGAAAAAATACAAGTGATAGAAAACAAAAACATAATTTCATTCTTTTTATTTTTTATTAAAAAATAAAATAGGTGGCAGATATTGCATATGCCAAATGTGATATCAGCCCATGTTTTATTTACTACCAAATCAATAGGCGGGCTTAATAACGCAAATTTAATCTTACTTTAATGATATCGTATATGCCATATGTGATGTTGTCTTGGATGTCCCATATCCCATATGTGATATGCCTAAAGTAGGAAAAAAAATAAAACTACCTGTTTTAGTACCATTCTTTAAAAAGACACTTAAAGAGGGCAAAAATCCCAGAAATAGGGACGCTGCAAACTAAGACGCAGTCCACAAAAAACCTAGTTAATTCATAAAAGTTTTTATTTCTCGCTTACATACCATTAATTATTTATTTGTTACATATCAGTTAATATATTTTCTCTTTTGTCATATTTCATACTTTTTAAACCTCTGTCCCCCTCTGCCCTAAAAAATTATTCTATTTCAATTTTCACATTGATTAAGAAAATTGGGAACACTAATAATCTTTGTTTTGGTTTATCTATTATACCCTTCTTTAATATTAAATAAATTTGACCTTTTATCTTGAAACTACAAATATAAATAGTAGAATGGTGCATTTCATTAATATTTCTCGAAAAGTGTAGATTTTTAGTAATTAAGAGTAGATGTTAAGGGGAACAAAAAGAAGTTAAGAAATTAACTATCATTCACAAAAGGAAATAATACTATAATTTTGGATGGAATGAAAAAGAAAAGTGAGACTACCTTTTTGTGATGAAGGGAGTATTGTTTAGAAAAGAACACAATTTTACATGTTTGTTTTGTATGAACTAAAGTGCCATTCAATTAATTTTTTCCCTCATTACTTCTTCAAGTCTTGAAGCAAGCGAGACAGGTTCTGGGCAAGGTTACTTTTGAGCAAGCATAATTGTCCACTAAGGGATATATAAAAAGAAAAATTGGTGTCTCATATTTGTAGAAGTGTGGTTTTTTTAGGAGAGATTTCGAGGTATGGGGCTGGTGATCAACTGTAGATGAATTTGGGGGTCGATAACCAAAGCATATTGACTAATTATTGGTAAGGGGCTTCGACATCGAAATTTAATATGAAGGAGGCTTATTGTTTGGAGGAAGGTTTTGTCTTAGGCCCTAGACAATTGCATCATTATGCTTGGTTAAGAATTTGGAAGTTGCATTGACCGGAATAAGTAAATTTGGCTTTTCGACAAGCACGGGCAGACGTTTTTCCTAATGCTTCTTTGTTATTTCTGCGGCATGCCATAGATGGTTTAATGTGTCTTATTTGCTGTGCAGCGGTGGAATTTAGGATACATTCCTTGAGAGATTGTCCATGGGTTCAAAAAGTTTGGAAGTTAGTTGTATAACCAACCTATTAGTCAAGATTTTTCCAAAGCTTAAATATTATGGATTAGATTGATTAGAATCTGATGAAAGAGGTTGTTGGATTGGATGGAGAATTCAAATAGAAATATGTGTTCATGGAGGTATTCTTTATTTTGTTTATGGGGAATGCTCAGGCTTTTGGTATTGGAATGGTTATTCTTAGTGCACCTCAATTAGTGGTATAAATTTTTAAAGGAGTACACAAGTGGAAGATCACTTAGAAATATAAGTTATTACATAAGTCGCAATACAATTTAGCGGGTGATACTTGCTTTTAAAGATTAGATATCTTTGAGTTATATCATATGTATTTATTTACTCATGTAAATAGCGTGATTTATGGTTTTAATATAATACAAGTACTGTTTTCACTAAAAAAAAGAGGCTACAAATTTATATTTTAAGAAAATGTATAATGATAAAAGGTTCATTAAAAATTGTTTTCACAATGCGACAAGTTAAAAGTTCGAAAATTCTAAAAGAAACATATTATGTAGTTCGATTTTTCAGCTTCATATAGTGCATATCAATGATGCTACTCTTTAGAATGACAACTATTTTCTTTTATAGGTTTGTAAGCCATAAGAATTATTATCACGCCTTTCTGAAAATAGAGTCATTATCACGAATCAGAGCATTTTTTTTAGTGGATAAAAAGAAATTTCTAGTGGTGTCAACTAGTAAGTGTAGATAATGACCCTTTGATTTCACTGAGGAAGAATTATAAGTCTAGTCAAGAACCTCTTTCGAGCAAGAAGGTAAAATTAAAATGAAAGAACATTTGTCAGTCAAGGGATTATTCTAGCAACTTATGGTGCTAGTTCTTCTCGTGTGATGTGTATATGATGTTTCACACACACTGTGCAACAAGCTATGCAAGTTCAAAGAACTTAAAAAGGAAAAATTAATTTTTCTAACATTAGATGAAAAAATTGCATTTTTTTAAAAGAGTACTACAATTTCATCCTTGAAAGTAGTAGATTCACAAAATGACAGTTCTTAAAAATTTTAGTGGGTCTTTTGTGGATACTAATGTTTTGAGAGGTATACGTTAACTATTAAAAAGCTTAATTTTGTCAAATTAGATTCCTTAAATAGAAATTTTCTTTCATTTGTAGTTTATCATACATAAACGTTGAATTTACCATATCTACGAATGCACCATTCCTTATTCTTCAATGGGGAGTCATTCTTCTCTTGTTTCTCCCCTGGTACGCATGATGGAGTAATCTCTTCATCTAATCACAAGGCCACATGGACACATTTCTTATTGGTCTGTGAGCTTGGTGCGGTCAAGTGGTGGTAACTAATTGCCAGTCAACAAACAGAGAACGCCTGCCATGGAACACAAACTTAAACAGCAGGCCTCGCAAAAAGCCAAAAAAGCTGTTGAACGCGCTTTAGGTGGGTCCGTTGGAACCAGATTCATCAAGTGTGTTTGAGGATTTGGATTGAGGTAGAAGGCATGTGACCTCAGGGGAGATTGCTATGATCGTTACTGTATTCGTATTCATTCTATTTAGGAGTATATGGTGCACTTGTTTGATGAATTATAAAATTATCTTGCTAAAAAAATTGAAATTTTCAATTGGAAAGTATTTATCACTAGAACGACTTTGTAGATTTTAACTTTCCTTTCCATTTAATTTTCAACGAAGACTTTAATGAATTTTAAACATTTAAAATGCTTAGTCTTTTGTTTTTTATCAAATAAACATGTGTAAATGTTGAATGATCATCAATGAAATAAATATAATATTTATTTCATCCTTGCGTAATTTGAGAATTCAATTCACACTTATTAGACTGATAATTTCAAATGTTTCAGAAGTTCTTTCATTTCTTGAAAGTAGTTCAACAAGTCAATTCAAAAGTTTTAAAATTAACATGTGATAAACAAGCATGCCCTAAATCAAAAGGAAACTTAACAATATAAGCATAAACTTTACTTTTATTGATGTTAAGCTTAAAGATGCCGTCATAGGTATAATCATGTCCAACAAACACACCATTCTTAATCACAATGATTTTTCCTTCCACTGTTAATGTTTTCAGGCCGTTCTTAAGAAAATTTAGAAACAAAAATTCTTCTTTGTTTCTGGAACGTGTAAAATATTTATGAGAGTTAAATTTATTTTAAGGAGTAAATTCAGTTCAACATTTCCATTTCTAAGAACATTTGTCTTGTTGTGATTCCCATGAGGATGTATTCCTCTTTATTTACAATTACACAATCCTTAAACAATGTTTTTCCTTGGAATCATGAACTATGGCTCTTGAATCATATAACCAGTCATAAGAACTCTAAATTGTTGCTAAGTTATATTATGTCGCAATGCCAATGTTGAGTGTAAAAAGCATTGCCAAAATTTTGGAAACATTTTCAACAATGTTACATTCTTTTGTTCAGCATTTGTCTTAGTTAAGAACTTCTTGTGAAAGATGCAAAACCTGTATTGTTTCTTAAAATGATCTTTATTTCTACATAAACAAGTTTATTCACTTAAGAAAGAAGCTTGGAGTTTTAGAAGAAGCAGGTTAAGGGGGAATATGTTAGAATAATTAATGTCCAGCCACTTAGGATAATGTGAACCCATTCAAGTATTTTAATAGTTTAAGTCATAGTTGTCATTTAGAAATATGAAAATCCTCTCTACTGTCAAGAAGTTATTAGTCAAGTTTTTTTTTGTGAGAGTTTTTGCATTAGTTTATATAATTTTCCTATCTATAAATTCAGTAAAGATGCTTTGTATTTTTAAGAGAGCTCAAGCAACAATACTATATTTTCTATCTTCATAATCTATCTTTTAGTCTTGGTCTACAACACCAACATTGGTAGTCCTCGAGGATCTTTATTTCCTTCCTCTTTATGTTCTTTTCAAAAATAGGAAAGCAACAGCTTAACACCTTGAATTTTTTTTGCTTTTGTTGTTTAGCTTAGATTTGTGAAACACATTACTGAAAATAGTACAAAGAATAGAAATTAACATTATAATGTGAACATATAAAGTCATTGGTCTCAATTAAAACTAAATGGTTTCTCTTATCATTATAGTAAACTATGGTTTTTTTCCAATTAATTAATTGTCAAATTAATCTCACCAAATTTAGCTTAACAATGTCTATGATCAATGGTTGCTTAGCAGTGGTAGGGGTTCTTCGATTGAAATACTTGGACCCAAGAGTATTTTGCTAATCTCTTCTAAAAAACTATTCCATCTACTTCTTTCGATCCAATCCATTAATGAAGAACCACGAGTACTTTTCTTTGGGAAAATTAAAAATCAAGAAGCTATTTTGAACTGTTTATTATAAGAAAATTCTTCTCCTTATAAGTAAACCGCAACAACTCTTCAGAAATAATTGAGCACAGTAGGTTTCAAAGGCTTTAACCATAAATAGATAGATACTTGGCCTGTATTGATGCATTTTTAATAAAACCTAGTACTATATGTTCAATTCTTTATGAAGAGTGTTTAGCTAAATTTTTTTTTTTTTTTTTTTGCATTTATTGATGCCCAGAACAATTCTCCAAATTTTCATAATTATGGTGTGGATTTGTATATCCAACAAAAGTAAAGTATGTTGCTTTTCGTCGGTGAATATATCACGTTTCATATGAACCCTATTCATAGTTCTATTTATTTTGTAATTCCGGCCCTAAGGTGGCAAAACTAAAAAGAAACAAAAAACTGCGATTAAAAAAGTGATGTAGTTGGACTAAAGGCATTATTATGAAGAGAATATAACAACTTAAAATGAAAATAAAATACTCATGATTAACCATAAATTAAAGGATTTCATAAATGTGAGACACGGTTCACCAGTACTGAAGCATTAAAAGTGACAACAGAAAACAAAATTCCTATATGCAGGATATTACGATCAAACACTGACATCCAATACACTTCGAAACGCTGATTTTCTCTTGAATTGTGCACGCTGAGAATTTGAAATCTTTCGAATTTTTTCTTTAAAAATTGCCTCTCCTTATGAGTCTCCTTGAGAGGCAAAAAATTTGGAGTATACACAGTTAAATGAACTAACATAAGAGGAATACTCTCAAATCCTGGAATAGGAAGTACTTCAAAAGTTTTTTCCCTTAGGTTAAACCAAAGTATGTGAGGAATTCTATCGGAGATTGCCAAAGCCTCTCCATCACTCCATGAAGCAATTGGTAGAAGGAAATTCTAAGAACTGCTTATTGAAGGAATCCAGCTTTCTAAGACAAAGTTTCTAGTCCAGGTCACCACATTACTAGATTCATTCATCATCTAAATATTGAACATATATTGTGATCTTGAGCAATCAAATATATAGAGATTCCCCTTTGTTTCACCAATGCTCAAACATGTCACAAGGGATATTAAATTTCCTGGAGTTGATGGGATTGACCTAAATCGTTCTTCGACATTATCAAACGCACATATGCTATTTATCAAAACCAGTATGTTTGGGGGAAAATCCACAAAGGATTCATGGTCCAAAAGCCAGTGAAGTGCTCCATTCAAGATGGTGGAAGTGTCAAATATACCACATGCACAAAATTATTGAGTATCAATTCTCTCCATTTGGTATCCAACCCAATAGTAACAATTTGACAATGCACCCTCAATTCCTTATTTGGATGTTGCCATGTCTCAACATCAAGGAGCTTATAGCTTTTAGAAAAGCCAAAACCGTACGCTCTAAAAAGTGCTCTTTTGCTTGAATTTATTTTAGGAATACAAATATATTTCCCCGTCATTGGTTTGCTTATGTAAGGGAATAAACTAGGAGTAACATTTTTAATCAGATAAAGCAATCCATTGCAACATCCCTTGATTGATCAACATTATTTCATTCGAATGTCAAGCCTTTTGATTAAAAGAAATTCGTTACTAGACTTATAATCCTTCCTTAGTGAATTCAAATAATCTTTCCTAGGTTGTTTCCACTAATCAAATTATGAGATAGTAGAGTAATGTAAAGTGGATTTTTTATGTAATTGTTACAAAAATGTAACTGAGAAAGGAGATCATACTATTCCTTACAAACAACTTTGCAGCATATTATGTATGCTGCTGGAAGGAGAAAAATCTAAATCAAAATACACTCGTCTGGATTTAGAATTGTTGTTCCATAGTGCCTCGTCTCTTGTGTCTCCTCTTCGGTTGACTTCTTCTCTTATCTGGTGTCTTTTCTAGAATGTCCTTGGCTTAAACCGTCATTTCTTTAAAGATAAATGAGTTAGAGAAACGATGGATTAAAGAAATTTTTTCATTTACTAATGTTATTATTAAAAGGAATGAATAGAACTTGTTATAATTCCCTGTTAAATATCGTAAAAGGTAATAAATTGCTCTCTCTCTCTCCCTCACAAACTGTAAACAATTTTTTTTTAAAAAAAAAAACTAAAACAATGTCAAATTTATCAATAAAGTTGACGTTACTATATAACTACCAATATAAAGATGTGTTTATTAAAATAACATCCAGATGATTAATTAGTTAACTTCTTATAAAATTCTTACTCAAATTTTGTGAGATTATTTCTATTTCAAATGTGTTTAGAGGAAATTAAGTTGTAATAATAGTTAATATGTCCTACATATTACATGAATGCAACCAAAGATTTAAAATAATTTTTTGAAACTAGCATTTTTCGAATATGCTTTTAAGAATGCCATGTAATTGTTGTACTCCAAAAAAAAAAAAAAAACCAAATTTCCCGTATCCAATGTTTCAAAAATTTAAATTATGTCATTTTTTTCCCTTTAGATGAAAAACTTAGAAATACGTATTTTCATCGTGTTAAGGATGCTTTCTAATTTTATTCCAAAACTCTTTGATCCACCAAGCTTAAAGAACTTCTATCATATATAAATTGAATCTAGGCTTACCATCCAAGGATGTTTCTAAAAGATTACTACAATAATTTCAGTAACATTGCTTATGTACTTTGTGCGTATTTTAAATACATATGATATTGAAACTTTACTCGATTTATAGATCCCAACACCTTATAATTTTTCTTATATAGTATTTAAAAATTTCATTAAATATTTAAATTCTAGAAATAGTGTAGATTTTGTTCCATCCTTAAAGTGTATTCTTTTAGCAGTTGGTTCAGTATAATATATAAAATTTAAAATGATTAAATTGAATTCAGTAATTGTCTTTTCCATGAAAAGGTAATTTTATAGCTAGTCCTTAAAGAAAGAAAATTTCTATTGTTTTGATAATAAAATTAAAGGAAAAAATGTTAAGAAGTTAATTAGCACAAACATGTCATAAAATAGTACGACATCATTTGTTGAGAATATATATATGTAATATAAAACAAACCACCTTCAGAAAACAAAGAGAAATTTATCGATGAAATTTACTTTAGTATATAACTAACAATACAAAGATGTGTTTATTAAAATAATATCTAGATGCTTAATTAGTTCACTTATTAAAATCTACTTAAATTTAGTGATATTATTTCCATTTTAAGTATTTACTTTGAGGAAATTTAATTGTATCAATAGTTAATATGTCCTACTCATCTCATTAATGCCATCAAAGACTTCAAATAATTCTTTTAAACTATATATTTTAGAATATGCTTTTAAGAATGCCATATAATTGTTGTACAAAAAGAAAATTTTCCGTATCCAATATACAAAAAATTCTCATTATTTCATTCTTTGTTCCCTTTTGACGACAAATGTGGAATAATTATTTTCATTGTGTTACGGATGTTATCTAATTCTACTAAAAAACTCTTTAATCCTCCAAACTTAAGGAACTTATGTCGTACATGAATTGAATCTAGGCTAGTAATCTAGTGGTGTTTCTAAAGGATTACTGCTAAAGTTTCAAAGACATTGCCAATGTGTGTATCTGAAATAGATATAATGTTGAAACTTTACTCGATAGATAGATTCCAAAATCTTATAATTTCGCTTATATAATATTTAAAATTTAATTAAATATTTAAATTCTTGAAATAGTGTATATCTATTTTCGTCCTTAAAGATTATTCTTTTGGCAGTTGGTTGCGTATAATATATAAAATATACAATACATTCAATTACATTTGGTAGCTGGCTTCTGAATGGAAAGGTAGTTTTAAAACTTATCTTTAAAGATAGAGAATTTCTATCATTTTGTATAATAACATTAAAGGTAAAAATTCGAAGAAGTTACTTAGCACAAACATGACATAAAATGGTACGATGTCATTTGTTGGGAATATTTATAAATATATATAGATACATATAGTTAAAAAAACTATCTTTAGAAAACAAAGTGAAATTTATCAATAAAGTTTATGTTTCTATATAAATAACAATGTAAAGATCTAATTTCTCCCGTGTCTAATGTTCCAAAACTTTTCAATTTTTAATTCTTTTTTCTCTTATGATGAAAAATTTAGAAATAAGTATTTTCATCATTGAGTTAAGATTAGTTTTATTATTATATTCAAAAACTCTTTTATCCTCCAAGCTTAAAATTGTATACAAATTTCACCTATGCTTACAATCCAGTGATGTTACTAAAAGATTACTGTGGAAATTTCAGTGGCATTACTTACGTACAATGAGCATATCCTAAATAAATATGATATTGTAACGTTACTCGATTGATCAATCCCAACACCATAGAACTTCTCGAATACAATATTTTCATTTTCTTTAAATACTTAAATTTTAGAAATAGTGTATGTTTGGTTCAATTTTGGGATAGTATTTTTTGGTAGAAATTGAGTATAATATTTAAATATACAATGCATTCAACAATTATCTTTCTCACGAAATGTAACTTTATACCCTATCTTTAAAGATATAAAATTTCTATCATTTTTAAAAAAAATTAGAGGTAGAAATTCGAAGAAGTTAATTAGAACTAACATCCCATAAAACAGTACGACGAAATTTGTTGACAATACATATATTCTACTCTTTCTGAATAGTCATAATGTTCATTTAAATAAATTAAGTTAAGATTCAATTTCAAAGTTGCTAAGTAAAAATCATGCCAGGAAATATTGATTATATATTATATGAAATATGTGCAAAATTCAAGAATAACTGAGAAGCATGCATAATTTTTTCCTCATGAAACTATGCACAAATTCATTGAATTTTGATTTCCAATATAAAACCTGCTCAGCATAACTTATTCAAAATGTGACAATCAAGAAGATATATGCTTATATGTACAGCAATATATGTAGCACTTGTTGCCTTGATTTATTTTCTCCACTTCAATAATCGTGAAAAAATTAATTGTGGTTGCATACGAAGATATATATACATATATATGTGTATGTATGTATAAATATCATCTCCAAAGTCATAACAATCATGAGATCCTTTATAACAACCATAAGAACTATCCTCAACATGTTTCACATTAACTCTTTCATAACCCCCATAGTTATCATAAGAAGTATGCCTATAAAATTTAGCATAAGAAGCGAAGTTACCAACTCCATTATGTGTTTTAGGAGTGGAGTCTCTATAACCATCATGTCCTCTAGAAATGAAGTTTCCATGTCCATGGTTTCTTCTAGCATAAGCATTGACTCCATTGCCAACACCATGACAGCAATTATGCATATCCCTTGCAATCTTGGATTGATAATCCTCTTGTCTTCTCACTGCTTCCATCCTTTGCCATAATTAATTAGACCAATTATACTCCATTTATTTCTTGTTTAGACGTACACAAAAAGGTTAGAAACAAAATAAAGGACCTCCCATCACTCCCTTAGTGTTTACTCTCTTTAGATGATCACTCATTTCTCTCTTGTATGCACTCCCTATAGCTTTTATGAAAATGAGGTCACCCTCTTGCCTTTTCCCAAACTCTCAACTCACGGGAGTTCTTTGAGTCTCCAAATTTCCTCTCCAAAACCATGAAAGGCAATCAACCAAAGAAAAATTGTAATGAAACACTGAGTTGAGGAATTATTGAAGTTCAAAGAGACATTTCTTCAAACACTTGTAGTGCAAGAGTTTAAAAAATAATCCAAGAGCAATTAGAGCCAATTGAAATGCATTTGATCACACAAGGAAGTATAAACATTGAAATAAAGCAATTAGATTCCAAAACAAAGAACAACACAAAAGCTAACCTAAACAAAGTAAAAAGAGTACAAGAACGAAAATTTCCAGAAAATAGAGGTCACTGACACCCAGTTACAAAAATAATGATAAATCAAAGTATATAAATCTAAATCAGTTAAAACTAAGCTAGAAAGAAGAACAACTCGATGAGGATGTATTTAAGGACAAATTCCATTTGAATTTGATATGTATAACATAGGATATGACAGTATTAATCCACACTTTTCAAAAAGTTTCGATTTCTTGACATATTGAAAGTTTTCACCAATTTGATCTATCAAATCAAGTCCAAATCCAATAAAACAATTGCAAATGATCACTGACTCTTCGAGATCTATGTCAAATGTTTGCAAAAACAAAACAATATTTCTTTGGATCAAGCCAATCTTCTGGCATCAATGTTTCTGTTCAAGAGTTTTCATTATCTTCACGCACTTTGTATAGGTCTTCACAATTGTTTCACTAATTTTGCTGCAATTAACACATAAATATAGCTTACTTTGAAGGTGCTCTGGTATCAAAAGGATATGATTGAGATCTTCAATGGAATTCAAATCTTTATATCAATCTCCCTAGGACTTTATTTTCAATATGACTTGATCTTCTTCAACAACACCCACCTATAATTCAACTCAAACTACGAATAAATGTATATGAAGAAGATCTTATCCTCAATTGCTAATCAAACAAAGGGATTGGTTACCGCTACCCAATTTGATCAATTGAAGAAAACCTAAGCTCTCAAACAAATCACAAGTATTTGATCATAATAAATTTAGGAATTGTGATGAAATTAAGAACCCTTGGAGGAACCCAATCCAAGTATTCAAATAAAATCTATATTAAACTCAAGATGAAGTTCCATGAGAAAGCCTCAAAACTTAACTGAAATGAATCCTCTTTTGCTTATGATATGGATCCAAATCCTTCCTAAGATCACTTACTCATGAAGTACCTCTATTGAGGATTTTGTAGCTCCACACTCCAATGGAAAACCTATGATGAACAAGCCTCATAAACTTAACATTAAGAGGTTTCAATCTTTCCTAAATTGATGGAAAAAACCTTCAGGGAACTATGAGCTCAAAACACCTACCACACAATATAAAAGACCATAGAATCAATTGAATCGAGAAATCAATCAATACAGGAATTAATATGATCAATTGATTCAATAGATTCATCAACCTAATGCAATCTAATTGCTTACTACCAAGGACATTAACCTTTTAGTGAACTAGCCACGCAAGAGAAGAACCCTAGCAATTAAGAAAGTTTCTCCCTCAAGAATTTCAGCAAAATTCATACCACTTCTAAAGTTAGTTACAATCAATGTATAATTAGGTATTTGTAGGCTAAGAATTAACCCTAGCTAAACAAGTGATTAATGGATTAAATTACCTATAAACCCCTTAATAAAAGCTAGAGAAAACAACTTGAATGTAAAAATCCCACCCAAAAAGCGGTTAAGAAATAATCCTCCAGAGACCTACCAACGATGGTAGGGTGGAACCTACTGCTAGCGGCAGGGCCTTGCTTCCCCGAGGTGTTGCCAACAAAAGCCTACCAGTGACGGTAGGCTAGGGGCTACCGTAAGAGATGGCGCAGCTACATGCCAAAACTTAGCCATTTTCTCCTCCAATGTGTTCCCTTGTTTGATCCTTGCTAATTTTACAACTTGGACATCATTTCTTGGCCTTGAAATCTTTCCAACTTGTTTTTCAAAGCTTCCATCATGTAAACAATCATGTCATTATCTTCAAGAGCTTTGAGTTTCTTCAACCTCACACTAGTGGATAGTCCATTCATATATCATTCATTCATTTTTAACTTTTTATATGAGGAGGCATGATAGGATATTTGTACAAAAATCCTACTACTCTTTCTAAAACCTAATTGGAATATCAAACACCAATTACCCATGAACAAAGTTTAATTAAAATTTAGAAATAAAGAAACCAAGAATTAATCTGAACATAACTATAATTTACAAAAAAAAAGGTTGTCGTCTTGACCTGGCTGGGTCCGGCCGAGAAGGTGGCCGGATCCGGCCATTCAACCTCCAAAACTTGCCATTCTAACTAGAAGCCTACCGGGGACGGTAGGGTGGGAGCCCACCGTTGCCGGTGGGCTTTGTTTTAGCCTTTCTGCTGCAATTTTGCATCTCCTTGATTTTTGGCTTTATTTTACCTTCAAAACATTCAAACCGGTTCTAAGCGTTCTTAGCAAACCTGTAGCTAATGCTCGTAGCTTTCCAATAATTTTAAAACTCCTCAATTGGAATCTTACAGAGCAAGTTACGTCCATTTTACTAAAATGTGTCATATTTGCAATCGAAGGTAGAATGTCTGGTTTAAGACTGGTCATAAGATATCCAAATGAACTCAAAACAAGTGCTATTAATTAACCTAAAAAAATGGTTTGAAAACTCTTTATGAAAACACCACCCACCACAAGAAAAAAAGTACGTGTTCTATTTTTTTAATTTATTCTAATTAGGGGTTTTTTATTTTTTTACAAAGACTTGAGTAATTAACTGTTGATTGTTTATATGTGACCACATTGACGAACTAAACTTGAAGTAAATTTACTTTTCTAGTATATATTTTCATAGATCTTTATCATTGTTTATAGTGTGATGTCTATAAGTTTAACGAAAGAGTTTAATTGTTGTGACTTTGTAAGTTTATTGAAAGTTTACCATCATTGCACTAATTCCTTAATTAGTTTACCTTTATAAGTTTTTTTATGTAAAATGAAATTAAAATTTGTTTCCTTTAAACTTTCTTGTTAAAAATTTTCACATATATTCAGATCCAATAACTGTTAAAAATAATATATTTGAACAATCTTTTTCATTTTTTGTTTTTGGGTGTGAAACGCAGGATTTTAGTATACAATTTATGTATACCGATCATACATATTTAATTCCAAAATTGTTTTTAAGTAACCACATGTCTTACTCAATAATGCACATTTAAATTTCAAATTTCAAAATAAAGTTTTTGCATGATCTTCTTTTTGTAGTCGTGAGTCCCTTTCCAACTGAAGAAAGAGAAGACCCCCATGTGGAAGATGCCAATCGTGGTGACTCAGTAGCCTTGCAGACTGGAAGCCACACACTAGTGCGCACAGGGAACCACCCCCACATTGGAGAGGTTGAAATTCCCACATTGCTGCTGCCAAGATTTGAACCTTGGTCTTTGTTACCAACTCTGCAATCCAGAACCAAATGAGCCTTTTTAGTTTGCTTAGGGACTTGGCAGGTTCGGGTTCATAACTATGCATTTTTGAAAAAGATTCATTTTCATTTTCCTTATATAATTTCATTTTTTTTTTAATTTACATCTCCCATGTGCAGCCTGTGTGTGCTAAGCAAGTGATAAATCATTGTTGTATGACCATGCATCACAAAAATTCTATTTTTAAATCTAATAGTTAGTAAAAATCTCATATATATAATGTTTTTAGTCATAAGATTAAATTTTTTATTGATCCCAACCTAGTTTTGTCTGATCTATCATATATAATTTGTGTCCTACTTGTTTAGTTTTGATTTGCAACATTTGTGAGACAAATACTAAGCTATTAATTAATCTGAAAAAACATGATTCAGAACCTCTCTAAAAAAAATTCAACCTACCTCAAGGAAAAAAGCACCTTTTTGTAGATGTTTTATTCTCACATACTTTAATTAGATGTTTTTCCACATAGATTTAAGTGATTAATTGTTGATTATGGATATGTTGCCATATTTATGAACTAAATGTCACTCCCAGAACTCTTATATATCTCTTACATATCGTAACTTAAATTGACATTTCTATAAACCCATAAAAATTAAAACAATATCACTAATATAAATTGTAACTCATTCCATCATCCTTACATACGGAAGAACCAACACATTACAAAAGAAAAACCATAATTAGACTCTAAAATATATCAAGGTTTCTTCATGTGAATACCTCCATTTATCTCTGGCATTTTTCTAAAACTCTTACTATCTGCATAAAGGGTGGAAAGGAGTGAGCTGCTAACTTAGTAAGAAACACTAACCCTACCCAAAAGTCATGGAAAAACCATTATAAAAAATAGGGTTAGAAGTTTTATCAGAACACTTAGCTACTTATAGAAGAACCTTTCAAAATATCTTTATTTTGTGAAATTGATATATTTTGGAGCTGTTTTAAATGTCCATAAAACTTTAGGGGTTAACCTCTAATTTTGAGAAAAGTTTATGAACTCAAGTGACAGACATTAAAAAATTATGGGTCAATTTGCAATTCTGAAGTTTTCTTAGCAACAAACAAAATTGCGGCACTTCCTTTTTATGAAGTAACTATTCCATTGTTTGAAAAACATTCAAGCAAAATTTTCAAACCGCAGAAGCAATAACTTTGATCCAAATATTCTAATGTTGCAATTCTTGAATATAATAAAGCATATCATCCTTGAAAAATTGATGTCAAATAAATCAATTTGCAAAATAACGAGCACCAACGGCTTGGAGTTTATCTTTCAAAGAGAAAAAATGTTTTTATCAACCAACTCAAGTTTGATTAGATAATCGTCCAAAAACCTTTCTGAAAAATCATAAATACATCATTTATTCATTATAAACACTTTTACAAATATTAATATGAACCAATCATGACATGGAGATAGGAAATATTGGTCTCGGATAACCCATAACTTTATCTGAATATTTAATTCATCGTTTAAAAATTAACTTCCGGTGAACATAATTATCACATACATCATGCTTCAATGGTCATTAGGTCATTAAAACATTACAAATCATTGTAATTTATAACTTTTAGACACCATAAAACTTCATCAAATAATATATTTTTGTAAAAAGATTATCAAATAACATATATTATAACTTTAAGATCGAGAATTAGCCATTATAATTTACTTTAATCAATTGAAAGATAGACTCTGATGAGGTATCCTCGTCGTTTTGCTCTTCTTCGATGGCTTCTCTGGATCTAAAACAAGCGTGACTTTTCTTACTAGAGAGTCTCCACTTATAACTCCTTAACAAGTAGTTTATTAAGAGATACAATAATTGCACCTAAGTCCTTAAGTTTCCCATCATTATTTCCTAATAAACTTAAATCCTCAATTAAACTGTATTAGCATTAGATACCCTACTTCACAGAAAATAACTATTTTAGCCCCAAATAAAACTTAATTAACTAAAAGGGTTGGGTTTTACATACTTCCCTCATTTAAAAAAGTTTTGGCCTCGAAACTTCTGCTGAATAAAGAAAAGCGCACACAATAAATTCTAGGATAACCTCATAAAGAAATTCCTTACACTTTCTCTCCAATCTTTCTTCCTATAATGGGTTTGTCTATATTATTCTTCAAATTCTTCTCAGGCAAAGGTTAATATACTTTCCTAAAAGTTTCATCTATCGTAGTCCTATATCTTATCGTAAACCTAAGCTCTGACTATTAAATGCACGGCCCAGATCTCAGGAAAGTAGTATAGCGTACCAAGGGCACAAAGCCTCTTACATAGCTTAACTTAAACTTACTAAAGTTATATCTTATTAATCATTCAGTAAACCTACTTTCTGGTATAGATTTTCGGAGATCATTGAAATTGTTTATAAGTTTATGTGTATAAGTTCAAGGGGCGAATTTAATTATCGCGACTTTGTAAATTTATTGAACGTTAACCATCTTTGCACCAATTACATACTTAATATACCTTTTTAAGTTCTTTTTTACATAAAGAAAATTAAGATTTCCTTTTATTTTAAAAAATATTAATATATATACCAAAACACACAAATACACACACATATATATCCATATTCAGTAATTCTTCACACAATACATAGATTGGACAATGTATTTTTTATTTTCTTTTTGTGAAACACACCATTTCAGTTCGAAAGTCAGGTATGGATAATGCATGCTTAATTCCAAAGTTACAGTTAAGTCTATTTAAGCACCCTAAATTTTTAGATTATTGAAAATTTAGTACCCAAACCTATTACCATGACAATTGACTACCTAATTTTGATGGAAAAAGTTAAATTAGATGGAGAAAACACAAGAATCACTTATTAGCCTCTAAAAAGAAGTTATTATAAATTAATTGAGCAACTTTGGAAATGAATTTCCCAAAATTCGTTATTGAATAACTTTTGAAATAGATATTTACAAATGCTGTCAAGTTTTATGAAGGGTAAAATGCTTCAGTGGCCCCTGAACTTTTTCGAATTTTAGTTTTGGACCCTTAACTTTAAAATGTCAAAGTTTGAATCTCGAACTTTAAAAAAAATGTCTTTTAGATTATTGAATATTCAGTACCCAAATCTATTAGCATGACAATTTACTACCTAATTTGGATATTAGCCTTTCAAAAGAAGTTATTTTGAATTGATTGAGTAACTTTGGAAATGAATTTTAAAAAATTCGCTATTGAATAACTTTGGAAATAAATATTTACAAATGCTATCAAGTTTAATGAAGGCAAAACTCTTCAGTTGCCCCTAAACATTCCCAAATTTTAGTTTTGGACCCTTAACTTCAAAATGTCAAATTTTGAACCTCGAACTTTAAAAAACGTCTTTTAGATTATTGAAACTTCAGTCCCCAAACCTATTGTCATGACAATTCAGTACCTAATTTGGATGGAAAAAGTTAAATTAGATGGAGAAAATACATGGATCACTTATTAGCCTTTAAAAATAAGTTATTGTAAATTGATTGAGTAACTTTGGAAATGAATTTTCGAAAATTCACTATGAATAACTTTGGAAATAAATATTTACAAATGTTGTCAAGTTTTATGGAGGATAAAATGCTCCAGTGGCTTCTGAACTTTCCCGAATTTTAATTTTGGACCCTTAATTTCAAAATGTCAAATTTTGAACCTCGAACTTTAAAAACGTACAAAAATCAACCCTTCCATCTCATTTAGTCATTAACTCATTAATAGTCAAACAAGTCAAATGTGTAATTAGAACTTCAATTAGTCCTTTAGAATATAACAAAACTCAATTTTGTCCCTGCTTTTAATTATTAAAACTTTTAAGGATCTAATGTTAATATATGAAAACCATAATTATTGTTGGGAATTATGCCCAAAAAGACTTTTATTTTATGTAGGGCTATATACTTAATGGATTGATATGAAATATTATTTATGATTACGTGTTTTTTTGGATGTATTCATTTAATATGCATCTATATGTTTCATGTACTTTACATAGGCACTCCATGTGCAAGGTCGTGCTTCGCAGTAAGTTGCAGATTACTATTACTTAAAGTATAAGTAATCTTGCTCTTGGCTAGTCAATTGAGTTGGGCAAGCCTTTGAATTAAGGTCATTCTGTGATAGTCTTCTTCCACTACCAAAAGAAAAAATTGCTTATTACCGAGCAGAAAATGGGTCAGCAATCGGTCGGTAAGTCTAAGTTACCGACCGATATGCTCGGTCGGCTAAATTTGGGTGGTAATACCGTCTGGCCAAAATTTTCATTTGTCGGTAACAGTTACTGACTAATTTTTGTAGTTACCGACTGCATATTCGATCAATAACATCATTTTCCAGATTTAAAAAAATCAATTTTTTAAAAGAGTTACTAACCAAATTTTTAAACTTACCGACCGATTTTTGCTAGGTTACTTCGATTTTCGGTCGGTAAGTTTATTTATTTAACATTTTAAAAAATAGTTATCGACCGAACTTCATTCCGTAATTATTTATCTTTTTAAAAATAGTTTATTTATAATTTTAATAATCCACTGAAAATTAAAAAAAGACAAAAGCAACAACCAATATATATAATCTACATCCAATACAATAACAAATAAAAAATAATAAAAACATCATAATGTAATACACAACATATAAAATAATATATAAGTATCAAATACATATGTATCGAATTTAAAATGAAAATACAACAAACGTATATGTATCGAACATAAATGTACTACACAGGTGGTGATGTGCCAAAGAAAAAAGAAGGACCAGCCGGTAGCTGATGATCGATTTGGGCAGTATCAACTGTGGTGTCATCCATCAGAGGGAAGGGAGGGTGCAGTATGGGTACTAAATCCAGCTGCACACTACACTGAGATGCGAACCCTTGCCATGAAGTCGGCAAACGTATCATGTGTCTGCTGCATATATCCACACCACTTCTTCTCCCTCTCGATGCAACACTCGTGAGTAGCCACCGAAGAGACAAAAGGAACCAATGACAAGCTACTCCCTTCCTGTCACTGAGTAGTGATGGCTCCATACTGTGAGCTAAAATTGTAGATGTGGCTTTTGTTGTAGCCACCAACAACCTCGAACATCAACTACTCATTACTCAGAATTGGTGATCTATTCTCAATATGGAGGCATTCCGGGTTTATCTTTAACTTTTGAAATTTTGCCGATAAGAAAGAGATTAATAAATGATATGACTGAGTATCTCCAATGGAATTCAAATCTTCATATCAATTTCCTTAGGACCTTGCCTTCAATAGGACTTGATCTTCTTCAATAACACCCAACCAATTCAACTAAAACCACTAACAAATGTTCATTAAGAGGTTCTTTTCCTCGATTGCTAATCAAATAAAGAGATTGGTTACTCCTGACACAATTAGATCAATTGAACAAGACCTTGTGTGAGAATAATATATTTAGGAATTGTGGTTGAATTAAGAACCTTTGGATCAACCTAATCCGAGTGCTCAAATAAAATCAAAATAATGAATGATCAACCCCTAGATGAAGTTCAAGGAGAAAGCCTCAAAACTTAAGAACCTTAAGAGAAAACTCTCAAATTTCAATATCATTTATCTTCAACTTTTTTACATGAGAAAGCATAATAGGATATTTATAGGGAAATTCTACTACTCTTTCTAAAACCTAATTGGAATATTAAAGATCTAATAAATCTTGAATAAAGTTTAATTACAAATTTGGAAGTAAAGAAACCAAGATTAATCAAAAAATAACTGGAATTGACAAAAAATGAGTTTTAGTCTTCACCCGATGGGATCTAGCCGAGAAGGTGGCTAGGTCTAGCTACTCAACCTTCCAAACTTGCCACTCTAACTAGAGAGCTACCGAGAATCTTAGGGTGGGAGCCTACCATTGCTAGTAGGCTCTATTTTAGCATTTGTCTATGATTTTGCATCTCCTCAGTTATCCACTTTGTTTAACCTTTAAAACACTTAACCTATTTCTTGGTATCTTCAGAAAACTAGTAGAAAATTCTCTCAGCTTTCCAATGAATTTGGAATATCCTTGATTGGACTTCTATAGCGTAAAGTACAGCTATTTCACCAGAATGTGTCATTTTTACAATCGAAGGTATAATGTCTAGTTTAAGGCTTGTCATAGGATATCCAAATGAACTCATCTAGGAATGATCTATACCATTCTAGAAACCTCAAAAAGTCTTCTACAATATTTATGAAGATCACTTGTTCATTTGAAGGCTTTAAAAGCTGCAAAGTGGAGTTCTTCCAAAACTAGTTTGAAAATTCCAAAAAATCCAGTTTATCTCCATTTTGACCATTATTTTAACTTTCTGTTGGACTTGAATCTTAAAGGAATTAATGGATATCCATGGCCATATCATAGCCACTCTCTCAAAATGAATTCATCCTCGAATTTGCACAGCTTCATTAAGCACAAAAAGACGGGTAACATTAGAAATGAGATGTTTCAAATGAAAAAAATGCTATAAACATTATTGCTAAGCACTCAAGAACTAGTCGAATTAGTACAATGATCATGTAAACAATAAGGAGAACAAGATTTCTATAACTTCTTTGAATGGTCTATATAATATGCAAATGTTGTATAGTTAAAGAAGTTCAAAGAAAGATAGTTCAAATAAGGACTATGCAAGAAACACCGAAGGATTACAAGACTTCCTCCAATGAAAGCATAAGTGAAAGTATAGTGATGTAGATCAAGCATCCATGGATTGAAGATCAGACAAATCACTAGAGCTCAAAAAAATAGACTCAAGATGCAAGAGGGTGATGGCATAGTTTTGTATTTGAATGAAGCTTTGAAGGGCCTTGAAGGGTTTGAAAGTGAAGAAAAGCCTTCCAAGTTGTTCTCCATTTGTTCAATTAGCAAGGATTATTCAAGGGAACAATTGGGAGTTGAAATTCGCTAAGTATGTGAAGGAAAGACCCCATCACCGAGAGTAGACCCAGCCCCTACCATCGCCGGTAGGCTTCTGTTGGTGGAGGTGTTGGAAGACACACCCCTATCGTTGACAGTAGGTCACCCTATCGTCGTCGATAGGTCTCGGCTGAAACGTAGATGGTGCATTTTACCTGAGTAGTTTTTGTTATTTGGCTTTTCTTTTGAGTTTCTAATCAAGGATTCAATGTTATTTAGAGTCATTTAAACGTAGGTTAGCTAGGGCTAGACTTTAGTCTGTAAATAATCCATTAAAGCTCAATGTAAAAGAACAATGATGAACTTCCTGAGAAATATGAGAGAGTTTCTCCAAGTTGCCTCTTTGTTTATTCACCTTTATGGACTAGCTTGCTAAGGGTTAATGTCCTTGGTAATGTGAACAATTGAGGCTTAGATTAAAGTATTTATGGAATCAATTAATTATTCCAATTCCTTTCATTAGTTGATTCATAGAGTTTCCTTTTTTTGAATAAATTAATCTTGGGTCTTTTAGATTGTGTAGTTTGGGTTTTGTGGTCTTTGTTCCCTCAAGGTTCTAATTCTTAATCTGGGAAAGAATTTAGCCTTTCAATATTATGTTGATGGGACTTATTTTCTCACAGGTTTCTTATTGGAATATTTGAATTAAAAAATCCTCAATAGAGGTTCTTCCAGAGAAGGAGGTGATTCTTGGGAAGGAGTAGAATCCATATTACAATCAAAAGAGGATCTACATAAAAGTGGTATCAAAGTAACCTCTAATTATATGTCAATTTGAGTTGTAAGTTTTTTAAAATTCATTGAAATTCATTAAATGAAGTAGTACTTGATGATCTATAAAATTCCCATGAAGGTCATGCAAAAACTAAGTATAGAAAAATACTTCTGAAAATCCATTGAACATGTGGCTGATTAATTGTGAAACTGCTTGATGTTTTGTGATAGAGATGTTCTCCTTTGAGTTAGTATTTAATTGAAATAAGTTTTACACAATCAGGAGATTAATCGATTGGTCAATTTGATTGATTTATGAAATGTGTTTCTAATTAGCGACTGTTGAAAAAGTATGGATTAATTTGGGCATATCTTATGTTATACTGATGGAATTCGAACGAAATTTGTTCTTAAAGTAATCTGTATCTCGTGAGGAATCTTTCTGAATTGGTTTCATCTGATTTAGATTCGTAGATTTTTAAATATCATCGTTTTAGTAAAAGATTATCGTCATACTCTGTTTCTTGGAAATTTTTTTCTTAGTACTCTTTTGTTTTTTGTGTAGTCTAATTGTTTTCAATTGCTTTTGTCTTCCATTTCTAGTTGTTTCCTTGTATGTTTCTAGTCTTTTGTTAATGATAAATCTTGTTTGTTGGCTCAATTCCATAGATTACATTGTTTGATATTCATACATCTCAAGTGTTTGATATTTTGCCTCATTGAACACATATCCAACTAAGTGCATTGGTTGATTTACTTGCTTGCGATTATTGCTCTTGGTTTGAATTAGATAAGGGTTTGACGGATATCATAGAGGCTTGAATGTTTAGTGTTTAAAAAAAAGGCAAGAGAGTGAGTCTATATTGATAAAAGCCAATTAAGAGAGATTTACACACGAGTAGCTAGAGTGATCATCAAAGAATGAAACACTTAGGGAGTGATTGCGGGGTCTTTTGTTTGCTTTTCTCTGTTTAATTTGAAGGTTTTATAATGTCTATAGAAGGTCAATTTCCTGGTCAATCTCATCAAGAAGGAACTAGTGACCCTATCTCAATGAGACTTTGAGGTCTATGCAACAATCAATTGAAGGATTCGAAAGAAAATTCCATAGTGTAGCTAGAGATGTTGCAGAGATTAAGAGGGGCAAAAGTAGTGCTTTAATGGAGCAAAGAGTTGGAGATAATTTTGGAGGAATTAATTCACCTCATCATCAAAGACCTTATGATTGTATGTCTACTCAAGGATATCATTAAATGTTGGCTCACAACCCTTATCTATTTCATGAATGTGGGTTTCAAGGAAGACCACAAACTAGAGGTTGAAAAGGGGGAGGCCAAGGTGAAAGAGGATTGTGTGAGGATAATTCATTTGATGATTTGGAGAGGATCCTAATGTTGGCCAAGTATACCATGGTGGCAACTATGGTAATCAACAAAGGGATAAGGCTCTAGATAAAATCAAGTGGAAGGTGCCAAGCTTCAAGGGTGAAAGTGACCCCAATGTATTCCTTGATTGAGAGCAACAAGTGGAGAACTTATTCGTGATTAGGAACTATAGTGACATTGTCAAGGTGAAGTTAGTCATAGCCGAATTTTCGAGTTCTGCACTCAATTGACGGGAAAGAGGTGACACTCAAAGGGTGAGAAATGGAAGACAACCAATAGAAACTTGGTAGCAATTGAAGACACTCTTGAAGAAGAGATTTGATCTAGAACATTATCAATAGAGCTCCATTACAAGTTGATGACTCTTAAGAAAGGCAACAAGAATGTTGAAGAGTATAGGCAGAACTATACACTTTTTGAGCCTGGAGGAAGACAGAGACGCTTCAATTGCTACATTTCTAAGTGAACTCAGTAGGGACATTGCCAATCAATTAGAATTGCACCCTTACACCACTTATGAAGATATGTATCAATTGGCTACCAAGATTGAAAATCAAAGGAAGAGGATTGGTTTATCTAAAATGAATATACCTTCTTCAAGGAGTGTAGTGCCTAACCCTCAAGCATCAACGTATAAGTGTTAGCCAAAGAAAGAAGATACACCTAAGGTGGAATTCAAAGATTATTCTAAACCTAAGGTAGAAGAAAAATGAAGGTTGATCACTAATCCAACAAGGTGCTTCAAGTGCAATGGTGTGGGGTATATTGCTATAAATTATCCTACCAGAGAACCTTAATTTTCACTGAGGAATTGAATGGTTGGATTGAGAGAGAGGATGATTATTGCCAAGATGATCTTGTTGATAAGGAAGAAGGCAATGATGATCAAGCAATTAAGTCTTTCGAAGCCATTGAAGAGGGAATAAGCTTGCTGACCATTAGAGCTTTTTCTACTTAACTCTTTAAAGAAGAGAGGGAATAAGCTTGGTGACTATTAGAGCTTGCTCTACTTAATTCTTTGAAGAAGAAAAAAATGTCCAAAGGGAAAATCTCTTTCACACTTAATGCTTAGTGGCAGGTAAGGTTGCTAAGAATATTATAGATTATGATAGTTGCACGAATGTGGCTAGTACATATCTTGTTGAGAAATTGAATTTACCTCTTGTTAAGAATCCTAGGCCCGGTAAGATTCATTCGTTAAAAAGATAGTAGGGAAGTGAAGGTTAATAAACAAGTGCTAGTACCTCTTACTAAAAGGTCATATCATGATGATATTATTTGTGATGTTGTTCCGACGCAAGTAAGGCATTTGTTGTTGTGGTGTTCTTGGCAATATGATAGAAAGGCTATTCATGATGGTTTGAAGAACATCTATACCTTTGAAAAGGATGAGAAAAAGTTCACGTTGAATCCATTGACTCCTAGTGAAATCTTTGAAGAGCAAAAGAAAATGAGAGAAAAAGAGAGACTAGAGAGTGAGAAAAAGAAAAAGAGCAGTGAAGAGGAAAAAGAGTTGATGAGAGAAAATTGAGTGTGGAAAAGCTGAGAGAGAGAAAATTGAGCAGAGACAAGAAAATGAGTGATCAAAAGAGTGATAGTGGAAAGAGATAAAAAAGGTGCTTCTATGTAAAAGAGAGTGAGATCATAGAAACCATTATAAAAGATATTGCAAAGTCACTTTTGTGTGATTATTTGTCTTTTTATCTAATACCACAGTGAAGATTATTGAAGAATACAAGGATGTATTCCCCGATGAGATACTAGTTGGACTTTCTCCTTTAAGGGGAATTGCACATCAAATTGATTTGGTACCCGGATCGGTGTTGGCAAATAGATCGGCCTATAGGAGATCCCCCAAAGAGACTAAGGAGTTAACGAGACAAGTTGAGGATTTTCTATCCAAGGGGTATGTGCGAGAAAGCATAAGCCTTTGTGCAGTTCCCGTGTTACTAGTTCCAAAAAAAGATGGTACATGGCGTATGTGTGTAGATTGCAGAGCCATCAATGATATTACTATCAATTATAGGCATCCTATTCCTAGATTAGATGATCTACTTGATGAAATGCATGGTTCTCAAGTATTTTCTAAAATTGATTTGAAATCGAGTTATCACCAAATTAGAATGAGGGAAGGGGATGAGTGAAAAACGACTTTCAAAATGAATTTTGGTCCCTGTGAATGGCTAGTTATGCCTTTCAGATTAACTAATGTTCATAGTACATTCATGAGACTTATGCATCAGATGTTGAGACACATTGGTAAATTTGTTGTCTATTTTGATGATATCTTGATCTATAACAAATCTTATGAAGATCATTTGCATCATTTAAAATAAGTTTTGTTAGTTTTGAGGAATGAGAAGTTATAAGTAACCTTGGAAAATGTGATTTTTGTTTGGAAAAGTTGACTTTCCTAGGTTTTGTGCTGAGCTCCCAAGGTCTTCAAGTTGATCAAGAGAAAGGGAAAGCGATCCAAGAATGGCCTACTCCCAGGAATGCATCCGAACTGAGGAGTTTTCATGGACTGGCAAGTTTCTATAGGAGGTTCATCAAGGATTTTAGCACCATTGCCAGTCCTTTGAAGGATGTGATTAAGAAGATGAATGGATTCAAATGGGAGGAGAAGCAAGAGAAGGAATTTGAGTTGCTAAAAGAAAGGTTGAGTAGTGCACCTTTACTGGCACTACCTAACTTTAACAAAATGTTTGAGATAGAATGAGATGCCTCAGATGTGGGAATTGGAGGAGTTTTGATGCAAGAAAAGAGTCCCTTGGCTTACGGTACCGAGAAGTTGACCGATACGGCATTGAACTATACTAAATATGATAAAGAGCTTTATGCACTTCTAAGGATGTTGAAGCATTAGCCACATTATTTATTGCGTAAGGAGTTTGTGGTGCACACCAATCATGAGTCCTTGAAGCTTCTCAAAGGTCAACAAAAGCTAAACAAAAGTACGATTTCTTGGTAGACCTAGAAATCGTTCTTCACTTGGGTGGTACGATTTCATGGTATATCTAGAACCATTATTTCAGATTGTGACACAAAATTTCTTAGTCATTTTTGGCGTGTTTTATGGAGGAAACTTGCTACTAACTTGTTGTATTCTACAGCTTGGTATACATAAACTGATGGCCAAACGTCAATCGAACTATCAGGTGACTTCTTAGGGCTATCCTTAAGAAGAATTTGTGCCAGTGGGATGAAGTCATTCCTCATATAGAGTTTGCTTAATAGGGCTAAACATTCTACTACTTGATTTTCTCCTTTTGAGGTTGTTTATGGTTTCAATCCTTTAACTCCATTTGATTTGGTTTCTTTGCTTGTAGATCATATTATGAGTATGGATGGAAAGGAAGGCGGAGTTTTTCAAGTCTATTCACGCTAAGGTGCATGAAAGCTATTGAATCCCAAGAACAAGAAATTGGTGGCTACATATATTAGAAGGAAATGTGTGGTATTTGAACTCAATGATTGAGTTTGGGTTCAGCCTAGAAAGGAACGTTTCCCTTCTCAGCACAAGAACAAAGTTGATGCTTGTGGCGATGGACAGTTTCAAGTTCTTGAGCTTCTTAATGATAATGCTTATAGAGTTGATCTTCTGGGTGATTACAATGTTCGCGCCACCTTTAATGTTTCTGATTTGTTCCTTTTTGATGTAGGTGAAGATTCGGGGATGAATCTTTTTAAAGTAGGGGAGGATGATGTAGATCAATCATTCATGGAATTTAAGATCGGGCCAATCACTAGAGCTCAAAGGAAGAGACTCAGGATGCAAGAGGATAATGGCATGGTTTTGTATTTTAAGGAAGCTTTGAAGAGCCTTGAAGAGTTTGAAAGTCAAGAAAAGCACTCCGAGTTGTTTTCCATTTGTTCAATTGGCAACGATTACTCAAGAGAACAATTGGGAGTTTAAATTAGCTAAGTATGTAAAGGGAAGACCCTACCACCGATGGTAGGCCCTTCCCATTCCGTCGCCGGTAGGTTTATATTAGTAGAGGTGTTTGATGATATACATCTACCGCCAATGGTAAGTCACCCTACCGTCGCCAGTAGGGCTCCTCTGAAACATAGATAATGCCTTTTAATTGAGTATTTTTTGTTATTTGTCTTGTTTTTTCAATTCGCAAGGGTTTAATGGGTATTTTGAGTCATTTAACCATAAGTTAGCTAGGGATAGAGTATAGTCAATAAATACCTCATTATAACTCAATGTAAAAGAACAATGATGAATTTGCTTAAAATATGAGAGAGTTTCTACAAGTTTCTTCTTGGTTTCTTCACCTTCTTAAACTAGCTTTCTAAGGGTTAATGTCCTTGGTAATGTGAACAATTGAGCCTTAGATTGAAGTATCTATGAAATCAATTGATCATGCAAATTCCTTTCATTAGCTGATTCATAGAGTTTCTTTCTTTGAATCAATTAATCTTGGGTCTTCTAAATTGTATAATTGGGGTTTTGAGGTCTTTGTTCTCTCAAGGTTCTAATTATCAATTTTGGAAAGAATTTAGCCTCTCAATATTTGGTTTATGAGACTTAGTTTCTCATAGGTTTCTTATAGGAGTGTTTGAATTGAAAAATCCTCATTAGAGGTTCTTCAAAAGAAGGAGGTGATCCTTAGAAAGGAGTAGAATCCAACCTACAATTAAAAGAGTGTCTACATCATATAGAAATATTGTAAATCAAACATAGTAACAACATTTTCCACAAAGTCCTCGAAAGTCCCATTAAATTGGAAACTCAAGTTTTCTAAATCTTTCAAAATGAAGAATATAAAGTGTTGTAGAAGTTCAAGTTTCCAAACAAGAAGTGCTCCTTTAAAAGTTTTAGAAAAGAACTTTAAAATTAAGCTCTTTAGGAACAAATTTCTTTTCAATTCTTCAAAGAAAAGATTGATATCAACATCCTTAAAAGGAAAATGATAATAAAAACCATTATCACCACCAAGCTCAAAAATTAAATCAAGAAAGTCATGAGTTTGAAATGTCTATTCTTTTAAAGGGTAGTGATATTGGAAATGCACATTGAAAACGGAATCAAAAGCATTTGGAACTGAAGAATAGACTTTATATTTCAGAAATTCAAGCACATCAAAATTGTGATGAGGAAAATTAGACATAAAATTTTCAAAGTTTTAGGATTTTCTACGTTCCTCTTTGAAAACAATTGCCTTCAAAAACTCTTTTAAAGATAGATGATAGAACAAAAAAAGCCCCAGCGAAACCATATTTAAAAAATGTTATCTAAGAGTCCTTCCAAAAACTAACAATTGAAATGAACAATTTCCAACACCACTCATTAAAAGGTAGGCGGTAGGAAAGATGCTTGTCAATGAAAGTTTTCCAGGATTGTTCAAAAGAATTAATTCTCACGTTAACTTTCAAAAACACACAAAGAATAGCTTTAAACTCTTCAAATCCAATTTCTACCTTGGCTTCAAAATCTTTTAATGACAAAAATTTCTTAAAATGCACATGATAAAATTTAAAGCTTTGTCATTTCCAATCAAAGTGTTCAAGGAATGATTCTCAATTTAAAGCTCATGTTTGTTACAAGAAAATGCAACTTGTTCGCTAAAAAATGTCTCAACTATAAAAAATAAGTGCAAGAGAATTCAATGTAGTTCCCTTGAGAAAGTGATCAAAACATAGATAAGAAGTAGGATAAAATAATCTTATTGTTTTGTTTATGTTGTAGTCCAAGCACCCTTCATTCTCCAAGTTTTTTGTCAAAACATTTTGCACACATGAAGAATCATTAACGAGAATAGATTTAATTTGGTTAGTAAAAACACTCACTACTTCAATCTTGTCAAGTGCCACTACTTCTTTTTCTTTTTGCTCTTTTTCTATACTCTCTTGTTTTTTAATAAAGCACTCATTCTCTTTTGTACTCTCACTCTTCTCAAGCTCATACTCTTTTTTCTTTTGAACACTCAAAATATTAACTCTCTTTTGAAAGTATAGAGATGGAATCAAAGATACATAATATCTCAACTAATCTCTCTTTTTCTCTAGTCTCAATGCATTCTTCTTTTTCAATGCTCTTCTCATTCATGTTATCACAAGAATCCTCATTAGATATCTCCTTCTCAACATGTGTTTCAAGACTCTTTTAAATTTTAGCTTGTGGAAGCTCCTTTATTCTTGGAATTTCATCAACCATTGATGGTGTCAAAGGTTCTACCTTTGCGGCTCCTTGAGATGGCATGGAATGTTGTGTATACTCACATCCTTTAGCTTTCATGAAGCTATTTCCTTTTCTCATGTGTAAACATTCTTAACCTTTCATTCAACTTCTTTTTCTCTTTATAAAGTTCGTGTGGCACCAAAGAATTGGGAGTGAATCTTTTGCCATTCTTGGTGAATTTGAAAGCATTCTTGTCCTGATTGTCTATAGCTTTCCTATCATATAGCCATTGACTTCAAAATAACAAATGACCCGCTTGTATGGATGCTACATCACATAACACATTATCTTTATAAGATCCCATTGAAATAGATACCCACACTTATATGGTAACTTTTATATCAATACAATCATTTCGCTAATGGCATACGTAAGGACCAAGATGTTCAAGAAGTGGCAAATTCAACTTTTCAACTAGGTAAGTAGTAGCAACATTAACACAACTAACTTCCTCAAAACAGGATTAGCAAGTCTATCTTGCACTTTGCATTTAGTATGAACAACATGCTCATTCTGATTTTCCCTCCCATAGATATTTTCATCAATGAAGCTCTCATGGTAAACTCCTGTACCATAAATATGATCTCCAAAGTCATAACAATCATGAGATCCTTTATAACAACCATAAGAGCTATCCTCAACATGTTTCACATTAACTCTTTCATAACCCCCATAATTATCATAAGAAGTATGCCCATAAGATTTAGCCTAAGAACAGAAGTTACCAACTCCATTATGTGTTTTAGGAGTGAAGTCTCTATAACCATCATGTCCTCTACAAATGAAGTTTCCATGTCCATGGTTGCTTCCATCGTAAACATTGACTCCATTGCCAACACCATGATAGCAATTATGCATATCCCTTGCAAGCTTGGATTGATAATCCTCTTGTTTTCTCATTGCTTCCATCCTTTGCCATAATTAATTAGACCAATTATACTCCATTTATTTCTTGTTTAGACCTACACAAAAATGTTAGAAACAAAACAAAGGACCTCTCATCACTCCCTTAGTGTTTACTCTCTTTAGATGATCACTTATTTCTCTCTTGTATGCACTCCCTATGGCTTTTATGAAAATGAGGTCACCCTCTTGCCTTTTTCCAAACTCTCAACTCACAAGAGTTCGTTGAGTCTTCAAATTTCCTCTCCACAACCATCAAAGGCAATCAACCAAAGAAAAATTCTAATGAAACACTGAGTTGAGGAATTACTGAAGTTGAAAGAGACATTTTTTCAAACACTTGTAGTGCAAGAGTTTAAAGAATAATCCAAGAGCAATTAGAGCCAATTGAAATGCATTTGATCACACAAGGAAGTATAAACACTGAAAGAAGGCAATTAGATTCCCAAAACAATGAACAACACAAAAGCTAACCTGAACAAAGTAGAAAGAGTACAAGAACAAAAATTTCCAGAAAACAGAGGTCACTAACACCTCGTTACAAAAATAATAATAACTCAAAGTATATAAATCTAAATCAATTAAAACTAATCAAGAAAGAAGAACAACTCGATGAGATGTATTTAACCACAAACACCGTTTGAATTTGATAACTATAACATAGGATATAAAAGGATTAATCCACACTTTCCAAATAGTTTCGATTTCTTTACAGATTGAAAGTTTTCATCAATTTGATCTATCAAATCAAGTCCAAATCCAATAAACCAATGCAAATGATCACTAACTCTTTGAGATCTATGTCAAATGTTTGTAAAAACAAAACAATATTCTTTGGATCAAGCAAACCTTTTGGCATCAATGTTTTTGTTCGAGAATTTTCATTATCTTTATGCATTTTGTATAGATCTTCACATTCTTTTCACTAATTTTTCTGCAATTAACACATAAATATAGCTTACTTTGAAGGTGCTCTGATATCAAAATGATATGATTGAAGATCTTCAATGGAATTCAAATCTTTATATCAATCTCTCTAGGACCTTGCTTTTAATATGACTTGATCTTCTTCAACAACACCCACCCATAATTCAACTCAAACTATGAATAAATGTATATGAAGAAGATCTTTTCCTCAATTGCAAATCAAACAAAGGGATTGG
This sequence comes from Catharanthus roseus, assembly GCA_028651295.1. Classification (NCBI taxonomy): domain Eukaryota; kingdom Viridiplantae; phylum Streptophyta; class Magnoliopsida; order Gentianales; family Apocynaceae; genus Catharanthus; species Catharanthus roseus. The sequence goes on along the minus strand of JAPQWS010000107.1, from coordinate 3,051,656 downwards.
TTACCCCTACCAAATTAGATCAACTGAAGAAAACCTAAGCTCTAAAACAAATTACAAGTATGTGATCATAATAAATTTAGGAATTGTGATGAAATTAAGAACCCTTGGATGAACCCAATCCAGGTATTCAAATAAAATCTATTCAAGGAATGATCAAACTCTAGATGAAGTTCAATGAGAAAGCCTCAAAACTTAACTGAAATGAATCCTCTTTTGCATGTTGATTTAGATCCAAATCCTTCCTAAGATCACTTACTCGTCAAGTACCTCTATTGCGGATTTTATAGCTCCACACTCTAATCGAAAACCTATGAGGAACAAGCCTCATAAACTTAACATTAAGAGGTTTCACTCTTTCCTAAATTGATGGAAAAAACCTTCAGGGAACTATGACCTCAAAACACCTACCACACAATATAAAAGACCATAGAATCAATTGAATCGAGAACTCAATCAATATAGGAATTAATATGATCAATTGATTTCAATAGATTTATCAACCCTATGTAATCCAATTGCTCACTACCAAGGACATTAACCTTTTAGTGAACTAGCTATGCAAGAGAAGAACCCTAGCAATTAAGAAAATTTCTCCCTCAAGAATTTCAGCAAAATTCGCACCATTTCCAAAGTTAGTTACAATCAATGTCTAATTAGGTATTTATAGGCTAAGAATTAAACCTAGCTAAATAAGTGATTAATGGCTTAAATTACCTATAAACCCTTTAATAAAAGCTGGAGAAAACAACTTGAATGTAAAAATCCCGCCCAAAAGGCGGTTAAGAAATAATCCTCTCGAGACCTACTGGCGATGGTAGGGTGGAACCTACTGCTGACGATAGGGGCCTTGTTTGCCCGAGGTGTTGCCAATAGTAGCTTGCCAGTGATTGTAGGCTAGGGGCTACCGTCAGAGATAGGGCAGCTGCATGCCAAAACTTAGACATTTTCTCCTCCAATATGTTCCCTTGTTTGATCCTTGCTAATTGTACAACCTGGACATCATTTCTTTGCCTTCAAACCCTTCCAACTTGCTCTTCAAAGCTTCCATCATGTAAGCAATCATGCCATTATCTTCAAGAGCTTTGAGTTTCTTCAACCTCACACTAGTGGATAGTCCATTCAACAAATATTTAGCTTCTTGACTTTCCCGCTTCATATCTAAAACTCAAAAAATTTCATATATCATTCATTCATTTTTAACTTTTTATATGAGAAAGCATGATAGGATATTTATAGAAAAATCCTACTACTCTTTCTAAAACCTAATTGGAATATTAAATACCAAATTACCCTTGAACAAGTTTAATTATAAATTTGGAAATAAAGAAACCAAGAATTAATCTAAACATAACTAGAATTTACCAAAACTAAGTTGTCGTCTTGACCTGGCTAGGTCTGGCCGAGAAGGTGGCTGGATCCGACCACTCAACCTCCAAAACTTGCCATTCTAACTAGAAGCCTACCAGGGACGGTAAGGTGGGAGCCCATCATCGTTGGTAGGCTTTGTTTTAGCCTTTCTGCTGCGATTTTGCATCTCCTTGATTTTTGGCTTTGTTTTACCTTCAAAACGCTCAAACCGGTTCTAGGCGTCTTTAGCAAACTTGTAACTAATGCTCTTAGCTTTCCAACAATTTTAAATCTCCTCAATTGGAACCTTATAGAGCATGTTACGTCCATTTTACTTGAATGTGTCATATTTGCAATCGAAGGTACAATGTCTGGTTTAGGACTGGTCATAAGATATCCAAATGAACTCATCTAGGAATGAGCTATACTATTCTGGAAACATTAGGAAGTTTTCTACAATCATCATGAAGATCACTTATTTTTTTTGAAGGCTGTAAAGGCTCCAAAGTGGATTTCTTCTAAAATTGGTCCAGAAATTCCAAAAATTCCAGTTTATCTCCAGTTTGACCGTTCTTCTAACTTTAACTCTTGGACTTAAATCTTCCAAGAATTCATGGATATCCATGGTCGTATCGATAATTTATTTTTAAGAAATTCAAAAATAACCCATAAATGATAACATTACATGTAACTAAAGCTATTGAATAACATTACCCAAAACTCGTCAGAATGCATATCGACCTTCTGTTCTTTGGCTGAAGCAGGAGGATACAATTCATGCTGTGCAAATTATTTGCCCATTTTCTCCCGCTGCAAGCATTTAAAGGATCAATGACATATCAAATATCAAGTGTTTTAGATTATAAGTTAAAAAATAAGAATTAAGGAAAGAAATGATGTAATTAACTTACCCGCTAAATAAATCACCTAGAGCCACCAGTGTGCTTGTAGGGCTCCTGGCCACCATGCCTGATATGACCATGGATATCCATGAATTCTTGGAAGATTTGAAGAATGGTCAAATATTGGAGATTAAACTAGAATTTTTGGAATTTCTTGACCAGTTTTGGAAGAACTCCACTTAGGAGCTTTTAAACCCCTTAGATGAATAGTGATCCTCATGAAGATTGTGCAAGAATCCTTGAGGTTGTTCATTATGGTATAGCTTATTCATAGAATTGTTCATTTAGATATCCTATGACCATCTTAAATCAGACATTCTATCTTCGATTGCAAAGATAACACATTCCGGTAAAATGGACATGACTTACGCTATATGCGTCTGATTGAAGATATTCAAGATTCAGTGGAAAGCAAGGAGAATTATCTACAAGTTTGTAGAAGATACCAAGAACTAGTTTGAACGTTTTGAAGGTTAAACAAAGCCGATAATTGAGGAGATGCAAAATCATAACAAAAAGGCTGAAATAGAGCCTATCGACGATGGTAGGCTCCCGCCCTACTGTTCCTTGTAGGCCTCTAGTTAGAATGACAAGCTTTGAAGGTTAAGTGGCCAGAGCAGGCCACCTTCTTGGCCGGACCCAACGGGGTCAAGACTACAACTTATTTATTTGTTAATTCTAGTTATTTTTCGATTAATTTCTTGGCTTCTTTCTTTCCAAATTCGTAATTAAAATTCATTCAAGGGTAATTAGGTCTTTAATATTTCAATTACATTTTTAGTAGAGTATTAGGATTTCTCTATAAAAACCCTACTATACCTCCTATTGCAATCAAGTTGAAGATGAATGATGTATGAAATTTGAGAGTTTCATTTAGGGGGTTCTAAAGCTTTCTCCTTGAACTTCATCTAGGGTTTAATCATTCCTTAGATTGATTTTATTTGAATACTTGGATTGGGTTGATCCAAGAGTTATTAATTTGATCACAATTCATAATTCTATGATAATCACACACTTGTGATTTGTCTAGTGCCTAGGTCTTCTTTAATTGACCTAATTGGGTACGGGATATCAAGTCCCTTTGTTTTATTAGAAACTGAGGGAAAGATCCTCTTCATATGCATTTGTTCATAGTTTGTGTTGAATTATGAGTGGGTGTTATTAAAGTAGATCAAGTCCTATTGAAGGCAAGGTCATTGAGAGATTGATATAAAGATTTGATTCCATTGAAGATCCTAAATCATATCATTTTGGTATCAGAGCCACCTTCAAAGTAAGCTCTAATTTGTGTTTAATTGCTTCAAAATTCATGAAAAAAAGTATATGATGATCTATACAAAATATATGAGGGCAAAATCTAGCTTTTTGAGTTGTTTTTGAAAATATTTGATATGGATGTCATCTACTATGAGTTAGGAATCTTGGAAATTAGTTTCATTGAATTTTGACTTAATTTGATAGATCAAATTGGAAAAACTTTCGATCTTCCAGAAAATGAAACTGATGGGAAAGTGTCGATTAATCTGTTCATATCTTATGTTATACTTATCAAATTCAGAAGAAATTAGAGCTTAAATTCATCCTCATCGAGTTGTCCTTCTTTCTCTAATTTCATTCCATTGGAGTTATATTTTGTGACTAATTTCCGATTTAGTCATAGGGGGTCAGTGACCTTTATTTTTTGTGAAAATTTTTGTTAGTACTCTTACTTCTTTGTTTAGCCTAGCTTTGTTTTGATTAGTTGTTTTTGTACTTTAATTTCTTTCTTTCAGTTTTTATTATTCTTGGTGTGATCAAATTGATTTCGATTAGCTATAATTGCTCTTGGATTGTTTTGGAAACTCTTGCACTACAAGTGTTTGAAGAAATTTCTCTTTGAACTTCTTTAATTCCTCAACTGAGTGTTTAGTTAGAATTTTTATTTGGTTTTTTTCCTTTAGTGGTTGTGGGGTGGGAAGTTTGAATAGTCAAAGAACTCTTGTAAGGTGAGAGTTTGGAAAAAGGCAAGAGGGTGAGCATTATTATTATTAAAAGCCATAAGAGAACCAAACACAAGAGAATTGAGTGATCATCAAAAGAGTGTATACACTTAGGGAATGATTGTGAGGTCCTCCTTTTTGTTATTTTGTTGTTAGTTTGCATATTTCATTGTGTCTATGGAAGGTCAATTACTTACTCATTACAATCTAGTGGAAGTTCTCATTCCAATTTAGATCCCATGAAGGTTATCATGCAAGATCTTCAACTAATGAGAAATGACATGAAGGAAATGAGAGGGAATATTACTAATCTTTCTATGGAACATAGAGATCAAAGCAACATCAGAGAGCATACAACTTCTCATACTCAATGGGGATATGGTAACTTCTCTCCTGAAGCTAGAACTTTTGAGCAGAATTCTATGATTGCAACAAGTGCAATAGACTTGGAGCTAGAAGTGGTTGTAATGATACATCTTGTAAACGAGTTCCAAGGAATGAAGTTAGAATTGAAGGGAATTATGTGAATATGAATGTGAGGCTTTATAAAAGAAGAGGGGATATTGAAAGATGAGATGAAAGTTATGATCATTTTGAGCATAACTATGGTAGTACGAACATGTCTAATAATAATGATAGTTATAGCTACGGAAAGTATAATTGTAGAAGATGTTCTCAAACTTTGGGAACTACATCAAGACCTCTTAGCTACAACAATTTGAAACTACCTCTTTTGTGTGGAACATTTGGTTCTTATGATTATGTAGCATGCGAGCAAGAAGTGGAATCATTGTTCTATTCCTATGGTGTAAGAGAAGAAGAGAAGTTTCAATTGGTGCTAAAATCTCTCTTTTACGGGGTCAATATTTTGTGGGATTGTAAATGTGAAAATAGAAGGAGAATGGGATTTCAACAAATCAAGATTTGCTGCATAATGAAGAAAGTATTGAGAAATAGATTTGGAGTTGGAAACCATGAAGGACAAAGACAAGGTCAAGCAAAGGAGAAATTCATGGAATCTTCAGTGGGTGAAAAGGCTACAAAAGTAGATGAGCTTTCACAAGTTCAAGATAGAATAACCACTCACAATGAAAAGAAAACACTTATGCCTTTGTAAAGGATGGCAATCTTATACAATGAACCCTTTATCTCCTCAACAAGTTCATGAAGAGCAAAGAAAAATGAGAGAGAAAGATAGAGTTGAGTGTGAGATGAAGAAAAAGAGTATAAGTGAGGATAAAAGAATAGAGGGACAAGATGTGAGAGAAGAAAATAAAGAGAGGAAAAAGTTAAGAGTGACAAGGACACGAGTGATTAAAAGGAAGAGAGTGCTATGGAAGAGTGTGAATGTGAGAAGAGTGTTGTGAGCACAAGAGAAAGTGAGGGAAAAAGAAAATAAAGTGAGTGTTTGATTGAAAATCACAAGAGTTTAAAAGAACAACAAGCGGAAGAAAAGCAAGATGGAATTGAAAGGAGTAAGGAAACAAAGGAAGAGATGAGCTTAATGAATTTTGAGGAAAATGAATGAGAGGGAATGAGAGAGAGTTATGGTGATATTAGTTCACCACTAAACTCACTTTCTAGTGAGGAGGTGAACCTTCTTTCTCAGCATTAAACTCACTTTCTTGTTCTTTGATTTCATAAACAATGAATCTAATAGTTGTTCTTTTTCTACCTTTTGTGATAGAATTCAATCTCAATTCCTGTGTTTCTTAACTACTACTTGTGGAAAAAAGTTAAACCATAGTGCTAGTTTATCTTGTATGATGTGTATATGATGTTGCACACACACTGTGCAGAAAGCTGTGCAGGTCGCCAGAACTTAATTGGGAAAATAATTTTTTTTAACATTAGACAAGAGAAATCTCATTTTCAAAACGAGTACAAAAATTACATGGAATCTTTGAAAGCAGATTCTCAAAATGACAGTTATAAAAAATTTTAGTAATTCATATTAATGTTTTGAGATAAATGCATTAACTATTGAAAAGGCTTAATTTACTCAATTAGATTTCATAAATGAAATTTATCTTTCAAAATTTGAGTAAGATTTTGGTATGATTTCAACCAAGCATATGAACATTATTCTTCTAAACATGTCTTTTATTTGCTAGCTATATAGTAATTTAAACTTATAAAGAATTCAACTTTTGTTTTATGGATATAATTTCTTTCCTAATTTGTTTCCTATTTTAGAGATATATATGTATATATCGATAGTTGTTATTTGTATTTATTACATTACTGAATGGAACTATTACCTTGTATTTGAAGAGTGCATTTTAAAAAGATGTATCCCATACTTTTAGCTATAGCATCAGTAAAAGAAAAAGGGCCCTTAATCCCTATTTTCTCCTATTCATCCATCTTTAGGAAAGTGAAGGAATTCAACCGACTAAATGACAGAAAAGCCTCCCGCAAACGGAAAAAGCTTGCCAAAGTGGAGACTCAAAAAAGAAGGTACTTTAGAGCTACAATTCAAGATCTAGGCAAGCCTATTTTGATTAATTAGTTCCTTTTTATAATCCTTTAACTAACATCTATCATCTATTAAAACATTGTCTGTAAGGAATGATATGACCTTCTTTCTCAGTTATATTTTGTAGCCTTTTACCTTCAATATTAACTGTACATTAATTCTACTATTTCACAATTATATAAGTGGTAACATTCTAGGTAATGAACATTTGATTTCACTTGGGAAGTAGTACAAGTCTAGTCAAGAACGTCTTTCTAGAAAGGGGATTAAAGTTAGAAAGAAAGAACATTTGCCAATCAAGGGATCATTCCGGCAACTTATGGTACTAGTTTATCTTGTGCAATGTATATAGAATGTTGAGAACACACTGTGCAACAAGCTATGTAGGTCAGCTAAACTTAATTTGGAAAAAAAAATTTTAAACATTATATAAGAAGAATCGCATTTTTTAAAAAAGTACAACAATTACATGGGATCCTTGATAGCAGATTTACAAAATCACAGTTTTTAAAATTTTTGCAGGCCTTTTGTGAAATTAAAGTTCTTAGATGGAAATATTAACATTGACAATGCTTAATTTCCTAAACGGAATTTTTTTTTCAAAATTTTATTAAGATTTCAACTAAGAATCTTCACATTATTTTTATAAACATGTCTTTTGATTTGTTAGCTCGATAGTAACTTAAGATTATTGATAATTCAACTTTTTTTTTTGGATATAATTTCTTTTTTTAAAAAAAAGTTATTTATAGTTTTAGATAGAAACACAACTAGAGAGAGATAGTTGTTATTTACATTTATTACATTAGAGAGAGGAACTATTGCCTTTGGAATTAAATAGGGCATTTTAACCATTTGTATTCTACACTTTTTGCTATAGATTAATAAAAGAAAAAGAGTCCTTAATCCCTCTCTTATCCTATTCATCAATCCTTCAGAAAAATGAAGAGATTTAGTCGTGTAAATATTAGAAAAGCCTCTAGCAAAAGGAAGAAGTTTGCCAAAGATGAGACTCAACAAACAAGGTACTTTGGAACTACAGTTCTAGATCTACACAAGCCTGTTTTTATTGAAATTTCTCTAATCCTTTTACCAAAATCCATGATTTTCTAAAAGAATTTTCGTAGGGAATTATATGATGTCCTTTGTCAGTTAAATTTTTTATCTATTTACTTTAAAAATCCACAGTAAATGATTCTCTTATTTCATAATTTAATAAATGGAAAAAGTCTAGGTAATGACCATTTGATTTCACTAAGTAAGGATTATAAGTCTAGTCATGAACATTTTTCTAGCAAATGAATTAAAATTAGAATAAAATAACATTTTTCAATCAAGGGATCGTTCTAGCAACTACTATTGTACTAGATTGTCTTGTGTGATGTGTATATGATGTTGCACACACATTGTGCAACAAATTGTGAAGGTTGAAAGAATTTAATGGGAAAAATAATTCTTTTTAATAGTAGACAAGAAAAATTGCATTTTTGAAAAGAGTACAACCATCTCATGGAATCTTTGTTAGCTGATTGTCAAAAATGACAGATTCTCTAAAGTTTAGCAAGTCTTTTGTGTATATTATATTGATGTTCTCAGATGGACACATTAACTATTAATAATCTTAATTTCCTCAGTTTAAATTTCTTAAATGGAAATTACCTCTCAACATTTGAGTAAGATTTTGATATAAATTCAACTAACCCTTCGGATATTATTTTTATAAACACTTCTTTTGATTTGTTAGATATTTTAGTAACTTAAGCTTTATTGATAATCAAAATTTTGTTTTCCTTAATGTAATTTCTTTCATAAAATATATGTTCATAGTTTTAGCGAGAGAGAGAGAGAGTATGTGTGTGTGTGAGAATGAGAGAGATAGTTTTTTCATTGCATTTATTACATTTCAGAGAGATACTATTGCCTTTGTACTTAAATAGGACATTTTACTCACTTATATCCATACTTTTAGCTCTAGCATCATTAAAAGAAAAGTAGTCCTTAATCCCTCTCTTCTCCTATTCATCCATCCTTAAGAAAAATAAAGGGATTCAGTAGAGTAAATGTCATAAAAGCCTTGAGTAAAAGGATGCTAAAAGTCAGACTCAAGAGACAAGGTACTTTGGAACTACAATTCTAGATCTACATAAGCTTGTTTAGATTGAGATTTCTCTAATCCTTTCACCAACATCCTTCATTGGCTAAAATGTTGTTTTTAAGAAACGATGTGACCTCTTTCTTGAGTTACATTTTGTAGCCTTTTACCTTCAATATTAACCGTACATAATTCTACTACTCGTAATTTGATATGTGGAAAAACTCTAGGTAAAGACCATTTGATCTCACTAAGGAATGATTATAAATCTAGTAAGAACCTCTTTCTAAAAAGAGGATAAAATTAGAACGAAAGAACATATGTTAATGAAGAGAATATTCTAGCAAATTATGGTGCTAAATTTTTTTGTGTGTTGTGTATGATGTTTCACATACAATGTGCCACAAGTTGTGTAGGTTGGTGGAACTTAATGAGGAAAAATAGAATTTTTTAACATTAGACTAGAAAATTCACATTTTAAAAAGAGTATGACAATTACATGGAATCCTTGAAAGCAAATTCACAAAATAATAATTTTTTAAAATTTTAATCAGTCTTTTGTGGATATTAATGTTTTGAGATGGACCCATTAACTATTAACAAAGCTTAATTTCCTCAAATTAAATTTCTTTAATGGAAATTATCTTTCATTTGTAGTTTATCATACAAAAGAATTGAATTTTTCAAATCTACAAATGCACAATTTTTTATTTTTTGAGAGACCATTCTATTAAGGAGTATGTGGTGCACTTCTTTGATGAATTATACAAATATCTTCACTAAAAAAAATACAAATTGCAAGTGGAAAGTATTTAGCACCACAACCACTTTCTAGACTTTTAACCTTTCCTTCCATTTGATGTCAACCAAGGCTTTGATCTTTCACTTTCATCAAACAAACATAAATGCTTGATCTTTCACTTTCATCAAACAAACATAAATCATATATATCTATATATATTGATATGAAATCATCAAAGGATCATTCAACAATTTCTGGAGGAACAACTAATTGCAGTAGAAGATTGAGGACATCATGGTTGAAAGCTTCGAAATGAGGAGTTCCACATTCAAATTGAAGGCTTGGAAGAGTTTACAAGTCTTCCAAGACACATTAAAGTCCTAAAAAGCACAACAAAATCAAACTAGAAGCTCCCAGCCATTATAGATGACAAAAGAGACGAAGAGGGAAGAATAGAGCCTATTGGCAATGATAGGCTCCCACGTTACCATCCCTAGTAGCTCTTGGGATAAATTAGAAGTGTAGAAGATTGCCTACTGGTAACAGTAGGTTCCACCCTACTGTCCCCGGTAGGTCTCGGCCTGAACATTTTAAATGAACAATTTAGCTAATTAGTTTTGGTGTTTTTTTGGCCATATTTGTAATTAACTTTACTAAAAGGATAATTAGGTCTTTTAATTACTCATAAGGTTTTGGAGTGTAGTTAGGGCTATTTATTATGCCTCATTTTTGTAACAAGTTGAATTCTGATGAAATTGAGATGATCCTCTAATGGTTTCTAGGGTTCTTCTTAGCTAGATCCTAAGGGGTTACTTGCTTACTTGGTGAGAAGTTGATAACTTAGATTAAAGAATCTATGAAATTCAATTGATCATCTTTCGATTCCTTCTTTTATTAGCTCTAGGAGTTCTTGCTTCTACAATTGATTGATCTAGGTCTTTTAATTTGTGTAGCTTGGGTTTTAGGGCATAGTTTCCCTAAATTTCTTGTTGCTATGTCGAGAAAGAGTTCTTCCTCTCATTATTCGGCTTATGGTGCTTACCATTGCACAATTTCTTTCGTGGAATGTTTGAATTATAAAATGTTCAGTAGAAGTTCTTCAACAAGGAGGTGATCCTAGGATGGTGATGGATTCAATTGATAATCAAATTAGGGATTCACATCAAATTGGTATAAGGTAAGCCTCCTATTGAAGGTCAATTTATGTTTATGTTCTTTGAAATTCGTTGAAAAAGAAAAAGAGAAACATGATGATCTAAGAAAAATAATGAAGATCATGCAAAAGAAATTTCGTACAGAAAATTGTTGTAAAAATAAGACATCGAAACAGACTTTTAATTGTGAAAGATTTTGCAAAATTTTGTGATGGATCAATTCCCCTTTGACTTGGGAATCATTTGAAACAAATTTTACTCAATTTGGAGTTTATTTGATTGCTCAATTAGATCAAAGTTTTGGATATGTCCAAAATGTTGGGTTGTTGCAAAATTGCAGATTAATTTCATCATATCTCATGTTATACTGTTCCAAATTGGATGAAATTTGTGCTTAATCTCATACTCATCGTGTTATTCTTCTATTAAACTGATTTGACTTGATTTAGAGTTCATTTTCTTGATCAATTCAATTGAAAATCGAAAGCTGTTTTAGATCTCAATTTCAGAAAACAAACTTTGAATTAAACTGATCAAATATTATGTTATACTAATCCAAGTCAATTTCCTAAAATCATCCTCTTCAAGTGAGAAATCTCTATTGTTAGCTTAAGTTTCTATTAAGATTTTGATAAGTAACAAAACAATGCTTACGGCCTAGTTTGTTGTTTTTGTTTTTGTAAGAAAGCAGTGGAGCTAATCAATCAGATCGAGCTAAAAGAGTTGACAAAAATAAACTAGATGGAGTTATGTGAAGAACTAAGAAGACTTTCCCCAGTCAACTGATGTAGAATGTTGGAAGGTCATAAAAAAGGGTCTTTATGTACCTAAGAAAATTGAAAACAACATTTAAATTGAAAAAGATGAGGATGAATTGATCTGAAAAATGTGTAATAAATGCCAAAGCTCTTAATCTTCTTCATTGTGCTCTCGAAGTAAACTAATACAATTAGGTTTTATTTTGCAAATCAGCAAAAGAAGTATGGAATAAGCTTGAAGTCACTTATGAGGGAACTCGTCAAGTGAAGGAGACTAGATTAACATTTTGTTTAGAGAATATGAGCTATTCCAATATGAAAACTGATGAGAACATTACTGATTTGAACAACAGATCTATTGACATAGTGAACAAATTGAAGACATTGGGAAAATAAATCACTAAGGAAGAAATAGTAAAGAAATTTCTAAGATCTTTGACAAAGAAATGGAAGACAAAGGTTACTCTTCTTAGTGATACTAAGGATTTTTCAAAATATGATTATGATGATCTGATTGGATCCTTATTACCACATGAACTGATGATGGATAATGGAGATAGTAACATATAAGAGAAGAAGAAAAGCATTGCATTGAAGACTGAAAGAGGTGAAAAGAATTTGGAGGAAGAGATGAATCTCATTGCTAGAAAGAAGAAGAGATTTTACAAAACTTTCAAAAAGTACAAAGGTATTCCCAAATGAAGGATGATTTCAAGAAGAAGGGGATAAGATTGTCAACTATGAGTGTAGAGAACCTAGACATATCATAACACAGTGTCCAAGATTGAAGAAGAAAGAGAAAGATAAATCAATGATGGCAAGTACATTGAGTGACTTAGAAATCAATTCAGGTGATGAAGAAGATGAGGTGAAGTCAGATGGAATAAGTCTGATGGCAAATGATAATGTCAAGTCAGAAAAAACAAGTAACGATGAATCTACAGAGATAGTTATCCTTGGCAATTCTTATCAAGAACTTCATGATGCTTTTGAAGATCTTCTTCGTGAATATAAAACACTTGCTGGAAAATATGGAAATAACAAAAAAGGATTGAGTTGAAATTTTTTTGATAAACATGTTTTTGAGAATACCGAGTTTAATTTAGAACTTAAAATTTTGAAAAAATCTCTAAAGTTAAGTGAAGAATGTCACTCTGATGAAAGAAAATGTTTGGTTGAAGGATAAATTCAAAAGCTTTCATTGGATCTACCTAAATTTACTAAAGGAAAAGAGAATCCAGTAAAACTTCTTGGGAGTCAAAGACCATCTCATGTTAAAACTGGCTTAGTTTTTGAAATCAGTAACCGTAAAAAAAATAAAACTGACAATGTTCCTTTTGAAAACTCTATTAAAAGTCTTGAACAAGCTCTGAAAAATATCCATAAGATTGGAAATGTTTCTATCATGAATCAAGCTAGCACTTTCGAGAAAATTTTTCAAAGAAATGATATGTATCAAAATTTTTACAAAAAACAGGAGAATAAACTTGGAACAAAGAAGGTTCATAAATTTCTCTAGACAAAGATTTTCTCAATCATGGATTAACCAAGGGTTTAATGGGTATTTTAAGTCATTAAGCTATGGGTTAGCTAGGGTTAGACTTTAGTCTATAAATATTCCATTATAACTCATTGTAAACTAACGATGATGAATTTGCTGAAATTGAGAGAGGTTCTCTGTTTGAAACTTCTTAGCCTATCTTGCTAAGGGTTAATGTCCTTAGTGTTGTGAACAATTGTTGCATTAGATTGTACAATCTAGGAACCAATTGTCCATTCAAATTTCTTTCATTAGTTGATTCATAGAATTTTCTTTCTTTGAATCAATTGATCTTGGGTCTTCTAAATTGTGTAATTGGAGTTTGAGGCATTTGTTTCCTCAAGGTTCTAATTGTCAATATAAGAAAGAACTTTAGCCTCTCAATATTAGGTTTATTAGGCTTAGATCCTCATAGGTTTTTTATCAGAGTTTAGTGTTAAAATCATCAATCGAGGTTCTTCAAGAAAAGGAGGTGATCCTTGGGAAGGAGTAGAATCTAAATTACTATGAAAATGCATCTACATCAATAAGTTACAAATTGCACTCATATTGAGACGATATTAAGTAAATGGTAATTGGTTCTCAATCAAGCTTGCTTGATAGTTTGAATTATCTGGTTTCTCTAATAATTCGTGTCTTCGAGTGTTTGATTACTTCAGTGTTGAAGGTTGTCAAATCTGTTGATTTGTTTTAGAATAAGATAAGGCTTTTACAATTCTAAAAAGTGAAGAATCAAACTTTGATATTTTTTTTGAAGACACTATACCTCATTTAATTATTCTAAAAAAATCTCATGTCAAATCTTTCTTTTTATTTCAGTTTATTGTAAAGGAGTTATAGAGTTCCTTTGGGTTCGATTGGGTGTTCACCGTTGTTCTACAAATTTTGAGGTAATACTTAATTTTTGGTGATTTCGACACTCGTCAAAAAACTTGACGAACATTCCGAAGAATTTTTGTCAAAGTAGGGAAGAAGGGATCTTCTAATTTTGTTATTGTGTCTCACAGAACGAGAGATGTCAAAAAATAAAATTATTCTAACAACGTAGAAAAGTGTCATATTATCTATGTCAGAAAATCTACTTTTTCTTGTGTGACATCTTGATTTCTGAAGTATTAATATGTATAAAGGAGTCCAAAAGGACTTATATTTATGATTGGAGTAAATAGTGAACTATAATGAATTGCGTAATTAATCTTTACTGAACCTAACTGAAAAGTTTTACTGAATCCCAATATTACTCTAGTTGCAAAGCTTGAAGTCAAGAGCACTGTTATTTGAGATAATGAAAAATCGAGAAATTTACTCCTCTCGTAAGTAAACCACAACAGTTATTTGGAATGAACTAAGCACAAAAGGTTCAAGGGCTTTCACATTGAGCGGATAGATCCTTGGTAAGTACACATTTTGATAGCGACCTAGTACCTAGGGGTGTAAATGAGTGAAGTCGTTCGTGAGCCACTCGCGAGCTGCCAGTCGAAGCTTGATTCGAGATCGATGTTAACCAAGGTCGAGCCGCACTTGAGCAGAGTCACTAAGCAATTGAACCGCTCAAGTTGCCATAAGTTTGGCTTAGTAGCTCATCGAACCGCTCGATATATATACATATATATAATTTTTTTTACAATCTTATTTCCCACGTTACCTATTCATTAAACACTTTCCTTTCTTCTACCCTAGAGAAAATTGGTTTGTCGTTCTTCACTAATCAATCCTTAGACTGCCACTGTCTCCTCTACTCCTTCTTGTTCCTGGCTTACCGCCTGTCTCCTCTCGTTGCTGATTCGAGTTTCTCTCTCTTTTTCAAGCTTCATCAAACCCTTAAGAGGAGAGCAATATGTAGAAAAGATAGGAAGAAAAAAAAGGTAAAGGCTTCATCTTCTTTTTGACCTTTTCACTTGATTCTTTCAATTGTTCTATACTTCTATCTATATATTAATTCATGGTGTGTTTTGTTCTTTATTCAATTCCATCATAGAACCGTCTTCCGGCATGTCTCACAGAACCATCTTCCAGCAAGTAGAATTAGCTTTCTTGAAGAGAATGCCAGAAGATATTTTATTGTTCTAAAGGTAAATTTTTCATACTTTACTTCATAATCAGGGTTGGAGCTATTCAAGAAGTAGAATTTTTTCTTTTAACATCTTTTTAGTGCTTTATCTTTTATGGTTTTTGCTGGGTAGACCTCATTTGCTGTGAATTTTAGACAATAAAAAAACCGATCTTCTGTAGAAGTTTGTCTTTCTTCATTTTCTGATGGAAGTTTTAGAGCAGTAGCCACAAAATTAAACAGTTGAAAGGAATTATAAGAAGAAATTGAAGAAAAGAAAGTGAAACTTTTTATTATTGTTTTTTGGTGGGCTTAAAGAAAAAGAATGAATGTGAGACTATAGAGATGTGTATCCCATGTTCATATGTCCTTCAACATATCTCTGGAATTGCTCTCTTTCTATAAACACATGTAGGAAAAATTTCAAGAGAAGTTTTATTGACGCAACTATTTTTTTTGTAAAGCAGCGGGCACAAAGCTATAATTTCTATTGGACAAAGTTGCGTGCAAGCTATTTCACAAGTTGTAATTGCTTTTAAAAATTTCAAATTAACTAGTTAGTTCGCAAAAGAAGTATAATAATTGTCATATTAATTATAATTTCTATAATTAATATTTCACAAGTTGTAATAATTGTTAAAAATTGCTATTAACTCCCAATTTTTATGAACCGTAAATTCTTCCTATTTTATGTGTTGAATTTCATTTGTAACATAGAAATTTTTAAACTTGAAGGTTCCCCTAAAGTTTCGAAGTAGTACTAGACAGAGTAGTAGTTATAAGAGATGATTGAAAGAAAATGAAAGTTAATTAGGAGAAAGGAATTTACTTGACAATCTTAAGTGTCATTTTCGTACAAGTATTCTCTTGCCATCTCTTCTTTTCGTCCTTTGCAGTGAAGGAGAATATTAATTTTGTTTTGATTATGTCCATGGAAGATTCATCTATCCTACGTACCAAAGTCAGTGTCATGGGTGATAGTAATGAAACCAATGATAAGCTTCAAAAGTAACTGGAGCATTGGAAACAATAGGGTTGAATCAACTGGTACAGTTGGTGATGAATCACAAGAAGATGCACAAGAAGTTGAAGTAGAGGAAGAAGAGGAAGAGGGGTTTCAAATAAATAAAAGGAAAAATTTTTTTAGCTGTTTGGAAGGATTTTGAAGTAATTTTTGTCAATGGAAAATGGCAGATGAAGTTATTGCCACAAGCTCTATACAGTGTCAAAAATAGTAACCACAACAAGCTTTTTGAGGCATATGAAAATTTGTGTTAAGAGAAAGATTGCTATGGAAGCTGCTGAACAACAAACAAGGCTAAACCCTTTGTAGACTGATTCAATTTCACCCTTAGTTCTGCCAATAAATTCTGGGAAAGTTTACATGGAACAAATGAGAGAAGCACCTGCTCACTGAATATGATGCACGAGCATCCCTTCACCATCTTGGAAGAAGAGGGTTTCAACTTTATAATAAACTTGGGGATGCCAAAGTGGCAAAATGTTAATAGAAACACTTGCAAAATAGATTCTGTCAAGGTATATGACATTGAAAAGAAGAAATTGAAGAAGAATCTCGATGGTGTTAGCAAAATGAGCTTGAAAATTAATTGTTTGAAATCAAAAATTCAAATGATTGAATACATGGTTGTCATCGGCCATTTGATTGACTTCACTTGGAAGTTGCAAAAGAGGGTTTTATGCTTCATCAATATTCCACCACTTAGAGAAGGTATTCACATTTCAAATGCTCTTTTTAAGAGCATGAAAGATTGGGACATACAGAAAAAAGTGTTTACTATTACAGTTGATAGTGCTTCTAGCAATGATGCTACTATCTGGAACATGAGGGAAACAATTCAAGGAAAATTGGCATGTGGAGGAATGTACATGACTTAAATTTGTGTGTGCAAGATACGTTAGGAGAGATTGAAGATATCATCAGTGATGGGATGGAGAGTGTAGAATATATCAACCGTTCATATGCAAGAAGAATGCAACAATATTGTGCAGCAATTACACTTGAAAGATAGGAAATTTGTCTGTGGTTGCAAAATAAGATGGAACTCAACATTTGAGATGTTGAATTATGCATTGAAGTTCAAGGAAGCCTTTCAAATGTATAAAGAGCATGATTCGTTTTCTGACTGTGTCCTCTTGAAGAACATTGGAATAAGGCTCACAAGATTTGCTCAATGTTGGAAGCTTTTTGGATGGCGACACACGTCATTTCAAGTAGTGAATATCCTCCTTCAAATATGTTTCTCCACGAAGTTCAAAAAATTAAATTGACATTGGATAATCATGTGGAGGGTCTAAATTACTTTATTAGGGATTTGGTTGGGAAAATGAAAACAAAATTAGACAAATATTGGGATAAGTGTAATATATTGATGGCTATAGTTGTTCTGCTTGATCTGACAAAAAGAATGCTAGCCCTTGAATTTTGCTTCCCTAAACTCCATTCTTATATTGAAGCACAAAGAAGTATCTCTGTAGTGAAGGAAGCAATCGCCAGCCTTTGTGAGGAGTATGTTGCTGAAGAAGCTAAGAAATGAATTTCTCATCCATCACATTCTGAGAGCTTTGGGTATTCTTTTACACTAATGAGAGCCAACAAAGTTCTGCATATAATTGGTATGATTTTGATGCTTACTATGGAGAAGTTGAACTTCAGAGCCTAAAAAATCTGAATTGTCAGATTATCTAGAAAAGGGTCATCTCAAGAAGAGTGAGATTCCTAACGATTTCTCTTGTTTGGATTGGTGGAAGATGAATAGAATGTATTATCCAATATTTTCGAGAATGGAATATGATATTCTAGCTATTCCTGTGAGTATAATAGCTTCTGAAGCAACATTTAGTGTTGGAACAAGAGTAATTGATGTTTATTGTTCGTCACTCTTCCCCACTACCGTTCAAACCTTACTATGTGCAAGAGATTGGCTTCGACATTTCTATGGACTGAGCAAAAAGCTGAAAGTATGTTGGATTTGATTATGCAATACACAAATTAAAATAAATGTAATGATTTTTTATTTTATGTTTTCTTTTTTCTAGAAAGAGAAGACATACTAAGAACTTTATATTCAAGTATCTAATGCTTTCTCTTGAAAGTAAGTTAAATTTCATTTCTTGTTCACTTTTTGGCTTTTTAATGTGTTTCTTTTGTTGTTTTGTTATTGGATTGGGTAATGTTGTGAAAGTTGAAATGGTAATATTATGGATTTAAAATGGTTTTCTAATATATGTTATTGTTGCTGTTATGAATCCTGAATTGAAGCTCAGTTTAGCTGAATTGTTTTTTAATATGTGCTTCTTTTGGTGTTTTTTTAGTAGATTTACTACTGTTGTAAAAGTTGAAATTGTAATATTATGGATTTAAAATGATTTTGTAATTAGTGCTTTTGTTGCTGTTAAGAATGATGAATTGAAGCACATTTTAGTTGATTTTTAGATAATGATATCATTTATGTCAAGAGAGTTACTCTGTGTAAGTCTTATGGATAAGACACTACAATTCTTATAGTAGCAGGTTCATAGTCATTGAATTTGCTAGCTGTTGGATGAAATTTTTGTCTTAATTGGGTCAAGAACCAGATAAATTAGAATAAAATTGAACGGGGCAATGGTTATTCACTACTCTATATTTCCCTTCCCCTCCCCCCCTCCCCCACCCCTTCCCCTCCCCCCTAGTTTATTGATTTGTTCCTAATTCCTATACTTAATAGAGGTCTTGGTTACTTGCACATATTGGTTTTTGGACATCTGGAACAATACTTGAGGCTTTATTTGCCTTTGGTTTAGTGGTTTGAACCTTTATTCTTATAGCTGCCCTTTTGTTTTCCATCCTTGCAAATGTGTAAACATAGAGAAACAAGAAAACACGTGTATGTTTTCTGCATAGAAAAATCAAGTCACTTAAATTCTAACAGTCCAATTTTGTTTTATTCTTTTATGGTTTTTTCGTGCGCTGATTGGGTTAGAGGTGGTTGCTGGTGTTATTTCTTGTTGGAGAACATGTTGGAGAATTGTTAATGCCCGAAAAATTTAAAATTTGTGAATTAGTATTTTTGTGTAAAGTTTTGGAGTTTGGGGTGAATTTGAATACTATTAGATTCAATGTTAGTTTTAATTTCAATTTAATTTTAATTGAAAAAGTTAAACTGAAAAAAAAAAGGGAAGAATCGCATTCTAGCTTGAGCTCAATGTCACGCCCTGCTTGCAAGACATGAGGTTTTTCCACATTCTAGACAAGCCCACAAAGTTCTAGAACATTCCAGAAGGTTCTA
Source organism: Catharanthus roseus (assembly GCA_028651295.1). Taxonomy (NCBI): domain Eukaryota; kingdom Viridiplantae; phylum Streptophyta; class Magnoliopsida; order Gentianales; family Apocynaceae; genus Catharanthus; species Catharanthus roseus. The sequence continues at coordinate 3,032,321 of JAPQWS010000107.1, read as the reverse complement.
GAATCCTCTGGAAGTCTCTAGAACCATGGAGGAGGCATCATGTAAACTAGTAGAATTCTCTAGAACATTCCTTTATGTAGAATATTCTAGAATGGTAGAAGGCAACCGTTAGATCGTTGCCACATGTACTAATCTTAGCCATCCATTGAGGAGGTGCTTGCCTATAAATAGGCTCCCCCTCTTCATTTGTAAAACACACATCACAACACACACCCACACACACACTTCACATACACACATCAGAACTTAGAGTTCTAAGCCTTGTATTTGTAAGCTACTTTCAAGCAATATAAGCTTCTTTCATCCACTCTTTGCCTACAACTTTCCAACGTTCCCGTCTAGCCTCTGAAGTTTGAGCAAGTTAAAGGCTTTCTTAGCATTTGCGGGAGTGCTAAGGCCGCACGTCTACTTACAAGAAAAAGTAAGTGCGTGACAAGTGGTATCAGAGCTTGGTTGGAAGCCATGACGAAGACCATCAGAGATCAAGTGGCGGGATCCGACACCACCAATGTGGAGTCATCGCAACAAGGCCGGGGGCGTGAGGAGCAACGTGACCCCGTTGTACCAAAGCCAAGGGGGAAGTCCAAGGACCGCACAGCTAGCTTTGAGTTACGCCTAACTCAGGTAGAGGAAGGCATGGGCGCCGTGGGCGCACACATGGAGAATCTAGACCAACGAGTGGAAGGTCTAGAGGCCGACGTCGCCGAAACCCATGAAGAGGTGTGTGAAGCCCTTACCAAGCTAGGTGAGTCTAATCGAGAAGACTTACAGGCCCTCAGGGACGAATTTATGGCCGAGGTAGCTCGTTTGCAAGACGTCCATCAAAGGGAGATTAATAGCTTGCTAACGCAGTTGGAGGAAGCTCGAGGGGAGCTAGCTTTATGTAAGAAGGCGGTTCTTGTTGGTTCAACCACATCCACGGTGGAACCCCGACGGGTCGATATCCCAAAACCAAAGAGTTTCGCTGGGACGCGTAATGCTCGTGAAGTAGACAACTTCTTATGGGGGCTAGAACAATATTTCGATGCTGTAGGCATCATAGAAGAGGGAGCCAAGATCAAGAGTGCAGCTTTGTACCTCACCGATACAGCCATGCTCTGGTGGCGCCGACGGCAAGAAGACGTCAAGAGAGGTACGTGCTCCATCGCTACCTTTGATGATTTTAAAGGGGAGCTTAAGAGGCAATTTTGCCCGGAAAACGCCGAAGAAGAGGCACGTGGTCGCCTACGAAGGCTTAAACATCTGGGAAGCATCCGAGATTATGTGAAAGACTTCACCAACCTCGTGTTGGAAATCCCCGACATGTCCGATAAGGACTCACTCTTCTTTTTCATGGACGGACTATAAACTTGGGCTAAAATCGAACTTAGGCGTCGTGGTGTGCAAGACCTTGCTGCTGCCATCGCTATAGCCGAAAGCTTGATTGATTACTCAAGCAAAAAGGAGCCATCCAAGCCCAAAGAGAAGAAGGGTGGTCCCAACAAAGGTGGGGGAGAACATTGGCGAGGCAACCGCAAGGAAGAAAACCGAAACCAAGGTCAAAGTCCTTGGAAGCCAAAGGATAAAGGTAAACAAAAGGATAACTTTGACCGTTCCATCCCTAAACGGGGATGCTTCTTATGTGGCGAGCTTCACTGGACACGAGATTGTCCAAAGACAAAGGCACTCAATGCCTTGACGGACGATATCAAGGGGCACGAATCAAGTGGCAACAAGGAAGATGCTCAAGTCGGCTCACTACAACTCCTCAATGTCATCCGAAGACTCAAGCCAAGGGACTTCAATTCGTAGGTGCAACTATCAACGGGAAGGAGACGAAGGCTTTACTTGACACAGGTGCGTCCCACAACTTCATCTCCGTAGAAGAAGCCAATAGACTAGGCCTTCAAATAGTTGGCGGCACTGGGTCTATGAAAGCCGTTAACTCTATGGCCAAGCCAATACAAGGCATTGCTCGAGGCGTCAAGACCACCCTTGGTGAATGGGTGGGCTACCTGAATTTGTCCGTGGTACCTATGGACGATTTCAAGGTAGTTCTCGGGATGGAGTTTCTCGATCAAGTGAAGGCGTTTCCCATTCCATTTGCCAACACCATGTGCATCTTGGATGAAGGAAAGACTTGCGTAGTACCAACACTACGGTCTACCAAGTCCGATCCGCAAGCATTGTCAGCCATGCAGTTCGAGAAAGGCTTGAAGAGGGACGAGAAAAGCTACCTAGCCATTCTCAAGGAGCACGACGATGAGGAGATACCTCCCCAACTATCTGTTCCAAAGGAAATAGAAGGCGTTCTTCGCGAATTCAAGGATGTCATGCCCGACGAATTACCAAAGAAGTTGCCACCAAGAAGGGAGGTCGATCATCAAATCGAGTTAGAGCCAGGAGCCAAACCACCAGCCATGAGCCCCTACCGCATGGCACCACCAGAGTTAGCGGAACTCAAGAAACAACTAAAGGGCTTAATAGATGCCGGTTTTATTAGGCCCTCTAAAGCTCCTTTTGGTGCCCCAGTTCTTTTTCAAAAGAAAAAGGATGGTTCTCTACGAATGTGTATCAATTATCGGGCTCTCAACAAGGTCACTATTAAAAATAAGTATCCCATCCCACTCGTAGCGGATCTTTTCGACCAACTTGGCCATGCACGATATTTCACCAAGTTAGATCTTCGCTCGGGATACTATCAAGTCCGTATTGCCGAAGGTGACGAGCCCAAGACCACATGCATAACAAGGTATGGCTCTTACGAGTTTTTAGTCATGCCTTTCGGTCTAACAAATGCACCCGCAACTTTTTGCACCTTAATGAATAAGCTATTCCACCCCTACCTCGATCAATTCGTGGTAGTCTACTTGGATGATATTGTGATATACAGCCAAACAATGGAGGAACACAGGGAACACTTGAGAAAAGTGTTTCAAGTTCTGAAGGACAATGAGCTATATGTGAAAAAGGAGAAGTGTTCATTTGCCCAAGAAGAGGTATTATTCTTAGGGCATAAGATAAAGGGTGGAAAGCTCATGATGGAGGATACAAAGGTGCAAGCCATACAAAGGTGGGAGCCACCCACTAAAGTTCATGAGTTAAGGTCCTTCCTTGGACTTGTGAACTATTATCGTCGTTTTATCAAAGGCTATTCAGGCTCGAGCGGCACCATTGACAGATCTTCTTAAGAAGAATCGACCATGGGCATGGAGCGAAGATTGCCAATGTGCCTTTGAAGATCTAAAGAAGGCCATTTGTAAAGATCCAGTTCTCAGCTTGCCTGATTATTCCAAGCCTTTCGAAGTGCACACTGATGCTCGGACTTTGCTATTGGAGGCGTACTCATGCAAGATGGTCACCCAATAGCCTATGAGAGCCGCAAACTTAACGAGAGGGAACATCGCTACACTGTGCAAGAAAAAGAGATGACAGCAATCATCCATTGCCTAAGAGTTTGGCGACATTATTTGTTGGGTTCCAGGTTCGTTATCATGACCGATGACATTGCTACTAGTTACTTCCAAACTCAAAAGAAGCTTAGTCCAAAACAAGCTCGGTGGCAAGACTTTCTCGCGGAGTTTGATTATAGCTTGGAATACAAACCTGGGAAAGCCAACGTGGTAGCTGACGCCTTAAGCCGCAAGGTAGAACTCGCATCCATCAGCCGAGTTGATAGCCCTTTACTCAAGCGTATCAAGGAAGGCCTACAACAAGACTCCCTAGCCAAAAGTCTTATAGCACTTGTAATGGAGGGCAAGACAAGGCGCTTTTGGCTAGAAGAAGGGATGCTTTACACAAAGGGAAACCGATTCTTTGTGCCCAAATGGGGAAATCTTCGGCGTGAGTTGATCAAAGAATGCCACGATTCTAAGTGGGCTGGACATCCAGGTATGAAACGCACCCTTGCTTTGTTGAAGACCACATATTACTGGCCCCAAATACAAGATGAGGTGGAGTCTTATGTAAGAACGTGCCTCATATGCCAACAAGACAAAGTTGAACAAAACGCACCACCGGGACTACTTGATCCATTGCCTATCCCTAAGAGGCCTTGGGAAAGTGTTTCGATGGACTTTATCACTTTCCTGCCAAAGTCAGAAGGATTTGGCAGTATAATAGTGGTGGTTGATAGATTCAGCAAGTATGCCACCTTTATTCCAGCCCTTACAGATTGCACTGCCAAAGAGACAGCCCGATTATTCTTGAAAAATGTGGTCAAGCTTTGGGGAGTTCCCTCTAACATAGTGAGCGATCGAGACCCGCGCTTCATGGGACGATTCTGGACGGAATTGTTTAAGTTACTTGGCTCAGATTTGAACTTTTCCACTAGTTTCCATCCTCAGAGCGATGGCCAAACTGAGCGGATAAATGCACTCTTGGAGCTATACTTAAGACACTACGTGAGTGCCAACCAACGAGATTGGGCAAAGTTGCTTGATGTGGCCCAATTCTCCTATAATCTTCAACGGAGTGAAGCCACCAACCGAAGTCCTTTTGAAGTAATCATGGGACAACAGCCTACAACACCTCTTACTCTTGCCACAAGCTATGAAGGTAAGAGCCCACCAGCATTTAAGTTTGCCAAATCATGGCACGAACAAGCTGAACTGGCACGAGCATATTTGAACAAGGCCTCAAAAAGGATGAAGAAATGGGCAGATAAGAGAAGAAGACCATTGGAGTTCCAGGAAGGCGATCTTGTCATGGTGAAACTTCTTCCCCAACAATTCAAGAGCTTCAGGAAAGTCCACAAGGGCTTGATCAGGAGATATGAGGGCCCTTTTCTGGTATTGAAACGTGTAGGGAAGGTCTCCTATAAGCTCCAATTGCCTTCCAGGCTCAAGATTCATCCGGTCTTTCATGTGAGTCTCTTGAAACCATATCACGAAGACATGGAGGACCCCACTCGAGGAGAGTCTAAGCGAGCACCTACCGCCGTGGTCACCTCCTTTGACAAGGAAGTCGAGGGCATACTAGCCGATCGCCATATTCGAAGACGAGGTGTACCAAGTTATTGGGAATATCTCGTAAAGTGGAAGAACTTGCCCGAAAGTGAAGCAAGTTGGGAGCGTGAAGATGCCCTTTGGCAATTCAAAGACCATATCCAGCAATTCCACGATGAAGGTGCGATGAGGGCATCGCGAGCATAGGTGGGGGAGAATGTCACGCCCTGCTTGCAAGACATGAGGTTTTTCCACATTCTAGACAAGCCCACAAAGTTCTAGAACATTCCAGAAGGTTCTAGAATCCTCTGGAAGTCTCTAGAACCATGGAGGAGGCATCATGTAAACTAGTAGAATTCTCTAGAACATTCCTTTATGTAGAATATTCTAAAATGGTAGAAGGCAACCGTTAGATCGTTGCCACATGTACTAATCTTAGCCATCCATTGAGGAGGTGCTTGCCTATAAATAGGCTCCCCCTCTTCATTTGTAAAACACACATCACAACACACACCCACACACACACTTCACATACACACATCAGAACTTAGAGTTCTAAGCCTTGTATTTGTAAGCTCCTTTCAAGCAATATAAGCTTCTTTCATCCACTCTTTGCCTACAACTTTCCAACGTTCCCGTCTAGCCTCTGAAGTTTGAGCAAGTTAAAGGCTTTCTTAGCATTTGCGGGAGTGCTAAGGCCGCACGTCTACTTACAAGAAAAAGTAAGTGCGTGACATGAAGCTCGTAAAAAGACGAGCTGAGCTTGAGTTTAGCAAAAATTGTTGAGCTCGATCTCCAGCCAAATTTATTGAGTTTCATCGATCTCAAGTCAAGCTTGAGGAAACTAAAAATTAAAGAGTCGGGCTCGAGCTCGACTGAACTCAATTACACCCCTATGAGTGCCATGATCTATGTTAGATGATTGGTGCTTAGTTAATTTTTTGCTTTTTAAATGCTTGTAATAGTTCTCCAAAATTTCATGATTATGATATGGATTTATATATCCAACAAAAACAAAGCCTGTTTCTTTTCACCCATTAATATATCCTCTGCATATTAATCCTATTCTTACTTCTATTTCTTTGGTAATTGCGACCCTACAGTGGTGGAATTGATAAAAAACTGCGATTTAAAAAGCAATGAAGTAATTTCACTAGAGGAATTTCTATAAAGAAACTATAACATCTTTAAATCAAAAATAAAATACTTATGACTAACCAAAATTTAAAGAATTTCAAAAAAGTAAGATAATGTTCACCAATGAAGCATTAAAATAGACAACAAAAACCAAAGTTCATATACAATATATTACAATCAAACAATAATATACTATGCACGTTGTGAATTCAATGTCTTCCGAATTTTTCCTTTAGAAGTTACCGCTCCCTTAAGAGCTTCCTTGAGAGGCAAAACTTTGGAGTATACATAGTTGAATGAACTAATAATATCAGAGGAATGCCCTCTGATCTTGGAAACCAGTACTTCAAACTTAAGGAACTTCTGTCGTACATGAATTGGATCTAGGCTAGCAATCTAGTGTTGTTTCTAAGGGATTACTGCACAGGTTTCAAAGACATTGCCAATGTGTGTATCTTAAATAGATATGATATTAAACTTTACTCGATTGATAGATTCCAAAATCTTATAATTTCTCTTATGTGATATTTTCATTTTAATAAAATATTTAAATTCTTAAAATAGTGTATTTCTGTTTCTGTCCTTAAAGGTTATTCTTTTAGCAGTTGGTTGCATATAATATTTAAAATATACAATACTTTCAATTACATTTGGTAACTGGCTTCTGCACGGAAAGGTAATTTTATAGCTTATCTTTAAAGATAGAGAATTTCTATCATTTTGTATAATAATATTAAAGGTAAAATTTCGAAGAGGTTAATCAGCACAAACATGACATAAAATGGTACGACGTTATTTGTAGAGAATATTTATAAATAAAATACATATAGATATAGTTAAAAAAACTACTGTTAGAAAACAAAGTGAAATTTATCAATAAAGTTTACGCTTTTATATAACTAACAATGTAAAGATGTGTTTATTTAAATATCATCTCGATGCTTCATCATTTGACTTCTTATATAAATCCTACTCAAATTTCGTGAGATTATTTCCATTTCAAACATCTACTTTGAATAACAATGAAGTTGTGTCAATAGTTAATATGTCCTTCTCATCTCATTAATGCCACTAAAGACTTAAAACAAAATTTTGAAACTGTCTGTTTTAGAATATACTTTTAAGAATGCCATGTAATTTTTTTACTCTTAAAATTTTAATTTTTCCCGTGTGTAATGTTCCAAAATTTTTCAATTTTTAATTCCTTTTTCTCTTTTGACGAAACTTAGAAATAAGTATTCTCATCATCGGGTTAAGGATAGTTTTATTATTATATTAAAAAACTCTTTCATCCTCTAAGCTTAAAATTGTACACAAACTTAATCTAAGCTTACGATCCAGTGATGTTACTAAAAGATTACTGCGGAAATTTCAGTGACATTACTTATGTACAATTAGCGTATCCTAAATAAATATGATACTTAATATTACTCGATTGATCAATCCCAACACCATAGAACTTCTCAAATATAATATTTTCATTTTCTTTAAATATTTAAATTTTAGAAATAGTCTAGGTTTGGTGCAATCTTGAGATAGTATTTTTTTTTTGTAGCAGATTGAGTATAATATATAAAATATACAATCCATTCAATAATTGTCTTTCTCACGAAAAGGTAATTTTACACCTTGTCTTTAAAGATCGAAGCATTTCTATTGTTTTAAAAAACAAAATTAAAGGTAGAAATTCGAAGAAGTTAGTTAGAACTAACATCCCATAAAACTCTACGACGTAATATGTTGACCAAATATATATATATATTCTAGTCTTTCTAAATAGTCATAATGTTCATTTAAATGAATTGAGTTAAGATCCAATTTCAAAGTTGGAAAGTAAAAATCATGGCAGGAAATATTGATTATATATTATATGAAATATGGTTGAAATTCAGGAATAACTAAGAAGCATCCATAATTTTTTCCTTATGAATCTATGTACAAAATCATTGAATTTTGATAGTTCCATCATTCCAATACAAAACCTGCTCAGCATAACGTAATCTTTTGTTTCAAAATATGACAATGAAGAAGATATATGCTATATGTAAAGCAATATATGTAGCACTTGTTGCCTTGATTTATTTTCCTCTTCAATAATCGTGAAAAAATTAAGTGTGGTTGCATATTAAGATATATATATATATATATATGTGTGTATATAGTCATTCCAAGAAACATGATCTCATCAAGTTTCATGTATACCTAATTCAAAAAAAATATTGAAAAAATAATGTATAACTAAGAAAAGAAAAAAGTAATTAGTCTATATTTTTTGTATCATTTAATTATAAACTAATACTTTTGTATTATTTAACTCTATTTTTACTTGTTTCGGGGGCCAATTATAGAAAATATACTAAATATGTATAATTTTATACCGCATATAAAAGTAAAAAAAAATTGAAGGAGGCTGGGCTTAATAGTTTTGCCCATGGTTTTGTTTTGGAGTTAAAGTCTTTCATGGATAATTTTTCCCTCCACAAACACAACACATAAGCAACATGTGATCTCCAGGAGATAGCACCACCGCTATATATGGTGATAGGCTACTTTATGATACACATTTTGGGTTTAGGGATAAAAAAAATAAAATTGAGTTTAGAGGCATTGTGCAACTTAAGTAATTAGTTGAAAGGCATTTTAAAGAATTTCCCAAATCTATTTAGTCCATACATTGATTTAAATTAATAGTTAATTATAAAATATTGTTATCAAGTTTGAAATAGTCTATTTTTAGTTTATATTCTTTGAACAATGTTAAAGTCGTATAACACATCATATACATTTTTTTCTGCTATATTCATTTTGTACCAAGTTTTTTTCTTGAGATATAGTAGGTCTATTTACAACATGGCTTTCCCACCTCTAAACAAGCTAGGAGTTTCTGTATCACTTTGTGTACTACTCTATAAGTACCATTTTTCTTTTACAGAGTGGTACACAAAGTGGTACAAATAATCTAACCCCATCTAAACATAAGAGAAAGTCAAGATTTGACAACTTCCTTCATTCTTGGGGAGAGGGGTGGGGGGGAGGAGGTAGGAGGGTTCAACAAAGAATTGATGTGTTTCGAGTACAAGTGACAAAAACTTGTATAAGGAAAAAACTAGTTGTTTTTCTATAATGCCATGCATTATATTTTAAACTCCTAGAGTGACGAGCACTCTATTGGTCTTCTTTCAAAACAATACTATCTCCTCTATTAGCACAAGCATCGACTTAGATATTTTAGTTATGTAGTACGTAATCTCTGATTACTGTCTCGACACATATACTTCAGTAATTACTCCATTTGCAATACTCTAGTGTTAGAATGTTTTTGTTAAGTTATGTAATTTTTATCTTCTTCACTACAATGTTTTCCTTTATCTCTTATGACGATAATAGATAAGCCCTCCTACAGTTAAAGTTTCATAATTCTGCTCCTAGTTATAAATAGTTCATACCCTTATTGTTTTGGTTTTAGACTCTTTTAGTTTAGCATTTTTTTGGGATCGATTTATGATTCTAAATCGATTAGCAAAAATATATAATCAGAACAATGCAAACTAAAAACAATAATAATACAAAAATGAGAATCAAAAAAAATATAAAATTAGAATCATAAAATCGTGAAATCAGACTCATAAAACCTGCCAAATTGGAACTGTGAACTCAAAAGCCTTAAATTTCAAAGTTAAAAAAAAAAAGAATCGAAGAAAACACAAAAAATCAAAATCGTAAAATTGTGAAACAGGACACGTGACATCACAACCAAAACTACGAACTAAGAAAATCGTAAATCCAAAATTGAGAGAGTAAAATAAGGAAAATAACATAATAAAAATACCATCAAGTTAAAACTGCAAAGTCAAAAAATTAGAAACTGCATTAATTGCAAAAATTGAAATTATAAAATCTTGAAAGAAATCTAAAACTAAAAAAAATGTAAATTCAAAATTGTTTAATATTTTAGTCATAAATTTTTAGTTTCATTTTTCATATACAAAAAGTTTTACAAACAATTATATATATAGCCATTTCCTCTTGACCTTTTTATTTTCCTCTTCCCTACTATGCCTTTTTCACCTGGGTTCTCTTCTCTGTTTCTTCTTTTTCCATTCCAGATAAATAGTTATAAAAATTTCACAGATCAGAGATAGTTTTAAAAATGCTTCAATAATCACCAACAGTTTCATCTGATTCAAGGGTACTCAACACCTCAGCAAACAAAGCCCTTCGATTCTCAATGTACACCTGTCCATCCCAATGCCCACTCACTACTTCCTCTCCTAATTTAGCTTGTGCCTCAACTATAGATTTGACGCCATCTGAGTTTAGTCGATAATACATTCCTGTACTCCCATCTCAACTTTTATCTTAGCCACTTTTTAAAAACTTCACGCCAAATCTTAGCCAAGCCAATTTTGGACTCCATCAAAGCCACAAATCATAGGAATTTGAAGACTTATATCCAGCTTGCTCATTTATAGAAATCCTCTTTCATTCTGCATCAGTATATAATCATGAGCCATGTGAAGACGAATCCGGTAGTAGAAGCATGGCCAATTACCCTTGCGATCATCGGCATAGGAAAGGTAATTAGATCGAAAACTAGAACTTGGATCTTCGCGAACATGAGGTATTAGTGGATGATGTTTATGCGGGCCTATTGGAGTTCGTAACAGTTGGGAAAATCATTTCTTCCACAACGGTAATTAGGGCTGAAAGACCAGTTGCTTGGATCTCTGGCTTTAATTGTAATATTAGGGGTCCCCACGTCTTTCTAGTTTATGGAAGAAGGAAATAATGAAAAGGGAAAGGGGAAAGACTTCTAGGAAAGAGAAAATCCTGATTTTACTGACTGAGTTACTGTTCGAAAATCAGTCGATAACTCTGTAATTATTTATTTTAAAAATAATAATTAAGTTACAAGCCGATGGACCGCGGAAAATATCAATCGGTCGGTAAATCTTTAACAATTACCAACAGATGTGCGTCGATTGCTAATCGATCGGTATTTTTTTTAATGTTACCAACCAACGTTGAATCGGTCAATAAACCCTATTTTCTAGTAGTGTCAAACTATCATGGATCCCTTAACTTGATCGTAGGTAGAACAAGGCTAAACGGGTAAAACAAATCTTTCTAATGATGAGCATATAACGATAATCCAAGCTAGGACTTTAGACAACAATTTTGACAAGTTTTAAGAACTTTGAGAAATTCACTTGGAAACTGCCCGAAAAAAACCATGATTTTTTGAAATGGTAGGACTACCAATGGAAAGCATCTTAAGTTATCCTCAACATTACTTGCCATCCTTGAATTAGGAATCCTCAAGCAACATATACTACTACATTACTTCATATTCCACGTCTATTAATTCTTCGTTTGATTTTGAAGTCCGATTGTTAGATCTATATTATAAGCAAACTTACTGAACGTCACGTTCATACTACTTGAGATACCATATATTTTGAGAATATAAGATTCTTTAATGTATCACTTGTTAACCATGAAATCAGATGAGGGATTACCTACCTAAACTAAAGAGAGTTTTGAGAATTATTTCATTCATTACTTAGATGGTTCATAAACATTTTTCTTACAAATCTTTTTTTAGGGCTTTCTAGGAAGAAGGAATCATTCGTAACTTTATGTTTAAAATCTTTTTAGCTATAAGAAGAATTTAGAAGAGGGAGAAAGTGACCAAATTAAGAGACAAATTCAATTGCTAACTAAATTTAGCGCACAAGCATTCTCGTGTTCTTTCAAGGCCCTTTTCATATCAGGGCAGCATTCTTGTAGGTAATTTTCTCCAAACAATCAAACAGAAAATAAACAACTATTGCAACAAGATATATAATAATACACAAATTAACCTTTGTATTAAGGGAAGAGAGTACAAAAGTGCTAACTTCAAGCCTTTCAGCCTTGTTCCATGAAGGATGCAACTTTTCAATCTTCCAATGATCAATGCTCTAGTCATCCCATGACTTGGGCTTGTCGTGCTTATTCTTATCCTTCATCACCTCTGGCTTTTGCTTCTCCCTCTTAACTTCCAAATTTTTTGTTTCCACTTCTTGACTAAAACACTCTCAGTTCTTCTGGCTGATCAATTTAGGAAAATGGTTGTACATTGTTTTCACGAGGAAAATAGCAACAAAAAGATTTAAACAATCTTGTTTAGAAAGCAAAAATAACAGACAAGAACAAGAATTGAGAAAGACATGAAAAACAAAAAACTTGAGAAACGCTGATGAAGAATAACTGCATACTTTATCAAATTTAAAGAGAACGGAATACGTACAAATCAATTTAAATTAGAAAAAAAATTAATTGCCTTTTTTCAGTAACTTTGACTGTTTAATCTCAAACTTCTTCATACACCAATCATTTTTCTTCTCGAGCTTTGACCAAACGATGGTGGTTGTTATGTGGTTGTTGTATTGTCCGTAGAAACTATGGTTTTTACCCTCATTGAGTGTCTTTTTAAAGACTAGCACTAAAATAGGTAGATTTTTTTTCTCTTTCCTACTTTAGGCATATCACCTATGGCATATGCAATTTTCAAGGTAATATCGCATATGCCTATGCAATATTATTAAACCAGGATTAATAAACTATTTAGGTAGATATCGCTTTTAGCAAATGCAATATCAACCACCTATTTTATTTTTGTAAGGAAAAACAAAATAATGAAATTTTTTTTTTTGACAAATTATTTAATGTTTTGTGTCACGTTGTGTATATTTTTGTATTTTCTATCTTCAAATGAACTTTTTTTTTTATGTTTTCGTTTTGTGATATGGAGAACAAAAAAATGAAAAAATAGTACAATTACAATCTCATTTTAAGATAAAAAATGTAAAAAAAAAAAAAACACACACACGCACACATAAAAGTGACACAAAACATTATAACCTTTGTCTTCCTTTTTAACAAATTAGAAAAAATACAAGTGATAGAAAACAAAAACATAATTTCATTCTTTTTATTTTGTATTAAAAAGTAAAGTAGGTGGCAGATATTGCATATGCCAAATGCGATATCCGCCAAAATTATTTTCACCATGTTTTATTTACTACCAAATCAATAGGCGGGTTTAATAACGAAAATTTAATCTTACGTTAATGATATCGCATATGCCATATGTAATGTTGCCTTGGATATCCCATATCCCATATGCGATAAGCCTAAAGTAGAAAGAAAAAAACCTACCTGTTTTAGTACCATTCTTTTAACAGACACTTAAAGAGGGAGAAAATCCTAAAAACAGAGACGCTGTAAACTGAGAGGCAGTGCACAAAAACCCTAGTTAATTCATAAGAGTTTTTATTTCTTGCTTACATACCCTTAAGTATTTATTTGTTGCATATCAGTTAATATATTTTCTCTTTCGTCATATTTCATACTTTATAAACCTTTGTCCACCTCTATCCCCCAAAATGATTCTATTTCAATTCTCACATTGATTAAGAAAATTAGGAACACTAACAATCTTTATTTGGGTTTGTTTATTATACCCTTCTTTAATATTAAATAAATTTGACCTTTTATCTTGAAACTACAAATATAAGTAGTAGAATGGTGTATTTCATTAATATTTTTCTAGAAGTATAGATTTTTAGTAATTAAGAGTAGAGTGTTAAGGGCCACAAAAAGAAGTTAAGAAATTAACTATCATTCATAAAAGGAAATAATACTATAATTTTGGATGGATGAAAAAGAAAAGTGAGACTACCTTTTTGTGATGAAGGGAGTATTGTTTAAAAAAGTACACAATTTTACATGTTCATTTTTGTATGAACTAAAGTGCCATTTCAATTAATTTCTTTCCCTCATTACTTCTTCAAGTCTTGAAGCGAGCAAGACAGGTTCTGGACAAGGTTACTTTTGAGCAAGTATAATTGTCCACTAAGGGATATATAAGAAGGAAAATTGGTGTCTCATATTTGGAGAAGTGTGGTTTTTTGAGGAGATATTTTGAGGTATGGGGCTGGTGATCAACAGCAGACGAATTTGGGGATCGATAACCAAAGTATATTGACTAATTATTGGTAGGGGCTTCAACATTGAAATTTAATATGAAGGAGGCTTATTGTTTGGAGGAAGGTTTGGTCTCAGTCCCTAGACCACTGCATTATTATGCTTGGTTAAGAATTTGGAAGTTGCATGGACCGAAATAATTAAATTTGGTTCTTTGGCAAACACAGGCAGACCTTTTTCCTAATGCTTCTTTGTTATTTCTACAGCATGTCGTGGATAGTTTAATGTGTCTTATTTTCTGTGCAGCAGTAGAATTTAGGATCATTCCTTGAGAGATTGTCCATGGGTCCAAAAAGTTTGGAAGTTAGTTGTACAACCATCCTATTAGTCAAGATTTTTCTAAAGCTTAAATATTATGGATTAGATTGATTAGTTGTTGACTTGGATGGAGAATTCGAACGGAAATATGTGTTCATGGAGGTGTTATTGTTTATTTTGTTTTGGAGGAATGCTCGGGCTTTTGGTATTGGAAATGTTATTATTAGTGCACCTCAATTAGTGGTATAAATTTTTAAAGCAGTACATGAGTGGAAGATTGCTTAGGAATATAAGTTATTACATAAGTTGCAACCCAATTTGGAGGGTGATACTCGTTTATCTTTGAGTTCTATCTTATGTATTTATTTACTCATGTAAATGGCGTGATTTATGGTTTTAATATAATACAAGTACTGTTTCACTAAAGAAAAAAAGAGAGGCTACAAATTTATTTTTTACGAAAATGTATAATGATAAAATGTTCATTAAATATTGTTTTAACAATGTGACAAGTAAAAAGTTCAAAAAATGTAAAAGAACATATTATGTAGTCCGATTTTTCAACTTCATATAATTCATATCAATGATGCTACTCTTTAGAATGACAACTATTTTCTTTGACGGGTTTGTAGGCCGTAAGAGTTATTATCACGCCTTTATGAAAAAAGAGTAATTATCACGGCTCAGAGCCTCTTTTTTTAGTGAATAAAAAGAAAGTTCTAGTGGTGTCAACCAATAAGTCTAGATAATGACCATTTGATTTCACTAAGGAAGAATTATAAGTCTAGTCAAGAACCTCTTTCGAGCAAGAGGGTAAAATTAGAATGAAAGAACATTTGTCAGTTAAGGGATTATTCTAGCAACTTATGGTGCTAGTTTTTCTTGTGTGATGTGTATATGATGTTCACACACACTGTGCAACAAGCTATGCAAGTTGACAAAACTTAAAATGGAAAAAATAATTTTTCTAACATTAGACGAAGAAATTGCATTTTTTTAAAAGAGCACTACAATTTTATCCTTGAAAGTAGAATCACGAAATGACAGTTCTTAAAAATTTTAGTGAGTCTTTTGTGGATGCTAATGTTTTGAGATGTATACGTTAACTATTAAAAAGCTTAATTTTGTCAAATTAGATTCCTTAAATAGAAATTGTCTTTCATTTTTAGTTTATCATACATAAACATTGAATTTATCATATCCACAAATGCACAATTTTTTTATTTATAGAAATTATTCTATTAAGGAGTATATGGTGCACTTGTTTGATGAATTATACACAATTATCTTACAAAAAAAATTGAAATTTCAATTGGAAAGTATTCATCACCAGAACCACTTTGTGGACTTTTAACTTTTCTTTCCATTTAATTTTCAACGAAGACTTTAATGCATTTTAAACATTTGAAATGCTTAATCTTTTGTTTTTATCAAATAAACATGTGTAAATATTGAATGATCGTCAATGAAATAAATATAATATCTATTTCTTCCTCTAGTAATTTGAGAATTCAATTCACACTTATCAGACTAATAATTTCAAGTGTTTCAGAAGTTCTTTCATTTCCTTGAAAATGGTTCAACAAGTCAATTCAAAAGTCTTAAAATTAACATGTGATAAACAAGCATGTCCTAAATCAAACGGAAACTCAACAATATAAGCAGAAACTTTACTTTTATTGATGATAAGCTTAAAGATGTCGTCATATGTATGATCATGTCCAACAAACACACCATTCTTAATCACAGTGATTTTTCCTTCCTCTGTTAATGTTTTTAGGCCGTTCTTAAGAAAATTCAGAAACAAAAATTCTTCTTTATTTCCGGAACGTGTAAAACATTCATGAGAGTTAACTTCATTTCACGAATAAATTGCTGTTCCACATTTCCATTTCTAAGAACATTTTGTCTTGTTATGATTCCCATGAGGATGTATTCCTCTTTATTTGCAATTACACAATCCTCAAACAATGTTTTTACTTGGAATCATGAACTGTGGCTCTAGAATCGTACAACCAAACATAAGAACTCTAAATTATTGCTAAGTTACATTATGTCGCAATGCCAATGTTGAGTGCAAAAAGCATTGCCAAAATTTTGGAAACATTTTCAACAATGTTACATTCTTCGGTTCAGCATTTCTCTTAGTTAAGAACTTCTTGTGAAACATGCAAAACGTGTATTGTTTCTTGAAATGATCTTCTTTCTACATAAACAAGTTTATTCACTTAAGAAAGAAGCTTGGAGTTTTAGAAGAAGCACGTTAAGGGGGAATATGTTAGAATAATTAATATGTAGCCACTTAGGATAATGTGAATTCATTCAAGTATTTGAATAGTTTAAGTCATAGTTGTCATCTAGAAATATGAAAAGCCTCTCTAGTGTCTAGAAGTTATTAGTCAAGTTTAATACTATATTTTCTATCTTCATAATCTATCTTTTAGTCGTTGTCTACAACACCAACACTGGTAGTCCTCAAGGATCTTTATTTCCTTCCCCTTTATGTTCTTGTTAAAAATAGGAAACCAACAGCTTGGTAACACCTTGATTTTTTTTTTTTTTTTTTTTGATTTGTTGCTTAGCTTAGATTTGTGAAACACATTGCTGAAAACAGTACAAAGAATAGAAATTAATATTATAATGTGAACATATAAAGTCATTGGTGTTAATTAAAGCTAAATGGTTTCTCTTTATCAATATAGTAAACTACGTTTTTTTTTCAATTAATTAATTGTCAAATTAATATCACTTAATTTAGCTTGACAATGTCTATGATCAATGGCTACTTAGCAGTGGTAGGGGTTCTTTGATGGAAATACTTGGATTCAAGAGTCTTTTGCTAATCTCTTCTAAAAAACTATTCCATCTACTTCTTTCGATCCAATCCATTAATGAAGAACCACGAGTACTGTTCTTTGAGAAAATGAAAACTAAAGAAATTTAGCTATTTTGAACTCTTTATTATAAGAAAATTCTTCTCCTTATCAATGAAAACTGAGCACAGTAGGTTCCAAAGGCTTTCACCATAAATAGATAGATACTTGGCCTGTATTGATGCATTTTGAATAAGACCTAGTACTATATGTTTGATTCTTTATGAAGAGTGTTTAGTTAATACTTTTTTTGTGTTTATTGATGCCCACAACAATTCTCCAAATTTTTATAATTATGGTGTGGATTTGTATATCCAACAAAAAATAAAGTATGTGACTTTTCGTCGGTGAATATATCATGTTTTATATGAACCCTATTCATAGTTCTATTTATTTTGTGATTCTGGCCCTAAGGTGGCGAAACTAAAAAGAAACAAAAAACTGCGATTAAAAAAGTGATGTAGTTCGACTAAAGGCAGTATTATGAAGAGAATATAACAACTTAAAATGAAAATAAAATACTCGTGATTAACCATAAATTAAAGGATTTCACACGACACTGTTCGCCAGTACTGAAGCATTAAAAGTGACAACAGAAAACAAATGTCACATATGCAGGATATTACAACCAAACACTAATATCCAATACACTTTGAAAAACTGATTTTCTCTTGAACTGTGCACGCTAAGAATTTGAAATCTTTCGAACTATCTCTTTAAAAGTTGCCTTCCCTTAAGAGCCTCCTTGAGAGGCAAAAAATTTGGAGTATACACAGTTAAATGAACTAACATAAGAGGAATACTCTCAAATCCTGGACTAGCAAGTACTTCAAAAGTTTTCTTCCATAGGTTAAGCCAGAGTAGGTGACTGAATGCTATTGGAGATTGCCAAAACCTCTCCATCACTCCATAAAGCAATTGGTAGATGGAAATTCTGAGAACTACTTATTAAAGGAATCCAGCTTTCTGAAACAAAGTTTCTAGTCCACGTCACCACATTACCAGATTCATTCATCGTCCAAATATTGAACATATATTGTGATCTTGAGCAATCAAATATACATAGATTCCCTTTATTTCACCAGTAATCAAACATGTCGCAAGGGATATTACACTTCTTGGGGTTGTTGGATTGACCTAAATCGTTCTTCAGCAAAATCAAACGCATATATGCTATTTATCAAGACCGGTATGTTTGGGGAAAAATCCACAAAAGATTCATGGTCCACAAGCCTGTGAACTGCTCCATTCAAGATAGTGGCAGTGTCAAATATACCACATGCACAAAATTATTGAGTACCAATTCTCTCCATTTGGTATCAACCCCAATAGTAACAATTTGACAGTGCACTCTCAATTCCTTATTTGGATGTTGCCATGTCTCAATATCAAGGACCTTATAGCTTGTAGAAAAGCCAAAACCATATGTTCTACATAGTGCTCTTTTGCTTGAATTAATTTTAGGAATACAAATATATTCCCCCGTCATTGGATTGCTTATGTATTGGAATAAACTAGGAGTAACATTTTGAATTAGATAAAGCAACCTATTGCAATATCCCTTGATTGACAAACATTATTTCATTCAAATGTCAAGCATTTTAATTAAAAGAAATTCATTACTAGACTTATAATCCTTCTTTAGTGAATTCAAATAATCTTTACCTAGGTTGTTTCCACTTATCAAATTACGAAATAGTGGAGTAATGAAGTGGATTTTTGATGTAAATGTTACAAAAATGTAACTGAGAAAGGAGGTCATAGTATTCCTTGCAAACAACTTTGCAGCGGATTATGTATGCTGCTGGAAGAAGAAGAAAAATCTTAATCAAAATACACTCATCTAGATTTAGAATTGTTGTTCCATAGTGCCTTGTCTCTTGTCTCTCCTCTTCGGCTGACTTCTTCCTTTATCTGGAGTCTTTTCTACAATGTCCTTAGCTTATACCCTTCATTTCTTTAAAGATAAATGAATCAGAGAAATGATAGATTAAAGAATTTTTTCCATTTACTAATGTTATTATTAAAAGGAGTGAATGGAACTTGTTATAATTCCCTGTTAAATATTGTAAAAGGTAATAAATGCATTGCTCTCTCTCTCTCTCTCTCTCTCTCTCAAACGGTAAATGATTTTTTTTTTTTTGAAAAACCAACTAAAACAATGCCAAATTTATCAATAAAGTTGACCTTACTATATAACTACCAATATAAAGATATGTTTATTAAAATAACATCTAGATGATTAATTAGTTAACTTCTTATAAAATTCTTACTCAAATTTTGTGAGGTTATTTCTATATCAATTGTGTTTAGAGGAAATTAAGTTGTAATAATAGTTAATATGTCCTACTTATCACATGAATGCAACCAAAGACTTAAAATAATTTTTTGAAATTGGAATTTTTCGATTATGCTTTAAGAATGCCATGTAATTGTTGTACTCCAACAAAAACTAAATTTTCCCGTATCCATTGTTTAAAAAATTTTAATTATGTCATTGTTTTTCCCTTCAGACGAAAAACTTAGAAATACGTATTTTAATCATGTTAAGGATGCTTTCTAATTTTATTTCAAAACTCTTTCATTCACCAAGCTTAAAGAACTTCTATCATATATAAATTGAATCTAGGCTTACCATCCAAGGATGTTTCTAAAAGATTACTACGATAATTTCAGTAACATTGCTTATGTACTTTCTGCATATCTTAAATAGATATGATATTGAAACTTTACTCGATTTGTAGATCCCAACACCTTATAATTTCTCTTATATAGTATTTAAAAATTTCATTAAATATTTAAATTCTAGAAATAGTGTGGATCTTGTTCCATCCTTGAAGTGTATTCTTTTAGCAGTTGGTTCAGTATAATATATAAATTTAAAATAATAATTGAATTCAGTAATTGTGTTTTACGTGAAAAGGTAACTTTATAGCTTGTCCTTAGAGATAGAGAATTTCTATTGTTTTGATAATAAAATTAAAGGAAAAAATTTTAAGAAGTTAATTAGCACAAACATGTCATAAAATAGTACGACATCATTTGTTGAGAATATATATGTAATATAAAACAAACTACCTTCAGAAAACAAAGAGAAATTTATCGATGAAATTTACTTTAGTATATAACTAACCATACAAAGATGTGTTTATTAAAATAATATCTAGATGCTTAATTAGTTGACTCCTTATAAAAATCTACTTAAATTTACTGAGATTATTTCCATTTACAATATTTACTTGGAGGAAATTCAATTGTATCAATAGTTAATATGTCCTACTCATCTTATAAACGCCATCAAAGACTTAAAATAATCCGTTTAAACTGTCGTTTTAGAATATGGTTTTAAGAATGCCATATAATTGTTGTACAAAAAGAAAAATTTCCGTATCTAATATTAAAAAAATTCTCATTATTTCATTCTTTGTTCCCTTTTGACGACAAATATAGAAATAATTGTTTTCATTGTGCTAGTGATGTTATCTAATTCTACTAAAAAACTCTTTCATCCTCCAAACTTAAGGAACTTTTGTCGTACATAAATTGAATCTAGGCTAGCAATCTAATGTTCTTTCTAAAGGATTACTGCTGAAGTTTCAAAGACATTGCCAATGTGTGTATCTTAATAGATTGATGTTGAAACTTTACTCGATTGATAAATTCCAAAACCTTATAATTTCCCTTATATAATATTTAAAATTTAATTAAATATTTGTATCCTTGAAATAGTGTATATGTATTTTCATCCTTAAAGATTATTCTTTTGGCAGTTGGTTGCGTATAATATTTAAAATATACAATACATTCAATTACATTGGGTAACTGGCTTCTGAATGGAAAGGTAGTTTTAAAACTTTTCTTTAAAGATAGAGAATTTCTATCATTCATTTTGTATAATAACATTAAAAGTAAAATCTTGAAGAAGTTAATTAGCACAAACATGACATAAAATGGTACGATGTCATTTGTTGGGAATATTTATAAATATATCTAGATATATATAGCTAAAAAACTATCTTTAGAAAACAAAGTGAAATTTATCAATGAAGTTTACGTTTCTATATAACTAACAATATAAAGATTTAACTTTTCCCGTGTCCAACAATTTTTAACTAACAATTTTTAATTCTTCTTTCTCTTTTGACGAAAAATTTAGAAATAAGTATTTTCATCATCGAGTTAAGGTTAGTTTTATTATATTTCAAAACTCTTTTATCCTCCAAGCTTAAAATTGTACACAAATTTCATCTATACTTACGATCCAGTGATGTTACTAAAAGATTACTGTGGAAATTTCAGTGACATTACTTATGTACAATGAGCATATCCTAAATAAATATGATATTGTAACGTTACTCGATTGATTAATCCCAACACCATAGAACTTCTCAAATATAATATTTTCATTTGCTTTAAATATTTAAATTTTAGAAATAGTGTATGTTTGGTCCAATCTTGGGATAGTATTTTTTTGGTAGCAAATTGAGTATAATATTTAAATATGAAATGCATTCAACAATTGTCTTTCTCACAAAAAGGTAATTTTATAGCTTGTCTTTAAACATATAAAATTTCTATCATTTTTACAAAAAATTAAAGGTAGAAATTTGAAAAAGTTAATTAGAACTAACATCCCATAAAACACTATGATAATTTGTTGACTATATATATTCTACTCTTTCTGAATAGTCATAATGTTCATTTAAATAAATTAAGTTAAGATTCAATTTCAAAGTTGCAAAGTAAAAATCATGGCAGGAAATATTGATTATATATTATATGAAAAATGGGAAAAATTCAGGACTAACCGAGAAGCATCCATAATTTTTCCATCATGAAATTATGCACAAATTCATTGAATTTTGATTTCCAATATAAAACCTGCTCAACATAACTTAATCTTTTGTTATCAAAATGTGACAATGAAGAAGATATATGCTTATATGTAAAGCAATATATGTAGCACTTGTTGCCTTGATTTATTTTCTCCACTTCAATAATCGTGAAAAAATTAAGTGTGGTTACATACGAAGATATATATAGATATATGTGTATGTGTGTATATATAGTCATTCCAAGAAACATGATGTCATCAAAATAAATATAATTTTATACCACATATAAAGAATAAAAAAAATTAAAGGGGGTCGGGGCCCTCCTTAGCCCCTTAATAACTCCACCCATATTTTTATTTTGGAGCTAAACTCTTTAATGAAAATTTTTCCCCTTTATAAACACAACACATATGCAACATGCAATCTCCAAGAGATGGCGCCATCACTATTTATGGTGATAGGCTACTTAATGATACACAATTTTTGTTTAGGGATAAAAAAATAAAATATGAGGCATTGTGCAACTTAAGTAAATAGTTGAAATGCATTTTAAAGAATTTCCCAATCTATTTAGTCCATGCATTGATTTAAAATTATAGTTAATTATAAAATATTCTTATCAAGTTTGAAATAGTTTGTTTTTATTCTATATTCTTTGAACAATGGTAAAGTCGTATAATACAACTTGTACATTTTTTTCTGCTATATTCTTTTTGTACCAAGTTTTTCTTTCTTGAGATATAGTATGTCTATTTACAACATGACTTTCCCACATCTAAACGGGCCAGGAGTTTCTATATCACTTTGTAAACTAATCTATAAGTACCATTTTCCTTTTACAGAGAGTGGTGGGAGGAGGGCGGAGGGGAGGGTTCAACAAAGAACTGATTTGTTTGGAGTACAAGTGACAAAAATTTATATACGAAAACAACTTGTTGTTCCTGTACACTGCCATTGGCATTATATTTTAAACTCTTAAGAGTGACGAGCACTCTATTTGTCTTCATTCAAAATAATACTATCTCCTCTATTAGCGTGAGAAGCGACTTAGATATTTTAGTTACGTAGTTCGTAAACTTAGATTAGTTTCTCAATACCAATACATCAGTTACTACTCCATTTGCGATTACTCTAGTGTTAGAATGTTTTTGTTACATTATATAATTTTATCTTCTACACTATAATGTTTTCCTTTATCTTTTATGACGACAAAAGATAGGACCTCTAACACTTCAAGTTTCACAATTCTACCTGCAGTTATAAATAGTTAGAGCTCTTATCCTTTCAATTTTAGACTTTTTTATATTAGTAATTTTTTGGTATCGAATTTACGATTCTAACTCGATTAGAAAAACTATATAATCAAAGCAATGCAAAATCAGAGCAATAAAATTACAAAAATTAGAATTGAAAAAAATCATAAAATTAGAATTATAAAATTGTAAAATCGGAATCATAAAACTACCAAATTAGAACTGTGAACTCAAAATCCTTAAATTTAAAAAAAAATAAAATAGAATTGAGAAAACACAAAATATCAAAATTGTAAAATTGTGAAATGAGAAACGTGACATCATAACCAAAATCACAAAATAAGAAAATCTGAAATCCTAAGCTGATAGAGTGAAATAAGGAAAAAAACATAATAAAAAGACCATCAAGTTAAAATTGTGAAGTTAAAAAAATAGAAATTGCATAAATCGTAAAAAATTGAAATTATAAAATCGTGAAAGAAATCTTAAAATAAGAAAAAATCAGAAAAGTAAGTTCAAAATTACTTAATATTTTAGTTATATATTTTTAGTTTCATTTTTCATATACAAAATTTTTACAAACAATTATTTATATACTGAAAGCTATTTCCCCTTGACCTTTTTATATTCCTCTTCTCTACTACGCCTTCATCACTTCAGTTCTCTTTTCTGTTTTTTCCTTTTCCATTCCAGATAAATAGCTATAAAAATTTCACAGATCACAGAAAGTCTAAAAGACACTTCAATAATCACCAACAATTTCATTCGATTCAAGGTTTACTCAACACCTTAGCAAAGAAAGCCCTCCGATTGTTAGCGTACACCTGTCCATCCCAACCCATACTCAGTACTTCCTCTCCTAATTTAGCTGTAGCCTCAATGGTAAATTCGATGCCATCCTGGGCTGAGTCGATAATACCTCTCTGTACTCCAATCTTAGTTGTTATCTTAGCCGCTTAAATAAAAACTTCATCAAAACGGGCCAGGAGTTTCTTATCACTTTGTGTACTACTCTATAAGTACCATTTTCCTTTTACAGAAAGTGGTACATAAAGTGGTATAGATAATCTGACCCCATCTAAACATAAGAGAAATTCAAGATTTGACAACTTTATTCTTTTAGGGGGGGGAGGGGGGGAGGGGATAAGGGAGGGAGGGGGAGGGTTCAACAAAGAACTCATGTGTTTCGAGTACATGAGACAAAATTTGTATAAGGAAACAACTTCTTGTTCCTCTACACTGCAATTGGCATTATATTTTAAACTCCCGTAGTGACGAGCACTCTATTGGTCTTCTTTCAAAATAATACTATCTCCTCTATTAGAGTGGAAGGCGACTTAGATATTTTAGTTATGTAGTACGTAAACTCTGATTAGTTTCTTGATACATATACTTCAGCAATTACTCCATTTGCGATCACTCTAGTGTTAGAATGTTTTTGTTACAGTACGTAATTTTTATCTTCTTCACTATAATGTTTTCCTTTGTATTTTATGATGATAGTAGATAGGCCCTCCCATAGTTTAAGTTTCATAATTCTGCTCCTAGTTATAAATACTTCAAACCCTTATTATTTCGGTTTTAGACTCTTTTAGTTTAGCATTTTTTGGGGATCGATTTTACAATTCTAAGTCGATTGGCAAAACTATATAATCAGAACAATGCAAGCTCAAAACGATAATATTACAAAAATCTGAATTGAAAAAAATATAAAAATAGATTTATTAAATCTTTAAATTGGAATCATGAAATTGTAAAATCAGAACTGTGAACTCAAATGCCTTAAATTACAAAGTAAAAAAACAAGAATCGAAAAAAGAAATACAAAACCGAAATTGTAAAATTTTGAAATGGGAAACGTGACATCACAACCAAAACTGCGAAATAAGAAAGTCTTAAATCCAAAATTGAGGGAGTGAAATAAGGAAAATAACATAATAAAAAGACCGTCAAATTAAAACTTTGAAGTAAAAAAAAAGATAGAAATAGCTGAAATTGCAAAAATTTAAATTATTAAATTGTGAAAGAAATCTTAAAATAAAAAATCAGTTTCAAAATATTTTAATCATAAATTTTTAGTTTCATTGTTCATATACAAAAACTTTTACAAACAATTATTTATATATATAGAAAGTCGTTTCCCCTTGACCTTTTTATTTTCCTCTGCTCTACTATGCCATCATCACTTTGGTTCTCTTCTCTGTTTCTTCTTTTTCCATTCCTGATAAAAGGTTACAAAAATTTAATAGATTAGAGACAGTAAAATAAATGCTTCAATAATCACCAACAGTTTCATTTCATTCAAGGGTAATTAACACCTCAGCAAACAAAGCCCTTCGATTCTTAGCCTACACTTGTCTATCCCAATACCTACTCACTACTTCCTCTCCTAATTTAGCTACAGCCTTAATTGTAGATTTGATGCCATCTTGAGTTTAGTCAAAAATACCTCCCTGTACTCCCGTTTCAACTGTTATCTTAGCCTCTTGTTTAACAACTTCACGCTAAGTCTTAGGCCTGTCGATTTTGGACTTCATCAAAGCCACAAATCACAAGAATTTGAAGACCTAAATCCAAGTCGCTCATGTATAAAAATCCTATGTCCTTCCGCATCAGTATATAATCATGGGCCAGGCGAAGATGAATCTAGTGGTAGAAGGGTGGCCGGTTACCGGCACGATCATCGGCATACGAAAGGTAAATAAATTGGAAACTAGAACTCGGATCTTCGCGGACGTGAGGTATTAGTGGCTGATGTTGATACCGCCCGATTGGAGTTCGTATTGTTGGTAAAATCATTTCCTACGATGGTTGTAATTAGGGCTGAAAGACCAGTGGCTTGGATCTCTTGCTTTAATTATATTATTAGGGGTCCCTCATCTTTCTAGTTTGTGGAAGAAGGAAAGAATAAAAGGGGAAAGGAGGAAAGAGTTTTAGGAAACAGAAAATCCTATTTTTACTTACTGAGTTGGCGATCGAGTAATCAGTCGGTAACACAACAATTATTTTTTTTTAGATAAAATTTAAGTTACCAACTAATGGGCAACCGAAAATATTGATCGGTAACTGAGTCAATTTTTTAAAAAATAATAATGATCAACAATGGATTATTGACCGAAGTTCCATCGCTAAATTAACTTTCGTCAGTAAATTAAAACATCGGTTGGTAAATCTATCACAATTATTGATCCACGTGCGTCGGCCGCTAATTGATTGGTATTTTTTAAAGTTACCGACCAACATTGAATCGGTCGGTAAAACAAATCTTGATCATAGGTAGAACATGGCCTAACGGGTAACACAAATCTTTCTAATGAGGAGCGGATAACATTAATTCAATCTAGGACTTTAGACAACAATTTTGACAAGTTTAATATGAAGGAGGCTTTTGTTTCGAGGATGGTTCGATCTCAAGCCCTAGACAACTACATCATCCTGCTTGTGATAGGCCCTGTCCCGAATGAATCCGTATTTTTTCTATAAAAATGTAAGAGCTCTTTGGCAAGAACGGGCAGATGTTTTTCCTAATTCTTCCTTGTTATTTCTGCGGCATGCATTGGATAGTCTAATATGTTCTATTTGTTGTGCAATAGTGGAATTTGGGATACATTCCTTCAGAGATTGTCCATGGGTCCAAAGAAAGTTTTGAAGTTAGTGGTACAACCATCCTATTAGTCAAGATTTTTCCGAAGCTTAAATATTTTAGATTACGTTGATTAGAATCTCATGAAAGGGGTTGTTGGGTTGGATGGAGAATTTGAATGGAAATATGTGTTCAGGGAGGTGTTATTGTTTATTTTGTTTTGGAGGAATGCTTGGGCTTTAGGTATTGTCAAGGTTATTCCTAGTGCACCTCAATTAGTGGTAGAAAATTTTAAAGGAGTACACAAGTGGAAGATCACTTAGGAATATAAGTTGTTACATAAGTTTCAACCCAATTTAGAGGGTGATAATTGTTCTTAAAGATTAGATGTCTCTGAGTTCTGTCATATGTATTTATTTACTGATGTAAACGTTGTGGTTTATGGTTTTAATATAATACAAGTACTGTTTTCACTAAAAAAAAGAGGCTATAAATTTATTTTTTACGAAAATATATAATGAGAAAAGGTTCATTAAATATTGTTTTCGCAATTTAACAACGAAAAAGTTTGAAAGAAAATAGGTATTAGTGAAATATCAAATATGTTAAGTAAAAACACATATTATATAGTTTGATTTTTCAACTTCATTCATATAATGCATATCACTAATACTACTCTTCAGAATGACGACTTTTTTCTTTTACGAGTTTGTAGGCCGTAAGAGTTATTATCATACCTTTCGAAAAAAGAGTTATTATCACAAATCAGACCCTTTTTTTTTACTGTACAAAAAGAAAGTTCTAGTGATGTCAAACAATAAGTCCAGATAATGATCATTTGATTTCACTAAGGAAGAATTATAAGTCTAGTCAAGATCCTCTTTTGAGCAAGAGGGTAAAAATAGAATGAAAGAACATTTGTTAGTCAAGGGATTATTCTAGAAATTTATGGTTCTAGTTTTTCTTCTATGATCTATATATGATGTTTCACACACACTGTGCAACAAGCTATGCAGGTTGGCAGAACTTAATAGGGATACAATTATTTTTCTAACATTAGATGAAAAAAAATCGCATTTTTTTAAAAGAGTACTACAATTTCAAGGGATCCTTGGAAGTAGATTCACAAAATGACATTTCTTAACAATTTTAGTGAGTCTTTTGTGTATATTAATGTTTTGAGATGTATACGTTAACTATTGAGAAAGATTAATTTCGTCAAATTAGATTCCTGAGATAGAAAATGTCTTTCGTTTGTGGTTTATCATACATGAGCATTGAATTTACCATATCTACATGCGCGATTTTTTTTATTTTTAGAAATCATTCTATTAAGGAGCATATGGTGAACTTATTTGATGAATTATACAATTACCTTACTAAAAAAATTGAAATTTCAATTGGAAAGTATTCATCACCAGAACCACTTTGTAGAGTTTTAACCTTTCTTTCCATTTAATTTTCAACCAAGACTTTAATGAGTTTTAAACGTTAGAAATGTTTGATCTTTTGTTTTCATCAAATAAACATGTTTAAATATTGAATAATCATCAATGAAATAAATATAATATCTATTTCTTCCTTTGGAAATTTGAGAATTCAATTCATACATATCAGAATGATAATTTCAAGTGTTTCAGGAGTTCTTTCACTTCTTGGAAAATGGTTTTTGTCATTTTTGCTTGTATGAAAATTTTTCATTTTCTAAAATTTTAATTTCAACAAATCAGTTCGAAAGTCTTAAAATTAACATGTGATAAACAAGCATGCCCTAAATCAAAAGGAAACTCAACAATATAAGCAGAAACTATACTTTTATTGATGTTAAGCTTAAAGATTCCATCATAGGTATAATCATGTCCAACAAATACACCATTCTTAATTACAATAATTTCTCCTACCTCAATTAATGATTTTAGGCCGTGCTTAAGAAAATTCCCAGAAACAAAAATTTTTCTTTATTTTTGGAATGTGTAAAACATTTTTGAGAGTTAACTTCGATTCACGAGTAAATTTAAGTTCAACGTTTCCATTTCTAAGAACGTTTGCCTTGTTATGATTCCCATGAGGATGTGTTCCTCTTTATTTGCAATCACACAATCCTTAAACAATATTTTCTTTTTGCAAATAAGAACCATGTCTCTAGAATCACACAACCAATCATAAGAACTCTAAATTGTTGCTAAGTAACACTATGTCGCAATGCCAATGTTGAGTGCAAAAACCATTGCTAAAATTTTGAAAACATTTTCAACAATGCTACAGTCTTTGGTTCAGTATTTGTCATAGTTAAGAACTTCTTGTTAAACATGCAAAACCTACATTGTTTCTTGAAATGATCTTTCTTTTTACATAAACAAGTTTATTCTCTTAAGAAAGAAGCTTAGAGATTCAGAAGAAGCACGTTAAGGGGGAATATGTTAGAATAATTAATGTGCAACCACTTAGGATAATGTGAACCCATTCAAGTATTTGAATAGTTTAAGTCATAGTTGTCATCTAGAAATATGAAAAGTCTCTCTAGTTTGAAGAAGTTATTAGTCAAGTTTATTTTTCCTGAGAGTTATGCATTGGTTTAAATTATTTTCCTATCTATAAATTCAGTTATGATGCATTGTATTTTTAAGAGAGCTCAAGAAAAAATACCATATTTTCTCTCTTCACAGTCTCTCCTTTAGTCTCAGTCTACTACACCAACACTAGTGGCCCTCAAGGATCTTTATTTCCTTCTCTTTTATGTTATTGTTAAAAATAGGAAAGCAACAGCTTGGTAATACCTTGAATTTTTTGCTTTTGTTGCATAGATTAGATTTGTGAAATGCATTATTGAAAACAGTACAAAGAATAGAAATTAACATTATAATGTGAACATATAAAGTCATTGGTCTTAATTACAACTTAATGGTGAATATAAAAAGTCATTGGTCTCAATTTTTAATTCTTTTTTCTCTTTTGACGACAAACTTAGAAATAAGTATTTTCATCATTGCGTTAAGGATAGTATTATTATTAAATTCAAAAACTCTTTTATCCTCCAAGCTTAAAATTGTACACAAATTTCATCTAAGCTTACTGCCAAAATTTCAGTGACATTACTTATGTACAATGAGTGTATCCTAAGTAGATATGATACTGTAATGTTACTCGACTGATGAATCCCAACACCATAGAACTTCTCAAATATAATACTTTAATTTTCTTTACATATTTAAATTTTAGAAAAAGTGTAGGTTTAGTTCAATCTTGCGATAGTATTGTTCCTGTAGCAGATTGAGTATAATATAGAAAATGTACAATACATTCAATAATTGTCTTTCTCACGAGAAGGTAATTTTATAGCTTGTCTTTAAGGATAAAAAATTTCTATCATTTTAAAAAATAAAATTAAAGGTAGAAATTCTAAGAAGTTAATTAGAACTAACATCCCATAAAATAGTATGATGTAATTTGTTGACAAAATATATGTATCGTCTATTCTTTCTGAATACTCATAATGTTCATTTAAATAAATTGATTTAAGATACAATTTTAAAGTTGCCAAGTAAAAATCATGATGGGAAATATTGATTATATATTATATGAAATATGGTCGAAATTCAGGAATAACTAAGAAGCATTCATAATTTTCCCTAAAACTATGCACAAATTCATTGAATTTAGATAGTTCCACCATTCCAATATAAAACCTGCTCAATATAACTTAATCTTTTGTTATGAAATGTGACGATGAAGGAGATATATGTTATACGTAAAGTAATATATGTAGCACTTGTTGCCTTGAATTATTTTCTACTCTTCAATAATCATGAAAAAATTAAGTGTGGTTGCATAAGAAGATATATATACATATATGTGTATAGATATATAGTCATTCCAAGAAACATGATCCCATCAAGTTTCATTGTACCTAATTAAAAAAAAATTTGAAAAAATAACGTATAACTAAGAAAAGAAAAAAGTATATATATCAATGATTAATTCTAAATAAACATTTTTTAAACTATGAATTCTAAAATAAACATTTTTTAAACTACAAATTATTATCTATTAGAGTTAGTGTTATGAAGCTTAGATAATATTTACCTAACCCTAAGTTGATATGTATCTCCACCTAATGTAAACGACCTTTTCTTGAAATTTCAAAGAATAAGGAAACATATATTTTTCGAGATAAATGAAAATATCGAGATAAAATTTTCTACAAATAAAGATAGTGTGGAAGACATTTTGTTCAGGGGCATAGCGAGAACTTAACCCCAGGGGGCAGAATTTAAAATACAAAAATTTAGTGCATATTTAATTATAAACTAATATTTTTTGTATCATTTAACTCTATTTTTATTTATTTTGGGGGCCAATTATAGAAAAATATACTAATTTTATACAAAATAAATATAATTTTGCAGCATGTATAAAGAATAAAAAAAAATTGATGGAGGTCAGGGCCCTCCCAGGCCCCTTAATAGCTCCGCCCATGGTTTTATTTTGGAGCTAAAGTCTTTAATGGACAATTTTTCCCTCCACAAACATAACACATAAGCAACATGTGATCTCCAGGAGATGGCGTCATCGCTATTTATGGTGATAGGCTACTTTCTGATACACCATTTTACTTTAGGGACAAAAAAAATAAAATAATGAGTTTAGAGGCATTTTGCAACTAACTAAATAGTTGAAAGGCAATTTAAAGAATTTCTTGTTGGAGAAAACCTCAAAATTACTATTACAAAATCTATTACTATTACAAATTCAGTAATGAAAAGTACAGCGGAAAAGAAAAGATAACAGAAAGATTTGATCTTTCTGAAGAAAGAACATCAAGGAATAATCTGCAAAACAACACCAAATCAGTAACAAAATAACCCAATAAAACAAAGAAAGGTTTTGCTCACCACTGTTGGACAGCCGTCCAACAGAAAATCAAAGAGATGACCAAGAAGCACAGAACCGAGGGGTTATTCAACTAAGAACAGTCGCCGAGCAGTGGCGCAGCCACGTCGAGGCGATGGTGGTAAGAAATGATGATGATCACCGGCAACTAACCCTCAGATAAGAGCCTCAACCGGGAAGAATCACCGGCAACCGAACGACCTCTATTTTTTCTCTCTCTTTTCTTCCCTCACGGCTATCTCTCTCAAACTCACCAACAGATAACAATGCTGACAGAAGACAAAACTGTAAAACAGCATAGACAGAGAGAATAGCAATGGCAGAACCAACCGGGAAGGTGGAGTAGAAAAGCTGGGGTCTTGAAGACTCCAAAGGACTCAAGGAGAATGAAACGGTAGAGAGAAGATCGAGAGTGACTGTGTGTAAAACCGAGGAGACCATCATTAAGAATGGGCCAGCCGAATGGTCGCGCGGGTCACCAGGAAGGATCAGGGTGGCCAGCCCAGGCCACGGGTATCTCGCGGAATATACGGTCAAAAGGCGGCCCAGAGGCAACAACAAGGACTCGGTCAAGAGGCGGCCCAAACAACAGACAGCAAGAAGGACGGCCCAAGGGGCAGCCCAAACAGAGCACAAGAAGCCTATCAGTCTCGGTTGAGACCCAAAGCATCACTGGGTCAATAAGAGAAAATTGGGGTGGAAAAGGGAAAAATTGGTGAGAAAAGAGTTGTTAAGCCTACAATCTCCACCTCGAACAAAATTTTTTCCATCTCTGAAAAAGATGACTCAGATTGAGTCAAACCCTTTGCACATGTAGAAAGTCCCTGCAAAATATAAATTTATCAGTGTTTACAATTTTAGTACCAAAATCAGTAGGATTATTATCAGTAGTAACTTAATCTATGTCAACAACACCACTAGAGACTTTTTCTCTAATAAAGTGGTACTTGACGTCAATATGTTTTGTCCATTCATGATGGACCGGATTTTTTCATAAATGTAAACAGCTTTGACTATCAGTGTAAATAATGACATTGGAATTTAAAAGATTTAATCACTCAATAACCCTTGAAGCCATATGGCGTCTTTGATTGCTTCTGTTGCTGCAATATATTCAGCCTCAATAGTTGAGAAAGCAACTACCGGCTGTAGTTGGGACTTCCACGAGATGCAATTACCCGCAAGGGTAAAGAAGTATGAAGTGGTAGATTTTTTACCGTCCTCGTCACCTGCAAAATCAAAGTCAACAAATCCAATTAATTAAAAATCAGACCAATTATGGTAGTGTAAACCCCGATCCACTGTTCCGTTTAGATAACGTAAAAGCCACTTGAGAGCAACCTAATGATCTCTTCCAGGATTCGACATAAATTTGCTAAGAAGGCTTATGGAGAAAGCAATATCTGGACGGGTAGATGTCATTGAGTACATGATTGAGCCTATGGCCATTCGGTATGGAATATTGTCCATATCTCTCTTTTCACTTTCAGTTTTAGAACAAGTTTTGTCGGAAAGTTTAAAGTGACTAGCAAGTGTGGTAACAGGTTCACAAAGTTGCATTGAGAATTTGGATACTATCTTTTGAAGAAAAGGATTTTGGGATATGAAGCGAGAACGATCAGGTCTGTCTCTAGAAATATTCATCCCAAGAATTTTGGATGCCACACCTAAATCCTTCATATCAAACTCGGATTTTAGCAGCGACTTCAGTTCATCAATCTTAGCTTTGTGACGACAAGCTATCAGTATATCATCCACATACAGCAATAGATGAATAGCAGAATCCACATTATTAAGAGAAAAGTAAAGACAACTATCATAATTACTTTTCGAAAAACCAATTTTGGACATAAAAGAATCAAACCTCTTGTACCACTATCTTGGTGACTGTTTAAGTCCATATAAGGACTTTTTCAGAAGACATGCCATATGTTCCTTACCCTTTACTTCAAAACCAGGTGGTTGACGCATATAAATGGTTTCCTCAAGGTCACCATGTAAAAAAGTAGTTTTCACATCAAGCTGTTCAAGATTAAGATCATAGAAAGCAACAAGAGCAAGAATAATCCGAATTGTTTTGTATTTAACAACAAGAGAAAAAATTTCATTGAAATCAATGCCCTCAATTTGTGAAAAACCTTTTGCAACAAGTCTAGCCTTGAACCTAGGAGGTTCATTAGACGACTCAGACTCCTTTATTTTAAAAATCCATTTGCAATCAACAAGTTTTTGTTTTGAAGGCTTTGGAACAAGAACCCATGTTTCGTTTTTGTTTAAAGAAAACATTTCTTCCTCCATAGCACGCAACCATAAAGCACGATTTGGACTTTTCAAAACCTCAGAAAAACACAAGGGTTATTTTTCTTCAACATAAGAAGAAACAACAAAAGCATATGATATAATGTAAGAGTAACCATACCGAGGATGATCCTTAGGTACTCTACGGACTCGGTCCATAGCAAGTTTATAATCCCTAAGAGCTTGGGTTTGAGCCTCAAGATGTTCCTCTTCCTCATCAGAACAATCTAGAACAGGATCAAAAGTATTAGGAACGAGAGAGCTGCGAGAAGGACCAGAAGGCTCAGAATTTGTTTTAGGTTCCTGAGACGGTTCTAGAGTGGGTTCGGAGATAGTCTCCATCTCCACTGGAATACTATTAGGAGAAGGATCACAAGAAGGATAATTGGGGATGGTGTTATCTCTAAGACAGGGCATTTCTAACTCATTGAAGATGACATCCCTGCTGATGATAACCCTCACCCCTGGTTCGCCCTTCAACCATATCAATAACCCTTTACCCCACTAGGATATCCTATAAAAACTCCCTTCCTAGATCTTGGATCTAGTTTCCCCTCGTTTTGATGAGCAAAAACTGCACAACCGAAAACCCTAAGGTTTGAGAGAATGGGAGGTTTCCCAGACCAAAGTATTATAGGAGTCCTAAAGTTTATAGCTGTAGATGGAGACCTATTGGTGAGGTATACAGCTGTAATAGCAGCTTCACCCCAGAATGGTTTTGGAATACCAGAAGACACTAACAAACAATGGACCTTATCTATAATAGTACGGTTCATCCTTTCGGCAACTCCATTTCGTTGTAGGTTATGTGTAACCGTTCTATGGTGTGAAATGCCATGTGATGCACAAAAGTCAGAAAACTTCCGGTTACAAAATTCAAGATCGATCCTGATAGTTTTAGTTTATTTCGAGAATGATTTTCGGCAAAATGTTGCCATTCACAAAATTTTTCAAACGTTTGATCTTTGGTTTTTAAAAGAAAAACCCATACATGTCTCAAAAAATTGCCAACAATAGAAAGGAAATAAATGTTACCACCATAAGTTGGAATCTTTTCAGGCCCCCAAAGATCACAATGCACATAATCAAGAGATGCAGATGACTTATGTGTGCTAGTAGAAAAACCAATTTTGTGTTGTCTTCCCAAAACACAGTGATCACAAAAATGAATCAATTTTATCACCACATAAAAGTTTTTATTTTTGCAAATGATAAAGCCCCTTTTCACTAATGTGGCCAATCCTCCGATGCCACAACATAGTTTTCTCTGGGACAATTTTTGAAATCAAGGCAGTAGAGTTGCAAATAGTTTTACCAAGAAGGATATACAAAGTTTCCTTTTTAAAACCTTTTAACATGACTAGGTTTCCTTTGCAAACACGCAAAATACCATTTTTGGATTTGAAAGAAAGACCCAAAGAGTCTAAATAACTGAGCGAAATAAGATTCCAACGTAAGTCAGGAACATATCTCACTTCAGTGAGTTTTCTAGTCACGCCATCATACGTTTTTATAAAAATACTGCTAACGCCTTTTATTTTACAAACCTGATTGTTTCCCATAAAAACTTTTCCTTGGTTTAAAGTTTTGAAATCTGAAAAACAGTGTTTGTTTGGTGACATGTGAAATGAACAACCAGAATCAAGCACCCAATGATCAACAACATCAATACATGAAGGAGAAAGAGAAACACATAGAACTTTAGTAAACATAGAGTTACCATCTGATTCAAAATCGTGGGTTTTATCGACTTTATTCCCTCCTTTACTATGTTTACGTTGTTTCTCGTCTTTGATTCGTTTAAAACACTTTTTTTTCATATGCCCTTCTTTCCCATAGTATAAACATTTTACCTTGCTTTTCTCTCGTGATTTGAAACGGCTTTTAAAACGACGACTAGGAGTTTCTCTCCGGTCAATCCTTCCTCTTACAAAAAGACTTTCACCAAAAGATTTGTTTTCTTTTTGTAAATCCAAATCTTTTGATTTTAAAGAATTGTTGACACCAGAAAGGGAAAGATCATCTCTACCATATTTAATGGAATATTTGACATCATTAAAAGAATCAGGTAAGGCATTTAGTAAAATGACTGCAACATTTTCATCAAAGATTTTCTCTCTGACGTTTTGTAGCTCCAAAATGATTTTATTTAGATCATCGATATTTTAAGTGATTTTGTTCCACTCATTTTGAAACCAAAAAGCTGTTCTTTTAAATAAATTTTGTTTGAAAGAGATTTTCCCAAATACAACATTTCCAGTTTTGTCCAAATTTCCAAAGCGTTGTCTTTTTCATCAATTTCCTGTAAAACGTGGTCAGTTAAATGCAAGATGAGGAAACTATGAGCATCACCTAGTTTTTCTTTAAGGTTTTCGCCCTTCCAAGATTCCGGATACTCTTCAGGGCTGCAAATAACCGGAGAAATTTTGTTTTGTACCAAAACTGCTTTCATTTTCCTCCGCCATATTACAAAATCAGATTTGCCATCAAACCTGTTAGTTTCAAATTTTGGAACTGACATGTTTTAAGGGCAAATAAGTGTAACTTGGTGGTTTCAAAAAGATGAAAGATTTGAAAAATTTTGTTTAAAAATTGTCCGAATTTTTCCTTTAAAACAGAGGAAAGATCTCCCAAAGAAAAACGGCGTTTCTTTGTTTTAATTTTGTTTGATTAGGTTTGGTTTGATTACAAAGCAGCATGGCAGAAATGGCACAGAAAAACCAAATCAAAGCAGTAACAAACAGAATAACAGCAGGAACAGGAACAAACCAAAAATTGGCAGAAAAAGAGAGAATAATGAAAACCTTTTGAAAACAGCAATGAAAAACCTCCAAGTCACAGATACTCGGGATCTCTTGGATCCAAGCCAGGCTTTGGTTTTGGTATTGAAAATAGAGAATAAAACAAAGCAACATAAAACTAGAAATAATAAAAGAATAGAAGCAGAACAATAGTAAAGCAGTAATAAGCAGTAATAGTAATCAACACAGTGGCAAGCCGTCACAACAGCAATCGACAGAAAAACAGAACCAGCGGTGAGCCGAGACAGAGATAATATAAAAAATGGGTACAAGCCAAAAAACAATAAGCCAGATAAAGCCGGTGGCAAGCCGATAAACAGTAAGCAGAAAAACGGCAGCAAGCCGAACTGAAGGAAAGAGAAGAACTTCACTGGCCGGATTCTGAGATACTTCTCAAATCCGCAGATTGCTGTCAAGCGCCAGAACCAGAGAGCCAGAAACCATGGCTCAGATACCAATTGTTGGAGAAAACCTCCTAATTACTATTACAAAATCTATTACTATTACAAATTTAGTAATGAAAAATATAGCAGAAAAGAAAAGATAACAAAAAAATTTGATCTTTCTAAAGAACAGAACCACTCAAGGAATAATCTGCAAAACAACACCCAAATCAGTAGCAAAATTAACCAATAAAACAAAGAAAGGTTTTGCTCACTACTATTGGACAGCCGTCCAACAGAAAAAAAAGAGATGACCGAGGAGCATAGAACCGAGGGGTTATTCAACTAAGAACAGTCGCCGAGCAGCAGTGCAGCCGCGTCGAGGCGATGGTGGTAAGAAAGGATGATGATCTGTTCCTAACCCTCAGATAAGAGCCTCAACCAGGAAGAATCACCGGCAACTGAACGACCTCTATTTCTCTCTCTTTTCTTTCCTCACGACTATCTCTCTCAAACTCACCAACAGATAACGATGGTGACAGAAGAAAAAACTGTAAAACAGCATAGACAGAGAGAACAGCAATGGCAAAAACAACCGGGAAGGAGGAGTAGAAAAGCTGGGGTCTTGAAGACTCTAAAGGACTCAAGGAGAATGAAACGGCAGAGAGAAGATCGAGAGTGACTGTGTGTAAAACTGAGGAGACCATCATTAAGAAGGGGCCAGCCGAACGGTCGTGCGCGTCACCAGCAAGCGACCCGGGTGGCCAGTATAGGCCACAGGTATCTCGCGGAAGACACGGTCAAGAGGCGGCCCAGAGGCAACAGCAAGAAGGACTCGGTCAAGAGGTGGCCAAAACAACAGACAGCAAGAAGGACGGCCCAAGGGGTAGCCCAAGCAGAGCACAAGAAGCCTATCAGTCCCGGTTGAGGCCTAAAGCATCACTAGGTCAATAAGGGAGAATTGGGCTGGAAAGGGGAAAAATTGGTGAGAAAAGAGCTGTTAAGCCTACATTTCCCAAATCTATTTAGTCCATACATTGATTTAAAGTTTTAGTTAATTACAAAATATTTGTATCAAGTTTGAAATAGTCTGTTTTTAGTCTATATTCTTTGAACAATGTTAAAATCGTATAATGCATCTTATATATTCTTTATGCTATATTCTTTTTGTACCAAGTTTTTTTTTCTTGAGATATAGTAAGTCTATTTACAACATCACTTTCCCACATCTAAATGGGCCAGGAGTTTCTGTATCACTTTGTGTACAACTCTATAAGTACCATTTTCCTTTTGCAGAGAGTGACACTCAAAGTGGTACTGATAATCCGACCCCATCCAAACGTAAGATAGATTCAAGATTTCACAACTTCATTCACTCTTGCCAGGAGAGGGGGGGAGGGGAGGAGGGGGGAGGGAGGGGGTGGGGAGGGTTCAACAAATAACTGATGTGTTTGGAGTACAACTGACAAAAATTTGTATAAGGAAACAACTTCTTGTTCCTCTACACTGCCATTGGCATTATATTTTAAACTCCTAAGAGTGATGAGCACTCTACTGGTCTTTGTTCTAAATTTTACAATCTCCTATATTAGCGTGAGAAGCGACTTAGACAGTTTAGTCATGTAGTACGTAAACTCTGATTAGTTTCTGGAGACACGTACTTCAGTAATTACTCCATTTGCGATTACTCTAGTGTTAGAATGCTTTTTTACATTATGTAATTTTATCTTCTTCACTATAATGTTTTCCTTTATCTTTTATGATGATAATAGATAAGCCCTCCCACAGTTCAAGTTTCACAATTCTGCTCCTAGTTATAAATAGTTGAAACTCTTATTGTATAATATTTATACTCTTTTTGTTCAGCCTTTTTTTGGGATCGATTTTATGACTCTAACTTGATTGGTAAAACTATATAATCTGAGCAATGCAAACTCAGAGCCATAAAATTACAAAAATCAGAATCGAAAAAAATCACGAAATAGAATTATAAAATCGTGAAACCGGAATCATAAAACTACACATTTAGAACTGTGAACTCAAAAGCCTTAAATTTCAAAACAAAAAAATTAGAATCGAAGAAAACACAAAAAATTGAAATTGAAAAATTGTGAAATGAGAAACGTGATATCACAACCAAAATTGCGAAATAATAAAATCAGAAATCCAAAACTAAGGGAGTGACATAAGGAAAGAAACATAATAAAAAGACAATCAGTTAAAACTGTGAAGTCAAAAAACAGAAATTGCATAAATCGCAAAAATTGAAATTATAAAAGCGTGAAAGAAATTTTAAAATAAATAAATTAGAAAAGTAAATTCAGAATTACTTAATATTTTAGTCATATATTTTTAGTTTCATTTTTCATACACAAAAAGTTTTACAAACAATTATTTCATGGAAAGCTAATTCCCCTTGACCGTTTTATGTTTCTCCGCTCTACTAGGCCTTCATCACTTAGGTTCTCTTTTCTGTTTCTTCCTTTTCCATTCCAAATATATAATTACAAAAATTTCACAGATCAGAGAAAGTCTAAAAAATGCTTCAATAATGCCAACAGTTTCATTCGATTACAGGGTACTCAACACCTTAGCAAACAAAGCCCTCCTATTCTTAGCATACACCTATTCATCCCAACCTATACTCAGTACTTCCTCTCCTAATTTAGCTAGAGCCTCAATGGTAGATTCGACACCGTCCTGAGTTGAGTCGAAAGTACCTCTCTGTACTCCCATCTCAGTTGTTATCTTATCCACTTTTATAACAACTTCATCTAAATGGGCCAGGAGTTTCTGTATCACTTTATGTAATACTCTATAAGTGCCATTTTCCTTTTAGAGAGAGTAGTACACAAAGTGGTACAGATAATCTTACCCCATCTAAACATAAGAGATATTCAGGATTTCACAACTTTCTTCATTCTTGGGGAGGGGGAAAGGAGGGGGGAGGGGGGGAGGGCGAGGGGAGGGAAGAGGAGGGTTCAAAGAAGAACTGATGTGCTTCAAGTACAAGTGACAAAAATTTTCATAGGGAAACAAGTAGTTGTTCCTCTACATTGCCATTGCCATTATATTTTAAATTCCTAGAGGGACGAGCACTCTATCGGTCTGCTTTCAAAATAATACTATCTCCTTTATTAGCATGAGAAGCGACTTATATATCTTAGTTATGTAGTACGTAAACTATGATTAGTTTCCCGATGCACATACTTCAGTAATTACTCCATTTGCGATTCCTCTAGTTTTAGAATTTTTTTTACTTTATGTAATTTTATCTTCTTTACATAATCTTTTCCTTTATCTTCTATGACGATAATACATAGGCCCTCCCATAGTTCAAGTTTCACATTCTGCTCCTAGTTATAAATAGTTCAAACTCTTATTGTTTCAGTCTTAGACTATTTCAGTTTAGCAATTTTTTTGGATCGATTTTACTTCTAACTCAACTGGAAAAACCATATAATCAAAGCAATGCAAACTCAACACAATAAAATCTTAAAATCAGAATCGAGAAAATTCGTAAAATAGAATGATAAAATTGTGAAATCGGAATCCCAAAACTGCCAAATTAGAACTGTGAACTCAAAAGCCTTAAATTTCAAAATAAAAAAACTAGAATCGAAAAAAACATAAAATTGAAATTGTAAAATTGTGAAATGAGAAATGTGACATAACAACCAAAAGCACAAAATGATAAAATCAGAAATCCAAAACTAAGAGAGTGAAATAAGGGGAAAAAAAACATAATAAAGACACCGTCAAGCTAAATTGTGAACTAAAAAATAGAGATTGCATAAATCGCAAAACTTTCAATTATAAAATCGTGAAAGAAATTTTAAAATAAAAAAATTAGAAAATTAAATACAAAATTACTTAATATTTTAGTCATATATTTTTAGTTTCATTTTTCATATACCAAAAGTTTTACAAACAATTATTTATATATATAGAAAGCCATTTCCCCTTGACCTTTTTATATTCCTCTGCTCTACTATGCCTTCATCGCTTGGGTTCTCTTCTCTGTTTCTTCCTTTTCC
This sequence comes from Catharanthus roseus, assembly GCA_028651295.1. NCBI lineage: Eukaryota > Viridiplantae > Streptophyta > Magnoliopsida > Gentianales > Apocynaceae > Catharanthus > Catharanthus roseus. Next base: position 2,991,017 of record JAPQWS010000107.1, on the reverse strand, counting down.
TTTCCAGATAAATAGTTACAAAAATTTCACAGATTGGAGACAGTCTAAAAAATGCATCAATAGTCACCAACAGTTTCATTCGATTCAATGGTACTCAACACATCAGCAAACAAAGCCCTTCGGCTCTTAGCGTAAACCTGTCCATCCCAACCCATACTGAGTACTTCCTCTCCTAATTTAGGTGCAGCCTCAACGATAGATTCGACGCCATACTGAGTTGAGTCAATAATACCTCCCTGTACTCCCATCTTAGCTCCTATCTTAGCCGCCGTTATAAAAACTTCATCTAAACGAGCTAGGTGTTTCTGTATCACTTTGTTCACTACTCTATAAGTACCATTTTCCTTTTAAGGACAGTAGTACATAAAGTGGTACAGATGATCTTACCCTATCTAAACCTAACAGATATTCAAGATTTGACAACTTCCTTCATTCTTGTGGAGGGGAGAAGGGGGAGAGGGGGGGGGGAGGGAGGATGGAGCGAAGAGGAGGGTTCAAGAAAGAACTGATGTGTTTGGAGTACAACTGACAAAAAATTTTTTATAAGGAAGTAACTAGTTGTTCCTCTGCATTTCCACTGCCATTATTTTTTAAACTCCTAGAGTGACGAGCACTCTATCGGTCTTCTTTCAAAATAATATATCTCCTCTATTAGCGTGAGAAGCGACTTAGATATTTTAGTTATGCAGTATGTAAACTCTGATTAGTTTCTCGATACATATACTTTAGTAACTACTCCAGTTGTGATTACTCTAGTGTTAGAATATTTTTGTTACATTATGTAATTTTTATCTTCTTTACTATAATGTTTTTCTTTATTTTTTATGACGATAATAGATAGGCCCTCCCACAGTTAAAGTTTCACAATTCTTCTCCTAGTTATAAATAGTTCAAACCCTTATTGTTTCGGTTTTAGACTCTTTTAGTTTAGCCTTTTTCTGAAATCGATTTTATAATTCTAACTCGATTGGCAAAATTATATAATCAAAACAATGCAAACTCAGAACAATAATATTACAAAAATCGGAATGGAAAAAGATATAAAATTAGAATTATAAAATCGTGAAATTCGAATCAGAAAATTGCTTATTCAGAATTGTGAACTCAAAAGCCTTATATTTCGAAGAAAAAAAACAAGGATCATTAAAAACTCAAAAAATCGAAATTGTAAAATTGTGAAATGGGAAACATAACATCACAACAAAACCAAAAAGAAAAAAAAAATCTTGAATCCAAAATTGAGAGAGTGAAATAAGGAAAATAGCAGAATAAAAAGACCGTCGAGTTAAATCCGTGAAGTCAAAAAAAATAGAAATTGCATAAATCGCAAAAATTGAAATTATAAAATCTTCAAAGAAATCTGAAAATAAAAATCAGAAATGTAAATTCAAAATTACTTAATATTTTAGTCACGTATTTTTAGTTTCATTTTTCATATTAAAAAAGTTTTAAAAAGAATTATTTATATGTATAGAAAGCCATTTCCCGTTGACCTTTATATGTTCCCTTACTCTACTATGGCCTCATCACTTGGGTTCTCTTCCCTTCTTCTTTTTCCATTCCAAATAAATAGTTACAGAAGTTTCACAGATCAGAGACAGTCTAAAAAATGCTTCAATAATCACCAAGAGTTTCATTCAATTCAAAGGTACTCAACACCTCAGCAAAGAAAGCCCTCTGATTCTCAGCTTACACATGTCCATCCCAACCCCTACTCACTACTTCATCACCTAAATAGGCTGCAGCCTCAACTGTAGATGTGAGGCCTTCCTGAGTTAAGTCGATAATATCTCCCTGTACTCCCATCTAGGCTGTTATCTTAGCCTCCAAATCTCATCAAAGCCGATTTTGGACTCAATCTTGTATAGAATCATCTATCCTTCTGTATTAGTATGTAATTATGAGCCATGCGAAGACGAATCACGTGGTAGAAGCGTGGTCAGTTACCGCTTTGATCATCAGCATAGGAAAGGTAATTAGATCGAAAACTAGAACTCGGATCTTCTCGGACATGAGGTATTAGTGGCTACTGTTGATACTAGCCTATTGGAGTTCATACCCATTAGAAAAATCATTTCCTCCGACGACAGTAATTAGGGATGAAAACCCAGTGGCTTGGATCTTTGGCTTTAATTATAATATTAGTGATCCCTCGTTTTTCTAGTTTGTGGAAGATGGAAAGAATGGAAGGGGAAAGGGGGAAAGAGTTCAGGAAACAGAAAATCCTACTTTTACCGACTTAGTTACCGACAGAATAATTGGTCGAGAACTCTATAATTATTTTACTTTTTAAATAAAAATTAATTTACCAACCAATTGGCGACTGAAAATATTGATCGGTAACTGAATCAATTTTTTTGGAAAAGTAATTACAATCAATGATGGATTACCGACCGATATTCCGCTAAATTAACTTTCATCGGTAAATTAAAAAATCAGTCACTAAATATGTCATAGTTACTAACAAACGTGCGTCAGTCACTAATCGATCAGTATTTTTTAAAATTACCAACTAATGTTGAATCAGTCAATAACTTTAGTTGGTAAAAACCCTATTTTTAGTAGTATTAAACTGTCATAGATCCTTCAAGATGATTATAGGTAGCACTAGGCTAAATGAATGAAACAAATCTTTCTAATAAGGAGCAGATAACAATAAACAAAGCTAGGACTTTAGAAAACAATTTTGACAGGTTTTAAGCACTTTGAGAAATTCACTTGGAAATTGCCCCAAAAGAACCATGATTTTTTGAAATGGTTGGACTACCAATGGAAAGCATCCTAAGTTATCCTCGACATTACTTGCCATCCTTGAATTTGGAATCCTCAGCCAACATCTACTACTTTGATTTTGAACATCTACTACTTCATTAGTTCATTTTCCACATCAGTTAATTCCTAGAAATCCAATTTCAAGATCTATATTATAAGCGGGCTTACTGAATGTCACATTCATACTACTTAGGATACGATGTACTTTGAGAATATAAGATTCTTTAAGGTATCACATGTTAACCATGAAATTAGATGAATGATTACCTACCTAATCTAAAGAGAGTCTTGAGAATTATTTTGTTCATTATTTAAATGGTTCATAAACATTTTTTCTTAAAAATCTTTTCAGGGCTTTCTAGGAAGAAGGAATGATTCCTAATTTTATGTTCAAAAGCCTTTTAGCTATCAGAAGAATTTAGAAGAAGGAGAAAATGAAAAAGTTAAGAGACATTCAATTGCTAAGCAAATTAAGCTCACATGCAATCCCGTGTTTTTTCAGGGCCCTTTGTATATCAGGCCAGTATTCTTGTAGGTAAGTTTCTCCAAACAATCAAATAGAAGGAATAACCTTTGTATTGAGGGAAGAGAGTAGAAAAAGTATAGACTTCAAGCATTTCAGCCTCGTTCCATGAAGGACCAAACTTTTCAATCTTTCAATGGTTAATGCTCTCGTCATCCCACGACTTGGCTTGTCATGCTTATTCTTATGCCTCATCATCTTTGGCTTTTGCTACTTCCTCTCAACTTCCAAATTTTTTGTTTCCATCTACACCACTTCTTGGCTAAAACAGTCTCAGTTCTTCTGGCTGCTCAGTTTAGGAAAACGGTTTTGCAATGTTTTCACGAGGAAAATTGCAACAAAAAGATTTAACCAATATTCTTTACAAAGCAATGATAACAGACAAGAACAAGAATCGGAAAAGACAGGATAAACAAAAAGCTTGAGAAAAGATGATGAAGTATAGATGCATACTTTATCAAATTTGAAGGGAATGGAATACGTACAAATTAGTTTAAATTACACAAAAAAGGAAAACGAATTAATTGCCTTTTTAGGAACTTTGAATGTTTAATCTCAAACTTCTTGATATACAAATCACTTTTCTTCTCAAGCTTCGACCAAACTATTGTTGCCGTTCTTTGGTGGTTGTATTGTCCGTAGAAACTAGGGTTTTACCCTCATTGAGTGTCTTTTTAAAGAGTAGCATTAAAATAGGTATATTTTTTTTCTCTTTCCTACTTTGGGTATATCGCATTTGGCATATGTGATATCCACCACCTATCTTATTTTTTAAGGAAAAACAAAATAATGAAAATAATGTTTTTTCTTTGTTTTCTATCACTTATATTTTTCCTATTTTGTGAAAAAGAAAGATAAAGCATTTAATGTTTTGTGTCACCTTGTGTATATTTTTTGCATTTTGTATCTTCAAATGAACTTTTTTTTTTTTCGGTTTGTGACATGGAGAACAAGAAAGAGAAAAAATAATATAATTACAATTTCAATTTACGATAAAAAATGCAAAAAAAAAACACACACTCACAAAAGTGACACAAAACATTAAATACTTTGCCTTCCTTTTTCACAAATTAGAAAAAATATATGCGATAGAAAACAAAAAAATAATTTCATTTCTTTTTATATTCTATAAGAAAATAAAATAGGTGGGAAATATCGCATATGTCAAATGCAATATCTGCGTCAATAATTTTCACCATGTTTTATTTACTACCAAATCAATAGGCTAGCTCAAATTTAATCATAGTTTAATGATATCGTGTATGCCATATGCGACATTGCCTTGGATATCACATATCCCATATGCGATATGCAGAAAGTAGAAAAGAAAAAAAAAAACTACCTGTTTTCGTACCATTCTTTAAAAAGACATGTAAAGAGGGCAAGAATCCCAAAACCAGAGATGCTGGTAGACTGAGCAATAGTCCACAAAAACCCTAGTTTATTCATAAGAGTTTTTATTTTCTGCTTACATACCCTTGAAGTATTTATTTGCTACGAATCAGTTCATATATTTACTCTTTGGTCACATTTCATACTATATACACCTCTGTCCCCCTCTATCCCACAAAATGGTTCTATTTCAATTCTCACATTCATTTAGAAAATTAGGTACACTAATAATTTTTATTTTGATTTGTCTATTATACCCTTCTTTAATATTAAATACATTTTACTTTTTATCTTGAAACTATAAATATAAGTAGTAGAATGGTGTATTTCATTAATATTTCTCGAGAAGTGTAGATTTTTTGTGTTGAAGAAAAAAACCTAATTACTATTACATAAAATCTAATTACTATTACAAGCCTCAAAGATAAAAACACAGCAGAATAAAAGAAAAATATAGGAGATTAAATCTTCACAAAGAGATGCCTGTAAGATTAACAAACTGTTAATAATAAAGAAAACAAAATGTATAAAAAAGGAAACTTCACTTACCACCGTTGCGGTAGAAACCGATGGTGGAAATCAAACCAAAGAGATGACCGAGACAGAGCAAATGACTGGTCACCGGGCAGACAAGCGGTCGCCGAGCAGCTGTAACGCCGCATCGAGGTACCGTCGGTAAGCGAAGGGTAAATCAGAAATGGCACTCTCAGAAATAGCTTTAGCCGTGACAAGAGTCACTGGCAAACCCCCTTCTCTACTTCTCTCTCTTTTCTCTTGGCTCACTCCCTAAACACACCAAAGACATGCAAAGGTGAAAAAGAAGACTGGCAAGGGACAGAAACTCAGAGAACGCCGGCACAGAGAGAGGAGCAGCGGTGAGGAAAATGTAGAAAAGTATAAGAACGAGAGAGAGTTCAATTAGAACTCAAAGAGACAGAAAAAAGAGACGGTCAAGATAAGCAGAGGAAGAGACTGCACAAGAAACGAGGAGACAGGAGAGGTTAAAATGAGAAGTCACCAACGGGCAGCCCGGGAGTCCAGCTCGGGCATCTCTTGACCCGGTCAAAGCTTATTCCAGCTCAGGCCCATCATCATTGGGTAAGAAGCTAAAAAAAAGAATTGGGCTAGAAAACTTAAGGAAATATTGGGAGAACATGGGCCAGAAAGGCCTATAGTCTCCACCTCGAACAATATTTTCCATTCCTAAGGTGACTTAATTTGAGTCAAATTGTTTCCACATGAAAGAAGTCCCTGCAAAACATAAATTTGTCTGTGTTCACAATTTTAGTACCAAAATCTGCAAGTTTATTATTAGTACTAATCTTGTCTATGTCAACTACACTACTAGAGACCTTTTCCCTAATAAAGGGTATTTGACATCTATTTCTCAATTTGTGATAAAGTGGTATATGTTTCGTCTGTTCGTGATAGACCGGATTTTTACACAAATGCAAACAACTCTAACAATCAGTATAAATAATAACTTCAGAATGTAAAATATTTAATTCACTCAATAACCCTTGAAGCCAAATGGCTTCTTTGATTGCTTCCGTTGCTACGATATACTCAGCCTCAGTAGTTGACAAGGCAACTACCGGCTGCAGTTGGGATTTTCATGAAATGCAATTACCCGCTAGGGTAAAAAAATAGGAAGTGGTAGATTTTCTACCATCCTTATCACCTGCAAAATCAGAATCAACAAATCCAATTAATTCAAAATCAGACCAATTGTGATAGTGTAAATCCCGATCTAAAGTTCCATTTAGATAACGTAGAAGCCACTTGAGGATAGCCCAATGATCTCTTCCGGGATTTGACTTAAATCTGCTGAGAAGGCATATAGAGAAAGCAATGTCAGGATGGGTAGATATCGTTGAGTACATAACTGAGCCTATGGCTATTCTGTAAGGGATATTGGCCATATCTCTTTTCTTACTTTCAGTTTTAGGACAGGTTTTGTCGGAAAGTTTAAAATAGCTTGCAAGAGGAGTTATGAGGGGTTTACATAGGTGCATTGAAAATTTAGACACAATTTTCTAAAGGAAAGGCTTTTGAGATAGAATGAGAGAACAATCAGATCCATCTCTTGAAATACTCATCCCAAGAATTTTTTATGCAACCCCTAAATCCTTCATATCGAATTCAGATTTCAGCAAGGATTTCAGATCATTGATTTTTGCTTTATGTCTACATGCGAGTAACATATCATCCACATACAACAAAAAATAAATAGTAAAATCTACATTATTACCAGAGAAATAAAGGAAACTATCATAGTTACTTTTTGAAAAGCCAATTTTTGTCATGAAAGAATCAAACCTCTTATACCATTGCTTGGGAGACTGTTTAAGCCCATATAAAGACTTTTTCAAAAGACACTCCATGTGTTCCTTACCCTTTGCCTCAAAACTTGGTGATTGACGCATATATATGCTTTCTTTAAGATCACCATATAAGGATGCAGTTTTCACATCAAGTTGTTCAAGATTAAGATCATAAAAAGAAACAAGAGCAAGAATAATCCTGATTGTTTTGTAATTAACAAAAGGAGAAAAAATTTTCGTTAAAATCAATGACCTCAACTTGTGAAAGCCTTTTGCAAAAAGTCTTGCCTTGAACCTTAGAGGTTCGTTAGAAGACTCAGATTCTTTTATTTTGAAAATCCATTTGCAATCAACTAGTTTTTGTTTTGAGGGTTTTGGAATAAGAATCCAGGTTTTGTTTTTGTTTAAAGAAAACATTTCTTCTTCCATCGCAGGTAACCATAAAACGCAATTGGGACTTTTCAAAACCTCAGAAAAACATAAAAGTTCTTTTTCTTCCAAATAAGATGCAACAGCAAAGGCATACGATACAATGTAGGAGTAACCATACCGAGGATGATCCTTAGGTACCCAACAGACTCGATCTCTAGCGAGTTGATAATCCCTAAGAGCTTGGGTTTGAGCCTCAAGATGTTCCTCCTCCTCATTGGAACCATCTAGAATAGGATCAGGAGTTTCAGGAATACTACGAAGAACAGGAGTATTACTGGATGGAACAGAAGACTCAGGATTGGTTACAGGTTCCTGAGGTGGATCTAAGGAAGGTTCAGAGATGGTCACCACCTGCATTGGAATGCTACTAGGAGTGGGAACACTAGGAGGATTATCGAGATGGGATTATCCTTAAGACAGGGCATCTCTAACTCGTTGAAGATGACATCCCTATTGAAAACAACCCTCACCCCTGGTTCACCCTTTAACCATACTCTATACCCCCTTACCCCACTAGGATATCCTATTAACACTCCCTTTCTAGACCTTGTATCTAGTTTGCCCTATTTCTAATGAGCAAAGGCTGCACACCCAAAGACTCTCAGATTGGAAAGATTAGGAGGTTTACCACACCAGAGTTCTATAAGAGTCCTAAAGTGTATAGCTCTGGAAAGGGATCTATTGATGAGGTATATTGCTGTACTAACAACTTCACCCCAGAAAGGTTTAGGAATACCAGAAGAAACTAGAAGACATTGAACCTTATCTGTAATGGTACGGTTCATCCTTTAGGCAACTCCGTTTTGTTATGGGTTATGTCTAATCGTTCTATGGTGTCAAATGCCATGCGATGCACACAAATCAGAAAACTTCCAGCTACAAAATTCAAGACCATTATCAGTCCTGATAGCTTTTAGTTTATTTCGAGAATGATTTTTAGCAAAGCGTTTCCATTCACAAAATTTTTCAAATGTTTGCTCTTTCGTTTTTAAAAGAAAAACCCATACATGCCTAGAAAAATATCAACACTAGGCAAGAAATACACGTTACCACCGTAAGTTGGAAACTTTTCAGGTCCCCACAGATCACAATGAACATAATCAAGAGGTGCAGAAGAATTGTGTGTGCTGGTTGAAAAACTGATTTTATGTTGTTTTCCCAAAACACAGTAATCACAAAAATCCAAGGAATCAATTTTGTCACAGCATAAAAAATTTTGTTTTTGTAAATGATAAAGCCCCTTTTCACTAATGTGGCCGATCCTCCGATGCCACAACATAGTTTTCTCAAGGACAGTTTTTGAAATTAATGCAGTGGAGTTGCAAACTGTTTTAGCAAGAAGAATGTATAAAGTTTCCCTTTTAAAACCTTTTAGCATGACTAGGTTTCCTTTGCAAATATGCAAAATTCTGTTTTTGGATTTATAAGAGAAACCTAAAGATTCCAAATAACTAAGAGAGATAAGATTCCAACATAAGTCACGCACGGATCTCACCTCAGAGAGTTTTTTAGTCACACCATCATGCATTTTTATGAAGATATTACCAATGCCTTTAATATCACATACATGATTATTACCCATAAAAACTTTTCCTTGGTTTAAAGGTTTGAAATAAAAAAACCAGTGTTTGTTAGGTGTCATGTGAAAAGAACAACCAGAATCAACCACCTAGTGATTAACAACATCAGTACATGAAGGAGAATGAGAAACACACAAAACCTCAGAAAACATAAAGTTACCATCTGACTCAAAAACGTGGGTTTTGTCGACTTTATTACCTCCTTTACCATGTTTACGTTGTTTCTCATCTTTAATCTGTTTAAAACACTTATTTTTCATATGGCCCTCTTTCCCACAATAAAAACATTTTACTTTGCTTTTTTCTCATGATTTGGAACGACTTTTAAAACAATGACTAGGAGGTTCTCTCCGGTCAATCCTTCCTTGCACAAAAAAAATTTCACCATGAGATTATTTTCTTTTTGTAAATCCAAATCTTTAGATTTCAAAGCATTTTTGACATTGGAAAGAGACAAATCATCTCTGCCATAGTTAATAGCAGATTTGACATCATTAAAAGAATCAGGTAAGGCATTTAGTAAAATAACTTCAATATTTATCAGCGATTTTCTCTCCAACATTTTGAAGTTCCAAAATGATTTTATCTAAATCATTTATACTTTCAGAAAGAGATTTTGTCCCGCCCATTTTGAAACCGAAAAGCTGCTCTTTTAAATAAATTTTATTAGAAAGAGATTTTCCCGAATATAGTTTTTCCAATTTTGTCCAAATTTCAAAAGCGTTGTCTTTTTCATCAATTTCTCGTAAAACGTTATCAGTCAAATGCAAGGTGAGGCAACTATCAGCATCACCTAGTTTTTCTTTAAGAATTTCGCCCTTCCAAGATTCCGGATACTCTTCAGGGCTACAAATAGCAGGAGCAATTTTATTTTGTACAAAAACTGCTTTCATTTTCCTCCGTCACATTACAAAATCAGATTTGCCATCAAACCTATCAGTTTCAAATTTTGGAACTGACATGTTTTAAAGGCAAATAGGTGTACTTTAGTGGCTTAGGAAAGATGAAAGATTTGAAAAGTTTCGAATAAAATTGTCCGGATTTTTTTCTCGAAAAAAGAAACAGAGAGAAACTTTCAAGGAAAAACGGCATTGTTTGTTTTAGTTTGTTTGATTTGGTTTGGTTTTGATTAAGCAAAACAGTGAAACACAAAGAGAGCACAAAACCTAAGCAGTAAACGGTAAACAAACAATATAATGAGATAAAAGGCTGAAACAAACAGTTTCACCAAACACCAGAAAAAGACAAGAACAGAAAAAATGTATAAAATATATATATAAAAACTTTTGAAATACAAAAAAAACACGCCAAGTCACAGATACTTGAAATTTCACGGATTTAAGCCGGGCTTGGATTTTCGTTTTTAAAAAATTAAAGGAAAAACTAAGAACAAACAGAGGCAGAAAAAAATAACAGTAATCAGAAACACGGGATAAGAAAACCACTAATCACAGTAATAGCAAGAGTCGGCATCAAGCCGTATCAATAAATAAACAGAGATGAAAAATCGACGGGAAGTCGAAACTCAGAAACAGAAAACAGAAACCGGCGGCAAGCCGAATCACAGAAACATTAAACGGAAGCCAGCGGCAAGCCGAAAACAAAAAAAATCTAAGACAGTAACGGCACGGCAGCAAGCCGAGCAGAAGAAATAGTAATAATAATAAACTGCAAGTAAAAGGGAAGAAGAGGACTTCACTGGCCAGATCTAAGGAACTCCTCAGATCCGAAAGATTGTTGACCGATGCCGGCACCGATGAGGCGAATCGAGGCTCTGATACCACTTGTTTAAGAAAAAAACCTAATTACTATTACAAAAGCTCTAATTACTATTACAAGTCTCAAAGATAAAAACACAATGGAATAAAATGAAAATATTGAAGATTTAATCTTCACAAAGAGATACCTGTAAAATTAACAAACTATTCATAATAAAGAAAACAGAATATATAAAAAAGGAAATTTCACTTACCACCGCCGCAGTAGAAACCGACGGCGGAAATCAAACCAAAGAGATGACCGAGACAGAGCAAATAAATGGTCATCAGGCAGATGAACAGTCGTCGAGTAGTGGTAACGCCGCATCGAGGCGCCGTGGGTAAGCGAAGGGTAGATCGGAAATGGCACTCTCAGAAATGACCTCAGCCGTGACAAGAGTCACCGGCAAACCTCCTTCTCTATTTCTCTCTTTTTTCTCTTGGCTCACTCTCTAAACACAACAAGGACATGTAAAGGTGAAAAAGAAGATCGGCAAGGGATAGAAACTCAGAGAATGCCGACACAGAGAGAGGAGCAGCGGCGGTGCCACAAGGGTAGAAAAGCAGAAGAACCTGAGAGAGTTCAATTAGAGCTCAAAGAGACAAAAAGAAGAATGAAGAGACGGTAAAGAGAAGGAGAGGAAGAGACTGCACAGGTAACGACGAGGCAGGAGGGGTTAAAACAAGGAGTCACCAACGGGCAGCCCGGACAGGCCTGGGCATCTCTTGACCCGGTCAAAGCCTACTGTGGTAAGAAGAGGAAAAAAAAAAAATCGGGCTAGAAAACTTAAGGAAATATTGGGAGAACATGGGCCAGAAAGGCCTACATTAGTAATTAAGAATAGAGTGTTAAGGTGCAGAAAATGAAGTTAAGAAATTAACTATCCTTCAGAAAATGAAATAATACTGTAATTTTGTATAGATGAAAAAGAAAAGTGAGACCACCTTTTTGTGATGAAGGGAGTATTGTTAAAAAAGTACACAATCTTACATTTTTTTTCTTGTATGAACTAAAGTGCCATTTCAATTAATTTTTTTCCCTCATTACTTCTTGAAGTCTTCAAGTGAGCAAGATAGGTTGTTGGCAAGGTTACTTTTGAGAAAGTATGATAGTCCACTAAGGGAGATAAAAAAAAGAATATTAGTGTCTCGTATTTCGAGAAATGTGGTTTTTGGAGGAGAGATTTTGAGGTATGAGGCTGGTGATCAACAACAGATGAATTTGGGATCGATAGCCAAAGTATATTGACTAATTATTGTCAGGGGCTTCAGCATTGAAATTTAATATGAAGGAGGCTGATTGTTTGGAGGAAGATTTGGTCTCAAGCCTTAGACAACTGCATCATCCTACTAGGTTAAGAATTTGGAAGTTGCATGGACCGCAAAGATTAAATTTGTCTCTTTGGCAAGCACGGCAGATGTTTTTCCTATTGCTTCTTTGTTATTTCTGCGGCATGCATTGGATAGTCTAATATGTCTTATTTGCTATGCAATAGTAGAATTTTGGACACATTCTTTGAGTGGTTGTCCATGGGTCCAAAGAAGTTTGTAAGTTAGTGTTACAGCTATCCTATTAGTCAAGATTTTTCCAAAGCTTAAATATTATCGATTAGGTTGATCAGAATCTCATGATAGAGGTTGTTTTCTTGGATGGAGAATTCGAATGGAAATATGTATTACGGGAGAGGTTATTGTTTATTTGGTTTTGGAGAAATGCTCAGACTTTTGGTATTGGCAAGGTTATTCCTAGTGCACCTCAATTAGTGGTAGAAATTTTTAAAGGAGTACACGAGTGGTAGATCACTTAAGAATATAAGTTGTTACACAAGTTGCAACCCAATTTAGAGGGTGATACTTGTTTTTAAAATTAGATTTCTTTCATTTCTGTATTATGTATTTATTTACTCATGTAAATGACGTGGTTTATGGTTTTAATATAATGCAAGTACTGTTTTCACTAAAAAAAAAAAAAGGCTACAAATTTATTTTTTACGAAAATGTATAATGATAAAAGGTTCATTAAATAGCATTTTCACAATGTGACAAGTAAAAAATTCGAAAAAAACAAGAATTAGTGACATATAAAATATGTTAAGTAAGAAAACATATTTCGTAGTTCAATTTTTCAACTTCTTTCATATAATGCATATCATTAATACTACTCTCCAGAATGACTACCCTACGGAATGACGACTTTTTTCTTTTACGAGTTTGTATGCCGTAAGAGTTACTATCATGCCTTTTAGAAAAAAGGATTATTATCACGAATCAGAGCCTTTTTCATTTTACTGAATAAAAAGAAAGTTCTAGTGATGTCAACAATAAGTGTAGATAATGATCATTTGATTTCACTAAGGAAGAATTATAAGTCTAGTCAAGAACCTCTTTCGAGCAAGAGGATAAAATTAGAATGAAAGAACGTTTGTTGATCAAGGGATTGTTCTAGCAACTTATGGTGCTAGTTTTTCTTGTGTGATGTATTTATGATGTTTCACACACACAATGCAATAAGCTATGCAGGTTGTCAGAACTTAAAAATTTTAATAAGTCATTTGTGGATATTAATGTTTTGAGATGTATACGTTAACAATTGAGAAAGCTTAATTTCGTCAAACTAGATCCCTTAAATAGAAATCGTCTTTCATTAATAGTTTATCATACATAAACATTGAATTTACCATATCTACGAATGCACAATTTTTTTATTTTTAGAAATCATTCTATTAAGGGTATATGGTGCATTTGTTTGATGAATTATACAATTATCTTACTAAAAAAATTGAAATTTCAATTGGAAAGTATTTACCACCCGAACCACATTGTGGACTTTTAACCTTTTTTTCCATTTAATTTTCAACCAAGACTTTAATGAAATTTAAACGTTTTAAATGTTTGATCTTTCATTTTCATCAAATAAACATGTGTAAATATTGAATGATCATCAATGAAATAAATATAATATGTATTTCTTCCTCTTGTAATTTTAAAATTCAATTCACACATATTAGAATGACCATTTAAAATGTTTCAGAAATTCATTCATTTCTTGGAAAATGGTTCTTTGTAATTTTTGCTTTTATGAAAATTTTCCATTTTCCAAAGTTTTAATTTCAACAAGTCAGTTCAAAAGTCTTAAAATTAACATGTGATAAACGAGCATGTCCTAAATCAAAAAGAAACTCAACAATATAAGTATAAACTTTACTTTTATTGATGTTAAGCTTAAAGATGCCATCATAGGTATAATCATGTCCTACAAACACACCATTCTTAATTACAATGATTTTTCCTGCGTCTGTTAATGTTTTAAGGCTGTTTTAGAAAAATTCATAGGAACAAAAATTCTTCTTTATTTCTGGAATGTGTAAAACATTTATGTGAGTTAACTTCTGTGCAGGAGTAAATTGTAGTTCAACATTTTCATTTCTAAGAATGTTTGCCTTGTTATAATTCCCATGAGGATGTATTCCTCTTTATTTGCAATTACACAATCCTTAAACAATATTTTCTCTTTGCAAACATGAACTATGGCTGTAGAATCTTACAACCAATCATAAGAACTCTAAATTTCTGCTAACTTACATTATGTTGCAAGGCCAATGTTGAGTGCAAAAAGCATTGCCAAAATTTTGGAAACATTTTCAATAATGTTACATTCTTTGGTTCAACATTTGTCTTAGTTAAGAACTTCTTGTAAAACATGCAAAACCTACATTGTTTCTTAAAATGATCTTTCTTTCTACATAAACAAGTTTATTCACTTAAGAAAGAAGCTTGGAGTTTCAGAAGAAGCACGTTAAGGGGAAATATGTTAGAATATTTAATGTGCAACCGCTCAGGATAATGTGAACTCGTTCAAGTATTTATAGTTTAAGCCATAGTTGTCATCTAGAAATATGAAAAGTCTCTCTAGTTTCAAGAATTTATTAGTCACATTTATTTTTCCTGAGAGTTTCGCTATTGGTTTATATAATTTTCCTATCTATAAATTTAGTTATGATGCATTTTATATTTAAGAGAGCTCAAGTAATAATACTATATTTTATCTCTTCATAATCTCTCCTTTAGTCTTAGTTTTCAACACCAACATTGGTAGTCCTCAAGGATCTTTATTTCCTTCCCCCTTATGTTCTTTTCAAAAATAGGAAAGCAATAGCTTGATAACAACTAGAATTTTTTTGCTTTTGCTACTTAGCTTAGATTTGTGAAACGCATTACTGAAAACAGTAGAAAGAATAGAAGTTAACACTATAATGTGAACATATAAAGTCATTGGTCTTAATTAAAACTAAATGCTCTTTTTTTTCGTTATAGTAAACTAGGTTTTTATTTTTCCAATTAATTAATCGTCAAATTAATCTCACTGAATTTAATAACAATGTCTATGATCAATGGCTACTTAATGTCCATGATCAATGGCTGCTTAGCACTGGTAGGAGTTCTTCGATGGCAATACTTGGACTCAAGAGTCTTTTGCTAATCTCTTCTGAAGACTATTCCATCTACTTCTTTCGATACCATCAATGAAGAACCACGAGTACTTTTCTTTGAGATAAATAAAAGTCAAGAAATTTATTTTGAACACTGTATTATAAGAAAATTATTCTCCTGGTAAGTAAACCACAACAACTCTTCAGAAATAATTAAGCACAGTAAGTTTCAAGGGCTTTAACCATAAATGGGTAGATACCTAGCTTGTATTGTTACATTTTGATAGAGATCTGGTACTATATGTTCGAATTTTGATGAATAGTGTTTTGTTAATTTTTTTTGTGTTTTCGATGCCCACAACAATTCTCCAAATTATCATAATTATGGTGTGGATTGGTATATCCAACAAAAAATAAGTATGTTACTTTCCGTCGGTGAATATATCATGTTTCACATGAACCTTATTCATAGTTCTATTTATTTTGTAATTCTGACTCAAAGGTGGCAAAACTAAAAAGAAACAAAAAATTGCAAGTAAAAAAATGATGTAGTTTGACTAAAGGCATTATTAAAATGAAAATAAAATACTCATGATTAACCATAAATTAAAGGATTTCATAAATCTGAGACGCTGTTCACCAGTAATGAAGCATTAAAAGAGACAATATAAACAACAATTCATATGTGCAGGATATTATAATCAAACACTAATATCCCATACACTTTTAAGGGCTAATTTTCTATTCAACTATGCACACTGAGAATTTGAAATCTTTTGGATTTTCCCTTTAAAAGTTGCCTCTCCCTTAAGAGCCTCCCTGAGATGCAAAAAATTTGGAATATACAAATTTAAATGAACTAACTTCAGAGGAATACTCTCAAATCCTTGAATACCAAGTACTACAAAAGTTTTCTTCCTTAGGTTAAGCAAGAGTAGGTGAGGAATGCTATCAGAGATTGCCAAACCCTTTCCATCACTCTATGAAGCAATTGGTAAATGCAAATGCTGAGAACTGCTTATTGAAGGAATGCAACTTTCTAAAACAAAGTTTCTAGTCCACGACTCCACATTACCATATCCATTTATCATCCAAATATCGAACATATATTATGATCTTGAGCAATCAAATACACATAGATTCCCATTTATTTCACCAATTCTCAAACATGTGGCAACGGATATTACATTTCCTAGGGGTGGTGGGATTGGCCTAAATCGTTCTTCGGCAATATTAACACATATGCTATTTATGAAGACCGGTATATATGGGGAAAAATCCACTAAAGATTCATGGTCCACAAGCCAGTAAAATGCTCCATTCCAGATGTTGGCAGTGTCATATATACCATATGCAACAAAATTATTGACTACCAATTCTCTCCATTCGGTATCAACCCCAATAGTAAAAATTTGATAGTGCACCCTCAATTCCTTATTTGGATGTTGCCAAGTCTCAACGTCAAGGACCTTATGGCTTTTAGAAAAGCCAAAACCATACGCTCTACAAAGTGCTTTTGCTTGAATTAATTTTAGGAATATAAATATATTCCTCCGTCATTGGATTGCTTATGTAAGGGAATAAACTAGGGGTAATATTTTTAATCAGATAAAGAAACCCATTGCAAAATCCCTTGATTGACAAACATTCTTTCATTCGAATGTCAAGCATTTTGATTGAAAGAGATTCTTTACTGGACTTATAATCCTTCCTTAGCGAAATCAAATAATCTTTACCTAGATTGTTTCCACTTATCAAATTATGAAATAGTAGAGTAATATAAAGTGGATTTTTAGGGTAAATGTTCTAAAAATGTAATTGAGAAAGGACGTCGTATCATTCCTTGCAAACAACTTTGCAGCAAATGATGGATGCTGTTGGAAGGAGAAGAAAAATCTTAATGAAAATACACTCGTCCAGATTTAGAATTGTTGTTCCATAGTGCCTTGTCTCTTATGTCTCCTCTTTGGCTGACATCTTCCTTTCCCTGAGGTCTTTTCCAAAATGTCCTTGGCTTAAACGCTTCATTTGTGTAAGTATAAGTGAATAGGAGCAACGACGGGTTAAAGAAATGTTTTCGTTTACTAATGTTATTATTAAAAGGAATGAATAGAACTTGTTATAATTCCCTGTTAAATATTGTAAAAGGTAATAAATGCATTTCTCTCTTTCTCTCTCTCTCTCAAACTCTAAACAATTTTTTTAAAAAAAATTAAGCTAAAATAAAGTCAAATTTATCAATAAAAATTATGTTACTATATAACTACCAATCTAAAGTTTTGTTGATTAAAATAACATCTAGATGCTTAATTAGTTAACCTCTTATCAAATTCATATTGAAATTTTGTGAGATTATTTCCATTTCAAATATGTGTTTAGAGGAAATTAAGTTGTAAAAATAGTTAATATATCCTACTTATTACATTAATGCAACCAAAGACTTAAAGTAATTTTTTAAAGTTGGCATTTTTCAAATATACTTTTAAGAATGCCATGTAATTGTTGTTTTCGAAAGAAAAACCAAATTTTCCCGTTTCCGATGTTTCAAATATTTTCATTATTTCATTCTTTTTCCCTTTTGACGAAAAACTTAGAAATACGTATTTTCATCGTGTTAAGGATGTTGTCAAATATTTATTCTAAAACTCTTTCATCCTCCAAGCTTAAAGAACTTCTATCGTACATAAATTGAATCTAGGCTCATTATCCAAGGATGTTTCTAAAAAATTACTATATAATTTCAGTAACATTGCTTATGTACTTTGTGCATATCTTAAATAGATATGATATTGAAACTTTACTCGATTAATAGATCCCAACACCTTAAAATTTTCTCTTATATAATATTTAAAATTTCATTAAATATTTAAATTCTAGAAACAGTGTAGATCTGGTTCCATCCTTAGAATGTATTCTTTTAGCAGTTGGTTCAGTATAAAATTTAAAATATTTAAATTGAATTCAGTAATTGGCTATTGCATGAAAAGGTAATTTTATAGCTTGTCCTTAAAGATGGAGAATTTCCATTGTTTTGATAATAAAATTAAAGGAAAAAATTCAAAGAAGTTAATTAGCACAAACATATCATAAAATAGTACGATGTCGTTTTTTGAGAATATATATAGTATAAAATAAACTACCTTCAGAAAACAAAGAGAAATTTATAGAAAAAATTTACATTAGTATATAACTGTAGGCTAATTGGGCCAGTGTTCACACATTTTCTCTTCTAAGCCTATGTTCTTTAATCCCTGTGATGAGTTGGATTGAGCCTCACAACCCAAATAGGATAAATGTACGTCTAATTCAAGATGTCGGGTGGGTCGAGCTGGTAAACACCCTAATCTCCTTGAGTCTTCCAAGATGACTTGACTGTTGCTTCTTTGAAGAGGTCTTCCATGTAACACGATTTCTGTTATTGAACAATCCTTCCAGATGACTGTTCTGTTGTTTGACTAAGTCTACTATAGAATAACTATAAATACTCTTATCCTTTCTTGTTACTCATAGATGAGATGTGGCTGTTTATTCTGTGTGAAGCCTTCTTCTTTTCTCTTCTTCTTCTCTGCAGATTCTTGTTTCTATTTGTTCTCTGTGAATTCTTCTGTTACAGCTACCGTTAGTCACCATTTCTAATTGACCACGTGCTTTTGTGAAGGAGAGAATCGAAAGTTAGAGATTAGATTGTTGTTGTGTGAGGCTCATCCATTACTGAGAATTTGATCGAGATTCTGACATACAGAAAAAACCGGTCTTCTAGTTTTTCTCCTTCTCATCCGATTTGATCGTCCGAATATCTCCGTTCCCCTCCTTTAGAGAAATCGATCGTCCGTTTTCCTCTGTGTTGGCATCCATTTTTCATAACCGGACATTCAATTTTGATTTTGGTTGTCTGATTTTTTTTGCCAAAGATCGGACGTCCAATTTTTGCCAGGCTCATCCTGTTTTGTTTATCTGTTTTGTAGGTATTTAAAGAAGAAACGGAATTCTATTTTTAAGACTTCTCTTCCATTTTGAAGAGCTTTGATGAAGAGTCGTTATCGGTTCTATCATCCGATTTTTGTAGTAGATTAGTAATTTCTTGTTCTTCCGCTCTTTTGCTCATGTAATAGTTTTCTGTAGAGGTTTTATGTTAATGTAACAAGGCTGATCAATAGAGCAACTATTCTTAACAGTTGTATCAGAGCTTAGGCTCTTCCCAACAATAACTAATAATACAAAGATGTGTTCATTAAAATAACAACCATATGCTTAATTAGTTCACTTCTCATAAAATTCTACTTAATTTTAGTGAGATTACTTCCATTTCAAGTATTTACTTTGAGAAAATTCAATTGTATCAATAGTTAATAAGTCCTACTCATCTTATTAATGCCATCAAAGACTTAAAATAATTCTTTAAAATTGTCTGTTTTAAAATATGCTTTTAAGAGTGCCATATAATTGTTGTACAAAAGGAAAAATCTCCGTATTCAATTTTCCAAAAATTCTCATTATTTAATTATTTATTCTCTTTTGACGACAAATATAGAAATAATTATTTCATCGTGTTAAGGATGTTATCTAATTCTACTAAAAAACTCTTTCATCCTCCAAACTTAAGAAACTTCTATTGTACATGAATTGAAACAAGGCTAGCATTCTAATGTTGTTTCTAAAGGATTGCTACAAAAGTTTCAAAGATATTGCCAACGTTTGTATCTTAAATAGACATGATGTTGAAACTTTACTCGATTGATATATTCTAAAACCTTATATTTTCTCTTATATAATATTTTCATTTTAGTTAAATATTTAAATTCTTGAAATAGTGTATATCTGTTTCTATCCTTAAAGAGTATTCTGTTTGAAGTTGGTTACGTATAATATTTAAAATATACAATACATTTAATTACATTTGGTAACTGCCTTCTGCACGGAAAGGTAATTTTATAGCTTATCTTTAAAGATAGAGAATTTCTATCATTTTGTAAAATAAAATTAAAGGTAAAAATTCGAAGAAGTTAATTAGCACAAACATGACATAAAATGGTACGACATCATTTGTTGAGAATTTTTATAAATATATATATATAGTTTAAAAACTACCTTTAGAAAACAAAGCAAAATTTATCAATAAAGTTTACGTCTCTAATAATGTAAAGATGTGTTTATTTAAATATCATCTAAATGCTTAATCAGTTGACTTCTTACATAAATCCTACTCAAATTTTGTGAGATTATTTCCATTTCAAATATCTATTTTGACGAATTAAGTTGTATCAATAGTTAATATGCCCTACTATCCATTAACACCAGTAAAGACTTGAAACAAATTTTTGAAACTGTCTGTTTTGGAATATACCTTTAAGAATGCCATGTAATTTCTGTACTCTTAAAAATTTAATTTTTCCCACATCCAATGTTCAAAAGGTTTTCAATTTTTAATTATTTTTCCCTTTTGACAACAAACTTAGAAATAAGTATTTTCATCATCGGGTTAAGCATAGTTTTATTATTATATTCAAAAACTCTTTTATCCTCAAAGCTTAAAATTGTACATAAAATCATCTAAGCTTACAATCCCAGTGATGTTACTAAAAGATTACTGCGAAAATTTCAGTGATGTTACTTATGTAAAATGAACGTATCCTAAATAAATATGATACTCTAATATTACTCAACTGATAGATCCCAACACCATAAACTTCTCAAATCTAATATTTTCATTTTCTTTAAATATTTAAATAGTAGAAATAGAGTAGGTTTGGTTCAATCTTGAGATAGTATTGTTTTGACAGTAGATTGAGTATAATATATAAAATATACAATACATTCAATAGTTGTCTTACAACTTCTAAATAATATATTATGATCATGACTATATAACTTCTAAATTCAGTGAATGTTTTGATTTTTTTGTGGCTGATTAGATTAGAATAACAAATTTGTTTCACTAATAAATTTTATGGTTAGAGGGAATTAATGAACGAAATGAAAGAAACAACAAAAAGTGATGAATATTATCGGTTGATGTATATGTAGCAGTAAAGAAATCTACAGAAAATGAGGAAACAAAAAGTACAAGAAAAACCTTGATGGTTTTACACCCATAGATCATAAAGAAAGAAGATAAAGGATGAGGATGAAGTAAATTCATAAGAAAGAAAGAAAGAAAAGAATATATATCTCAATCATTTCAAAACCTACAAAGAAAGATCGCAGTCCTTCTGATTTGACACGTGGAGGTTTTTACATGTATAACCATACAGATGGTGGTTGATTTCACAAACCACATTGACCTATAAGGAAAAGTTACAAATTATGGTAGTTATATCTCTTAATTTCGAGTCTTTTTGACGTCTTCTAGTGGATTATATCCTATCTGTATCACTACTAAATCACCACCAACGTTATCACTCACTAGGTATTCTTTCTTTTGCTTTACTCTTTGCTTTCTCCACAAAGTGGTTTTACGTTTTCTTTGAGTTCTTGAAGTAAAAAGTTTCTTTGTAAGCTTTCTTGCTAGTTTAGTTTGAAAAAATAATTTGTTATTCTTGTTTTGAGCAAATTACCATATTTGCTCATAAAAAATTTACACATTTTTCGTTTCACCATAAAACACATTTTTTGGTTAAAATTTTATCCAACTTTAAAACGTACAACTCATAACATCAAATTATGAACAGGCGGCAGAATTAAGTGGCTTTTTGCAAGTGATAAGCATTTTTTTTCTTTTCACACTTCCTTTTTTAAAGAAAACGAACATTTCATCTACCCCTTCACTTGCTCCACGATCACACATGATTGACACATCGATCTCAAACATATTAGTAGCCTTTAAAAAGACAAAAATTTCCCTCTCTCCGTCTGCACATGCTAATTACGTGTAAAAAACCGCTGGGTTCCGCTGCCTTGTTGATAATTTGATATTATAAGCTGCACATGAATTGTATTTGGATAAAATTTTAACGAAAAATTATTTTTGGGTAAAATCAGAAAAGTGTAAATTGTTTATGGTCAAATATAGTGATTTATTTTTTCTCTAGTGATTTTTGGGTTTCCTGGTCTCATAAGATGTTGATTTAAAAGTATGAATCCTTGAAAAATATCAATTTTATTTTTTTGTTTTAATTTCATTTTTTTGACCTCCCCTCTCCCATCTGTTGCCCCTTTGTGCGAAGCAAGTGATCAATCATTATTATAAAACTACACCTTGAAAAAATCTATTTTTAAATTTGATTCTGAGTTAGTAAAATTCTAGATATCATGATTTCAAGACATAAGATTGATTTTTTGTTTCATCCCACCCTTGTTTCTTTTAATCTACACATATAAGATGTGATTACAACTCTCCTTATTTGCTCAATGCCCATTTGCTTTTTTTAAAAAATATTTAATTTACACAAAATGCATTTTAATTATGTGCTTATTAGTTTTCAAATATTCAATTTTTTTCCTAACCTATATATTTTTTATTTTGCAGCATTTTCAAACAAGTGCTATTAATTAACCTAAGAAAATGGTTCGAAAACTCTTTAAGAAAACACCACCCATTACAAGAGAAAAAGTACATGTTTTATTTTTTTAATTTACTCTATTTAGGGCTTCTTAATTTTTTTACAGAGACTTGAGTGATTGACTGTTGATTGTTGATTGTTTATATGTGACTATATTGATGAACTAAACTTGAAGTAAATTTACTTTTCTAGTATATATTTTCATAGATTATTGTCATTGTTTATAGTATGATGTCTATAAGTTTCATGAAAGAGTTTAATTGTTGTGACTTTGTAAGTTTATTGAAAGTTTACCATCGTTGCACCAATTCCTTAATTAGTTTACCTTTATAAGTTTTTTATGTAAAATGAAATTAAAATTTGTTTCTTTTAAATTTTCTTGTTAAAAATTTTCACATATATTCAGATCCAATAAGTGTTGAAAATAATATATTCAATAATCTTTTTCATTTTTTGTTTTTGGGTGTGAAACATAGGATTTTAGTATACAATTTATGTATACCCATCATACATATTTAATTCTGAAATTGTTTTAAGTAACCACATGTCTTACGCAATAATGCACATTTAAATTTCAAATTTCAGAATAAAGTTTTTGCATGATCTTCTTTTTGTAGTCCTGGGTCCCTTTCCAACTGAAGAAAGAGAAGACCCCCATTTTTATTGTGATTTTAACATTTTTCTAGTTTTAATTTCCTTAAGAAACATAACATTTTTTCTCTAGTGCTTTTTGGTTTGGTACCAAAAGGCGATACCTCTAGCCCACAGGGCCCCCACCACACTACCTGGCGCACAAGTGGAGAATGTCAATCGTGGTGACTTAGCAGCCTTGCAGACTGGATGCCAGGCATGGATGCGCACAAGGAACGACCCCCACATTGGAGAGGTTGAAATTCCCAGACTGCTGCTGCCAGGATTTGAACCTTGGTCCTTGTTACTAGCTCTGCAACCCCAGAACCAAGAGAGCCTTTTTGGTTTGCTTAGGGACTTGGCAGGTTCGGGTTTGTAACTATGCAATTTTGGAAAAGATTCATTTTCATTTTCCTTATATAATTTCATTTTTCGAACTTACATCTCCCATGTGCAGCCTGTGTGTGCTAAGCAAGTGATAAATTATTGTTGTATGACCATGCATAAAAAAAGTTCTATTTTAAAATCTAGTAGTTAGTAAAATCTCATATATATAATGTTTTTAGTCAGAAGATTAAATTTTTTATTGATCCTAACCTAGTTTTGTCTGATCTATTAAATATAATTTGTGTCCTACTTGTTTAGTTTTGATTTGCAACATTTGTGAGACAAATAATAAGCTATTAATTAATCTGAAAATACACAATTCAGAACCTCTCTAAGAAAAATTCAAAATACCTCAAGGAAAAAAGCACCTTTTTATAAATGTTCTATTCTCACATACTTTAATTAGATTTTTTTCCACATAGATTTAAGCGATTATTTGTTGATTATTGATATGTTATATTTATGTACTAAATGTCACGCCCAGGACTCTTACATATCGTAATTTAAAATGACATTTCTATAAAACCATAAAAATTAAGAAAATATCATTAATATAAATTGTAACTTATTCCATCATCCTTACATACGGAAGAAACAAAACATTACAAAAGAAAAACCATAATTAAACTCTAAAATATATCTAAGGTTTCTTCATGGGAATACCTCCATTTATCTTTGGCATTTTTCTAAAACTCTTACTATCTGCATAAAGGGTGGAAAGGAGTGAGCTTCTAACTTAGTAAGCAACACTAACCCTACCTAAAAGTCATAGAAAAGCCTTCTAAGTTGTTCTCCATTTGTTCAATTAGCAAGGATTACTCAAGCGAACAATTGGGAGTTGAAATTTACTAACTATGTGAAGGAAAGACCCCATCGCCGAGAGTAGGCCATGCCCCTACCGTCGCTGGTAGGCTTCTTTTGGTGGAGCTGTTGGAAGACACACCCCTATCACTGACAGTAGATCACCCTATCATCGCCATTAAGGCTCGGCTAAAACGTAGATGGTGCATTTTCATTGAGTAGTTTTTGTTATTTGTCTTTTCTTTTCAGTTTCTAATCAAGGGTTCAATAGGTATTTTGAGTCATTTAACTGTAAGTTAGCTAGGGCTAGAGTTTAGTCTATAAATAATCCATTAAAGCTCAATGTAAAAGAACAATGATGAACTTGCTGAAAATATGAGAGAGCTTCTCCAAGTTGCCTCTTGGTTTATTCACCTTCATAGACTAGCTTGCTAAGGTAATGTGAACAATTGAGGCTTAGATTAAAATATCTATGGAATCAATTGATTATTCCAATTCCTTTCATTAGTTGATTTATAGAGTTTCCTTTCTTGGAATAAATTAATCTTGGGTCTTTTAAATTGTGTAGTTTGGGTTTTGTGGTCATTGTTCCCTCAACGTTCTAATTATTAATCTAGGAAATACTTTAGCCTTTCAATATCACGTTGATGGGACTTGTTTTATCATAGGTTTCTTATTGGAATGTTTGAATTAAAAAATCCTGAATAGAGGTTCTTCCAGAGATGGAGGTGATCTTTGGGAAGGAGTAGAATCCATATTACAATCAAAAGAGGATCTACATAAAAGTGGCATCAAAGTAACCTCCAATTAAAGGTCAATTTGAGTTGTAAGTTTTTTAAAATTCGTCGAAATTCATTAAACGAAGTAGTACATGATGATCTATAAAATTCCCATGACGGTCATGCAAAAACTAATTATAGAAAAATAGTTCCAAAAATCCATTGAACATGTGGCTGATTAATTTTGAAATTGCCTGATGTTTTGTGATAGAGATGTTCTCCTTTGAGTTAGTATTCAATTGAAATAAGTTTTACTCAATCTGGAGGTTAACTAATTAGTCAATTTGATTGATTTATGAAATGTGTTTCGAATTTGTGACTGCTGAAAAAGTACGGATTAATTTGGCCCTCTATCGGTATCCGTGCGATAACCTCCTCTGCAAGCGAACGGGATGCTAGCCCCTTGGCATTTTAGAAACTATTCAGAATGAACCCTAATTATTTGGTAATGCTTTAGAACTTTAGAGAGAGAGAGAGAGAGAGAGAGGCAAGACACAATTCTCGCCGTTCTAGGTTTAAATGTTGTTTTCTTTTTGTAGAAGAAAACTGCTACGGAAAAGGTTAACATAAACATTTTATAGCTGTCCCCATGAAAACCCTAATTGTCATCTAATGACAATTTAATCTCGTCCATCTATTCCTATAATCATCCAGCGGTTGGATGAATATTATTAAGTAGTTAATTTCATTCATTTGATAAATAAATTACTTACTATTTAGCTTACCAAATATATACAATATAGAATCTGATCCCTTTTTGTATACGTTCAACAAATTGCACATGATCTAGATTAATTGAATATGGACATCCTGCTCACAAGATCGTCTATGCGTGTGACCCTGTAGATTCACTGAATGTTCGCAGTGAATAAAAATGTCCTAGACATTTATCCACAAAACATAAGTGGCATCTAGCAAGACATTATTCTTACCCAAGTTAAGTAAAAGATACGATAACCTAATATCAGTTTTAATATTTAGTCTTTTTGTCACATGATATCCTAATTAAGTATAAGGTATGGATCGAGTCATCCTTATAAAACTTAATTAACCATTTACTTGATCACCAGGCAGACTATTCCGAGAAATAATATTAATAACACCTTATTAACACTTATTTGAGCATGGCCATGTATATTTTCTAGTCTTCCTTATCAAGGGACCGAAGGATATCTCTCTCTAATAAGAAAGGGAGAAATCCGTTTTACTATCTCTAATATTCAGACAAGAAAATAGCCCAATCAATAGTCATAATAATCACCTAATTAAAATTGATGTTAGACTATGTCAAAACATATTTTCTCCCCATGCAAGAAGCATTAGAAACATTAGGTCATAGGACACCAAACATAAAACTAAGAAATACTTATGACATAAACCTATGCAATATTTCTTTTTCACTTTGTGTCATGTTCAATACAATATTCTCAATATGAATTTATGAATTAATTTTATACATCATATTCATGATCAGTAAAACTTGATCATCAATCAACTTCATACTAGTTTAATAATACAAGATAACTAGGGACAAACAAGAATAGTATTTAATTAGGGCATATAACTAACACATATGTCTTGGAACCTCTTCACGGGGTCTATAATATCGTCTTCCACCTTATCCTCCCCTTCTTCCACCTCTAGCTTGTGGTCTTCCTTGAGACCAAATTTCAGGAAATGGATAAGGGTTCTGAACCGACATGTCATTCTATCATTAAGTAGATATATTGTCATAAAGTCTTTGATGATGAGGTTAATTAACTCCTCCAAAATTATGTCCAACTCTTTGCTTCATTGTGGCACTTCTCTTGCCGCTCCTAAGGTCTTTCATATCCTTAGCAACAAGTTGGAATCGTCTGGCAAATCCTTCAATTGATTGTTCCATCTATCCCAAAGTCTCATTTAGATTCATCCTTGTAGGATCAGCAGTTCCTCCTTGATGAGATTGAGTGGGTAAATGACCTTCCATAGACATATAAAACCTGCAAATTAAACAAAGAAGACAAACAAAGGACCTCCTAATCACTCCCTATGTGCTTACACTCTCTGATGATCACTCAAGTCATTCGTGTATAACTGTCTTAATTGGCTTTTATCAATATAAGCTCACCCTCTTGCCTTTTTCAAACATTCAACACTCAAGCCTCTATGATATCCTTTAACCTCTTAGCCAACTCAAACTAAGAGCAAGCAATCCCAAGCAAGTATATCAATCAATGCACTTAGTTGGATCAGTGTTCAATGAGGAAACATATCAAACACTTGAGGGTATGACTTTCAAGGAATGAAATCTATGGAATTGAGCCAACAAGCAAGATTGATCATTACAAAAGACTAGAAACACATAAGGAAACAACACGAAGTCAAAAACAAAGAAATTCTAATGTGAATCTTCAAATTGCATGTAAATTTGATTGCACACCTTCCCAAGATCACCTCATTCATGAAGAATATCTATTGAGGATTTTGTAGCTTCAACACTCCAATGGAAAACCTATGAGGATCTAAGCGTCATAAACCTAAGAATTGCGAGGCAAACTCTTTCCTAAACTGATAGGAAGAACCTTGAGGAAAATAAGGCCTCAAAACCCCAACTACACAATATAGAAGACCTAAGATCAATTAAATCAAAGAAAAAGAACTTTGGGACTCAATCAATGAAAGAAATTAAGATGATCAATTGAATTCCATAGATTCAACCTAAGGCAAATCAATTGTTTAACACTAAAGACATTAACCCTTAGCAAACTAACTAAGGGTGAAGAACCCTAGAGACCAAGAGAATTCTCTCTCAACAATTTCAGCAAAATTCATTCAAGATTGTTACAAAGAAGCTTATAAATGGGTATTTATAGACTAAGGACTTAATGTAATTAATCTATTGATTATTGGCTTAAAATAATACCTATTAAGCCCTTGATTAAAAGCTTGAAAATGAGTTTAAACAATTAAATCCTGCCTAGAACTTACAAAGCCTATTTCCCTCCCAAGACCTATCAGTGACAGAAGGGTATAACCTATCGTGCGTGGTAGGTTGTGGTCTTCAAAACTTGTCCGTGCAGAAGCCTACCGGAGACGGTAGGAGCAAGGCCTACCGTCAGTCGTAGGTCCAAGAATTCCCAACACTTAATCATTTTTCACATCCAAGTTGCTCCCCTGAATAATCCTTATTTATGGTATAGATTATAAGCAACTTGGAAGCTTGTCCTTAATCTTCAAAGCTCTCATTTTTCTTGGTTTCTTCAACGAGAACATGCCAAACTTGCATCCAATACCTTGATCTTCTTGTCCTTCCTCTAGCGCTTGGATCATGAGTCAATCCATTAGCTTTGGTCAACCTGATTTACATATCCGCCCCTCCTTTGAAAAGATTCGTCCTTGAATCTTCACCTACATCAAGCAAAGACATACCAAAACATGGGGGTAGCACTAATATAAAATTCTAACGGAAAATCGATTAGAAAAGAATTAAAACACTCAAGAATGTGCAAGGCTCATCGAAACAAGCAACAAGCTTAGGCTTGTGATGAGAAGAAAAGCGATCACTTCCAAAGTGACTCCAATCCTATCCGCCAAGATCAAAGACTAGTCGTTTTCTTTCAAACCACTTGTTATTGATATCAATAGCCTTATGAGTCTTGCAATACATATGCTTGACTTATATTCTTGTCACCCAAGTTCAAAGCGTGATCAGAATAAGGAATCAAATCAAGAGAAATTGAAATTATAAGTTTGAAACTATAATCAACTTCAAGAGCAGAATAAAGCATAGGAGAATGATAAGCTTGATTGGAAGCAAACTTAATAAGATGTAAACAAATTTTCCAAGTAAAATCGGACATCTTTTTGGGTACATCCACCAAAAGACTAGTAATGGTGCTAAGGTATTTGATAAAATTCTTATAAAATCTTGTGAATTCATGGAAGCTTCTCTCTTCAAATGTACACTTAGAAATAAGCCAATCCTTGATTGCTTGCACCATATTTGCACCCACTTGGAAACGTTGAAAAATCACTACATAACCTAGGAAAGTACCATGTTCCATAGTAAACTCATATGTCCCAAGGTTAGCATATGATTTCTCATTTCTTAGAACAAACAAAACTTGTTGAAAATTAAACCAATGATCTTCAAAGGTTTTGCCATCATTCAAGATCTGATCAACATAAGCCACAACAAATAAATAATCCATGCCTTTAAGAAATCTAAGTAGTCCAAATATGAACTCCATGGATATGCCTACACAAGGTTCTCTGGGAACAATCAAAGAAATATAATGTCCATGTTGCAAAGATACAGAGTTTGCTCTTACTCTAAGCAATTGTGAATTAACCTTTTTAAATCTCCTTTTATGCAAAACCAAAAGAAATGCTCATGTAAAATCACATAAGTTTTGGAAATATCAAAATAATCTATCAAACCACCACAATGAGCTTCTTTCACCAACAACAATCTAGATAAACAAGAAGGAATGCACAATCCACTTTCATGGTAAAGAACACCGATATGTATAAAGTACTCATCATTATTCACAACCAAACAAGCATCACATATATCCTTGAATTCATTACCACTAGCATGTAATCCCTTAAACATCACAAAACCAAGAAATTGAGCCTGTATAGTAAAGAATAAAATGTACCTTTTTGACAAAGCATTGGCTACAATATTTTCTTTACCTCTCTTGTACCAATTGACATATAGAAATGTCTTTATGAATTTCATTCCTCTTGCATACTACTCATTGAGCTTTTGTTGTCCATTGAGAAACGTGTTGGAATCCGTAGGCAAAAGCAAAGTAAAATAAAACTACGGAAATCCACCAACAGGATCTGCACATACTAGAAAAACCGATTGGATAGAAATTACCTCAATGTTTTGATTGTTCATTGTGGAGGCGCTGCTTTGTACGCTTCGCCCTCTACTGGTATCCATGCGACGAACTCCTCTGCAAGCGATCGGGATGCTAACCCCTTCTGTGTTCTGAAAACTATTTAGAACTGATCCTGACTATATGGTAATCAGTTGTATTTCGGAGAGAGGAGGCTAGATACTATATCGCCGTTAAGGGTTTTGTTTTTCTTTAATCAGATAAAGGACGGCCACCAAGAAAAGGTTAACATAACCTTTTATAAGTGTCAATATCAAAATCGTAACTGTCATCTAATGACAGTTTAATCTCGTCTGTCTATTCCTATAATCATCCAACGGTTGGATGAGTAATATTAAGTAATTAATTTCATTTATTCGATTAAATAAAATTAATTACTTATTAACTTACCAGAGAATACAATATGGAATCTTATTCCCCTTTTGTATACGTTCAACGAATCTGGGCACAATCTAGATTCATTGAACGTGGACATTATGCTTCACAAGATTGTCTATGCGTGTGACCCTGTAGGTTCACTTAACATTGGCAGTGAATGAAAAAATGTCCTAGACATTTATTCACAAAACATAAGCGGCCTCTAGCAAGACATTATGCTTACGCAAGTTAAGTAAATGTAATAATAACCTAGCATCAGATTTAATATTTAGTCCTTTTGTCACACGATATCCTAATTAAATATAAGGCATGGATCAAGTCATCCTTATAAAACTTAATTAACCATTTACTTGATCACCAGGCAGACTGTTCCAACAAATAAGATTAATAACACCTTATTAATACTTATTTGAGCATGGCCATGCATATTTTCCAGCCTTCCTTATCAAGGGGCCCATGGATATCTCTCTCTAAAAAAGAGAGGGATAAACCCCTTTCACTATCTCTAATATTCAAGCCATGACGAGAAAATAAGCCAACCAATAGTCATAATGATCACCTAATTAAAAGTGATGTTTGACTATGTCAAAACATATTTTTCTACCCATGCAAGAAACATTAGAAACATTAGGTCGAAGGACACCAAATATAAAACTGAGAAGAAATACTTATAACTTAAACCCATGCAATATTTCTTCTTCCCTTTGGGTCATGTCCAATACAATATTCTAAATATGTATTTATGAATTGATTTTATATCCCATATTCATGATCAGTAAAACTCGACCATCAATCAACTTCACACTAGTTTACAAGATGTAATAAACTAGGGACAAATAAGAATAGTATTTTATTAGCTATAAGGGTTTTACTATCAATTCACATACTTGATGACCAAGAGCATAAAATACAATTCAAAAAATACATGCTTCATAAATCGTAAATGTGGGTCAATTGGTCTTAGGGCATATACTAACAATCTCCCACTTGCCCTACCACCAATTTGACATGACTCTCAAACCCATTGACCTAGTATGACTCTCCTGCTTAAGTTGTGGGATTGGCTTTGTCCATGGATCTGCGACATTGTCATTGATATCTACTTTGCAAATTTTAACATCTCCACGCTCAATAATTTCTCGAATGAGATGGAAACGCCTGAGAATATGTTTGGATCGTTGATGAGATCTAGGTTCCTTAGCTTGTGCAATGGCTCCTGTATTATCACAATATAGGTCCACTGGGTTCACAATGCTAGGAATTACACGTAGTTCTGTGATGAACTTTCTGATCCAAACTGCCTCCTTGGCTGCATCAGAAGCAGCCACATACTCAGCCTCCGTAGTAGAATTGGCCACGGTATCTTGCTTTGAACTCTTCCAGCTCACAGCACCTCCATTCAAACAAAACACAAATCCAGATTGCGATCTAACATAATCTACTTCAGTCTGAAAGCTAGCATATGTGTAACCATTTACAACAAGCTCTCCTTCCTGACCTCCGTAGATCAAAAAAATCTCTTTAGTCCTTCTTAAGTACTTGAGAATGTTTTTTACAGCAGTCCAATGCGGTTCACCAAGATTTGACTGGAATCTGCTAGTTATGCTCAATGCATACGAGACATCTGGGCGAGTGCATAACATGGCGTACATGATAGATCCAATTGCGGAAGCGTAAGGAATCTTACTCATGCGTTCTGTATCCTCCCTTGTGGTAGGACTTTGAGACTTACTGAGTTTAACACCATGTGATATTGGCAAGAATCCTCTCTTAGAATCTTGCATACTGAACCTTTTCAGTACCTTGTCAATATATCCACTGACTTAAGCCTATAAGGTTTTTAGATCTATCTCGATAGATCCTAATGCCTAGAATATAGGCTGCTTCACCTAAGTCTTTCATTGAAAAACACTTCCCCAACCAAGTTTTTACACTTTGCAAAGTGGGGATATCATTCCCAATTAACAAGATGTCATCGACATAGAGTACTAAGAAGACTACTGCATTTTCTGTAACCCTTTTGTAGACACAAGGTTCATCATCATTCTTGATGAAATTGAATTCTTTAATTGCTTCATCAAAACGAAGATTCCAACTTCGAGATGCTTGCTTCAAGCCATAAAAGGATCTTTGAAGTTTACACACTTTACTAGAATTCGAAGGATGAATAAAACCTTCAGGTTGTGTCATATACACATCCTCCAGTAGATTTCCATTGACAAAAGCAGTTTTAACATCCATTTGCCATATTTCATAATCATAATATACTGCAATGCAAGTAGAATTCTAATTGACTTAAGCATTACAACTGGAGAAAAGGTTTCATCATAGTCTATACCATGAGTTTGTCTATACCCTTTTGCTACCAATCGTGCTTTGTAAGTGTGCACATTGCCATCCATGTCAGTTTTCTTTTTGAAAACCCATTTACACCCTATGCTCTTGCAACCTTCAGGTGGATCAATCAAAGTCCAAACTTGATTATCATGCATGGATTGCATTTCTTATTTCATAGCCTCTAGCCATTTTCTAGATTCAGGACTATGAATAGCATCTTGGTGGGAATTAGGTTCACTTTGATCAATAAGATCAATATTATGATCCTCAGTCACAAGAAATCCATATCTCTGTGGTATCTGAGAAATCTTACCAGACCTTCTTGGTCCTTGTATCAAAGCTTCAGGCTCAGTATGAATACGTGAGTCCAACTGAGTATCCATACTCAGTTCAGAAATTGTCTGCTGTCCTTGAGCTTTTTCAAGATGGATTCTACTCCCACTAACTCTTTTGGAAACGAATTCCCTTTCAAGGAAAATTCCGTTCCTAGCAACAAACACTTTGTTTTCAGATGGAAGATAAAAGTAGTATCCTTTAGTTTCCTTAGGATATCCCACAAACAGACACTTATTAGATTTGGGTGCTAGTTTTTCAGATAATGATCGCTTCACATAAGCATCACATCCCCAAATTTTGAGAAATGCTAAACTAGGTTGTTTCCTGGTCCAAATCTCATATGGTGTCTTCTGAACAGCTTTAGATGGAACTCTATTTAATATGAATGCAGCAGTTTCTAAAGCATAACCCCAAAAAGAAATTAGAAGATCTGTTTGACTCATCATAGATCGAACCATATCCAATAGAGTTCGATTTCTGCGTTCAGACACACCATTCCATTGTGGAGTTCCTGGTGGAGTTAATTGTGATACTATCCCACAATTTTTTAGATGTTCGTCAAACTCTTGGCCTAAGTATTCACCACCTCGATCTGATCGAAGTAATTTGATACTCCTTCCAAGTTGATTTTGTACTTCATTTTGAAATTCCTTAAACTTTTGAAAGGAATCAGATTTATGTTTCATTAGATAGACATAACCATATCTACTGAAATCATCTGTGAATGTAATGAAATACTAAAAACCTCTTCTGGTTTGTGTGTTCATTGGCCCACATACATCAGTATGTATAAGTTCCAATAAATCGGTAGCCCTTTCACTTTGCCCTGTAAATGGACTTTTAGTCATTTTACCCAATAAACAAGAATCCAATTTTTCATAAGACTCAAGGTCGAATGAAGATAAAAGTCCATCTTGATGGACTTTGGATATGCGTTTCTCATTTATATGGCCTAAACGACAATGCCAGAAGTAAGTTTGATTTAAATCATTAGATTAAAATTTCTTTGTATTTATGTTATAGATGGGCTTACTAATGGAATCATGTAGGTTAAGAATGTAAAGTCCATTACATAAAGAGGCATCCCCATAGAAAATACCATTTTTATAAATAGAACTTTTACCATTCTTAGTATTAAACTCAAAACCATCAATATCCAAACAAGAAACTGAAATGATGTTCCTACTCATAGCAGGAACATAATAACAATCTTTAAGTTCAATTATAAACCCAGTAGGTAAAAGTAAATCAAATGTCCCTACAGCTACAGCAGCAACTTTTGCTCCATTTGCAACTCGTAGGTCCACCTCTCCCTTTGCCAAAGATCTACTCCTTTTGAGTCCCTGTACATTTACACAAATGTGAGCTCCACATCCGGTATCTAATACCCGTGAAGTAGGAGTAGACATATTAATTTCTATAATGAAAATACCTGAAGCGGCAGTCTCACTGGCCTTTTGCTTTTTCTTTTCTTCCAAGTAGAGCTTGCAATTCCTCTTCCAATGACCAGGTTCATTGCAGTGGAAGCAAGTCCCTTCCTTTGGTGGTTTAACCTTGGGCTTGGGCTTCTGCTTGCCTTTACCCTTTTTGGCCATATCCTTTCCCTTTCCCTTGTTCTTCTTGAACTGCCCCTTCTAAACCATCAGAACATTAGGAGTAGACTTCTTAATGTTTTGTTCAGCCTGCTTGAGCATCCCGTGCAATTCATTTATAGACTTTTCCATATTATGCATATTGAAGTTCATGACAAACTGATCATAATCAGAGGTCAAAGAGGCCAAGATCAGATCATTAGCCAAGTCATGACTTACAGGTGCTCCAAGTTTTTCAAGCTGATCAAAATACCCGTATCTTAAGGACATGAGCACTAACTGAAGTGCCAGGGATCATTCTGCAGCTATTCAACGTCTCAGTGGTAAGATATCTCTCTTGACGTGCCTGCTCTTGGAACATTTGCTTGAGCTGTTTTATCCCCGAATTGCTTTTGCAACTCAGATTCCATCGTAGCCAACATGAGACATGTCACATCGTTAGAATCATCTTCATGCTTGCTATAAGCATCCTTTTTTACTTTAGGGGCATTGTTAGCTGGTTGATTAGGGATAGGGTTCTCAAGTACATATAGCTTTTTTTCTTGTTTAAGGACAATCCTTAAATTTCGTGCCCAATCAAGAAAGTTAGTCCCACTAAGCTTATTTTTTTCAAGCACGGATCGCAACGATGTGTTTGAATTGTTTGAGGCCATTATCTACATAGAATTTGCAAAGTAAAATTAAATAAATGAAGCATTAAATTTTCCCTGAAATATTCAACACTTGATATAAATCATGGGTATAAAAATTCATTTTATTCTAATCATAAGTAAGCTATGGCTTAACACCCATAATTAGAGAAAAATGTATTAATGGGATTTACACCTACATGTACCGGCAAAATCCCATATGATGTCCTAGGCTCAAAATCGTTTTGATAGCGTAGTTAAGCCAAACCATTCCAAGCATATGGAAATCACCATTTTCCATCTTCCCCTACTTAGGTAACCATTTATCTCTTGCTTAGGCAATGAGACAAAATGATGATCCAAGCATGGAGAAGTTCTTATGATCATGGAAGGCATTTTATGATTTAATTTTTTTTTTACATGGTTTCAAAAACCTTCTTCCTTTTATTTGTATATTATTTCACAAAACATATATAAAAAATAAAGGAAATAAACTAAACATCACATGCATAATATATATACATCAAATAAAACGTGTCATAGCATGGCTCCAATCCTATATTGACTTCCACGAGCCTTATGGAAGTCAAAGGTCAATCTAGGTAAGTCTTCATCTCCATGAGCTTGCCTCCAATGTCTTTGCCTTCTAATCTTGTTACATAGAACAGAAAACATACATAGGAATAGGAAATAAAATTAACCTATTCTAGTAAAGCTTGATAATATTACATCAACGAAAACAACGACACGC
This sequence comes from Catharanthus roseus, assembly GCA_028651295.1. Taxonomy (NCBI): domain Eukaryota; kingdom Viridiplantae; phylum Streptophyta; class Magnoliopsida; order Gentianales; family Apocynaceae; genus Catharanthus; species Catharanthus roseus. Next base: position 2,954,796 of record JAPQWS010000107.1, on the reverse strand, counting down.
AGGCCGTATTTAAAAAACGTACAACCCATTAACAAAATAAGCCAATCAATCACAAGAGGTAAAGGGCCATGCTATGCACCATGCATCTAAAGATAGGAAGAAACATGCAAAAAAAACAACAAGGAGGTTCCGGGGGCGAAGCCCCCAAAAGAAAACGGCGGTCCCACTGACCGGTCAGCGGGCGGGGTCAAGCGGTAGCGCCCTTGCGGGGGTCTCAGGGGGCAACGCCCCGGAAAGAAAAACGATTTTTCTTTCTAACTCATTAAATGAGTTATTGCCGTCATAAACCCTAAAATCATGCCGCCAGAAATTTTGTTTAATAGTTAGACATTAAATTACGTGATTCTGCATATTAGTTTAACAATTAAATTGCACAGATTACAGACTGTACGCCAACAATTTGGCAGTAACAACATTCTGTTTAAATCGCATTAATAAGTAAAACAGAATATGATATATACGAATCCTATAATTCAATTTACTCTGATTATTACACTGATCAGAAACCTTACCATAAGGCCGATTGAAAACAACACAAGTAATCAAAGCGGTAACAGATAAAATCAGTAAAACTAGTATGTACGAGGCTTTGATACCACTGTTGGAATCCGTAGGCCAAAGCAAAGTAAAATAAAACTACAGAAATCCACCAACAGGATCTGCACATGCTAGAAAAACCGATTGGATAGAAATTACCTCAATGTTTTGATTGTTCGTTGTGGAGGCGCTGCTTTGTACGCTTCACCCTCTACTGGTATCCATGCGACGAACTCCTCTGCAAGCGATCGGGATGCTAGCCCCTTCTGTGTTCTGAAAACTATTCAGAACTGATCCTGACTATATGGTAATCGGTTGTGTTTCGGAGAGAGGAGGCTAGATACTATATCGCCGTTAAGGGTTTAGGGTTTTGTTTTTCTTTAATCAGATAAAGGACGGCCACCAAGAAAGGTTATGTTAACCTTTTATAACTGTCAATATCAAAACCCTAACTGTCATCTAATGACAGCTTAATCTCGTCCGTATATTCCTATAATCATCCAATGGTTGGATGAGTAATATTAAGTAATTAATTTCATTTATTCGATTAAATAAAATTAATTACTTATTAACTTACCAGGCCCCACCAATTCTTGACTGGAGGGGACACCAAAAGCTCTGCCCTTCCATCCGAGAGGGAGGGCAGAGCTTTTGGTTTTTTCATGTTGTCAAAGAGTTGAACAATGAAAATAGATGGCGAGCGCCTGATCGAATTGATCAGGTCATGTAGGAACAAGGTTGTTCCAGAACAGGCGGCTGGTATACCACCATAATGAAACTGCCTTTTCTTTTTTTTATTCGGATCGGATTTATGTTGGCTTCGTTGGGAGGCTCGCGTAGTTTGTTACATCAGCTCCAAAAGGATAAGTTGCGTTGGAATTGAGAAAGTTCTGTGGAATTCATAATTGCATAAAAGGAGTCAAAGTAGTGGCTGCGGCGCGTTGAGGCACTTCTTCACCGGCCCTGCACCATAAGAGTTCTCCCAGTTCTTTTTTTTTTTTTTGGACTACCAGGTAGTAGAGAATACAATATGGAATCTGATTCCCCTTTTGTATACGTTCAACGAATCTGGGCACAATCCAGATTCATTGAACGTGGACATTATGCTTCACAAGATTGTCTATGCGTGTGACCCTGTAGGTTCACTTAACGTTGGCAGTGAATGAAAAAATGTCCTAGACATTTATTCACAAAACATAAGCGGCCTCTAGCAAGACATTATGCTTACCCAAGTTAAGTAAATGTAATAATAACCTAGCATCAGATTTAATATTTAGTCCTTTTGTCACACGATATCCTAATTAAGTATAAGGCATGGATCAAGTCATCCTTATAAAACTTAATTAACCATTTACCTGACCACCAGGCAGACTGTTCCAACAAATAATATTAATAACACCTTATTAATACTTATTTGAGCATGGCCATGCATATTTTCCAGCCTTCCTTATCAAGGGGCCCATAGATATCTCTCTCTAAAAAAGAGAGGGACAAATCCCTTTCACTATCTCCAATATTCAACCCATGACGAGAAAATAAGCCAACCAATAAACATAATGATCACCTAATTAAAAGTGATGTTTGACTATGTCAAAACATATTTTTCTCCCCATGCAAGAAACTTTAGAAACATTAGGTCGAAGGACACCAAATATAAAACTGAAAAGAAATACTTATAACTTAAACCCATGCAATATTTCTTCTTCACTTTGGGTCATGTCCAATACAATATTCTCAATATGTATTTACGAATTGATTTTATATCTCATATTCATGATCAGTAAAACTTGACCATCAATCAACTTCACACTAGTTTACAAGAAATAAACTAGGGACAAATAAGAATAGTATTTTATTAGCTATAAGGGTTTTACTATCAAGTCACATACTTGATGACCAAGAGCATAAAATACAATTCAAAAAATACATGCTTCATAAATCATAAATGTGAGTCAATTGGTCTTAGCGCATATACTAACAAAACGATGCATAGACCTCCTCGTCATGAATAGCATATCTCAATGTCACTTCGGTCACCCATTAAATTTGATGTTCCATTTCCTTCAATGGAGAGAGTCCACCGAGTCCCTCTTTGCAATAAAGAAGTGAAACCAACTCGACTTTCTCAACGGATTCTATGAACTCGCTCTCTTTGACATAGAAACATCTCTTTTCTCCAATAGTATAACATAAGGTGAGGTGAGAAAATGTAAACATGAAATTTTCAACATTCTATAATGGTCTACTTTTCTCTTTGGAAACCACTCTATCAAAGAACTCTTTAAAAATTGGATGAATAAACAATGTACCTTCAAATTCTTGTTTCAAATTGAATGCACAAGAGTTCTTTTGAAAGCTAGCACATGTCGTTGATAGAGTTGATTTTTTGTACAAATAAACACCTTAAGTTTTAATTATTAGACATAGGTTAGTATTTATTTATTTTTTATAGTCATTAACTTATTTTTTTATTTGCAGCTCTTAATGTTAGGAGCCATTAGACTAGAATGTCGAAACCCATTGGAATGAGGATTGGAAAAAGGGTTTCCAAACACAAATAGGAAAGCAGAAGCAGCTGCAAGAAAAGATAAAAGCAGCCACAAAAGACAGAGGAGGGGCGGCTGGAAGAAAAGAAATAAAAAAGAGAGAGAAAAAGCCTTAGTGGCAAAAAAACAAAAGCAGCTGTTGGCGAAAAGCTGAGAGAGCAGAGGAAATAGACGCAGCCACTGGAAAAGGAAGTTGCTGGCAGGGCCTAAAGAAAAAAACAGGAAACAACCGTAGCAGAAGAACATCAAGAAAAAAAGAAGAGAAGAGCTGCGACCATTTCAATTGGAGAAGAGGAAGCCATGATCTACTTCAAGAAATTGGTTCTTCCTTTCCCTTTAATCATGTACTAGTTTTCTTTTTAGAATCTTGATGAAACTCTTGCCATGTGACTTTGATCTATTTTATTTTGAGACATTTATTATATTATTTATATGATTACATATCTTGGGATATTTCTTGGTTTGATGCAATTAATTCTTTGTGATTGTTTTTGTAGAATATTTATTAGGGTTAATTGCTATTTTTATCAATGCTTAATTCTTGTAGTCTTGAGTATGACTGATATGTGATTTCTGCAAGTATATTGTAGGTTTTAGAATTGAATAGTTCATACAAATTTTAGATTATTTAGGTCATAGAATTGAATAAGTCATGCTAATGGTTAGATGAGTTATGTCATGCATTTAAGAACAATATATTTCTTTAGTGAATCGAAGCTTGTAGTTTAGATCACCACATAAAGATCTAATCTTTTCTGCTAAATAAAATTAAATCATTGTTATATAGGTTAGTGGTGGATTCAAGGTTCTAAATCATCTCTTTGACTAGGCTCTTGCTCGTTTTGATTTAATTTAATTTATTTATTAGTTTTACTTAATTTAGGAATAATTTTTAGATAATACAATTTGATTCTTCTTTTTATAAAATTAATTTAGGAAGATAGTAATTTAAGTAGTTAAGCCTTTCTCTCTAGTTCGATACCCGGATACTGTCATATTACATTGATCCTGTGCACTTGCAAGTATTGGATTTAAAGCTTAGTTAGAAAAATCCCGACCAAGTTTTTGGCGCTGTTGCCGGGGAAAGGTTATATTAATTGCTTGTGTTATTGTCTCCTAAATTTGTTGACAAATTTTTTATTTTTTATTTTATTTTTATTATTCTTAAAAAATAGAAAAAAAGTTTGACTGTTCTCTTAGTTGTCTTCACTGTTGAGTTTTTAGAATACTTTCTCAACTTTTAAACTACCTAATGTTAGTGATGATTCTATTAGATTGCACCTTTTTCCTTTTTCTTTGAAGGATAAGGCTAAACATTTGTTACATACACATGAGAGACTAGGTACATGGGCTGAGATATCTAAGGAATTTCTAAAAAAATACTTTCCTATGGGTAAACTTACAAGGTTAAGGAGTGAAATCACAACTTTTTCCCAACAAAATAATGAACAATTTTACGAGAGTTAGGAGAGATTTAAAGAACTTCTTCGTAGTTTCCCTCACTATGAAGTCCCTAAATGGCAGCAAATACAAAGTTTTTATTCAGGACTAGATGAGAGAAACCACTAAATGGTTGATTCTTCTTATGGTGGTACCTTTCTTCATATAACTGCGGATGAGGCATGGGATTTATTTGAAATTTTGAGTGATAATTTACAAGAACACGCCACATCTTCACGTGTAGGCACATCTAGACAAATAGGAAATAGAGTAGGAATGTATGAAGTTCTCAAAATGTTGATCTTTCTTCAAAAGTTGATGCTTTATCTAAAAAGTTTGACCAATTGTTAGCTTCGAATACATTGCCTACTGATTCTCCTAATGTTCACAGTGTTTGTGCAATTTGCTCTAGTCCTTCTCATGTTATCTATGAATGTCCTAGTTCTTCACTATTCCTAGAATTTTTGCAAGAACAAGTCAATGCAGCCCAAGGATTTCATAGACAGAACGACCCATATTCAAACACAAAAAATCCAGGCTGGGAAATCATCCTAACTTCTCCTGGAGGCAACAAGGAGGGAAAGGTCAATTAGGCTAGCAACAATATTGACAAACAAACAACTTGGTATGACTGCTCCCCTTGGTTTTCAATCTCAAAAGTATGTACCTCCTCATCCTCCTCAAAGTAGAAACTCTATTTTTGAAGAAAAGTCTTATCTGCTTTGAAAGGTTTAGAAGTTAAGACACAAATTCTAGACTCACACACTCAATCTATTGCTATGTTAGAAACTCAAATAGGGCAACTAGCTAATGCAATAAGTAGAAGATATGACGGCAAGCTTCCTAGTCATCCAATAGAGAACTCCAGGGCTAATTATCATGAGCAAGTTAAAGTTGTAATTACTCTTAGAAATAGGAAGTTGATACATAATAAAGTAGGGGAACCTATTAAAAATTATAGGTTAAATGAAAACAAAACCGAGGGAATTGATATGACTAAAATTGAAAGGAAGATAGAGAAGGAACTATCTTCTTCCTCTAATTCTAAGACTTTAGAATCATCTCCTACAGCTTCATATAAGCCAAAGGTTCCTTATCTGCAAGCTTTATTGCCACCCCCACATCTTAGACAGGATAATAAAAGAGAAGATATTTTAGAAACTCTCAAACAAGTTAAAATGAATCTTCCACTTTTAGAGGTTATTAAGCAAGTCCCATCCTATGCGAAATTTATTAAAGACATGTGTACTTTTAAAAGAAAATCTAAAAGCAAAGTTTCTAAGAAAATCTTCTTATGTGAACACGTGAGCTTTGTTTTGGAATATAACACTCCACATAAATATAAAGATCCTGGTGTCCCTACTATCTCATGTCTTATTGGTAATCATAAAATAGATAGGGCGCGTCTAGATTTAGGTTATAGTGTTAATCTAATTCCTTAAACTGTTTATGAAGAGTAAGGATTACGGGAATTGCAACCGATTGATATAACCTTACAATTAGCTTATAGGTCTATCAAGGTACCTAGGGGGAGAATAGATGATGTTCTAGTTCAAATTGATAAAGGTGTCTTCCCTATAGATTTTGTAGTCCTAGATATGGAACCTGGTAGATCTTCTCAAAATCATATCCCCGTTATTCGAGGCCGTCCTTTCTTGGCTACTGCTGGTGCCACTATTAATTGTAGAACTGGGTTATAGATGTCTCTGTGATGAGTATGAGGGTTAGATTAAATATCTTTAAAACTTCTTCACAACCTTCTATAGAAGATAATCCTAGTTATTATTTGGTAAATGTAAATAATGAATTAATTGAAGAAACTCTACCTGTAATGTGTTCAAAAGATACTTCTATTGAAAAAGAAAACCTAATGTGCACTGAGGATGTTCATTCTAATCTTGCTTGCATTGCTCCATTAGAAAAATCTTCTTGGATTGTGAATCATGAGCCTAATATGAGAAAAATAGATCCTGGCTGAATGCAAAAGAGTTAGGGAGTCTGGCTAAAGACTTTAAATTTAGCGCTTTTGGGAGGCAACCCAAAGTTTATTTTGTTTATTTTATTTATTTATTTGTTCATATCTCAATTGATTGGTAGAAAGGTATGAAGTGTTTGTTTTGTAGGGTAATCAAATGACATATCATTATCATGTAGATTACAGAAATGGTCTACTACTCTTCAGAACATGCATTAATATTGCTTCTTCTTCCAGGTTGTGTTGGTCTTTGTCTCTTCTCTACTCTTGGTATTCTTTTATCATTGTGGACACTGTAGTGTCTAGGTATGGAGGAGAAGATATTTTCTTCTAATGTCAATTATTTTTTTATTATTTTTGTTTTTCTCATCTTTTTTGTTCAATTTTTGCCGATTTTTTTATTTTATTATTTTTTTACATTATTTTGAAAAAAAAAACCAAAAAAAATATGATTTCACTTAAAGAATGATTCTTTTTGAGTTCCTTTAAAAATGTCTTGAATAAGTTGAGAAAAGTACTTGTTTTCTTGTTTTAATTAGAGTGACGAACTTATGTTCTATATATGTTATAACCTTGCATGACTTACACTTGAGCACATTGGTTAATGTTAGTGTTTAATAAATCCTTTACATTATTTTTGAACTGCATAAAGTTGATAAATCTCTTCCCTACATTCTAGAACTAACTTGAGTACCTCTTGAGGCGGAATAGAAAGGTTTTCCTTATTTGACTCAGAGACGATGGTCATAGGATTTCTTTGAATAGTTTGTGCCTTTCAAGCGTACTACATCTCATGATTTTTACCTTAGTACCCTTTTGAGCCTTAAATGTTATTTCTTTCTTTAAACTACTTAAATATTAACCCTTAATCTTGTAGAGAGCTTAATGCAAACTTCTAACTTGTGCTTCCATGATGGTTGTTGTTTTTGTGTTATGAAAAGAGAATAAGTTATTTTGACAAAGGGGAGAAGAAAAAGGAAAATATATATGACTTATTTTGCTGAAAAAAAAAACAAATATATTGAGCCTAAAAAAAAAGAAAAAGAAAGAAAAGTTGATACATCATTGTTACAAGTCATAAGGTGCAAAGAAAAAAATTTTCAAGAGGCCCGGAATTGTGAATGTAAAAAAAAAATGGCCTTAAATGATGAAATTTTGAGGAAAAAGAAAGATGGTGGTTGGTGAATGTATTAATTGAAAAGAAAAAGGGAGAGCAAAAACAAAGTTAGAAAGTTTGTCAAAATATTAAAGTATCCATATTCTTTGCAAGCTCTCTTTTCTTTGAATTTGAATTCCTTACCTTCGTTTGATAACGAACGCTTTAACCTTACATTACAACCTTTAAAGTCCTACTTGATCTGAGTTGAGTTTGAGAATGCTTGATTAGTAAAGAAAATGTACAAAGAGTGAGCCTATGGAAGGAACTCTTGTTGAGATTAGTCTTCTACATGTAGTTTGGAAATTTTGTTTAGTATTTATTTTACACTCTCTGATGACCACGATTACACCTTACACAAGTCTTGCGTTGTTTATGGGAGAAAATTTAATGTTTGTTTGTTATCTTGAGTTCGAAAATAAGAGGAAGAGTACTTGTCTTGACAAGTTTGAGATTTGATGAAGGGTACTTAATTTTGATTATTTTGTATCTTTTCTAAAGTTTTTTCTTTATTTAACTTTGTGGGTACGTTGTCTGCAAACCCTCACGAGACCATACCCGTCCACTAGGGGGAACTTAGGTGTTTAAAGGGCTTATTGCACATGCTAAGTGCAATCGTGAGTCCTACGAAAGTGGCTAGTTAGTTTTCTTTTTACTCCTTATTTTTGCTTGAGGACAGGCAAAACTTAGGTATTGGGGAGTTGATAAAGTTGATCTTTGATACAAATAAACACCTTAAGTTTTAATTATTGGTCATAGGTAGTATTTATTTATTTGTTATAGTCATTTAATTTATTTTTTTATTTGCAGCCCATAACGTTAGGTGCCATTGAACTAGAATGCCAAAACCCATTGGAATGAGGATTGGAAAAAGGGTTTCCAAACACAAGTAGGAAAGGAGAAGTAGTTGCAAGAAAAGATAAAAGCAGTCGCAAGAGATAGAGGAGGGGGCGGCGGGGAGAAAAGAATTAAAAAAAAAAGAGAAAAAAAGCCTCAGCAGCAGAAAACAGAAGCAACTGCTGGCAAAAACCTGAGAGAGCAGAGGAACAGACGCAGCTGCTGGAAAAGGAGTTGATGGCAGGGCTTGAAGAAAAAAACAGGAAAAAACCACAGCAGAAGAACATCAAGAAAAAAAGAAGAGAAGAACTGCGACAATTTGAACTGTAGAAGAGGAAGCCATGATCTACTTCAAGAAATTGGTTCTTTTTTTCTATTTAATCATGTACTAGTTTTCTTTTTAAAATCTTGATGAAACCCTAGCCATGTGACTTTGATCTATTTTATTTTGGGAGATTTATTATATTATTTATGTGATTACATATGTTGGGATATTTCTTAGTTTGATGCAATTAATTCTTTGTGATTGTTTTTGTAAAATAATTATTTGGGTTAGTTGATATTTTTATGAATGCTTAATTCTTGTAGTCTTGAGTATGAGAGATATGTGATTTTTGTATATTGTGGGTTTTAGAATTGAATAGTTCATACTAATTATAGATGATTTATGTCATACAATTGAATAAGTCATGCTAATGGTTAGATGAGTTATGTCATGCATTTAAGAACAATATATTTCTTTAGTGAATCGAAGCTTGTAGCCTAGATCACCACATAAATATCTAATTTTTTCTCCTAAATAAAATTAAATCATTGTTATATAGGTTAGTGGTGGATTCAAGATTCTAAATCATCTCATTGATTAGGTTCTTGCTAGTTTTGATTTAATTGATTTTATTTATTAGTTTTACTTAATTTAGGAATAATTTTTATTAATATAATTTTATTCTTCTTTTTATAAAATTAATTTAGGAAGATAGTAATTTAAGTAGTCAAGCCTTTCTCTCTAGTTCGATACCCGGATACTGTCATATTACATTCATCTTGTGCACTTGAAAGTATTGGGTTTAAAGCTTAGTTAGAAAATTTTCGACTAATCATGAACAATTTTGGAAACCAATCTTTGAAAGGTTCGTCGTTAAAAAGATGCTCAACAGCAAAATATTTGCAACTTAATTCAAGAACTTCATTTCTCAAAACTGATTTTTCAAATGTCAAAGGATTAACTTTGATCAACTCAAGATAAGTTCCCATAGGGTTTTTGAAATCTTTCAATAAAAATTCTTTGAAATGCAAATGTTAAAATTTGTATCCAAATGTCTTTTCAAATAAAGTGTTCAAAGAGTTAATGACATTTGAAAGCTTTTGTTCATTCCAAGAAAACTCAACTTGACCAGTACATTTGAAAGCTTTTGTTCATTGCAAGAAAACTCAACTTGACCAGTCACAAAGGACATAAGTTGGTGTAACGAAACAAAATGATTATGATTCTCCATAAAAGTAACAAGGAAATAGGAAACATAGCCAACATTCTGAACAAACTTTCCTGCACATTTATCATGTCGAATATCAAATAAAGTACTATCTAATCCAAAAATAACAACTATGGACTCAATGGAAGCATTATTAATAACTCTAAAAAATCACAACAAGAGGGATCAAACTTAGAACCACTATGCAATGATGAATCCTCAAGAAAAACATGAGAAGAAAGGCATGTGGAAACACAAGACACAACAAGAAAGAGATTACCACCAAAAGAAATAGCACAAAGATCTCCACATTTGCTTACATGAGAAAGATAAGACTCTGAAAACGATTCTAATTCCACAAGAGAAACTTCATTACACATAAGAGAAGGGTTAAGAGATAGACTTATTGGCAATTCTTTCAAGAATAGCTACAAGCTCTTTCTCCATGTTCCTTCATTTGTCTTCAATTCCTAGCACATAAGAAACATAATTAGCATTATTGAGATGGCATTCATTAACTCTAGAAATTGCACAAGACATGGAATTATCTCTATAAATTGTTGCTTTTCTAGTAAAGTTCCAAGACAGTTGAAAAAGTAAAATTGATATCCATTTTCCATGAAAACAAGTGAGAACAACTTAATTTCCTTAAAATAAATCTCAAAGCTCTAGTAGGAATTAGAGGGAAAGAAGCTTATGGTCTTAATGCACTTGTAAACAAGTTTTCCTCCTTCATCCTTGCTTGGATCTTCAAAATTCTGCACACATAAGAGTTCATTAGCAAAGAAAGAGTTAGTTTCATTAGTATAGAAATTCAATTCCTCATTCTTTTCAAACATAACTATCTCTTTTTCTATTTGCTCTTCTTTTTCACTATCTTATTTTTTAATAAAGCACTCATTTCCTTTTACTCTCTTACTTTTCTCAAGCGCACATTCTTGCTCTTTTGAACACTCCAAAAGTTCACTCTCTTTTGAAATGATATAGATGCATTAAAAGATACATGATCTCTCAACTAATCTCTTTTTGTTTTCCACTCTTTCTTTTTCTTTAATCTCAATTTTCTCTTTTTCTATGTTCTTATCTCTCATGAGATCACAATGTTCCATATTAGATATCTCTTCCTTAACGTGTAGTACAATAGTTTCTTCAACTTAAATTGAAGCTTGTGGAAGCTCATCTACTTTTGAAAATTCTTCAATAATTGATGGTTTCAAGGTTTCTACCTTTGTAACTCCTTGAGGTGCCTTGAAAATTTGTTTGTCCTCACATCTTTTAGTCTTCATGATGCTCTTTGCCTTTTTCTCTTGATCAAATATTCTTATCCTTTCTTTCAACTTCTTTTGCTCTTCATATATTTCGTGAGGCACCAAAGAATTTAGAATGAATCTCTTGTCATCTTTGGTGAAATTGTAAGAATTCTTGTCCCCATTGTATATAGCTTTCCTATCATTTATCCAGGGACTTCCAAACAATAAATGACCCATTTGCATAGGTGCTACATCACATAACACATCATCTTTATATATTCCTTTAGAGATAGACACCCACACTTGCTTAGTGACTTTGATCTCACCACTTGCTTGGACCAATAGCATATGTAAGGTTTAGGATGTTCAATAGGAGGCAAATTCAACTTTTCCACAAGGTAAGTACTAGCCACATTAGCACACTACTACCATCAACAACAAGATTGTTTACTTTGTCTTCCACATGGCATTTGAGATCAACTACATGCTCACTTTCATTTTTCCTCAATATACATTTTCATCATAATAACTCTCAAAGTAAACTTCTCCACTATAAATATGATGATACTCTTCAGAACAATCATAAGGACAACACTCATAATAATTATATTTAGCCTTGTCTCTACCATAACCCCCATAATCATCATATGAAGTATGCCCATAAGATTTAGTATAAGAAGAGAATTTACCAACTCCAACATGTCTTTAGAAATGAAGTCTCCATTTCCATGATTGTTCCAACCATAAGCATTGAATCCATCGCCACCACCATGATGGAAATTATGTATATCTCTTGCAAACTTAGATTGATAGTCCTCTTATTTGCTCTTGACTTCCATCCTTTTCCATGATGGATTAGACCAATTGCACTCCCTTTATTTATTGTTTTAAACCTGCATAAAAAGTTTAGAAAAGAAAACAAGGACCTCCAAATCACTCCCTAAGTGTTTATACTCTTGATGATCACTCAATTCACTCATGTTTAACACTCTTTATTGGCTTTTATCAAGATACGCTCACCCATTTACGTTTTCCAAACACTCAAAACTTAAGTCTCTAAAACATACTTCAAATTTCTTAGCCAACACAAACTAAGAGAACCAATCCCAAGCAAGTAAATCAGTCAATGCACTTAGTTAGATAAGTGTTCAAAGAGGCAAAGTTTCAAACACTTGAGGTGTAAGAATTTCAAAGAATCTAATCTATAGAAAAGAGCCAACAAACATAATTGATCATCAACAAAAGATTAGAAGAAACACACAAGGAAAAAATTGGAAATAAAAAACAAATCACTTCAAAACAATTACGCTAAAGAAAGAACACAAGGGTACTAAGAAAAATTTTTCTAGGAAATAGGGGATAATGACACCCTGTCACTAAAACAATGATAACTTAAAAAATAAAAATACAAATCAGAAAAAACTAATTGAAGAAGATTCTTCATTTGATGAGGATGATTTAAGTAAAAATTCATTCTAATTGAATTAGTATAACACAAGATATGTTCGGATTAATCAACACTTTTTCTGAAGTCGCGATTCTGAAACATATTTCACAGTTCAATCAAATTGAGCAAACAATTGTACTCCAAATTTAGTAAAACTTATTTCAAATAAAACTTAACTGAAAGGAGATCTCCATAAAAATTAACATCAAATTCATACATAATTCAACCGAATTTTCATTTGATGTTTGGAATAATTTTTCTACACTGGTATTGCATGATCTTCATGTAGCTTTTTCATAGATCATTAAGTACTTCTTTTTCTTTTGATTTGCAACAAATTTTAAACACTTACGACACAAATTGACCTTCAATTATAGGTTGCTCTGATGGCACTTTGATGGGAATCTTCAAATTGCAAGTAGATTTGATTCTACACCTTCCCAAGATCACCTCTTTATGAAGAACCTTTATTGAGGATTTTGTAGGTTCAACACTCCAAGGCGGATCTAAGCCTCATAGACCCAACATTGAGAGGAAAAAATCTTTTCTAAATTGATAGGAAGAATCTTGAGGAAACTAAGGCCTCAAAACCCCAACTATAGAATTTAGAAGACCTAAGATCAATTAAATCAAAGAACAAGAACCCTAGAACTCAATCAACGAAAGGAATTAAAATGATCAATTCAATTTCATAGATTCATCCACCTAAGGGGATGAATTGTTCAACACTAATAATATTAACCCTTAGCAAGCTAACTAAGCAAGGGTGAAGAACCCTAGAGACTAAGAGAATTCTCTCTCAACAATTTCAGTAAAATTCATCCAGATTGTTACAAATAAGCTTTTAAATGGGTATTTACAGACTAAGGACTTAAACTAATTAATCTATTTATTATTGGCTTAAAATACCCATTAAGCCCTTGATTAAAAGCTTGAAAATGATTAAACAATAAAATACCACTTAAATATTACAAAGCCTATTTCCCTCCCGAGACCTACCGACAGCAGTAGGGTAGAACCTACCCTCGCCTGTAGGTTGTGGTCTTAAAAACTTGCCTATCTAGAAGCCTACCGACTATGGTAGGGCCAGAACCTCCCGACGATAGTAGGGCCAGAGCCTACTGTCAGCAGTAGGTCCAAGAATTCCCAAGGCTTCATAAATTTTTCACATCTAAGTTGCTCCCTTGAATAATCCTTGTTTATGGCATAGATGATAAGCAACTTGGAAGCTTGTCCTTCATCTTCAAAGCTCTCGTTTGTCTTGGTTTCTTCAATGAAAACATGACAAACTTTTATCCAATGCTCTAATCTTCTTGTCCTTGCTCTAGTGCTTGCATCATGAGTCAATCCATTAGCTTTGGTCAATCCGATTACATCAACTTCAAAATAGTTAGACTAAACAAAGAACAAAAGAGTACTAAAAATTTTTTTCTACAAAACAAGGATTGACGACACCTTTTTACTAAAACGATGATATCTCTAAATCTACAAATCCACGTCAAATGAAACCAATTATGGAAGATTCCTTACTTGTTGAGGATAAATTTAAGCACAAATTTTATTTCATTTGAAACCTTATAACATATGATATGCCCAAATTAGTACACGCTTTTTCTGCATAATGAATCCGAAACACATTTAGCAAATCGATCCAATTGACCAAGCAATTGATCTCCAAATTGAGTAAAACTTATTTCAATTGAATCCTAACTCAAAGAGAAACATCTCTAACACAAAACATTAACCACTTTCGCAATTAATCGGTAAAATTTTAATTGATTTTCGGATCTATTTTTTTGTACTTAGTTTTTGCATTGATCTTAATGGGAATTTTATAAATCATCAAGTACTTTTTTTTCTTGATTTTCAGCTAAATTTAAACACTTACAAAAAAAATTGACCTTAATCAGAGGTTGTTATGATACAACTTTGATGTAGATTTACTTTTGATTGGAGATTGGAATCAAAACCTTCCCAAGGATAAACTTCTTTTTTTGAAGAACCTCTATGGAGGATTTTAAACTCAACACACCAATAAGAAACCTACAAGGATCTAAGCCTCATAAACCTAATATTGAGAGGTTAAATTTCTTTCCTAGATTGATAATTAGAACCTTGAGGAAACAAAGCCCTTAAAACCCCAATTACACAATTACAAGAGCCAAGATCAATTGATTCAAAGGAAGGAAGCTCTATGAATCAACTAATGAAAGGAATTTGAATGATCAATTAGTTCTATAGATTCTACAACCTAAGGCAACAATTGTTCGCAACACTAAGGACATTAACCCTTAGCAAGCTAGTCTAGAAGGTAAAGAAACCTAGAAGCAATTGGATAATCTCTCTCAAATTTAGCAAATTCATCATCGTTGTTTATAATGAGTTATAATGGGATATTTATAGGTTAAAGTCTACCCTAGCTAACCTATAGCTTAATGACTTAAAATACCCATTAAACCGTTGATTAAAAGCTAAAAGTACAGGCCAAATAACAAAAACCTCTCAAATAGATCGCATTAACATTGTCCTAGATGAACCCTGCCGGCGATGGTAGGGTGAGACTTACCATTGGCGGTAGGGTGTGATCTCTTCAGCCCTTTTTAACAAGAAGCCTGTCGTCAATTTCATAAACAGAAATTATCTTTCAATATTTGAGTAAGATTTTGATAAGATTTTAGCTAAGCATTTGGATATTTTTATAAACATGTCTTTCTATTGTTAGCTCTATAGTAACTTAAGCTTATTGATAATTCAACTTTTTGTTTCTTGCATATAATTTCTTTCTTAAAAGATTTGTTTATAGTTTTAGAGAGAATGAGAAAGAGAGAGAGAGTTGTTATTTGCATTTATTACATTATAGAGTGGAACTATTGCCTTTGTACTTAAAATAGGGCATTTTAATCTATCCTGAAGAAAAATGAACGGATTCAGCTGAGGATAAAAAATTTGCCAAGGAGTAGACTCAAAAGACAAGGTACTTTGGAACTATAATTTTAGATCTACAAAAGACTATTTTTATCAAGATTTCCCTAATTCTTCCACCAACATGCATCATCTACTAACTTGTTGTTTGCAAGGAAATATATGACTTCCTATATCAATTACATTTTATATTGTTTTATCTTCAAAATCCACTGTACATGATTTCGTAATTTGATAAGTGAAAACAGTCTTGGTAATGTGCATTTGATTTCACTATGGAAGGATTATGAGTCTAGTGAAGAACATTTTCTAGGCAAAGCATTAAAAATTAGTATGAAAGAACATCAGTCAATCAAGGGATCATTTGAGAAACTATTACGATGCTAGTTTTTCTTGTATGATTTATATATGATATTGCACAGACACTCTGCAACAAGCTATGCGGGTCGGCACAACTTAATTGGGAAAAATTAATTCTTCTTATTAGACAAGAAATTGCTTTTTCCAAAAGAGTAAAACAATTACATGGAATCCTTGAAACCAGATTCTCAAAATGACATTTTCAAAATATTTTAGTAAGTTTTTGTGGATATTATATTAATGTTCTACGATAGACACCTTCACTATTCATAGATCTTAATTTCCTCAAAATTAGATTTCTAAAATAGAAATCACCTCTCAATCTTTGAGTGAGATTTTTATAAGAATTAACCTCACTATCTAGACATTATTTTTATAAACACTTCTTTTGATTTGTTAGCTATTTAGTCACTTATGCTTCATTGACAATTCAATTTTTTTTGTTCTCTCGATGTCATTTCTTTCTTAGAAAATTTGTTTACTGTTCTAGATATATATATTTCAATGTATTTATTACATTATAAAGAGGAACTATTGCCTTTATACTTAAATAAGGATTTTAACCACTCGTCTTTGCTATAGAATCAGTGAAAGAAAAAGAGTCTTTAATCCATCTATTCTCCTACTCATCCATCCTTAAGACAAATGAAAGGATTCAGTAGAGTAAATGAAAGAAAAGCCTTTATCAAAAGGAAGAAGTTTACCAAAGAGGAGACTTAAGAGACAAGGTACTTTGGAACTATAATTCTAAATCTACAAAAGCCTATTTTGATTGATATTTCTCTAATCCTTCCAACAACATGTTGGTAACCACAACTATTAAAAATAGTGTGTGATATATATGTATATAAAAGAAACAAAAGTATAAAACAGAAATACCAAAACAATAGTAAGGAAATAGAAATAAAACCCGAGCCATGAATAAATTTCAATTTCCTTAAAGAAGATTCGTTCTCTCTATCGAAAGTGCAAGAGATATGTTAGAACGTCTGTTTTCCAGGATAACATGGGCTTCGGAAAACAGTTTAGCACTTGAAGTTGTTTTCCTTCGAACTTGAATAAATTGATGATGAACAGGAAGAAGATATATATGCAAGTTAGCAGAGAATGCTAGAAATTGTAAAGAAAAATTTCTTATGTCTTCTGCTGTGGAAAACAACAGTATTTTTAGATGGAAAACCCTTCAACTGTTACATTGAATTAGTTATGTACACTGAATTCAGCTGTATAGAATTAATTATGTATATTCAACAGTCATTAGAGAAATGAATATGGCTGTACATTGAACTCAATAGAAACAAATGTGGTTGTTCATTGAACTCACCAGCCATTGAATCGAGACATAAAAGAAAATTTTGGCAAAATGTGGGTCTGATAAGACCCCCTATTCTTTTCCAATGTGGGATTCAAATTCCTTACTTTCCAACCTTTTCCTCTTTAATTTTTTCTTCACTTCTTTTTTCCAGTTATTTTCCAACAATCCCCCACATGAATGATAAAAACCATTTTGACTCGTACTTTATGTTCATCAACTGACTTATGTATAGGAAAAGTAGGTGGTTGCCTTTGAACTTTCCCCTTGTAACATATGTATACTTTACTAGCTATCCAGTAGACATGATGTCATTGAACTATCCTGCTTTCTTATGTAAAGAGTCCACACATCTTACTCATAAATCATTTATTTGTTCTAGTTCTCATGGTTTTGTTCATTTTTGCCATGAACACATCCTGGTTCTGCAAGAGTTTCTAAAGAATTGAGCCTAAGCAATTATCCTTGAAAGTGGCCCCACTTTTCTCTCACATAGGTTATTTCCTAAATATATATTTATATATATATTAAGAATCATTAAAGCAACATAATGCAAACCTTAACTGTTCCATCACTGTTGTTATGACAGGAATAAGCTGAGGTTTCCCCTACAGTTACAACTAAGTCTTATAATTAGGTTGTCCCTTTGAACCTAGATCTTGGGATCTCCAGTCAACTAGGTAGGGTTTTCCTTTATAAAACTTTATCATTCATATGCTTTTCATCCCATTCCTTTTGTCATTTTTTCAACCGCCTCTCTATTTAACCCTTTGGTTAATCGATCCGTGATGTTTTCTTTTGACTTTACATAATCAATAGCATTCACACCTGACGAGAGAAGTTGTCTAATAGTATTATGTCCGCGATGAATATGTCTAGACTTACCATTGTAAATGGCATTCTGTACTCTCCCTATAGCTGATTGGCTATCACAATAAATGCAGATAGGGGGTACTTGTTTTTTCCACTTAGGAATATCCTCCAATAAATGGCACAACCATTCAGCCTTTTCCCCACACTTATCTAATGCAATGAATTCAGATTCCATGGTAGATCTAGTAGTCACTGTTTATTTTGAGGATTTCCGTGATATAGCTGCTCCAGCTAGTGTGAACACATACCCACTAGTGCATTTGGAATCTTTTATATGTAATATTCAGTTAGTATTTGTGGAACCTTCTAACACAGTTAGATATCAGGTGTAGTGCAACCCAATTTTGCATATACCGAAGGTATCTCAAGACTCTTATTATTGCTGTCCAATGTTCTGCACTAGGATTACTCGTATATCCACTCAATTTTCTTACTACATAAGCAATATCTGGTCTAGTACAACTCATTAGATACATTAAACTTCCAATTATCCTTGTATATTCAACTTGAGAAACACCTTTTCCTGATTCTTGCATAAATGAAGACTAGTGTCTAATGAGTAGATAAAGTCTATTTTTGGTACAAATAAACACCCTAAGTTTTAATTATTAGCTCTTAAAAATACTTTATTTGTTAAACATAATTATTTAATTCATTTTATTTTGTGATAAAGGAAAAAAAGCCCATTAAAGAAAGAAGACTACAAATTGAAGAAGAAAAGTAGAAGCCCATCACCAAAATCAAGACCACAAGCAAGCCCAAGATTGGAATTGGGCTGCCATAAAGGAGAGAAAAGGAAGAAGAAATTGAAGAGGACAAAGAATTATAATAGAAAGAAAAAAAGAATCATAATAGGAAGAGGAAAAAGAGCTGCTGTGCAGCTATAAAAAGGAGAGCAGAGGAGGCCAAAAAGAAAAAAAGAGCTGAGGGCGAAAGACACAGAAATAGAAAAAAACAGAAAAGAAGACGAGGGTCGTGGGAGAAGAAGGAAAAAAACAAGCAACTAAAGAAACTTCAAAGCTAAACAAGTAGACAGCAGAAAAACATAAGCAGTAGCTGCAAAGCCGTAATTGCAGCATACATTACAAAGAAGCTGTTGTGTGCTACCGCAAAAAAATTCCAAACACAGCAACAGCAGCAGCGAAAAATTATTTGGAGAAAGGCCATGATCTTCTCCAATAAATTGGTTCCTTCTTTCCCTTTTACCATGAACTAATTTTCTTTTTAGAATCTTGATGAAACCCTAACCATGTAACTTTGATTTATTTTATTTTTGGGAAATTTATTATAATATTTATGTGATTGCATCTCTTGAGATGCTTCTTGCTTTGATGCAATTAATTCTTTGCAATTGTTCTTGTAGTAGAATTATTTTGGTTAATTGATATTTTTATCCATGCTTAATTCTTGTAGTCTTGAGTATGAGAGATATGTGATTTTTGCAAGTATATTGTGGGTTTTAGAATTGAATAGTTCATGCTAATTTTAGATGATTTATGTCATAGAATTGAATAACTAATGCTAATGGTTAGGTGGATTATTTCATGCATTTAAACATAATATATTTCTTTAGTAAATTGAAGCCTGTAGCCTAGATCACCACATAAAGTTCTAATATTTTCTCCTAAATAGAATTAGATCATTGTTGTATAGGTTAGTGATGGATTCAATGTTGTAAATCATCTCTTTGGTTAAGCTCTCGTTATTTTAAATCTAGTTATTATATTCATTAGTTTTATTTAATTTAGTAATAATTTTTAGATAGTATAATTTGATTCTTCTATTTACATGAAGCTAATTTAGGAAGATAATAATTTAAGTAGTTAAGCATTTCTCTGTGGTTCGATACCCTAATACTTCCATATTACATTGATCTTGTGCACTTGCAAGTATTGGGTTTAAAGCTTAGTTAGAAAAATCCCGACCAATGGATTCTTGCAATTTCAGAATCATTCTTGTTAAAATTTTCAATAATTTTATCTACATAACGAGTCTGGCTTAAAACTAGTCCAGCTATTGTTCTTATGACTTTAATACCTAAAATCACATCAGCAAGTCCCATATCTTTCATGTCAAATTTTGAATTCAACATGGTTTTAGTAGATTTCACAATTTTGCAATTACTACCAAAAATGAGTATGTCCTCTACATAGAGACATAAAATGATGTATTCATTTTCTGTTTCTTTATATAAGCACACTTATCACACTCATTAATCTTAAATCTACTAGAAATCATTGCGTGGTCAAACTTCTCATGCCACTTTTCGGTGCTTGTTTCAAACTATACAATGATTTAACTAGCAATACCAATTATCATCCTTATTGAATTTATTCTCGTCACGAGAGAATAAATATCAAAGTAATCTAAGACTTCTTTCTGTCTATATCCTTTAATGACAAGCCTGACTTTATACTTATCAATAGAACCATTTGGTTTCATTTTCCATTTTAAAAATCCACTTATACCCTAAGGTCTTACATACATGAGGGAGATCCACTAACTCCCAAGTATGATTCTGCATAATAGAATAAACTTCACATTTTATCGCTTCTTTCCATAAATATCTTTCTGAAGAATTCACTGCTTCGTCATAAGTTAAAGGCTCTTTTTCTAACAAATAAGTCTCAAAATCATCTCCAAAAGTTTTTTCTATTCTTGGTCGTTTGCTACGCCTTAGTTTAACTTCTTGAACTTTGGTTAGATCTTGAACTTCTTCATTAACTCGTTTTAATGATTTAGATCCAACCATGGACTTGCAAAGAAAATACATCTTCCAAGAAAGATGCATTCCTCGACTCCATAACTGTGTTCTTGTGTATATCCGGAATTTTCGAATCATGCACAAGAAATCGATATGCAGTACTATTATGTGCATACCCTATGATGATACAATCCACTATTTTTGGACCTATTTTTATTACCTTAGGTACTGGTACAGCCATATTTGTAAGATACCCCCACACTCGCAAGTGTTTATAGGAGGTTTCTTTTTGCTCCATAATTCATAAGGAGTTTTATCTTGTTTCTTGCGTGGTATCCTATTCAAAATATAATTACTAGATATGATAGCTTCACCCCACATGTTTGAGGGTAACCCTAAACTTATCAACATCGTATTCATCATTTCTTTTAAAGTGCGATTCTTACATTCAGCTACTCTATTAGATTGAGGAGAATACGGTGCAGTTACTTCATGAACAATTCCATGTTGTACAAAGAAGTTACCAATTGGTGCCTCATACTCTCCACCTCTATCACTCCTTAATCTTTTAATCTTTTTTCCCAATTGATTTTTGACTTCATTCTTATAAATAATAAACTTTGCTAAAGCCTCATCTTTATTCTTTAGTAAATGCACATAGCATAATTTTGTACTATCATCAATAATGGTTATAAAATATTTATTACCTCCATGTGTTTGAACATATTTCAAATCACATACATCATTATTAATCAGTTCTAGTGGTTCAGTGCTTCTTTCAATTTTGTGGAAAGATGTTCTTGTCAATTTTGCTTCAATGCGAATTTCGCATTTATGTTTTGAATCGATTTGGAATGTTGGAATATGGTCCATATTAATTAATCTTTGTATTGAATCATAATTAACATGACCTAATCTACCATGCAATAAATGAGAAGACTCAAGCAAATAAACAGAAGATGAGTATTTTTATTGATCATGGTCATTAAATTAAATTTAAACAACCCATCGGTTGCATACCCTTTTCCTAAATACATTCCAGACTTAGTTAAGATGACCTTATCAGATTCAATCACAAAACAGAATTCATGTTTGTTCAACAAAGAACCAAACACAAGATTTTTACGCATATCTAGCACATACACACATTTTTAAGTGTTAAAAGTTTGCCAGAAGCAATCTTTAACAACTTTCTTTGATCTTCAATAGCAGCTGAAGCATAATTACCCATGTAAATCTTTCCCCTTGAACTGGCTCAAAATTTGAAAACAAGTCTCTATTGTACAAACATGTCTGGTGGCACCGGTGTCAAACCACCATTCCTTCGGGTTGGAATCAACCATGTTCACTTCAGAAACTACTGTAACTAAATTCAAGTCATCCACTTCTTTAATAATGTAATCAACCATATTTGCTTCATGATGGTTCTTAGGAAAACGACAATCAAAAGACTTGTGACCTAATTTGCCACAGTTAAAATATTTTCCTTTAAATTTTTATTTCGGTTTGGAAATACCACCGGATGCACCGATCTTGCCCTTAGTTTTTTTTATTATTGAACTTAGTTTTATTTTTCAAACTTTTAACATGTTCAACAATATTAACCTTCGGATTTGAAGAACTCATCATTTTATGATCGGCATTTCTTTTATCTTCTTCAATATGAAGTCTAACAATAAGATCTTCCAAAGACATTTCCTTCCGTTTGTGCTTGAGATAGTTCTTAAAATCTTTCCAACTAAGGGGTAGCTTTTCTATCACAGCAGCCACTTGAAAGGCTTCACTTAAAATCATTCCTTCTGCAAGTATTTCATGCAAAATAATATGCACTTCTTGCACTTGACTTATTACAATTTTAGAATAAACCATTATATAATCAAGAAACCGTCCGACAACAAATTTCTTTGTGCCATCAAGAAACAGGTCTAATGATCCCCATGGAGCTTTAGCAGTTTTATATGCTTAATAAACTGTATATAATGAATCAATTAATATATTCAAAATATAATTATGACACAAAAAATCAGAATGATTTCATGAATCAATAGCAGTTACCGTTTGTGTATCATCATTACCCTCTGCCACCACAGGAGCTAACTTTGTCAAGAATTTTGCCAAATTCAAAGTAGTCAGGTAGAAAAGCGTTTTCTTTTGCCATCCTTTAAAACTAGAACCAATAAATTTTTCTTATTTTTCCAATGGACTGGACGAAATTGTTGGCAGAGCAGCAGCAATAACAATGAGGACATTTCCAGAACCAGAAGTAGCACTATTCACATTCACAGTGTCTGTTCTAGTTTCCATTTCAACAGGAGTAGAAAAGAGAATTTGTTTTAAGATTCTTAACCACCACTGTTAAACACAGTGTGATATATATATAAAAGAAATAGAAGTATAATACAAAAATAACAAAATAATAGTAAAGAAATATAAATCAAACCCGAGTCTTGAATATTTCAATTTCCTTAAAACAGATTCGTTCTCTCTATCGGAAGTGCAAGAGATCTGTTAGAATGTCTGTTTCCCAGGATAAAACGGGCTTTGGAAAATAGTTTAGCACTTGAAGTTGTTTTCCCTTCGAACTTGAACAAATTAATGATGAACAGGAAGAAGACATATGTATGCAAGTTAAGAGAGAATGCCAGAAATTGCGAAGAAAAATTTCTTATGTCTTTTGCTGTGGAAAGAAACAGCATTTATGGATGGAAAAAGCCATTCAACTATTACATTGAATTAGTTTTGTACAATGAATTCAGCTGTACAGAATTAATTCTGTATATTCAGCAACCATTAGAGAAATGAATATGGCTGTTAATTGAACTCAATAGAAAAAAATGTTGTTGTTCGTTGAACTCAACAAATATTGAATCCAGACAAAAAGAAAAATTTGGCAAAATGTTGGTCTGATAAGGCCCACTGTTCTTTTCTAATGTGTGATTCAAATCCCTTACTTACCAACCTTTTCCTGTTTAATTTTTTCATTCACTTCCTCTTTCCAATTATTTTCCAGCACATGCATCATCTACTAAAATGTTGTTTATGAGGAAATATATGACCTACTTTCTCAATTACATTTTGTTGTCTTTTACATTCAAAATTCACTGTACATGATTCTATTATTTCGTAATTCGACGAGAAAACAGTCATGGTAATGAGTCTTTGATTTCACTATAGAAGGATTATAAGTCTAATGAAGCACATTTTTCTTACAAAAGGATTAAAATTAGAATAAAAGAACATTTGTCAATCAAGAGATCATTCTAGCAACTGTTATATATATGATGTTGCACACACACACTGTGCAACAAATTTTGCATGTCACCGGAACTTAATTGGGAAAAAAAATTCATTTTAACATTAGACAAGAAAATCATTTTTAACAAAGTATAACAATTACATGGAATCCTTCAAAGAAAATTATCAAAATTTTGGTAAGTCACTTGTGGATATTATATTAATGTTCTGAGATGGATACATTCACTATTAATAAAGCTTAATATCCTCAAATTAGATTTCTAAAATGGAAATTTTCTCTCGAAATTTGTGTAAAATTTTTAAAAGATTTCAATTAACCATCTTGACATTATTTTTATAAACACATATTTTGATTTGTTAGTTATCTAGTGACTTAAGCTTCATTGATATTTCAACTTTCCTTTTCTTTATGTAATTTCTTTCTTAGAAAATCTGTGTACGCTTTTAGCGAGAGAGAGAGAGAGAGAGAGAGAGAGAGAGAGAGAGAGAGAGAGAGAGAGAGAGAGAGAGAGAGAGAGAGAGAGAGAGAGAGAGAGAGAGAGAATTGTTCAATGCATTTATTACCTTATAGAGAGGAACTATTTCCTTTGTACTTAAATAGGGCATTTAAACAACTTGTATTCCATTGTTTTAGCTATAGCATCCGCAAGAAAAAAAGTGCTTAATCGCTCAAGAGAGTAAATGCTAGAAAAGCTTCTAGCAAAAAGAAGAAGTCTCCCAAAAAGGATACTCAAGAGACAAGGTACTTTGGAACTACAATTCTAGATCTGCACAAGCCTGTTTTGATTGAGGTTTCTCAAATCCTTTCACAAACATCCATCATCTTCTAAAAATTTGTTTGTACGGAATAATATGACCTTCTTTCTCAGTTACATCTTGTAGAATTTTACCTTTAATACTTAATGTACATGATTCAACTACTTCTTAAATTTAATAAATGGAAATAGTCTAGGTAATTAACGTTTGATTTTACTAAGCAAAGATTGTAAGGCTAGCCAAGAACCTCTTTCTAGCAAGAGGATTAAAATTAGAGTGAAAGAACATTTGTCATTCAAGAGATCATTCTAGTGACTTATGGTGCTAGTTTTTCTTATGTCATGTGTGTATGATGCTGCTCACATGCTTTGAAACAAGTTGTGTAGGTCGGTGGAACATAATGTGGAAAAAATAATGTTTTTAAGATTATACAAGAAAATTCACATTTTTCAAAAGAATACAACAATTACATGGAATCCTTGAATGTAAATTCTCAAAATGATAGTTTTAAAAAGATTTAGTAACTCTTTCGTGGATATTCTTGTTTTAAGATGGACACATTCACCATTGATAGATATATAGTAACTTAAATTTATTTATAATTCAACTTTTGTTTTCAGGATATAATTTCTTTCTTAAGAAATTTGTTTACAATTTTAGAGAGAGAGAGAAAGAGAGAGAGTTCTTCATTTCATTATGACATTACAGAGAGGAACTATTGCCTCTGTACTTAAATAGGGGAATTTAATCATTTGTAGTCCATAGTTTTAGCAATAGCCTCAGTAAAAAAAGAGTCCTTAAAGGGCTCCTTTTCTATTCATCCATCCTTAAGAAAATGAAGGGATTCAACCGAGTAAATGTAAGAAAAGCCTCCAACAAAAGGATAAATTTCGGCAAAGTTGAGACTTAAGAGACAAGGTACTTTGGAACTACAATTCTAGATGTACACAAGCTTGTTTTGATTGAGATTTCTCTAATCCTTCCACCAACATGCATCATTTGTTAAAATTTTATTTGTCACAAATTATGTGACTCCTTTCTTCATTTATATTGTAGGCTTTTACCTTCAAAAACCTTCGTACATGATTCGTCTATTTCATAGTTTGATCAAAGAAAACAATCTAGGTAATGACCATTTTATTTCACCAAGGAAGGATTATAAGTCTAATGAAGAATATTTATGTAGAAAAACGATTAAAATTAGAATAAAAGAATATTTTTCAATCAAGGGATCAGTCTAGCAACTATTATGCTGCTAGTTTTTCTTGTGTGATGTGTATATGATGTTGCACACACACTATGCAACAAGTTGTGCAAGTCGGCAGAACTTAAAGGGCAAAAATAATTCTTATGAACATTAGACAAAAAAAATGCTTCTTTTTTTTTAAAGAGTACAACAATTACATGAAACCCTTGAAATTATATTCTCAAAATGACAGTTTTTACAAATTTTAGTAAGTCTTTTTATGGGTATTATATTATGGTTCTAGGATGGATAAATTAAATATGGATAAAATTTAATTTCCTCAAATTTGATTTCTTAAGGGGAAATTATCTCTCAAAATTTGAGTACAATTTTGATAAGAATTCAACTAACCATCTGACGTTACGTTTATAATCACGTCTTTTCATTTGTTAGCTATTTAGTAACTTAAGCTTTATTGACAATTCAACTTTTGTAATCCTGATGTTATTGGTTTTCTTCGAAAATTTGTTTATAGTTTGAGAGAGAGAGAGAGAGAGAGAGAGAGAGAGAGATAGGTTTTCAATGCATTTATTACATTTAAGAGAGGAACTTTTAGATATAAATTAGTAAAAAAAAAAAAAGGGTACTTAATCCCTCTCTACCCCTTTTCATCAATCCTTAAGAAAAAGAAGGGGATTAAGACTAGTAAACACCAGAAAAGCCTCAAGCAAAAGGAAGAAGTCTGCCAAAAAGGATACTCAAGTGATAAGGTATTTTGGATCTACAATTCTAGATGTACACAAGCCTATTTGATTGAGATTTCTCTAATCCTTTCACAAACATCCATCATTTGCTAAAAAGTTTTTTTGGAAGGAATGATATGACTTCCTTTCTCGGTTACATTTTGTACCCTTTTACATTACGTATTAACCGTACATGATTCTACTATTTCGTAGTTTCAGAAGTGGAAACAGTCTAGCTAATGACCATTTGATTTCACTAAGAAGGGATTATAAATCTAGTCAAGAACCTCTTTCTAGCAAGCATATTGAAATTAGAATGAAAAACAATTGTCAATCAAGGGATCATTCTAGCAACTTATGGTGCTAGTTTGTCTTGTCTGATATGTATATGATGTTACACACATACTGTGCAACAAGCTGTGCAACTCAGCGGAATTCAATGGGGAAAAAGTCATTTCTTTAAACATTAGAAAAAAATCTAATTTTTTTATAAGATTATAACAATTACATGGGATTCACAAAATGATAGTTTTTAAAAATTTTAGACATCTTTTGTGGATATTAATGTTCTTAGATGGAGAAATTAATTATTGATAAAGCTTAGTTGCCTCAAATTATATTTTTTAAATGGAAATTCTCTTTGAAAATTTGTGTAAGTTTCGATTGGAATTCTACTAAACATATGGACATTATTTTAATGAACATGTCTTTTAGTTTGTTAGCTATATAGTAACTTAAGATTATTGATAATTTAACTTTTGTTTTCTAGATATCATTTCTTGCTTAAAAAATTTGTTTATAGTTTTAGACAGTAAGAGAATTAGAGATAGAGATAGTTGTTATTTTCATTTATTACATTAAAGGGTGGAACTAATGCCTCTGTACTTAAATAATACATTTTAACCAGTTGTATTCCATACTTTTAGTTATAGCATTATTAAAAGAAAAAGAGTCCTTAATCCATCTCTTCTTCATATTCATCGCTCCTTAAGAAAAATTAAGGGATTCAATATAGTAAATGCCAGAAAACTCCTCAAACAAAAGGAAGAAGTTTGACAAAGAGGACACTCAAGAGAAAGGTACTATTGAGCTACAATTCTAGATCTACACAAGTCAGTTTTGATTGAGATTCACATATCACTATACATGATTGTACTATTTTGTAATTTGATAAGTGAAGACAGTCTAGGTAATGACTATTTGTTTCTACTAAGGAAGGATTATCAGTCTAGTGAAGAACATTTTTGTAGCAAAATTATTAAAATTATAATGAAATAACATTTGTAAATCATCATTCTAGAAATTATTATGGTGCTAGTTTTTTCTTGTGTGATGTGTATATGATGTTGCACACACACTGTGCAACAAGCTGTGCAAGTTGGCGGAACATAATATGTAAAATCCGACCTTTAAGTTAATTATGTTCTATTTCGGGCTGAAATAGTTACTTCTTATAAAGTTGTGTTCCTAATGCTAATAACGATTGATTGAGGGTTTAAGTATATTAGGAAATAAAACTATAGAAAACTCGAGGACTAAAGTGCAATAATCATGTATCTCTTAGTAAACCCTACCTATTAAAGTGTTTCATTTGAAGACTCTGTAAAAAGAAATAAAAAAGTTACCCATGTTTAGAGCCCGGGAAATCGTTGAAGGTAAGTAATGGCTAACCGTTATTCTTAGAGTCATAAATGAGGTGGTTGAATAATGGAATTGCAAGAATATATGATTTATGAAGTTTTAAATTAAATGTGATGTTTTTATTAACTGAGAATAATTTATGACATTTTCATGACCCTATGATCACGGAAGCATGATATGTGTGATTCTATGTTAAATCGATGTTAGGAAGTGCAGACGATATATGTTAAGATGAAGTTATAGGTTCTCCGGAACCAAATGTTTTTGTATTATCATATCATGATTGAGCCATGTTAATATTACATAAGTGTTTATGATCAATAAAGGATGTGTTTATGGTTTCTCTGTAAGTTTTCTATACGATTTCTATCATCAAATCTTGATTGATTGAGGGGAAAAAAGGAATATTTTTCTGTTTAAGAAAATGGGTCCAAGTGTGAGCCGTTGTCAATTCAGTGCTCTTGGAATTTTGGCTCAATTTTTAGCTCTCGTTTGATTACAAACTTGGTGGAATTAATTTCCATGTTCACTACATAGTCGCTTTTTAAGAGAAAATTCTTCAACTTTGTTGTTGTTGCAAAGTTAGTGTAAAACCCAGCTTAATTTTAATAAAATAATTAATTAGGGCAAGGGAATAATATGAAGTAAGTGTTTAACCCTAGCCTCAAAGGTAATTAATAAGTGTTTCATCGTTTCATCCATTTGCGTTACAGAGAAGCTACATATGCTCAAATCGATCTCATGAATTGTAAATAATCTATCCCTAACGATCATTAACTTCTATCATTTTAGAATTATTGATTGATAATGTTTGGAATTAAGGCTAGGGTTATGCGATTGTTCAGGAAGTTGAAATTGATTCGTGTTTTTTGTTTAATTCATTATAAAGAGTAATGAGAAACGTTCCAAACTTGACTAATCACGTTTATTTTTTGTATTTTCACTTCTCGAGATAAGTAAAGACCGAACCCTAAACTCTGTACTTTAATTATTTTTAAATTATGGCGTTTGAATACGTTTTAAATTGATTATAGAATCAGCTTAAACAGGATGTATATTGTGGTATATGAATTATATGGAAGTTAATTCATAAATGCTTTGCAGAATCAAGATTTGATGTTAACCGACATGTTTGGTGCAAAAATTTGAGTCCTATAAACCAGCATATTTGGGTGAAAGAATTTTTATAGAAACAATCAACTTTCTCTTTTAGCACTACACAGGTCTGAAATTGCTCTTATGTGAAATGTTGCAAATTGCTTTTCTGGTTTAATGTATAAAATTCTTAAGTTTTCTTTTTAGAGTTAAAATCATTTGTGTGAACTTTCTAAATTTTATTTACTTTGTAATAAAAAGGTTGATGAAGAATTTTGGAACAATTTATATCTTATAATGTTTTTGGACATTGAGCTTTTGATTGTCATTCGGTAATTTTTTGGGGGGGAACATGATCCACCTTATATTTTAATGATCCTTGGGCAAGGAAAACAAGCCCTACGATATTTGTTTGGCCTACCTAATGGGATGAAGAGCCAGGATTAATATCAAGTTTGACCCTACAATTGCCCATTGGAATTGTCTACAACTCAATGTTAATTATTGTTTTTTTTTTTTGGAGGATATAAATGTATGGAGGATTTCTTATGTCTAATGCTCAAAAGAGTTTTATACATATTTCTAGATTGGAATGGTTTATCTCTTTTCGATGTTAAAAATGCTTTAAAATCTAAAAATTTGGATTTACAAAAAGAGAACAAATCACATGGTGAAACCTTTTTTGTATGAGGAAGAGTTGATCGGAGGGAACCTTTTAGTCACCGTTTTAAAAGTAAAGGGTGATCCAAATCTTGAGAGAAGAACAAAGTAAAGTGTTTTGATTGTGGTAAAGAGGGTTCTATGAAAAACAAGTGTTTTAAACGGATTAAAGATGAAAAACAACGTAAACATGGTAAAGGGAGTAATAAAATCGACAAAACCCACGATTTTAATTTAGATGGCAATTCTATGTTTTCTGAGGTTTTGTGTGTTTCTCTTTCTCCTTCATGTTCTAAAATTGTTGATCATTGGGTTCTTGATTCTGGTTGCTCTTTTCACATGACACCCAACAAACGCTAGTTTTATGATTTCAAACCCTTAAATCAAGGAAAGGTTTTTATGGGAAACAATCAAGTTTGTGATATTAAAGGCATTGGTAATATTTTCATTAACATGCATGATGGTGTGACTAGAAAACTCACTGAGATGAGATACATGCCTGACTTACGTCGAAATCTTATCTCCCTTAGTTATTTAGACTCTTTGGGTCTTTCTTTTAAATCAAAAAATAGTATTTTACATGTTTGCAAAGGGAACCTAGTCATGCTAAAAGGTTTTAAAAGAGAAACTTTATACATCTTTATTGGTAAAATGGTTTGTAACTCCATTGCATTGATTTCAAAAACCATTCCTGAGAAAACTATGTTGTGGCATAGGAGGATCGGCCACATTAGTGAGAAAGGACTTTATTATTTACAAAAACAAAATCTTTTTTGTGGTGACAAAATTGATTCCTTGGATTTTTGTGACCATTGCGTTTTGGGAAAACAACACAAAATCAGTTTCTCAACCAGCACACACAAGTCTTCTGCAATTATGTGTATTTTCATCTATGGGGACCTGAAAAGGTTCCAACTTATGGTGGTAATATTTATTTCTTGTCAATTGTTGCTGATTTTCCGAGGCATGTTTGGGTTTTTCTTTTAAAAACTAAAGATCAAACTTTTGAAAAGTTTTGTGAATGGAAACGTTTTGCCGAAAATCATTCCAGAAATAAACTAAAAACTATCAGGACCGATAACGGTCTTGAATTTTGTAACCGTAAGTTTTCTAATTTGTGTGCATCGCATGGCATCCTTCACCATAGAACTGTTAGACATAACCCACAGCAAAATGGATTTGTCAAAAGGATGAACCGTACCATTATGGATAAGGTCAGATGTCTTCTTGTTTCTTCTGGTGTTCCAAAACCTTTCTGGGGGGAGGTTGTTAGTACGGCTGTCTACCT
Organism: Catharanthus roseus; assembly: GCA_028651295.1. Taxonomy (NCBI): domain Eukaryota; kingdom Viridiplantae; phylum Streptophyta; class Magnoliopsida; order Gentianales; family Apocynaceae; genus Catharanthus; species Catharanthus roseus. The sequence continues at coordinate 2,923,341 of JAPQWS010000107.1, read as the reverse complement.
CATCAACAGATCCCTTTCTACAGCTATAAACTTTAGGATTCCTATAGAACTCTGTTGTGGCAAATCTCTTAATCTTTCCAACTTGAGAGTTTTCGGGTGCGGCCTTTGCATATCAGAAGGAGGGAAAACTAGATCCAAGGTCCAGAATGGGAGTATACATAGGATATCCTAGTGGGGTGAAGGGTTATAGAGTGTGGTTAAAGGGTGAACCAAGGATGAGGGTTGTTATCAATAGGGATGTTATCTTCAATTAGCTAAATTGGTTTCATCTGATTTAGATTCGTAGATTTTTAAATATCATCGTTTTAGTAAAAAGTTATCATCATACTTTGTTTCTTAGTACTCTTTTGTTCTTTGTGTAGTCTAATTGTCGTCAATTGCTTTGTCTTACATTTCTAGGTGTTTTCTTGTATGTTTCTAGTATTTCGTTGATGATCAATCTTGTTTGCTGGCTCAATTCCATAGATTCCATTGTTTGATATTCATACATCTCAAGTGTTTGATATTTTCCTCATTGAACACGTATCCAACTAAGTGCATTGGTTGATTTACTTGCTTGGGATTATTTCTCTTGGTTTGAATTAGCTAAGGGTTTGACGGATATCATAGAGGCTTGAGTGTTTAGTGTTTAAAAAAAAACGCAAGAGGGTGAATCTATATTGATAAAAGCCAATTAAGAGATTTATGCATGATTGGCTAGAGTGATCATCAAAGAATGAAACACTTAGGGAGTGAGTTTGTGGTCTTTTGTTTGCTTTTTTCTGTTTAATTTGAAGGTTTTATAATGTCTACAAAAGGTCAATTTCCTACTCAATCTCATCAAGAAGGAACTAGTGACCGTATCTCAATGAGACTTTGAGGTCTATAGAACAATCAATTGAAGCATTGGAAATACAATTCCACAGTGTAGCTAGATATGTTGCAGAGCTTAAGAGGGGCAAAAGTAGTGCTTTAATGGAGTAAAGAGTTGGAGATAATTTTGGAGGAATTAATTCACCTAATCATCAAAGACCTTATGACTGTATGTCTACTCAAGGATATCATTAAATGTTGGCTCACAACCCTTATCCATTTCATGAATGTGGGTTTCAAGGAAGACCACAAGCTAGAGGTTGAAAAGGGGGAGCCTAAGGTGGGAGAGGATGGCATGAGGATAATTTGTTTGATGATTTTGGAGAGAATCCTAATGTTGGCCAAGTATACCATGGTGGCTACTATGGTAATCAACAAGGGGATAAGGCTCTAGATAAAATCAAGTGGAAGGTTAATCAACAAGGGGATAAGGCTCTAGATAAAATCAAGTGGAAGGTGCCAAGCTTCAAAGATGAAAGTGATCCCAATGTATTCATTGATTGAGAGTGACAATTGGAGAACTTATTCGTGGTTAGGAACTATAGTGACACTGTCAAGGTGAAGTTAGTCATAGCTGAATTTTTGAGTTATGCACTCAATTGATGGGAAAGAGCTGACACTCAAAGGGTAAGAAATGGAAGACAACCGATAGAAACTTCGTACGAATTGAAGACACTCATAAATAAGAGATTTGTACTAGAACATTATTAATAGAGCTCCATTACAAGTTGATGACTCTTAAGCAAGGCAACAAGAATGTTGAAGAGTATAGGCAGAACTATACACTTTGATATTGAGCTTGAAGGAAGACAAAGATGCTTCAATTGCTAGATTTCTAAGTGAACTCAGTAGGGACATTGCGAACCAATTAGAATTGTATCCTTATACCACTTATGAAGATATGTATCATTTGGCTACCAAGATTGAAAATCAAAGGAAGAGGATTGGTTTATCTAAAATTAATCTATCTTCTTCAAGGAGTGTGGTGCCTAAACCTCAAGCATCAACCTACTAGTGTTAGCCAAAGAAAGAAGATACCTCTAAGGTGGCATTCAAAGATTATTCCAAACCTAAGGTGGAAGAAAAATGAAGGTTGATCAGTAATCCAACAAGGTGCTTCAAGTACAATGGTGTAGGTCATATTGCTACAAATTATCCTACCAGAGAACCTTAATTTACAATGAGGAATTGAATGGTTGGATTGAGAGGGAGGATGATTATTGCCAAGATGATCTTGTTGACAAGAAAGAAGGCAATGATGATCAAGCGATTAACTCTTTTGAAGCAAATGAAGAGGGAATAAGCTTGGTGACCGTTAGACCTTTCTCTACTTAATTCTTTGAAGAAGAGAGGGAATAAGCTCGGTGACTGTTAGAGCTTTTTCTACTTAATTCTTTGAAGAAGAAACAAGTGTCCGAAGGGAAAACATCTTTCACACTTAATGCTTAGTGGGAGGTAAGGTTGCTAAGAATATTATAGATTGTGGTAGTTGCACCAATGTGGCTAGTACATATCTTGTTGAGAAATTGAACTTACCTCTTCTTAAGAATCCTAGGCCCGGTAAGCTTCATTGGTTAAAAGATAGTAGGGAAGTGAAGGTTAATAAACAAGTGCTAGTACCTCTTACTAAAAGGTCATATCTTGATGATATTATTTCTGATGTTGTTCCGATGCAAGTAAGGCATTTATTGTTGTGGTGTTCTTAGCAATATGATAGAAAGGCTATTCATGATGGTTTGAAGAACACCTATACCTTTGAAAAGGATGGGAAAAAGTTCACGTTGAATCCATTGACTCCTAGTCAAGTCTTTGAAGAGCAAAAGAAAATGAGAGAAAAAGAGAGACTAGAGAGTCAGAAAAAGAAAAAGAGCATTGAACAGGAAAAAGAGTTGATGAGAGAAAAGTGAGTGTGGAAAAGCCTAGAGAGAGAAAATTGAGTAGAGACAAGAAAATGAGTGATCAAAACAGTGATAGTGGAAAGAGAGAAAAGAGGTGCTTCTATGTAAAATAGAGTAAGATCATAGAAACCATTACAAAAGATATTGTACAGGCACTTTTGTGTGTACTAATGATTATTTGTCTTTTTCATCTAATGCCATAGTGAAGCTTATTGAAGAATACAAGGATGTATTCCCCGATGAGATACTAGGTGGACTTTCCTTCGAGGGGAATTGCGCATCAAATTGATTTAGTACCTGGAGCGGTGTTGGCAAATATACCGGCCTATAGGAGTTCCAGTGAAGATACTAAGGAGTTAACGGGACAAGTTGAGGATTTTCTATCCAAGGGGCATGTGCGAGAAAGCATAAGACCTTGTGCAGTTCCTTTGTCACTAGTTCCAAAAAAAGATGGTACATGGCATATGTGTGTAGATTGTAGAGCCATCGATAATATTACTATGAAGTATAGGTATCCTATTCCTAGATTAGATGATCTACTTGATGAATTGCATGGTTCTCAAGTATTTTCTAAAATTGATTTGAAATCGGGTTATCGTCAAAGTAGAATGAGGGAAGGGGATAAGTGAAAAACGGCTTTCAAAATGAATTTTGGTCCTTATGAGTGGCTAGTTATGCCTTTTTGATTAACTAATGCTCATAGTACATTCATGAGACTTATGCATCATATATTGAGACACATTGGTAAATTTGTTGTTGTCTATTTTGATGATATCTTCATCTATAGCAAAGCTTATGAAGATCATTTGCATCATTTAAAATAAGTTTTGTTAGTTTTGAGGAGTGAGAAGTTATAGCTAACCTTCGAAAATGTAATTATTTTTTGGAAAAATTGACTTTCCTAGGTTATGTGCTGAGCTCTCTAGGTCATCAAGTTGATCAAGAGAAAGTGAAAGCGACCCAAGAATGCCTTACTCCCAGGAATGCATCAAAACTGAGGAGCTTTCATGGACTGGCAAGTTTCTATAGGAGGTTCATCAGGGATTTTAGCACCATTGCCAGTCCTTTGACGGATGTGATTAAGAAGATGAATGGATTCATATGGGAGGAGAAGCAAGAGAAGGAATTTGAGTTGCTAAAAGCAAGGTTAAGTAGTGCACCTTCACTTACACTACCTAACTTTAACAAAATGTTTGAGATAGAATGAGATGCCTCGGATGTGGGAATTGGAGGAGTTTTGATGCAAGAAAAGATGCCCTTAGCTTACGTTAGCGAGAAGTTGACCGATACGGCATTGAACTATACTACATATGATAAAAAGCTTTATGCACTTCTAAGGATGTTGAAGCATTAGCCACATTATTTATTGCCTAAGGAGTTTGTGGTGCACACGAATCATGAGTCCTTGAAGCTTCTCAAAGGTCAACAAAAGCTAAGCAAAAGTACGATTTCATGGTATACCTAGAAATTGTTCTTTTACTTGGGTGGTACGATTTCATGGTATACCTAGAACCATTATTTCAGATTGTGACACAAAATTTCTTAGTCATTTTTGGCGTGTTTTATGGAGGAAACTTGGTACTAACTTGTTGTATTCTATAGCTTCGTATCCATAAACTGATGGCCAAACGAAGGTTTTCAATAGAACTATCAGGCGACTTCTTAGGGCCATCCTTAAGAAGAATTTGCACCAGTGGGAAGAAGTCATTCCTCATATAGAGTTTGCTTAATAGGGCTAAACATTCTGCTGCTTGATTTTCTCCTTTTGAGGTTGTTTATGGTTTCAATCCTTTAACTCCATTTGATGTGGTTTCTTTGCTTGTAGATCATATTATGAGTATGGATGGAAAAGGAAGGTGGAGTTTGTCAAGTCTATTCACGCTAAGGTGCATGAAAGCTATTGAATCCCAAGAACAAGAAATTGGTGGCTACACGGAATATTAGATGGAAATGTGTGGTATTTAAACTCGGTGATTGAGTTTCGGTTCATCCTAGAAAGGAACGTTTCCCTTCTCAACACAAGAACAAACTTGATACTTGTGGCGATGGACCGTTTCAAGTTCTTGAGCATCTTAATGATAATGCTTATAGAGTTGATCTTCTGGGTGATTACAACGTTCGCGTCACCTTTAATGTTTCTGATTTGTTCCTTTTGATGTAGGTGAAGATTTGGGGACAAATCTTTTTAAAGAAGGGGAGGATGATATAGATCAAGCATTCATGGAATTTAAGATCGAGCCAATCACTAGAGCTCAAAGGAAGAGACTCAGGATGCAAGAGGATAATGGCATGGTTTTGTATTTTAAGGAAGCTTTGAAGAGCCTTGAAGAGTTTGAAAGTCAAGAAAAGCACTCCAAGTTGTTTTCCATTTGTTCAATTGGCAACGATTACTCAAGAGAACAATTGGGAGTTTAAATTAGCTAAGTATGTAAAGGGAAGACCCTACCACCGATGGTAGGCCCTTCCCGTACCGTCGCCGGTAGGTTTATATTAGTAGAGGTGTTTGATGATACACATCTACCGCCAATGGTAAGTCACCCTACCGTCGCCAGTAGGGCTCCTCTGAAACATAGATAATGCATTTTAATTGAGTATTTTTTGTTATTTGTCTTGTTTTTTCAATTCTCAAGGGTTTAATGGGTATTTTGAGTCATTTAACCATAAGTTAGCTAGGGATAGAGTTTAGTCAATGAATACCCCATTATAACTCAGTGTAAAAGAACAATGATGAATTTGCTTAAAATATGAGAGAGTTTCTACAAGTTGCTTCTTGGTTTCTTCACCTTCTTAGACTAGCTTGCTAAGGGTAAATGTCCTTGGTATTGTGAACAATTGAGCCTTAGATTGAAGTATCTATGAAATCAATTGATCATTCAAATTCCTTTCATTAGCTGATTCATAGAGTTTCTTTCTTTGAATCAATTAATCTTGGGTCTTCTAAATTGTGTGATTGGGGTTTTGAGGTCTTTGTTCCCTCAAGGTTCTAATTATCAATTTTGGAAAGAATTTACCATCTCAATATTAGGTTTATCAGACTTAGTTTCTCATAGGTTTCTTATAGGAGTGTTTGAATTAAAAAATCCTCAATAGAGGTTCTTCAATCCTTGGGAAGGAGTAGAATCCAAACTACAATTAAAAGAGGATCTACATCATATAGAAATCTTGTAAATCAAACATAGTAACAACATTTTCTACAAAGTCCTCAAAAGGCCCATGAAATTGGAAACTCAAGTTTTCTAAATCTTTCAAAATGAAGAACATAAAGTGTTGTAGAAGTTCAAGTTTCCAAATAAGAAGTGTTCCTTTAAAAGTTTTAGAAAAGAACTTTAAAATTATGCTTTTTAGGAACAAATTTCTTTTCAATTCTTCAAAGAAAAGATTGATATCAACATCCTTAAAAGGAAAATGATAATAAAAACTATTATCACCATCAAGCTCAAAAATTAAGTCGAGAAAGTCATGAGTTTGAATTGTCTATTCTTTTAAAGGGTAGTGATATTGGAAATGCACATTGAAAATAGAATCAAAAGCATTTGGAAGTGAAGAATAGACTTTACATTTTAGAAATTCAAGCACTTCAAAATTGTGATGAGGAAAATTAGACATAAAATTTTCAAAGTTCTAGGATTTTCTATGTTCCTCTTTGAAAACAATTCCCTTCAAAAACTCTTTTAAAGATAGATGATAGAACAAAAGAAGTCCCAGGGAAACCATATTTAAAAAATGTTATCCAAGAGTCCTTCCAAAAAATAACAATTGAAATGAACAATTTCCAACAACTCCTTAAAAGGTAGGCGGTAGGAAAGATGCTTGTCAATGAAAGTTTTCCAGGATTGTTCAAAAGAATCATTTCTCATGTTAACTTTCAAAAACACACAAAGAATGGCTTTAAACACTTCAAATCCAATTTCTACCTTGGCTTCAAAACCTTTTAATAACAAAAATTTCTTAAAATGCTTATGATAAAATTTAAAGCCTTTGTCATTTCCAATCAAACTATTCAAAGAATGATTCTAATTTTAAAGCTCATGTTTGTTACAAGAAAATGCAATTTGTTCGCTCAAAAAGGTCTCAACTATAAAAAATAAGTGTAAGAGAATTCAATTTAGTTCCCTCGAGAAAGTGATCAAAACATAGATAAGAAGTAGGATAAAACAATCTTATTGTTTTGTTTATGTCGTAGTCCAAGTTCCCTTCATTCTCCAAGTTTTGTGTCAAAAAATTCTGCACACATGAAGAATCATTAACGAGAATAGAGTTAGTTTGGTTAGTAAAAACACTCACTACTTCACTCTTGTCAAGTGCCACTACTTCTTTTTCTTTTTGCTCTTTTTCTATACTCTCTTGTTTTTCAATAAAGCACTCATTCTCTTTTTCACTCTCACTCTTCTCAAGCTCATACTCTTTCTTTTGAACACTCAAAATATTAACTCTCTTTTGAAAGGATAGAGACGGAATCAAAGGTACATAATATCTCAACTAATCTCTATTTTTCTGCTACTCTATCTTTTTCTTTAGTCTCAATGCATTCTTCTTTTTCAACGCTCTTCTCATTCATATTATCACAAGAATCATCACTAGATATCTCCTTCTCAACATGTGTTTCAAGACTCTTTTCAATTTTAGCTTGTGGAAGCTCCTTTCTTCTTGGAATTTCATCAACCATTGATGGTGTCAAAGATTCTACCTTTGCGACTCCTTGAGATGGAATGGAATGTTGTGTATCCTCACATCCTTTAGCTTTCAAGAAGCTATTTCCATTTTCTCATGTGTAAAAATTCTTATCCTTTCTTTCAACTTCTTTTTCTCTTTATAAACTTGGTGTGGCACCAAAGAATTGAGAATGAATCTTTTGCCATTCTTGGTGAATTTGAAAGCATTCTTGTCCCGATTGTTTATAGCTTTCCTATCATATAGTCATGGACTTCCAAATAACAAATGTCCCGCTTGTATGGGCGCTACATCACATAACACATTATCTTTATGAGATCCCATAGAAATAGACACCCACACTTATATGGTAACTTTTATATTAATACAATCATTTCGCCAATGGCATATGTAAGGACCAGGATGTTCAAGAAGTGGCAAATTCAACTTTTCAATGAGGTAAGTACTAGCAACATTAACACAAATAACTTCCTCAAAACAAGATTAGCAAGTCTATCTCGCACTTTGCATTTAGTATGAACAACATGCTCATTCTAATTTTCCCTCCCATAGACATTTTCAGCAATGAAGCTCTCACGGTAAACTCGTGTACCATAAATATGATCTCCAAAGTCATAACAATCATGAGATCCTTTATAACAACCATAAGAACTATCCTCAACAAGTTTCACATTAATTCTTTCATAACCCCCATAATTATCATAAGAAGTACACCCATAAGATTTAGCATAAGAAGTTACCAACTCCATTATATGTTTTAGGAGTGAAGTCTTTATAACCATCATGTCCTCTAGAAATGAAGTTTCCATGTCTATGGTTGCTTCCACCATAAGCATTGACTCCATGGCCAACACAATGATAGCAATTATGCATATCCCTTGCAAACTTGGATTGATAATCCTCTTGTTTTCTCATTGATTCCATGCTTTGCCATAATTAATTAGACCAATTATACTCCATTTATTTCTTGTTTAGGCCTACACAAAAATGTTAGAAACAAAACAAAGGACCTCCCATCACTCCCTTAGTGTTTACTTTCTTTAGATGATCACTCATTTCCCTCTTGTATGCACTCCCTATGGCTTTTATGAAAATGAGGTCACCCTCTTACCTTTTTCCAAACTCTCAACTCACAAGAGTTCTTTGAGTTTTCAAATTTCCTCTCCACAACCATCAAAGGCAATCAACCAAAGAAAAATTCTAATGAAACACTGAGTTGAGGAACTACGGAAGTTCAAAGAGACATTTCTTCAAACACTTGTAGTGCAAGAGTTTAAAAAGTAATCCAAGAGCAGAGCCAATTGAAATGCATTTGATCACACAAAGAAGTATAAACACTGAAAGAAAGCAATTAGATTCCAAAAACAATGAACAACACAAAAGCTAACCTAAACAAAGTAGAAAGCGTACAAGAACAAAAATTTCCAGAAAATAGAGGTCAATGACACCCTGTTACAAAAATAATGATAACTCAAAGTATATAAATCTAAATCATTTAAAACTAATATAGAAAAAAGAACAACTCGATGAGGATGTATTTAAATACAAACTCCGTTTGAATTCGATAAGTATAACATAGGATATGAAAGGATTAATCCACACTTTCCAAACAGTTTCGGTTTCTTGACAGATTGAAAGTTTTCACCAATTTGATCTATCAAATCAAGTCCAAATCCAATAAACCAATTGCAAATGATCACTAACTCTTTGAGGTCTATGTCAAATGGTGGCAAAAACAAAACAATATTTCTTTGGATCAAGCCAACCTTCTGGCATCAATGTTTCTGTTCGAGAATTTTCATTATCTTCATGGATTTTGTATAGATCTTCACATGTTTTTCACTAATTTTGCTGCAATTAACACATAAATATAGCTTACTTTGAAGATGCCCTGATATCAAAATGATATGATTTAAGATCTTCAATGGAATTCAAATCTTTATATCAATCTCCCTAGGACCTTGCCTTCAGTATGACTTGATCTTCTTCAACAACACCCACCCATAATTCAACTCAAACTATGAACTAATGTATATGAAGAAGATCTTTTCCTCAATTGCTAATCAAACAAAGGGATTGGTTACCCTTATCCATTTAGATCAATTGAAGAAGACCTAAGCTCTAAAACAAATCACAAGTATGTGATCATAATAATTTTAGTAATTGTAATGAAATTAAGAACCCTTGGATGAACCCAATCCAAGCATTCAAATAAAATCTATCCAAGGAATGATCAAACTCTAGATGAAGTTCGATGAGAAAGCCTCAAAACTTAACTGAAATGAATCCTCTTTTGCTTGTTGATTTGGATCCAAATCCTTCCTAAGATCACTTACTCATGAAGTAGCTCTATTGAGGATTTTGTAGCTCCACACTCCAACGAAAAGAGGTTTAACTCTTTCCTAAATTAATGGAAAAAACCTTGGGGGAACTATAACCTCAAAACACCTACCACACAATATAAAAGACCATAGAATCAATTGAATTGAGAACTCAATCAATACAGGAATTATTATGATCAATTGAATTCAATAGATTCATCAATCTAATGCAATCTGCTGACTATCAAGGACATTAACCTTTTAGTGAACTAGCCATGCAAAAGAAGAACCCTAGCAATTAAGAAAGTTTCTCCCTCAAGAATTTCAGCAAAATTCATACCACTTCCAAAGTTAGTTACAATCAATGTATAATTGGGTATTTATAGGCTAAGAATTAACCCTAGCTAAACAAGTGATTAATGGTTTAAATTGCCTATGAACCCCTTAATAAAAGCTGGAGAAAACAACGTGAATGTAAAAATCCCACCCAAAAAGTGGTTAAGAAATAATCCTCCCGAGACCTATCGGCGATGGTAGGGTGGAACCTACTGCTGGTGGTAGGGGCCTTGTTTGCCCGAGGTGTTACCGACAAAAGCCTACCAGTGACGGTAGGCTAGGGGCTACCGCCAGTGATAGGGTAGCTGCATGCCAAAACTTAGCCATATTCTCCTCGAATGTGTTCCCTTGTTTGATCCTTGCTAATTGTACAAATTGGACATCATTTCTTGGCCTTCAAACCCTCCCAACTTGCTCTTCAAAGCTTCCATCATGTAAACAATCATGCCGTCATCCTTAAAAGCTTTGTGTTTCTTCAACCTCACACTAGTGGATAGTCCATTCAACAAATCTTTAGCTTCTTGACTTTCGCACTTCATATCTAAAACTCTAAAAAATTTTCATACATCATTCATTCATTTTTAACTTTTCATATGAGGAGGCATGATAGGATATTTATACAAAAATCCTTCTAAAACCTAATTGGAATATTAAACAATAAATTATCCTTGAACCAAGTTTAATTATAAATTTGGAAATAAAGAAACCAAGAATTAATATGAACATAACTAGAATTTACCAAAAATAATTGTCCTCTTGACCTGGCTGGTTCCAGCTAAGAAGGTGGCCGGATCCGGCCATTCAACCTCCAAAACTTGCCATTCTAACTAGAAGCCTACCGAGGACGGTAGGGTGGGAGCCCACCATTGCCGGTAGGCTTTGTTTTAGGCTTTCTGGTACGTTTTTGCATCTCCTTGATTTTTGGCTTTGTTTTACCTTAAAAACGTTCAAATTGATTCTAGGCATCTTTAGCAAACTTGTAGCTAATTCTTTTAGCTCTCCAATAATTTTAAATCTCCTCAATTGGAATCTTATAGAGCAAGTTACGTCCATTTTACTAGAATATGTCATATTTGCAAACGAAGATAGAATGTCTGGTTTAAGACTGGTCATAAGATATACAAATGAACTCATCTGGGAATGAACTATAATATTCTAGAAACCTTTGGAAGTCTTCTACAATCTTCATGAAGATCACTTATTTTTTTGAAGGCTTTAAAGGCTTCTAAGTGGAGTTCTTCTGTAATTGGTCCAGAAATTCCAAAAATTCCAGTTTATCTCCAGTTTGACTGTTCTTCTAACTTTAACTCTTGGACTTAAATCTTCTAAGAATTCATGGATATCCATGGTCGTATCAATAATTTACTTTTAAGAAATTCAAAAATAACCCATAAACGATAACATTACATGAAACTAAAGCTATTGAATAACATTACCCAAAACTCGTCGAAATGCATATCGACCTTCTGTCCCTTTTGCTGAAGCAGGAGGATACAATTCATGCTGTGCAAATTCTTTGCCCATTTTTTCCTGTGCAAGTATTTAAAGGATCAATCACATATCAAATATCAAGTGTTTCAGATTATAAGTTAAAAAATAAGAATTAAAGAAAGAAGCGATGTAATTAACTTACCCGCTAAATAAATGACCTAGAGCCACCAGTGTGCCAGTAGGGCTCCTGGCCACCATGCCTGATATGACCATGGATATCCATGAATTCTTGGAAGACTTGAAGAAGGGTAAAATAATGGAGATTAAACTAGAATTTTTGGAATTTCTGGACCAGTTTTGGAAGAACTCCACTTAGGAGCTTTTAAACCCTTCAGATGAATAATGATCTTCATGAATTCTTGAGGTTTCTCATAATGGTATAGCTCATTCATAGAATTGTTCATTTGGGTATCCTATGACCGTCTTAAATCCGACATTCTATCTTCGATTACAAAGATGACACATTCTGGTAAAATGGACATGACTTATGCTATAAGAGTCTGATTGAGGAGATTCAAGATTCAGTGGGAAGCAAAGAGAATTATCTACAAGTTTGCAGAAGATAGAAAGAACTAGTTTGAATGTTTTGAAGGTCAAACAAAGCCAATAATTGAGGAGATGCAAAATCATAAAAGAAGGCTAAAACGGAGCCTATCGACGACGATAGGCTCCCACCCTACTGTCCCCGGTAGGCCTCTGGTTAGAGTGACAAGCTTTGAAGGTTGAGTGGCCAGACTAGGTCACCTTTTTGGCCAGACTCGGCGGGGTCAAGACTACAACTTATTTTTTTTGTTAACTCTAGTTATTTTTGGATTAATTTCTTGGTTTCTTTATTTCAAAATTTGTAATTATAATTTATTCAAGTGTAATTAGGTCTTTAATATTTCAATTACATTTTTAGCAGAGTAGTAGGATTTCTCTATAAAAACCCTACTATACCTTCTCTTACAATCAGGTTGAAGATGAATGATATATGAAATTTGAGAGTTTTCATTTAGGGTTCTAAAGCTTTCTCCTTGAACTTCATCCAAGGTTTGATCATTCCTTAGATTCATTTTGTTTGAATACTTGGATTGGGTTGATCCAAGAGTTCTTAATTTGATCACAATTCATAATCCTATGATAATCACACACTTGTGATTTGTCTAGTGCTTAGGTCTTCTTCAATTGATCTAATTGGGTATGGGGTATCAAGTCCCTTTGTTTTATTAGAAATTGAGGGAAAGATACTCTTCATATGCCTTTGTTTATAGTTTGTGTTGAATTATGAGTGGGTGTTATTAAAGAAGATCAAGTCCTATTGAAGGCAAGGTCATTGAGAGATTGATATGAAGATTTGATTCCATTGAAGATCCTAAATGATATCATTTTCGTATCAGTGCTACCTTCAAAGTAAGATCTAATTTGTGGTTAATTGCTTCAAAATTCGTGAAAAACAAGTATATGATGATCTATACAAAATATATGAGGATCATACAAAATCTAGCTTTTTGAGTTGTTTTTGAAAATAATTGATATGGATGTCATGTACTATGAGTTAGGAATCTTGGAAATTAGTTTTATTGAATTTTGACTTAATTTGATAGATCAAATTGGAAAAACTTCCAATCTTCCAGAAACTGAAACTGATGGGAAAGTGTGGATAAATCTATTCATATGTTATGTTATACTTATCAAATTCAATAGAAGTTAGAGCTTACATTCATCCTCATCGAGTTGTTCTTCTTTCCCTAATTTCATTCCGTTGGAGTTGTATTTTGTGACTAATTTCTGATTTAGTCACAGGGTGTCAATGGGCCTTATTTTTTGTGAAAATTTTTGTTAGTACTCTTACATCTTTGTTTGGCCTAGCTTTGTTTTGATTAGTTGTTTTGGACTTTAATTTCTTTCTTTCAGTGTTTATTATTCTTTGTGTGATCAAGTTGATTTCGATTAGCTATAATTGCTCTTCGATTGTTTTTGAAACTCTTGCACTACAAGTGTTTGAAGAAATTTCTCTTTGAAGTTCTTAATTCCTCAACTAAGTGTTTAGTTAGAACTTTTATTTGGTTGATTGCCTTTAGTGGTTGTAGGGCAGGAAGTTTGAATACTCAAAGAACTCTTGTAAGGTGAGAGTTTGGAAAAAAGAAAAAGGGTGAGCTTATTATTATTAAACGCCATAAGAGAACCAAACACAAGAGAATTAAGTGATCATCAAAAGAGTGTATACACTTCGGGAATGATTATGAGGTCCTCCTTATTGTTATTTTGTTGTTAGTTTGCAGGTTTTACCGTGTCTATGGAAGCTCAATTACCTACTCATTACAATCTAGTGGAAGTTCTCATTCCAATTTGGATCCCATGAGGGTTATCATGCAAGAGCTTCAACTAATGAGATATGACATGAAGGAAATGAGAGGGAATATTACTAATCTTTCTATGGAACATAGAGATCAAAGCAACATCAGGGAGCATACAACTTCTCATACTCAATAGGGATATGGTAACTTCTCTCCTCAAGCTAGAACTTTTGAGCATAATCTTTATGATTGCTACAAGCGCAATAGACTTGGAGCTAGAAATGGTTATAATGATACATCCTGTAAAAGAGTTCCAAGGAATGAAGTTAGAATTGAAGGAAATTATGTGAATATGGATGGGGGGTTTTATAAAAGAAGAGGGGATGTTGAAAGATGAGATGAAAGTTATAATCATTATGAGCATAGCTATGGTAGTAAGAACATGTCTAATAATAATGATAGTTATAGCTATGGAAAGTATAATTATAGAAATGTTCTCAAACTTTGGGAACTACATCAAGACCTTTTAGCTACAACAATTTGAAACTACCTCTTTTGTGTGGAACTTTTGATTCTTATAATTATGTAACATGGGAGCAAGAAGTGGAATCATTGTTCTATTCCTATGGTGTAAGAGAAGAAGAGAAGTTTTAATTGGTGCTAAAATCTCTCTTTTATGGGGTCAATATTTTGTGGGATTGTAAATGTAAAAATAGAAGGAGAATGGGATTTCAACAAATCAAGATTTGCAGCATAATGAAGAAAGTATTGAGAAATAGATTTGAAGTTGGAAACCATGAAGGACAAAGATAAGGTCGAGGAAAGGAGAAATTCATGGAATCTTCAGTAGGTGAAAAGACTACAAAAGTAGATGAGCTTTCACAAGTTCAAGATAGAAGAACCACTCACAATGAAAAGAAACACTTACACCTTTGTAAAGGATGTCAATCTTATACAATGAATCCTTCATCTCCTCAACAAGTTCATGAAGAGCAAGGAAAAATGAGAGAGAAAGATAGAGTTGAGTGTGAGATGAAGAAAAATAGTATAAGTGAGGATAAAAGAATAGAGGGACAAGATGTGAGTGAAGAAAATAAAGAGAGGAAAAAGTTAACAGTGACAAGAACACGAGTGATTAAAAGAAAGAGAGTGCTATGGAAAAGTGTGAATGTGAGAAGAGTATTGTGAGCACAAGAGAAAGTGAGGGAAAAAGAAAATAAAGTGAGTGTTTGATTGAAAATCACAAGAGTTTAAAAGAACAACAAGTGTAAGAAAAGCAAGATAGAATTGAAAAGAGTGAGGAAACAAGGGAAAAGATGAGCTTAATGAATTTTGAGGAAGATGAAAGAGAGGGAATGAGAGAGAGTTGTTGTGAGATTAGTTGACCATTAAACTCACTTTCTAGTGAGGAGGTGAACCTTCTTGTTCACCATTAAAGTCACTTTCTTGTCCTTTGATTTCATAATAATGAATCTACTAGTTGTTCTTTTTCTATCTTTTGTGATAGAATTCAATCTCAATTCCTGGGTTTCTTCACTACTACTTGTGGAAAAAAGTTAAACCATGGTGTTAGTTTATCCTGTACGATGTGTATATGATATTCCACACGCACTGTGCAGAAAGCTATGCAGGTCGTCGTAACTTAATTGGGAAAATAATTTCTTTTAACATTAGACAAGAAATATCTCATTTTCAAGACGAGTACAAAAATTACATGGACTCCTTGAAAGCACATTTTGAAAATGACAGTTTAAAAAATTTTAGTAATTCATATTAATGTTTTCAGATAAATGCATTAACTAGTAAAAAAGCTTAATTTACTCAAATTAGATTTCGTAAATGGAATTTATCTTTCGAAATTTGAGTAAGATTTTGATATGGTTTCAACCAAGCATATGAACATTATTCTTCTAAATATGTTTTTCATTTGCTAGCTATATAGTAACTTAAACTTATAGAGAATTCAACTTTTGTTTTATGGATATAATTTCTTTCTTAATTTTTTCCTATTTTAGAGATATATATGTATATATCGATAGTTACTATTTGTATTTATTACATTACTGAATGGAACTATTCCCTTGGTATTTGAAGAGTGCATTTTAAAAAGTTGTATCCCATACTTTTAGCTATAGTATCAGTAAAAGAAAAAGGGCCCTTAATCCCTATTTTCTCCTATTCATCCATGTTTAAGAAAAGTGAAGGAATTCAACCGACTAAATGACAGAAAAGCCTCCAGCAAACGGAAAAAGCTTGCCAAAGTGGAGACTCAAGAGAGAAGGTACTTTAGAGCTACAATTCAAGATCTACGCAAGCCTGTTTTGATTAATTAGTGCATTTTTCTAATCATTTAACTAACATCTATCATCTGTTAAAACATTGTCTATAAGGAATGATATGACCTTCTTTCTCAGTTATATTTTGTACCCTTTTACCTTCAATATTAACAGTACATTAATTCTACTATTTCAGAATTATATAAGTGGAAACATTCTAGGTAATGAACATTTGATTTCACTTGGAAAGCAGTACAAGTCTAGTCAAGAACGTCTTTCTAGAAAGGGGATTAAAGTTAGAATGAAAGAACATTTGTCAATCAAGGGATCATTCCGACAACTTATGGTACTAGTTTATCTTGTGCAATGTGTATAGAATGTTGAGAACACACTGTGCAACAAGATGTGTAGGTTGGCTAAACATAATTTGGAAAAAATAATTTTTAAACATTAGATAAGAAAATTTTCATTTTTTAAAAGAGTACAACAATTACACGAGATCCTTGAAAGCAGATTTATAAAATCATAGTTTTTAAAATTTTAGTAGACCTTTTGTGAAATTAAAGTTCTTAGATGGAAACATTAACATTGATAATGCTTAATTTCCTCAATTAGATTTTCTAAATCGAATCTTTTTTTTTTTCAGAATTTGATTAAGATTTTGATAAGATTTCAACTAAGAATCTTCACATTATTTTTATAAACATGCCTTTTGATTTGTTAGCTCGATAGTAACTTAAGGTTATTGATAATTCAACTTTTTTTTATATAATTTCTTTTAAAAAAGTTGTTTATAGTTTTAGATAGAAACACAACTAGAGAGAGATAGTTGTTATTTACATTTATTACAATAGAGAGAGGAACTATTGCCTTTGTAATTAAATAGGGCATTTTAACCATTTGTATTCTACACTTTTAGCTATAGATCAGTAAAAGAAAAAGAGTCTTTAATCCCTTTCTTATTCTATTCATCAATCCTTCAAAAAAATGAAGAGATTTAGTCGTGTAAATATGAGAAAAGCCTCTAGCAAAAGGAAGAAGTTTGCCAAAGATGAGACTCAACAAACAAGGTACTTTGGAACTACAGTTCTAGATCTACACAAAACTGTTTTTATTGAAATTTCTCTAATCCTTTTACCAAAATCATGATTTTCTAAAACAATTTTTGTAGGGAATTATATGATGTCCTTTGTCAGTTACATTTTTTATCTGTTTACTTTAAAAATCCACAGTAAATGATTCTTTTATTTCGTAATTTAATAAATGGAAATACTCTAGGTAATGACCATTTGATTTCACTAAGTAAGGATTATAAGTCTAGTCATGAACATTTTTCTAGCAAGTGAATTAAAATTAGAATAAAGTAACATTTGTCAATTAGGGGATCGTTCTAGCAACTACTATTGTACTAGTTTTTCTTGTGTGATGTGTGTATGACGTTGCACACACACTGTGCAACAAACTGTGAAAGTTGGAAGAATTTAATGGGAAAAATAATTCTTTTTAATAGTAGACAAGAAAAATTGCATTTTTGAAAAGAGTACAACCATTACATGGAATCTTTGTTAGTTGATTCTCAAAATGACAGATTCTCTAAAGTTTAGTAAGTCTTTTGTGGATATTATATTGATGTTCTCGGATGGACACATTAAATATTGATAATCTTAATTTTCTCAATTTAAATTTCTTAAATGGAAATTACGTGTCAACATTTGAGTAAGATTTTGATATGAATTCAACTAACCCTTAGGATATTATTTTTATAAACACGTCTTTTGATTTGTTAGCTATTTTAGTAGCTTAAGCTTTATTGATAATCAAAATTTTGTTTCCTTAACGTAATTTCTTTCATAGAATATATGTTCACAGTTTTAGCGAGAGAAAGAGAGAGAGTGTGTGTGTGTATGTTTGTGAGAGTGAGAGATAGTTTTTTCATTGCATTTATTACATTTCAGAGAGATACTATTGCCTTTGTACTTAAATAGGACATTTTACTCACTTATATCCATACTTTTAGCTCTAGCATCATTAAAAGAAAAGTAGTCCTTAATCTCTCTCTTCTCCTATTCATCCATCCTTAAGAAAAATAAAGGGATTCAGTCGAGTAAATGTCACAAACGCCTTGAGTAAAAGGATGCTAAAAGGCAGACTCAAGAGACAAGGTACTTTGGAACTGTAATTCTAGATATACATAAGCCTGTTTGGATTGAGATTTCTCTAATCCTTTCACCAACATCCTTCATTGGCTAAAATGTTGTTTTTAAGAAATGATGTGACCTCTTTCCTGAGTTACATTTTGTAGCCTTTTACCTTCAATATTAACCGTACATAATTCCACTACTTGTAGTTTGATATGTGGAAAAACTCTAGGTAAAGACAATTTGATCTCACTAAGGAATGATTATAAACCTAGTCAGAAACTCTTAATAGGAAGAGGATAAAATTAGAACGAAAGAACATATGTTAATCAAGGGAATATTCTAGCAAATTATGGAGCTAAATTTTCTTGTGTGATGTGTAAGATGTTTTACATACACTGTGCCAGAAGTTGTGCAGGTTGCTAGAACTTAATGAGGAAAAACTGAATTTTTTAACATTAGACTAGAAAATTGACATTTTAAAAAGAGTGACAATTACACGGAATCCTTGAAAGAAAATTCACAAAATGATAATTTTTTAAAATTTTAGTCAGTCTTTTGTGGATATTAAATTGTGAGATTGACCCATTAACAATTGACAAAGCTTAATTTCCTCAAATCAAATTTCGTTAATGGAAATTATCTTTCATTGGTAGTTTATCATACAAAAGAATTGAACTTTTCAAATCTACAAATGCACAATTTTTTCTTTTTTGAGAAACCATTCTATGAAGGAGTATGTGGTGCACTTCTTTGCTAAATTATACAAATATCTTCACTAAAACAAAATAAAGAAATTGCAAGTGGAAAGTATTTAGCACCACAACCACTTTCTGGACTTTTAACCTTTCTTTCCATTTGATGTCAACCAAGGATTTAATGAATTTTAAACATCTGAAATGCTTGATCTTTCACTTTCATCAAACAAACATAAATCATACATATATTGATATGAAATCATCAAAGGATCATTCAACAATTTCTGGAGGAGCAACTAATTGCATTAGAATATTGAAGACATCGTGGTTGAATGCTTCGAAATGAGGAGTTCCACATTCAAATTGAAGGCTTGGAAGAGTATACAAGTCTTCCAAGACACATTAAAGTCCTAAGAAGCTCAACAAAATCAAACTAGAAGCTCCCAGCCATCATAGATGACGAAAGAGAAGAAGAGGGAAGAATAGAGCCTATTGGGGATGAGAAGCTCCCATGCTACCATCCCCAGTAGCTTTTGAGATAAATTAGAAGTGTAGAAGATTGCCTATTGGCAACAGTAGGTTCCACCCTACCATTCCCGGTAGGTCTCGGCATCAACATTTTAAATGAACAATTTAGCTAATTAATTTTGGTGTCTTTTTGTCCATATTTGTAATTAACTTTATTAAAAGGATAATTAGGTCTTTTAATTACTCATTAGGTTTTGGAGTGTAGTTAGGATTATTCTATAAAGATCCTATTATGCCTCCTTTTTGTAAAAAGTTGAATTTTGATGAAATTGAGATGATCCTCTAATGGTTTCTAGGGTTCTTCAACCCATCTTAGCTAGATCCTAAGGGTTTACTTGCTTATTTGGTGAGAAATTGATAACTTAGATTAAAGGATCCATGAAATTCAATTGATCATCTTCCGATTCCTTCTTTTATTAGTTCTAGGAGTTCTTGCTTCTAGAATTGATTGATCTAGGTCTTTTAATTTGTGTAGCTTGGGTTTTAGGGCCATAGTTTCCCTAAATTTCTTGTTGCTATGTTGGGAAAGAGAAATTTATTTGTTTTTAATTCTTTCTTGTAACGAAATTCTCCTCTGGTAAGTAAACCACAACAGTTATTCAGAATGAACTAAGCACAAAAGGTTCAAGGGCTTTCACATTGAATGGATAGATCCTTGGTAAGTACACATTTTGATAGCGACCTAGTACCTAGCGGTGTAAATGAGTCGAGTCGTCCATGAGACACTCGCGAGCCGCCAGTTAAAGCTTGATTCGAGATTGATGTTAACCAAGCTCGAGCTGCACTTGAGCAGAGTAATTAAGCAATGGAGCAGCACTCGAGTTGCCATAAGCTTGGCTTGATAGCTCATCGAACCGCTCGATATATATATACATATATATAATTTTTTTACTATCTTATTTTCCACTTTACCAACTCATTAAACACTTTCCTTTCTTCTACCCTAGACACGATTGGTTTGTCGTTGTTCACTAATCACTCTCCTCCACTCCTTCTTGTTGCTGGCTTACCGCCTGTCTCCTCTCGTTGCTGATTCGAGTTTCTCTCTCTCTCTTTTTCAAGCTTCATCCTTAAGAGGAGAGCAGTATGTAGAAAAGAGAGGAAGAAAGAAAAGGTAAAGGCTTCATCTTCTTTTTGACTGTTTCATTTGATTCTTGAAATTATTCTATAATTCTGTTTATATATTAATTCACGATGTGTATTGTTCTTTATTCCATTCCATCGTAGAACCGTCTTCTGGCGTTTCTCACAAAACCATGTTCCTGCAAGTAGAATTAGCTTTCTTGAAGAGAACGCCAGAAGATATTTATCGTTCTAAAAGTAAATTTTTCATACTTTACTTCATAATCAGGGTTGGAACTATTTAAGAAGTAGAATTTTTTCTTTTAACATCTTTTTAGTGCTTTATCTTTTATGATTTTTGTTGGGTAGACCTCATTTGTTGTGAATTTCAGACAATCAAGAAACTGATCTTCTGTAAAAGTTTGTGTTTCTTCATTTTCTGATGGAAGTTTTAGAGCAGTAGCCACAAAATTAAATAGTTGAAAGGAATTTTAAGAAAAATTGAAGAAAAGAAAGTGAAACTTTTTATTATTATTTTTTTGGTGGGCTTAAAGAAAAAGAATGAATATGAGACTATAGAGATGTGTATCCCTTGTTAATATGTCCTTCAACATATCTCTGGAATTGCTCTCTTTCTATGAGCACATGTAGGAACAATTTGAAGAGAAGTTTTATTGGCGCAGCTATTTTTTTTAATAAAGCAGCAAGCACAAAGCTATAATTTCTGTTGCACAAAGTAGCGTGCAAGCTGTTTCGCAAGTTGTAATTGCTGTTAAAGATTCCAAACTAACTAGTTAGTTAGCAAAAGAAGTATAATAATTGTCATATTAACTATAATTGCTATAATTAATATTTCACAAGTTGTAATAAATGTTAAAAATTGCTATTAAGTCCTAATTTATATGAACCGTAAATTCTTCCTATTTTATGTGTTGAATTTCATTTGTAACATAGAAAATTTTAAACTTGAAGGTTCCCCTAAAGTTTTGAAGTAATACTAGACAGAGTAGTACTTATAAGGGATGATTGAAAGACAATGAAACTTAATTAGGGGAAAGGACTTTATTTGACAATCTTAAGTGTCATTTTTGTACAAGTATTCTCTTGCCATCTCTTCTTTTCTTCCATTGCAGTGAAGGAGAATATTAATTTTGTTTTGATTAAGTCCATGGAAGATTCATCTATCCACGTGCCAAAGTCAGTGTAATGGGTGATAGTAATGAAACCAATGATAAGCTTCAAAAGTAACTGGAGCATTGGAAAGAATAGGGTTGAATCAACTGGTACAGTTGGTGATGAATCACAAAAAGATGCACAAGAAGTTGAGGAAGTAGAGGAAGAAGAGGAAGAGGGGTTTCAAATAAATAAAAGGAAAAATTTTTCAGCTGTTTGGAGGTATTTTGAAGTCATTGTTGTCGATGGAAAAAGGAAAGCTAGATGAAGTTATTGCCACAAGCTCTATACAGTGTCAAAAATAGTAACCACAACAAGCTCTTTGAGGCATATGAAAATTTGTGTCAAGAGAAAGCTTGCTGCTGAACAACAAACAAGGCTAAACTCTTTGCCGACTGATTCAGCTTCACCCTTAGTTCCGGCAATGAATTATGGGAAAGTTTACATGGAACAAATGAGAGAAGCACCTGCTCACTGAATATGATGCACGAGCATCCCTTCACCATCTTGGAAGAAGAGGGTTTTGTAGGCCTTTTGGGCCAACTTTCTCCCATTATTTTCTTCCATTTTCCAGACCAATTCTTTCTTTTTATAACACAATGATGCTGGGCCTCAGGTGGAGAGCAGGCTTTTTTGACCGGGCCAAGAGATGCCCGGGCCGGTCCGGGCCAGCCACCCGGGCTACCCATACTCTCGTTTTAATACCTTTGCCTCCTCGTTTCTTGTGCAGTCTCTACTTCTCCTTTCTCTAGACCATGTCTTCATTTCTGTCTCTTTGAGTTCTACGTGAACTCTTTCAACTTCTCTTGCTTTCTTCCTTGCGGTGCTGCCGCTGCTCTTCTCTCTAAGTCTGCCGGCGTTCTCTGTGACTCTGTCCCTTGCCGGTCTTCTTCTTTCACCATTGCATGGTCCTTGGTGTGTTTAGAAAGAGAGTGAGCTGAGAAAAAGAGAGAGAAATAGAGAAGGGGTTTGCCGGTGACTCTTGTAACGGCTGAGGCCGATTCTGAGGGTGCCATTTCTGATCTACCCGTCGCTTACTCATGTGCCTCAACGCGGTGTTGCCGCTTCTCAGCGACCGTTCATCTGCTCGTGACCGTTCATCTGCTCTACTTCAGTCATCTCTTTTGGTTTGATTCCTGCCGACGATTTCTATCGCACTGGTGGTAAGTGATATGCTATGTTATTTACTTTCTGCATTTTTGGTATTAACCATTTATTAATTTTTGCAGGCTGTTTCTTTGATTGTTGGATCGGACTGTTTTATGTGAAGAGAAATTCTTCTGTAATAGATTATTTTTTTCGCTGTGTTTTATTTTTGGGCATCTAATAGTAATTAGATTATTGTAATAGTGATTAGTTTTCTTCTACAAGTAGTATCAGAGCCACGGTTCGGCTCACCGGCACTGGCAACCACTCAACAATCTTTCGGATCTGAGGGAACTGTTGAGTTCCTCAAATCCGGCCAGTGAAGTCCTCTTTCTCCTCTTTTAATTCTTTCAGTTTCGTCTGTTTTTTTATTGCTTCTGTTCGGCTTGCCGCCGTGCCTTTTACTGTTTCTGTGATTCGGCTTGCCGCCTGTTTTTCGTCTCTGTTTTATTTGTTGATACGGCTTGCTGCCGATTATTGCTATTACTGTGATTAGTGGATTGCCTTTCCTGTTTTTTCTTATTACTGTTATTACTGCCTCTGTTTATTATTATTATTATTATTATTATTATTATTTGGTTTTTCCTTCAGTTTTTCAAAACGAAAACCCAAGCCTACCTTCAATGCGTGAGATTTCAAGTATCTATGACCTGGCGCATTTTTCTTGTATTTCAAAAGTTTTGATATATATTTTATATACTTTCTAATCTTGTCTTTTTCTGGTGTTTGGTGAAACTGTTGTTGTTTCAGCCGTTTATCTCGTTATTTCTGTTATGCTGTTTGTTTCTTGGGTTTTGTGCTCTTTTTGTGTTTCACTGTTTTACTTAATCAAAAGCAAACCTAATCAAACAAACTAAACCAAACAACACCATTTTTCCTTTCCTTGAAAGCTTTTCTCTCTGTTTTTCGAGAAAACTCCAGGCAATTTTATTCAAAATTTTTTCAAATCTTTCATCTTTCCTAAGCCACCAAATTACACCTATTTGCCTTTAAAACATGTCAGTTCCTAGTCACCGTTTTAAAAGTCCTTCCAAATCATGAGAGAAAAGCACAGAAAAATGTTTTTATTGTAGGAAAGAGGGCCATATGAAAAATAAGTGTTTTAAACGAATTAAAGATGAGAAACAACGTAAACACGGTAAAGGAGTAATAAAGTCGACAAAACCCACGCTTTTTATTCAAATGGTAACTCTATGTTTTCAGAGGTTTTGTGTTTTTCTCTTTCTCCTTCAAGTGATGATGTTGTTAATCACTGGGTTCTTGATTCTGATTGTTCTTTTCACATGACACCTATCAAATACTGGTTTTCAGATTTCAAACCTTTAAACCAAGGAAAAGTTTTTATGGGTAGTAATCATGTTTGTGATATTAAAAGCACTGGTAATATCTTCATAAAAATGCATGATGGTGTGAATAGGAACTCACTAAGGTGAGATACGTGCCCGACTTATGTCAGAATCTTATCTCTCTTAGTTATTTGGACTCCTTGGGTCTCTCTTTTAAAAATCTAAAAACGGTGTTTTACATGTTTGCAAAGGAAACCTAGTCATGCTAAAAGGTTTTAAAAGGGAAACTTTATATATTCTTCTTGGTAAAATAGTTTGTAACTCCACTGCATTGATTTCAAAAACTGTCCCTGAGAAAACTATGTTGTGGCATCAGAGGATCGGCCACATTCGTGAAAAGGGGCTTTATCATTTACAAAAATAAAATCTTTTATGTGGTGACAAAATTGATTCCTTGGATTTTTGTGATCACTGTGTTTTGGGAAAACAACATAAAATTAGTTTTTCAACCAGTACACACAAGTCTTTTACACCTCTTGATTATGTGCATGGTGATCTGCGGGGACCTGATAAGGTTCCAACTTACGGTGATAACGTTTATTTCTTGTCTATTGTTGATGATTTTTCTAGGCATGTATGGGTTTTTCTTTTAAAAAACAAAGATCAAAAGTTTGAAAAATTTTGTGAATGGAAACATTTTCAAAAAATCATTCTCGAAATAAACTAAAAACTATCAGGACCGATAACGCTCTTGAATTTTGTAACCGGAAGTTTTCTTATTTGTGTGCATCGCATGGCATTTTACACAATAGAATGGTTAGACATAACCCATAGTAATATGTAGTTGCCGAAAGGATGAACCGTACCATTATGGATAAGGTTCGATGTCTTCTAGTTTCTTCTGGTGATCCCCTTCCATCGCTATAAACTTTAGGACTCGTATAGAACTCTGGTGTGGTAAACCTCCTAACCTTTCCAATCTGAGAGTCTTTGGTTTTGCAGCCTTTGCTCATCAGAAAGAGGGTAAACTAGATCCAAGGTCTAGAAAGGGAGTGTTCATAGGATATCCCAGTGGGGTGAAGGGGTATTGAGTGTGGTTAAAGGGTGAACAAGGGGTGAGAGTTGTTATCAGTAGGGATGTCATCTTCAACGAGTTAGAGATGCTCTGTCTTAAGGATAAACCCATCTCCGATAATCCTCCTAGTGTTCCCACTCCTAGTACCATTCCGGTGGAGGTGAAGACCATCTCTGAACCTTCCTTAGATCCACCCCAAGAACCTAAAACCAATCCTGAGTCTTCTACTCCGTGCAGTAGCACTCCTGATCCTATTCTACATGGTTCCGATGAGGAGGAAGAACATCCTGAGGCTCAAGCCCAAGCTCTTTGGGATTATCCACTCGCTAAAGATCGAGTCCATAGGGTACCCAAGGATCATCCTCGGTATGGTTACTCCTACATTGTGTCATATGCCTTTGCTTTTGCATCTTATGTGGAAGAAAAAGAACCTTTATATTTTTCTGAGGTTTTGAAAACTCCCAATCGCATTTTATGGTTACGTGCTATGGATGAAGAAATGTCTTCTTTAAACAAAAACAAAACCTAGATTCTTGTTCCAAAACCCTTAAAACAAAAGCTAGTTGATTGCAAATGGATTTTTAAAATAAAAGAACTTCAGTCTTCTAACGAACCTCCAAGGTTGAAGGCCAGGCTTGTTGCAAAAGGTTTTTCACAAGTTGAGGGCATTGAT
The DNA here is from genome assembly GCA_028651295.1 of Catharanthus roseus. Lineage (NCBI taxonomy): Eukaryota > Viridiplantae > Streptophyta > Magnoliopsida > Gentianales > Apocynaceae > Catharanthus > Catharanthus roseus. The sequence continues at coordinate 2,897,438 of JAPQWS010000107.1, read as the reverse complement.
TTTAATGAAATTTTTTATCCTGTTGTTAAATACAAAACAATAAGGATTATTCTTGCTCTTGTTGCTTTTTATGATCTGAATCCTGAACAACTTCATGTGAAAACTGCTTTCTTACATGGTGGTCTTGAGGAAACTATATTTATGCATCAACCACCAGGTTTTGAGGTAAAGGGTAAGGAACACATGGCGTGTCTTTTGAAAAAGTCATTACATGGGCTTAAACAGTCTCCCAGGCAATAGTACAAGAGGTTTAATTCTTTCATGATAAAAATTGGTTTTTCAAAAAGCAACTATGATAGTTGTCTTTATTTTTCTTGTAATAATCTGGATTCTGCTATTTATTTGTTGCTGTATGTGGATGATATGCGAATCGCTTGCAGACATAAAGCAAAAATCGATGAAGGATTTAGGGGAAAATTCTTGGGATAAGTATTTCAAGAGATAGATCTGATTGTTCACTCTTTCTATCTCAAAAGTCTTTCCTTCAGAAAATTGTATCCAAATTTTTAATTCACCAATGTAACCCGTCATAACTCCTCTTGCAAGCCACTTTAAACTTTTCGACAAAACCTGTCCTAAAACTGAAAGTAAGAAAAGAGATATGGCTAATATCCCCTACAAAATGGGCATAGGCTCAGTTATGTACTCAATGATATCTACCCATCAAGACATTGCTTTCTCTATAAGCCTTCTCAACAGATTTATGTGAAATCTCGGAAGAGATCATTGGGATGTTCTCAAGTAGCTTCTACGTTACCTGAACGGAACTTTAGATCGCGGTTTGCACTACCACAATTGGTTTGATTTTGAATTAATTGGATTTGTTGATTCTGATTTTGCAGGTGATAAGGATGATAGAAAATCTACCACGTCCTATTTCTTTACCCTAGCAGGTAATTGCATCACATGGAAATCCCTGCTGCAGCCGATAGTTACCTTGTCAACTACTGAAGCTGAGTATATCGCAGCAACGGAAGCAATCAAAGAAGCCATCTGGCTTCAATGGTTATTGAACAAATTAAATATTTTACATTCAAAGTTATTATTTATACTGATAGTAAGAGTTGTTTACATTTGTGTAAGAATCCAGTCTATCATGAACGGACTAAACATATGGATGTTAAATACCACTTTATTAGAGAAAAGGTCTCCAGTGGTTTAGTTGACATAGACAAGATTAGTACTGATAATAATCCTGCAGCTTTTGGTACTAAAATTGTAAATACAGACAAGTTTATGTTTTGCAGGGACTTCCTTCATGTGGAAACAATTTGACCCAAATTGTGTCACCATAGGGATGGAAAATACTGTTCGAGGTGGAGATTGTAGGCCTTTTGGGCCAACTTCCTCCCAATATTTTCTTTCATTTTCCTGCGTAATTCTTTCCTTTTATAACCCAATGATGATGGGCCTCAGCTGGAGAGTAGGCTTTTTTGACCGGGTCAAGAGATGCTTGGGCCAGCCACCTGGGCTGCCCGTTGGTGACTTTATTTTTAATGCCCTTGCCTTCTTGTTTCTTGTGCAGTCTCTCCTCCTCCCTTCTCTTGACCGTCTCTTCATTTCTGTCTCTTTGAGTTCTACGTGAACTTTTTCAACTTCTCCTGCTTTCTTCCTTGTGGCGCTACCACTGCTCTTCTCTCTCAGTCTGTCGGCGTTCTCTGTGACTCTGTCCTTTGCAGAAGGTCTTCTTCTTTCACCATTTGCATGTTCCTGTTGTGTTTAGAGAGAGAGTAAACCGAGAGTACGAATTCTGAGGGTACCATTTCCGATCTACCCGTCACTTACTTACGGCGTCTTGACGCGGCTCTACCACTGCTCGGCGACCGTTCATCTGCCCGGTGACTGTTGATCTGCTCTGCTTCGGTCATCTCTTTTGGTTTGATTCCCGCTGACGGTTTTTACTGCGTCGGTGGTAAGTGATATTCTATATTATTTACTTTATGCATTTTTGGTATTAACCATTTATTAATTTTGGTAGGCTGTTTCTTTAATTCTTGGATTGGACTGTTTTGTGCGAAGAGAAATTCTTCTGAAAAAGATCATTTTTTCTGCTGTGTTTGATTTTTGGGCATGTAATAGTAATTGGATTATTATAATAGTAATTAGTTTTCTTCTACAGGTTTCAACTTAATAATAAAGTGGGGGATGCCAAAGTGGCAAAAGATTAGTAGAAACACTTGCAAAATAGATTGTGTCAAGGTATATGACATTGAAAAGAAGAAATTGAAGAAGAATCTCGATGGTGTTAGCAAAATGAGCTTGACAATTGATTGTTTGAAATCAAAAAATCAAATGATTGAATGCATGGTTGTCATTGGCCATTGGGTTGACTTCACTTGGAAGTTTCAAAAGCAGGTTATAAGCTTCATCAATATTCCACCACTTAGAGGAGGTTTTCACATTTCAAGTGCTCTTTTTAAGTGCATGAAAGATTGGGACATACAGAAAAAAGTGTTTACTATTACAGTTGATAGTGCTTCTAGGAACGATGCCACTATCTGGAGTATGGGGTAAAGAATTCAAAGATCGGGAAAATTGGCATGTGGAGGAAGTTTATTTCATGTACATTTTCGTGCACATGGCTTAAATTTGTGTGTGAAATATGGGTTAGGAGAGATTGAAGATATCATCAGTGATATGAGGGAAAGTGTAGAATATATCAACCGTTCATACACAAGAAGAATGCAACAATATTGTGCAACAATTACACTTGAAAGATAGGAAATTTGTCCGTGGTTGCAAAACAAAATGGAACTCAACATTTGAGATGTTGAGTTATGCACTGAAGTTCAAGGAAGCCTTTCAAATGTATAAAGAGCATGATTCATTTTGTGATTGTGTCCTCTTGAAGAACATAGGAATAAGGCTCACAAGATTTGCTCAATGTTGGAAGCTTTTTGGACAGCCACACACGTCATTTCAGGTAGTGAATATCATCCTTCAAATCTGTTTCTCCAAGAAGTTCAAAAAATTAAATTGACATTGGATAATCATGTGGAGGATCTAAATTATTTTATAGGGATTTGGTTGGGAAAATGAAAACAAAATTTGACAAATACTGGGGTAAGTTTAATATGTTGATAGCTATAGTTGTTCTGCTTGATCTGACAAAAAAGAATGCTAGCCCTTGAATTTTGCTTCCCTAAACTCTATTCTTATACTGAAGCACAAAGAAGTATCTCTACAGTGAAGGAAGCAATCACAAGCCTTTGTGAGGAGTATGTTGCTGAAGAAGCTAAGAAATGAATTTCTCATTCATCACATTCTGAGAGCTTTGGGTCTTCTTTTAAAACTAATGAGAGCCAACAAAGTTCTGCATATAATTGGGATGATTTTGATGCTTATTGTGCAGAAGTTGAGACTTCAGAGCCTAAAAGATCTGAATTGTCAGATTATCTAGAAAAGGGTCATATCAAGAAGAGTGAGATTCCTAACGATTTCTCTTGTTTGGATTGGTGGAAGATGAATAGAATGTATTATCCAATATTTTCAAGAATGGCATATGATATTCTAGCCATTCCTGCGAGTACAATAGCTTATGAAGCAACATTTACTATTAGAACAAGAGTAATTGATGCTTATCGTTCATCACTCTTCCCCAATACCGTTCAAACCTTACTATGTGCAAGAGATTGGCTTCGACACTTCTATGGACTGAGAAAAAAATGAAAGTAAGTTGGATTTGATTATGCAATATACAAATTAAAATAAATGTAATGACTTCTTATTTTATGTTTTCTTTTTTCTAGAAAGAGAAGACATACTAAGAACTTTATATTCAAGTATCTAATGATTTCTCGTGGAAGTAAGTTAAATTTCATTTCTTGTTAATTTTTGGCTTTTTAATGTTTTTCTTTTGTTGTTTTGTTATTGGATTGGGTAATGTTGTGAAAGTTGAAATGGTAATATTATGGATTTAAAATGGTTTTCTAATATATGCTATTGTTGCTGTTAGAAATCCTGAAATGAAGCTCATTTTAGTTGAATTGTTTTTTTATATGTGCTCCTTTTGGTGTTTTTTAGTAGATTTACTACTGTTTTAAAAGTTGAAATTGTAATATTATGGATTTAAAATGATTTTGTAATACATGCTTTTTTTGCTGTTAATAATGATGAATCGAAGCACATTTTAGTTGATTTTTAGATAATGATATCATTTATGTCAATAGAATTACTTTGTATAAGTCTTATGTATAAGACACTACAATTCTTATAGTAGCAAGTTCATAGTCATTGAATTTGCTAGTTGGATGAAATTTTTATCTTAATTGGGTCAGGAATTAGATAAATTAGAATAAAATTGAATGGGGCAATGGTTATTCACTACTTCTATATTTCCCTTCCCTTCTCCCCCCGTCCCCCTCCCCCTCCCCCAAGTTTATTGATTTGTTCCTACTTCCTATACCTAATAGAGGTGCTTGGTTACTTGCACATACTGGTTTTTGGACATCTGGACCATACTTGAAGATTTATTTACCTTCATTTTAGTGGTTGGAGCCTTTATTCTTATAGCTGCCCTTTTGTTTTCCATCCTTGCGAATGTGTAAACTTAGAGAAACAAAGAAAACACGTGTATGTATTCTGCATAGAAAAATCAAGTCACTTAAATTCTAACAGTCCAATTTTAATTTATGCTTTTATAGTTTTTTCATGCGCTGATCGGGTTAGAGGTGGCTGCTGGTGTTATTTTTTGTTGGAGAACATGTTGGAGAACTGTTAATGCCCAAAAAATTTGAATTTTGTGAATTCAGTATTTTTTTGTAAAGTTTTTGAGTTTGGAGTGAATTTGTGAATTTGGATACTATTAGATTTAATGTTAGTTTTAATTTTAATTGAAAAAATTAAACTGAAAAAAGGGAAGAATCGTATTCTAGCTTGAGTTCAAGCTCGTAAAAAGACGAGCTGAGCTTGAGTTTAACAAAAATTATCGAGCTCGATCTCCAGCCAAATTTATTGAGTTTGATCAATCTCAAGTCGAGCTTGAGCAGACTAAAAATTAAAGAGTCGGGCTTGAGCTCGGCTGAACTCATTTACGCCCCTATTAGTACCATGATCGATGTTGGATGATTGGTGCTTAGTTAATTTTTTGCTTTTCAAATACGTGTAATAGTTCTCCAAAATTTCATGATTATGATGTGGATTTATATATCCCACAAAAATAAAGCCTGTTTCTTTTCACGGATTAATATATCCTCCTGCATATTAATCCTATTCTTACTTCTATTTCTTTGGTAATTGCAACCCTACAGTGGTAGAATTGATAAAAGAAACTGCGATTTAAAAAGCAATGAAGTAATTCCACTAAAGGAATTTCTATAAAGAAACTAACATCTTAAAATCAAAAATAAAATACTCATGATTAACAAAAATTTAAAGAATTTCAAAAATGTAAGATAATGTTCACCAATGAAGCATTAAAAGAGACAACAGAAACCGAAGTTTATATGCAATATATTACAATCAAACAACAATATACTATGCACGTTGAGAATTCAATGTCTTCCGAATTTTTCCTTTAGAATTTACTGCTCCCTTAAGAGCTTCCCTGAGAGGTAAAACTTTGGAGTATACATAGTTGAATGAACTAATAATATCAGAGGAATGCCCTCTGATCTTTGAAAACAAGTACTTCAACATTTTTCTACCTTAGAATAAAACAAAGTAGGTCAGGACTGCTATGGGTGTGTGCCAAAACCTTTCTGTCACTCCGTGAGCCAGTTAGTAGATGCAAATGCCAAGAACTGCTTATAGAAGGAATCCGGCTTTTCAAAACAATGTTTCTAGCAAGGACTCCATATTGTCATACTCATTCATCATCCAAATATCGAACATATAATGTGATCTTGAGCTATCAAATACACATAAATTTCTCCTTATTTCGTCAATGCTCAAACATGTTTCATTAGATATTATATTTGTTGGAGGTGGGGGGATTGATCTAAATTGAACTTTTTGGCAATATCAAATACAAATATACTATTGGTCAAGCCAGGTGTATTTGGTGGCAAATTTACTAAAGATTCATAGTCCACAAGCCTGTAAAATGCTCCATAGGTCGCAGTGCCATACATACCATACGCTATAAAGTTATTTAGTTCCACTTCGCTCCATTTGATATCAATCCCAATAGTAATAATTTGATAATGCACCCTCAATTCCTTATTTAGATGTTCCCAAGTTTCGACATCAAGGCCTTCTAGCTTTTAGAAGAACTGAATCCATATTCCCCATCATTGGGTTACTTATGTAAGGGAATAAACTAAGAGTGTTATTTTGCATCAGATAAAGCAACCCATTGTAAGATCCTTGATTCACGTTCTTTCTTTTGAATTTCGATCATTTTGCTAGAAAGAGTTTCTTAGCTAGACTTGTGATCCTTCCATATTGAAATGAAATGATCTTTACCTAGATTGTTTCCACTAATCAAATTTCGAAATAGTATAGTAGGGTGTCTTTTTAAGGTAATGGTTACAAAAATTTAACTGAGACAGAAGGTCATACCATTCCTTGCAAACAACTTTACAATAGATGATAAATGCTACTGGAAGGAGCAAAAAAATAAGAATAAAAAAAAAGACTTTTGTAAATCTACAATTGTAGTTCCAAAGTACCTTGTCTCTTTACATCTTCTCTTTAGCTGACATCTTCATTTTGCTGAAGGCTTTTCTGGCATTTCTTCGGCATACATCATTCGATATAAGAAAGGTAAAGAAAATATTGTAGCCAATGCATTGTTTACAATATACTCTCTTATCTTTACTTTGCAAGCTCAAATTCTTGGTTTTTAGATACTTAAGGATTTATATTCTAGTGATCTGGATTTTCAAGATATATGTGAGCATTGCTTGCTTGTGCCTAACGATAAGTATATCGTACATGATGGTTTTTTTAATGTGATCGTAGATTGTACATTACATCTTGTTGCACTAGGTTGTTGTTGGTTAAAGAGGCTCATTATGGTGGCTTAATGGGACATTTTCGTATTTTTAAAACTTATGATTTCTTGCATGAACATTTCTTCTGGCCCCACATGAGAAAAGATGTTGAAAGGTTTATTGGGAATTGCCTAGAATGTAAAAGGGCTAAATCTACTTCTTCACCACATGGTCCTTATACTCTTTTAGATGTGCCTAAAGTTCCTTGGGTTGATATTTTTATGGATTTTATTTTTGAATTTCCTAGATCACCCAAAGGTATGGATTCGAATCGTGACACTAAATTTCTTAGTCATTTTTTGCCTATTTTATAGAGGAAACTTGGTACTACCATGTTGTATTCTACAACTTGTCATCCCCAAACCAATGGCCAAATGGAGGTAGTCAATAATACCATTACGCAACTTCTTAGGGCCATTCTTAAGAAGAAATTGCTCCAAATGGGAAGGACTTATCCCTCACATTGAGTTTGCTTACGATAAGGGTGAACATTTTACTACTTCCTTTTCTCCTTTTGAGGTTCTTTATGGTTTTAATACTTTGACTCCATTTGATTTTGTTCATTTACCTGTAAATCATGTTGCAAGTATGGATGGAAAACGGAACGCAGAGTTTGTCAAATCTATTCACACTAAGATGCATGAAGCTGTTGTTAAGCGTCTTAATGATAATGCCTATAGAATTGATCTTCTGAGTGAATACAATGATAGTGCCACATTTAATGTTTTTGATTTGTCTCCTTTTGATGTCGGTGAAGATTCGGGGACAAATCTTTTCAAAGGAGGGATGGATGATGTGGATCGGAAGACTCAAGCACCTACGGAGTTGAAGCTTGGACCAATCACTAGAGATCGGATGAAGAAACTCAAGGCTTCCAATATGAATGAAGATAATGTAACTATAGATTACATGGAGGAAGCTTTGAAGAACAAGTTTGAAGGGTTCGTAGATCAAGAAAAGGCTTCCAAGTTGTTTTCAATTTGATCAATAAGCAAGGATCATTCAAAAAAGCAACTTGTGGGAGAAAATTGGGTAAGTGTTGGAGAAGGGCACCTACTGCTTATTGCTGGGCATCCACTACTGTCACCGGTAGGCTTCTGTCAAAAAGGAGCTGAAGAGTTCAATCAATGTACTTAGTTGGATATGTGTTTTAAGCGTAAAAATATCAAATCAGTTGTGGTGTATGAATTTAAAAGAATGTAATTTATGGAACTGAGCTAATTGATCATCAACAAAAGACTAGTAACACACAAGGAAACAACTAGAAGTAAAAAAACAAAGCAAGTCAAAACAATTATACTAGACAAAGAACAAAATTGTACTAAGAACAGTTTTTCCAGAAAGCAGGGGATGACGACAACTTTTTACTGAAATGACAATCATCAAGTACTTCTTTTTTTTATGATTTCAACAAATTTAAACAACTTACAACATAAATTGACCTTCAAATGGAGGTTGCTCTAATACTACTTTTATGTAGATCCACTTTGGTTTGTAGTTTGGATTCTACTCCTTCCCAAGGTTCACCTCCTTTTCTTGAAGAACCTCTATTAGGGATTTTTAAGCCCAACACTCCAATAAGAAACCTATGAGGATCTAAGCCTCATAAATCTAATGTTCAGAGGCTAAAGTTCTTTCCTAAATTTATAATTAGAACATTGAGGAAACAGAGGCCTCAAAACCACAATTACAAAATTAGAAGACCAAACAACAATTGATTCAAAGAAAAGAAATTCTATGAATCAATTAATGAAAGTAATTTACATGATCAATTGGTTCCCTAGATTTTACAATCTTAGGCAACAATTGTTCACAACACTAAGGAAATTAACCCTGAGCAAACTAGTCTAAGAATGTGAAGAAACCTAGAAGTAATTGGAGAATTCTCTCTCAAATTTCAGCAAATTCATCAATGTTGTTTTACAATAAGTTATAACCGGATATTTATAGACCAAGATCTAACCCTAGCTAACCTATAGCATAATAGCTTAAAGTACCCATTAAACCCTTGATTAAAAACTGAAAAGACAATTCAAATAACAAAAATCCATAAAAAAGATCGCTTTATCCAAGTTTCAGTCGAACCCTATGGGCGACGGTAGGAGGAACTTACCATTGGCAATAGGTATGAGATCTTCCCAGCAATGCCTGGCTGAAGCCTGCTGGCAATGATAGGGGCAGGGCTACCATTGGCAGTAGGGTACCTTTTCTCCCATACTTAGCCATTTTCACCATCAAATTATTCCCTTGAATGATCCTTGCTAAAAGTTAAAACCATTTGCATCTTGCCCCTCAAGAGCGAATAAATGTTCAAACTAAATAACATAGCCAAAATACCATTTACATATGTTATATTTTGTCGCAAAATATTTTTGTAAAGTTTCATGTAAAATCTATTAGGAAATGCCCTCAACTATTTACTTAAATTGCAAATGAACTCATATATTACTTTTTTATATTCCTGAACTAAAATTGTGTATAATACAATAGCTCACCATGATAAATACCAGCGGCGCCACCTCTCCAATTCAATGAATTCCACATGCAGCTCACGTGTGTTTGTGGAGGGGCAAAATTGTTCATTAAACACTTTTCTGCCACAACAAAATTGTCCATTAAATAGAGGCATGGGCACTTCTTGGAGATCACACGCTGCTCACATGTGTGCTTGCAATGTGCAAGACATTTTGTTTAGGGGCAAAGCCATAACTTAACCCCATGGGGCCAAAATTCAAATACAAAAATTTAGTGTATCATTTAATTTTAAACTAATATTTTTGTATCATTTAAATTTTTTTTATTTATTTCGGGGGCTAGTTATAAAAAGTATACTAATTTTATACAAAATAAATATAATTTTATACCACAAATAAAGAATAAAAAAAATCTGAGGGAGGTCAGGGCCATCTCGAGCCCCTTAATAGCTTCGCCCATGGTTTTATTGTAAAGCTAGTCTTTAATGTAAAATTTTCCCCTCCACAAACACAATACGTAAGCAACATGTGATGTTCAGGAGATGGCACCACTGCTATTTATGGTGATAGACTACTTTAAGATACACAATTTTAGTTTCGGGATTAAAAAGTAAAATATTAGTTTTGAGGCATTATGCAACTTATGTAAATGGTTGAAAGGATTTTAAAGAATTTCCCAAATATATTTAGTCCATACATTGATTTAAAGTTATAGTTAATTACAAAATATTCGTATGAAGTTTGAAATAGTCTGTTTTTAGTCTATATTCTTTGAACAATGTTAAAGTCGTATAATACATCTTATACATTTTTTTATGCTATATTCTTTTTCTTCCAAGTTTTTTTTTTCTGGAGATATAGTAGGTCTATTTACAAGATCACTTTCCCACATCTAAACAGGCCAGGAGTATCTATATCATTTTGTGTACTACTCTATAAGTACCATTTTCCTTTTACAGAGAGTGGTACACAAAGTGGTAAAGATAATCTGACCCCATCTAAACATAAGAGAAATTCAAGATTAGATATTTTAGTTATGTAGTACGTAAGCTCTAATTAGTTTCTCAATACATATACTTTAGTAATTACTCCATTTGCGATTACTCCTGTGTTAGAATGCTTTTGTTACATTATTCAATGTTTATCTTCTTCACTATAATGTCTTCGTTTATCTTTTATGATGATAATAGATAGGCCCTCCAACAATTTAAGTTTAACGATTCTGATCCTAGTTATAAGTAGTTCAAACCCTTATTATTTCAGTTTTAGACTTTTTTTTTAGTTTAGCATTTTTTTGGGATCGATTTTATGATTCTAACTTGATTGGCAAAACAATTTAATAAGAAAAGTGCAAACTAAGAACAATAATATTACAAAATCAGAATAAAAAAGATCATAAAATTAGAATTATAAAATCATGAAATCGGAATCATAAAACTGCCCGAATTAGAACTGTGAACTGAAAAGCCTTAAATTAAAAAAAAAATAAATAGAATCGAAAAAAAACACAAAAAATCGAAATGGGAAACGTAACATCACAACCAAAACCGCAAAATAAGAAAATCTTAAATCCAAAACTGGGAGAGTGAAATAAGGAAAATAACATAATTAGAAGACCATAAAACTGTGAAATAAAAAAATTAGAAATTGCATACATTACAAAAATTGAAATTATAAAATCTTGAAAGAAATCTTAAAATAAAAAATTGGAAATGTAAATTCAAAATTATTTAATATTTTAGTCGTAAATTTTTAGTTTCATCTTTCATTTACAAAAAGTTTTACAAACAATTATTTATATATGTATATATAGAAAGCCATTTCCCCTTGACCTTTTATGTTCCTCTACTCTACTATGCCATCATCACTTGAGTTCTCTTCTCTGTTTCTTCTTTTTCAATTCCACATAAATTGTTACAAAAATTTCACAGATCAGAGATAGTCTAAAAAACACTTCCATAATGACCAATAGTTTCATTCGATTCAAGGATACTCAATACCTCAGCAAACAAAGCCCTCCCATTCTCAGCGTACACCTTTCCATCCAAACCCTACTCACTACTTCCTCTCCTAATTTAGCTGCAGCCTCAAGTTTATATTTGACGCCATCCTGAATTGAGTCGATAATACCTCCCTGTACTCCCATCTCAGCTGTTATCTTAGCTACTTTTATGACAACTTTACACCAAGGCTTAGGCAAGCCAATTTTGGACTTCATGAAAGCCAAAAACCATAGGAATTTGAAGACTTATATCCATCTCACTCATGTATAGCCAAAAACCCTTCCGCATCAGTATATAATCATGAGCCATGCAAAGACGAATCTGGTGGTAGAAGTATGGCCGATTACCACTGTGATCATTAGCATAAGAAAGGGAATTAGATTGGAAACTAGAACTCGGATATTCGTGGACATGAGTTATTAGTTGCTGATATTTATACTGGCCTGTTAGTGTGGCTTAGATCTCTAGCCTATTAGAAAAATCATTTACTCTGACGGTGGTAGTTAGGGCTTAAAGACCAGCGGCTTGGATCTCTGGCTTTACTTATAATATTAGGGTTCCCTCGCCTTTCTTGTTTGGGGAAGAAAGAAAGAATGAAAGAGGAAACAGGAAAGGGGGAAAAGAGTTTTGGGAACCAGAAAATCATATTTGTACCAACTGAGTTGTTTTTATTGTTTTTAAATTTTGTAATTATTGTTTAAAAAAAATTAGGTTACCAACCAATGGGCGACCAAAAATATCGATTGGTAACTGAGTCAATTTTTTTAAAAAAAATAATTACAGTCAACGACGGATTACCGATCGAAGTTCTATCGCTAAATTAACTTCGGTCGGTAAATAGAAAATTGGTTGGTAAATCTGTCACAATTACAGACCGATGTGTGTCTTGATCAGTATTTTTTAAAGTTACCAACCAATGTTGAATCAGTCGGTAACGTCGGTCAGTAAAATCCTATTTTCTAGCAGTGTGAAACTGTCATAGATCCTTCAACTTGATCACGGGTAGAAAAAGGCTGAATGGGTAAAACAGATCTTTCTAATAAGGAGCTGATATCAATAATCCAAGCTAGGACTTTAGACAACAATTTTGACAAGTTTTAAGAACTTTGACAAATTCACTTGGAAACCGCCCCAAAAAAACCATGATTTTCTGAAATGGTAGGACTTCCAATGGAAAGCATCCTAAGTTATCCTCAACATTACTTGCCATCCATGAATTCAGAAACCTCAGCCAACATCTACTACTTCATTACTTCGTATTCCATATATGTTAATTCCTTTCCTCATTTTGAAGTCCACTTTCTAGATTTATATTATAAGCGGACTTACTCAATGTCACGTTCATACTACTTGAGACACTACATACTTTGACAATATAAGATTCTTTAGGGTCTCATATGTTAACCATGAAATTAGATGAGGGATTACCTACCTAAACTAAATAGAGTCTTGAGAATTATTTCTTTCATTATTTAGATGGTTCATAAACATTTTTCCTAAAATCCTTTTAGGGCTTTCTAGGAAGAAGGAGTCATTCCAAATTTTATTTACAAAAGCCTTTTAGCTATCAGAATAATTTAGAAGAGGGAGAAAATGACCAAATTCAGAGACAAATTCAATTGCTAACTAAATTAAGCTGACATGCAATCCCGTGTTCTTTCAAGGCCCTTTTCATATCAAGCCAGCATTCTGGTAGGTAATTTCTCCAAACAGAAAATAAACAATTATTACTACAAGATATATAATAATACGCAAAGTAACAGATGAGTGGAAGAGAAATAATCTCTATATTGAGGGAAGAGAGTAGAAAAAGTTCTTACTTAAACCATTTCAGCCTCGTTCTATAAAGTATCAAACTTTTCAATCTTCCAATGGTCAATGCTCTCATCATCCCCAAGGCTTGGGCTTCTCGTGCTTATCCTTACGCCCCGTCAGCTTTGGCTTTTGCTCCTCCCCCTCAACTTCAAAATTTGTTGTTTCCAATTTCCACCACTTCTTGGCTAAAACACTCTCAGTTCTTCTGGCTGCTCAATTTAGGAAAATGCTTTTACAATATTTTCATGAGGAAAATTTCAACAAAAGGATTTAAAAATCTTGTTCACAAAGCAAAGATAACAGACAAGAACAAGAATCGAAAAAGACAGGAAAAACAAAAAGCTTGAGAAAAGCTTATGAATAATAAACGCATATTTTATCAAATTTAAAGAGAACGGAATACATACAAATCGGTTTAAACTACAGAAAAAATACCAATCATTTTAGAAAAAATACGCATATTGCCTTGTTTTAGCAACTTTGATTGTTTAATCTCAAATTTCTTGATATACCAATCATTTTTCTTCTCGAGCCTCGACCAAACGATGTTGGCTGCTCTCTAGTGGTGGTATTGTCCGTAGAAACTAGGAATTTTTTCCTCATTGAGTGTCTTTTTAAAGAGTAGCACTAAAATATGTAGATTTTTTTCACTTTCCGACTTTAGGCATATCGCAGATAGCGTACGAGATATTAAAGGTAATATCGTATATGCCATATGCAATATCATTAAACCAGGATTAATAAATTACTTCGGTAGATATCGCATTTGGTTTATGCGATATCGATCACCTATTTTATTTTTTTAAGGAAAAATAAAATAATAAAATTATGTTTTTTTGTTTTCTATCACGTATATTTTTCCTATTTTGTGAAAAAGAAAGACAAAGTATTTAATGTTTTGTGTCACTTTGTGTATATTTTCTGCATTTTCTATCTTCAAATGAACTTTTTTTTTTTTAATTTTTTCCTTTTGTGAAATGGAGAAGGAAAAAACGAAAAAATAATATAATTACAATTTCATTTTAAGATATAAAATGCAAAAAAAGAGAAAAGAAACACACACACAAACACAAAAGCAACACAAAAGATTAAATTCTTTATCTTCCTTTTTCACAAATTAGAAAAATTGTAAGTGAGAGAAAACAAAAAAATAATTTCATTCTTTTCATTTTCTATAAAAAAATAAAATAGGTGGCAGATATCGCATATGCCAAATGTGATATCTACCTAAATAATTTTCACCATGTTTTATTTACTACCAAATCTATAGGCAGGCTTAATAACGCAAATTTAATGCTACGTTAATGATATCGCATAGGCCATATGCAATATCGCCTTGGATATCGCATATCCCACATGCAATACGCCTAAAGTAGGAAAAAAATAACATATTTTAGTACCATTCTTTAAAAGGACACTGAAAGAGGGCAAAAATCCCAAAAACACAGACGCTGGTAGACTGAGCGGCAGTCCACAACAATCCTAGTTAGTTCATAAGAGTTTTTATTTTTGGTTGCATACCTTTGAAGTATTTACTTGTTACATATTAGTTCATATATTTTCTCTTTGGTCATATTTCATACTTTATACACCTCTGTCCCTCTCTGTCCCACAAAATGGTTCCATTTCAATTCTCACATTTATTAAGAAAATTAGGTACACTAATAATTTTGTTTTGATTTGTCTACGCTACCCTTCTTTAATAGTTTTTATCTTGAAACTACAAATACAAGTAGTAGAATGGTTATTTCATTAATATTTCTAGACAAGTTTATATTTCTAGTAATTAAGAGTAGAGGGTAAAGCAGTATAAAAAAAAAGTAAGAAATTATATAAAAAAAAAGTAAAAAATTAACTATCATTCATAAATGGAAAGAATACTATAATTTTGGATAGATGAAAAAGGAAAGTGAGACCATCCTTTTGTTATGAAGGGAGTATTGTTTAAAAACATACACAATACATTTTTTTTCTTGTATGAACTAAAGTGCCATTTCAATTAATTTTTTCCCTCATTACTTCTTCAAGTCTTCAAGTGAGCGAGACAGGTTTGTGGGCAAGGTTACTTATGAGCAAGTATGGTAGTCCACAAAGGGAGATAAGAAAAGGAAAATTAGTGTCTCATACTTGGAGGAGTGTTGTTCTTGGAGAAGAGATTTTGAGGTATGGGCCTGGTGATCAACAGAAGACGAATTTGGGGATTGATAACAAAAGTACATTGACTAATTATTAGTAGGGGCCTTCATCATCGAAATTTAATATGAAAGAGGCTTATTGTTTGGAAGAAGGTTTGGTCTCAGGCCCTAGACAAACTGTATCATCGTGCTTCGTTAAGAATTCGGAAGTTGCATGGGCTGCAAAGATTAAATTCTGCTCTTTGGCAAGCACTGGCAGATGTTTTTCCTATTGTTTCTTTGTTATTTCTGAGGCAAGCATTGGATAGTGTAATGTGTCCTATTTACTTTGTAGCAGTGGAATTTAGGATACATTACTTGAGGGATTGTCCATGGGTCCAAAGAAGTTTGGAAGTTAGAGGTACAACCAAATCCTATTAATCAAGATTTTTCCAAAGCATAAATATTATGGATTAGGTTCATCAGAATCTCATGAAAGAGGTTGTAGGCTTTGATGGAGAATTTGAATGGAAATGTGTTCAGGGAGATGTTATCGTTTATTTGGTTTTGGAGGAATGCTCGGGCTTTTGGTACTGACAAGGTTATTCCAAGTGCACCTCAATTACTAGTAGAAATGTTTAAAGGAGAACACAAGTGGAAGATCACTTAGGAATATAAGTTGTTACATAAGTTGCAACCCAATTTAGAGGGTGATATTTGTTTTTAAAGATTATATGTCTTTGAGTTCTGTCTTATGTATTTATTTACTTATGTAAATGGCGTGGTTTATGGTGTGAATATAAACAAGTACTGTTTTTACTAAAAAAAGAGGCTGCAAATTTATTTTTACGAAAATGTATAATGGTAAAAAGTTCATTAAATATTGTTTTCACAATGTTACAAGTAAAAAAAATTTCAAAAAAGGCAAGTATTAGTTATCAAATATTTTAAGTAAAAAAACATATTATGTAGTTCAATTTGTCTACGTCTTTCATATAATGTATATTACTAATACTAATACTACTCTTCAAAATGACGACTTTATTCTTTTACGGGTTTGTAGGCTGTAAGAGTTATTATCACGCCTTTCAGAGAAAAGAGTTATTATCAGGAATCAGAGCCTTTTTTTTATGAATAAAAAGAAACTTCTAGTGATGTAAACCATTAAGTCTAGAAAATGACCATTTGATTTCACTAAGGAAAAACTATAATTCTAGTCAAGATCCTATTTGGAGCAATTAGAATGAAAGAACATTTTCCGATTTAGAGATTATTTTGGAAACTTATGGTGCTAGTTTATCTAGTGTGATGTGTATATGATGTTTCACACACACTGTACGACAAGCTATGCAGGTTGCAGAACTTAATAGGGAAAAAATAATTTTCTAATATTAGATGAAAAAAATTGCATTTTTTTGA
Source organism: Catharanthus roseus (assembly GCA_028651295.1). Lineage (NCBI taxonomy): Eukaryota > Viridiplantae > Streptophyta > Magnoliopsida > Gentianales > Apocynaceae > Catharanthus > Catharanthus roseus. The sequence continues at coordinate 2,880,678 of JAPQWS010000107.1, read as the reverse complement.
AAAGAGTACGACAATTACAAAGAATCCTTGAAAGTAGATTCACAGAATGACACTTCTTAAAAATTTTAGTGAGTCTTTTATGGATGTTAATGTTTTGAGATGTATACGTTAACTATTGAATGCTTAATTTTGTTAAATTAGATTCCTTAAATAGAAATTGTCTTTCATTGGTTGTTTGTCATACGTAAACATTGAATTTACCATATCTACAAATGCACAATATTTTTTCTTAGAAATCATTTTATTAAGGAGTATATGGTGCACTTATTTGATGAATTATACAATTATCTTACTTAACAAATTCAAATTTCAATTGGAATGTATTCATCACCAAAACCCCTTTGTAGACTTTTAACCTTTCTTTTCATTTAACTTTCAACCAAGACTTTAATGAGTTTTAAACGTTTGGAATGTTTGATCTTTTGTTTTCATCAAATAAACATGTTTAAATATTGGATGATCATCAATGAAATAAATATAATATCTATTTCTTCCTCTGGTAGTTTGAGAATTCAATTCACAAATATCAGAATGACAATTTCAAGTGTTTCAAAAGTTCTTCATTTCTTGGAAAATGGTTCTTTGTCATTTTTGCTTGCATGAAAATTTTCCATTTTCCAAAATTTTAAATTCAACAAGTCAGTTCAAAAGTCTTAAAATTAACATTTGATAAACAAGCATGCCCTAATTCAAAAGGAAACTCAACAATATAAGAAAAAACTTTAGTTTTATTGATGTTAAGCTTAAAGATGCCATCATAGGTATAATCATTTCCCACAAACACACCATTCTTAATTACAATGATTTTTCCCGACTCAGTTAATGTTTTCAGGTCGTTCTTAAGCAAATTAGCAGAAACAAAATTCTTCTTCATTTCTGCAATGTGTAAAACATTTATGAGAGTTAACTTCTGTTCAGGAGTAAATTGCAATTCAACATTTCCATTTCCAAGAACGTTTTCCTCGTTATTATTCCCATGAGGATGTATTGCTCTTTATTTGCAATTACACAATCCTTAAACAATGTTTTCTTTCTGCAAACATGAACTATGTCCCTAGAATCAAACAACCAATCATTAGAGCTCTAAATTGTTGCTAAGTTACATTATGTCACAATGCCAATGTTGAGTGCAAAAAGCATTGCCAAAATTTTGGAAACATTTTCAACAATATTACATTCTTTGGTTCATTGTTTTAGTTAAGAACTTCTTGTAAAACATGCAAAACCTGCATTGTTTCTTAAAATGATCTTTCTTTCTACATAAACAAGTTTATTCACTTAAGAAAGAAGCTTGGAGTTTCAGAAGAAGCACGTTAACGGGGAATATGTTAGAATAATTAATGTGCAACCACTTAGGATAATGTGAACTCATTCAATTATTTGAATAGTTTAAGTCATAGTTGTCATCTAGAAAAACGAAAAGTCTCTCTAGTTTCAAGAAGTTATTAGTCAAATTTATTTTTCCTGAGAGTTTTGCATTGGCTTATATAATTTTCCTATCTACAAATTCAGTCATGATGCATTGTATTTTTAAGAGAGCTAAAGTAATAATACTATATTTTCTCTCTTCATAATCTCTCCTTTAGTCTTAGTCTACAACACCTACATTGGTAGTCCTAAAGGCTCTTTATTTCCTTCCCTTCTATGTTATTGCCAAATATAGGAAAACAACAGCTTGGTAACACCTTGAATTTTTTGCTTTTGTTACTTAGCTTAGATTTGTGAAATGCTTTACTGAAAACAGTACAAAGAATAGAAATTAACATTATAATGTGAACATATAAAGTCATTGGTCTTAAATAAAACTAAATGGCTTCTCTTATCATTATAGTAAACTAGCTTTTTATTTTTCCAACTAATTAATTGTGAAATTAATCTCACTGAATTTAAATTAAGAATGTCTATGATCAATGGCTGCTTAGCAGTGGTAGGGTTTCTTCGATGGAAATACTTGGACTCAAGAGTCTTTTGCTAACCTCTTCTAAAAAACTATTCCATCTGCTTCTTTTGATCCAATCTATCAATGAAGAACCACGAATACTATTCTTTGAGATAATGAAAAATCAAGAAATTTAGCTATTTTCAACTCTTTTTTATAAGAAAAAATTCTTCTCCTAATAAGTAAACCATGACAACTCTTCAGAAATAATTGAGTATAGTAGGTTTCAAGGGCTTTCACCATAAACGGATAGATACCTGGCCTATATTGATATATTTTGATAGAGACCTGGTACTATATGTTCGATTGTTTAGTTAATGTTTTTTCGCATTTTCGATGCCCACAACAATTTCTCCAAATTTTCATAATTACGGTGTGGATTTGTATATCCAACGAAAAATAAAGTATGTTACTTTCTGTTGGTGAATATATCATGTTTCACATGAACCCTATTCATAGTTCTATTTATTTTTTAATTCCGACCCCAAGGTGGCAAAACTAAAAAGAAGCAAAAAATTGCGATTAAAAAAGTGATGTAGTTTCACTAAATGCATTATTATGAAGAGAATATAACAACTTAAAATGAAAATAAAATACTCATGATTAACCATAAATTAAAGGATTTCATAAATATGAGACACTGTTCACCAGTACTGAAGCATTAAAAGAGACAACAGAAACCAAATTTCATATATGCAGGATATTACAATCAAACACTAATACCCAACACACTTGTAAAGGCTGATTTTCTCTTGAATTTTGCACACTGAGAATTTGAAATCTTTCGGATTTTCCCTTTAAAAGTTGCCTCTCCCTTAAGAGCCTCCTTGAGAGGCAAAAAATTTGAAGTACACACAGTTAAATGAACTAGCATAAGAGGAATATTCTCCAATCCTGGAATACCAAGGACTTCAAAAGTTTTCTTCCGTAGGTTAAGCCAGAGTAGGTGAAGGATGCTATTGGAGACTGCCAAAACCTCTCCATCACTCCATGAAGCAATTGCTAGATGCAAATGTTGAGAACTGCTTTTTGAAGGAATCTAGCTTTCTAAAACAATGTTTCTAGTCCACGACTCCACTTTACCATGTTCATTCATCATCCAAATATCGAACATATATTGTGATCTTGAGAAATAGAATACACATAGATTCCTCTTTATTTCAACAATGCTCAAAACATGCCGCAATGGATATTGAATTTCCTGGGGTTAGTGGGATTGACCTAAATCGTTCTTTGGCAATATCAAATGCACATATGCCATTTATCAAGACCGGTATGTTTGGAGAAAAATCAACTATAGATTCATGATCCACCAGCCATTGAAATGCTCCATTCAAGATGGTGGCGGTGTCATATATACCACATGCAACAAATTTTTTTAGTACCAATTTTCTCCGTTTTGTATCAACCCCAATAGTAAAAATTTGATAGTGCACCCTCAATTCCTCATTTGGGTGTTGCCAAGTCTCAACATCAAGGACCTTATAGCTTTTAGAAAAGCCAAAACCATATGCTCTACAAAGTGCTCTTCGCTTGAATTAATTTTAGAAATACAAATATATTCCCCCATCATTGGATTGCTTATCTAAGGGAATAAACTAGGGGTAGTAATTTGAATTAGATATAGCAACCCATTGCAACATCCCTTGATTGAAAAGCATTCTTTCATTCGAATGTCAAGCATTTTGATTGAAAGAGATTTTTTATTAGACTTATAATCCTTCCTTAGTGAAATCAAATAATCTTTACCAAGGGTGTTTCCACTTATCAAATTACGAAATAGTAGAGTAATGTAAAGTGGATTTTTAAGGTAAATGTTGCAAAAATGTAACTGAGAAAGGAGGTCATACCATTCCTTGCAAACAATTTTGCATCAGATGATGGATGCTGCTAGAAGGAGAAGAAAAATCTTAAACAAAAGACACTCGTCCAGATTTAGAATTGTTGTTCCATAGTGCCTCGTCTCTTATGACTCCTCTTCGGCTGAATTCTTCCTTTTGCTGATGTCTTTTCTAGAATGTCCTTGGCTTAAACCCTTCATTTCTTTAAGAATAAATGAAAGGAGAAACGACGGATTAAAGAAATTTTTTGGTTCACTAATGTTATTATTAAAAGGAATGAATAGAATTGGTTATAATTCCCTGTTAAATATTGTAAAGGGTAATAAATGCATTGCTCTCTTTCTCTATCTCTCTCTCTCTCTCTCTCTCAAACAGTTAATAATTTTTGTTTAAAAACAACCTAAAACAAAGTCAAATTTATCAATAAAGTTTACGTTACTATATAACTACCAATCTAAAGATGTGTTTATCAAAATAACATCTAGATGCTTAATTAGTTAACTTCTTATAAAATTCTTACCCAAATTTTCGGAGATTATTTCCATTTGAAATACGTGTTTGGAGGAAATTAAGTTGTAACAATAGTTAATATGTCCTACTCATCACATTAATGCAACCAAAGACATAAAATAATTTTTTAAAACTAGCATTTTTCGAATATGCTTTTAAGAATGCCATGTAATTGTTGTACACCGAAAAAAAACCAAATTTTCCTGTATCCAACGTTTCATAAACTTTAATTATTTCATTCTTTTTCCCTTTTAACAAAAAACTTTGAAATACGTATTTTCATCGTGTTAAGAATGCTTTCTAATTTTATTCGAAAAAAACTCTTTCATTCTCCAAGCTTAAAGAATTTCTATCGTACATAAATTGAATCTAGGCTTACCATCGAGGGATGTTTCTAGAAAATTACTATGATAATTCCAGTAACATTGCTTATGTACTTTGTGCCTATCTAAAATAGATATGATATTGAAGCTTTACTCAATTAATAGATCGCAACACCTCATAATTTCTCATATATAATATTTAAAAATTTCATCAAATATTTAAACTCTAGAAGAAGTGTAGATCAGGTTCCATCCTTAGAGTGTATTCTTTTAGTAGTTGGTTCAGTATAATATATAAAATTTAAAATAATTAAATTGAATTCAGTAGTTATCTTTTGCATGAAAAGGTAATTTCGTAGCTTGTCCAAGAAGATAGAGGACTGCTATTGTTTTGATAATAAAATTAAGGATAAAATTCAAAGAAGTTAATTAGCACAAACATGTCATAAAATAGTACGACGTCATTTGTTGAGAATATATATACACATATAGTATAAAACAAACTACCTTCAAAAAATAAAGAGAAACTTATCGATGAAATTTACATTAGTATATAACTAACAATACAAAGATGTATTTATTAAAATAATATCTAGATGCTTAATTAGTTGACTTCTTATCAAAATCTACTTAAATTTAGTGAGATTATTTCCATTTCAAGTATTTACTTTGAGCAAATTCAATTGTATCAACAGTTAATATGTCCTACTCATCTTATAAATGCCATCAAAGGCTTAAAAATAATTCTTTTAAACTGCCTGTTTTAGAACTTTTAATAATGCCATATAATTGTTGTACAAAGAGAAAAATTTCCGTATCCAATATTCCAAAAATTCTCATTACTTCATTCTTTGTTCCCTTTTGATAGCAAGTATAGAAAGAATTATTTTCGTCGTTTTAAGGATGTTATCTAATTCTACTAAAAAACTCTTTTATCCTCCAAACTTAAGGAACTTCTGTCGTACATGAATTGAATCTAGACTAGCAATCTAGTGTTATTTCTAAAGGATTACTGCAGAAGTTTCAAACAGATTGCCAATGTATCTTAAATAGATATGATATTGAAACTTTACTCGATTGATCGATTCCAAAACCTTATAATTATTTTTACATATTATTTTCTTAATTAAATATTTAAAAGATTTTGAAATGGTATATATCTGTTTTCGTCCTTAATAATTATTCTTTTTGTAGTTGGTTGCATATAATATCTAAAATATACAATATATTCAATTACATTCAGTAACTGGTTTCTGCACGGAAAGGTAATTTTATAGCTTATCTTTAAAGATAGAGAATTTCTATCATTTTGTATAATAACATTAAAGGTAAAAATTCGAAGAAGTTAATTACCACAAACATGACATAAAATGGTACGACATCATTTGATGAGAATATTTATAAATATATATATATATAGATATATAGTTAAAAAAAACTAGCTTTAGAAAACAAAGTGAAATTTATCAATAAAATTTACGTTTCTATATAACTAACAATGTAAAGATGTTTTTATTTAAATATCATCTAGATGCTTAATTAGTTGACTTCTTATATAAATGCTACTCAAATTTTGTGAGATTATTTCCATTTCAAATATCTACTTTGAAGAAGAATTAAGTTGTATCAATAGTTAATGTGTCCTACTCATCCCATTAATGCCACTAAAGACAAAACAAAATTTTGAAACTCTCTGTTTTATAATATATTCTTAAGAATGTCATGCAATATTTGTACTTTTAAAAATCTAATCTTTCCCGTGTCCAATGTTCCAAAACTTTTCAATTTTTAATTATTTTTTCTCTTTTGATAGAAATAAGTATTTTCATCATCGGGTTAAGGATAGTTTTATTATTATATTAAAAAACTCCTTTATCCTTCAAGCTTAAAATTGTACACAAATTTCATCTGAGCTTAAGATCTAGTGATGTTACTAAAAGATTACTGCAAAAATTTCGATGACACTGCTGATGTACAATGAGCGTATCCTAAATAAATATGATACTGTAACGTTACTCAACTGATCAATCCAAACACCGTAAAACCTCTCAAATACAATATTTTTATCTTCTTTAAATATTTAAATTTTAGAAAGAGTGTAGGTTTTGTTCAATCTCTAGATAGTATTCTTTTGGTAGCATATTGAGTATAATATATAAAATATACAATACATTCAATAATTGCCTTTCTCACAAAAAGGTAATTTTATAGCTTGTCTTTAAAGATAGAAAATTTCTATCATTTTAGAAATCAAAATTAAAGGTAGAAGTTCAAAGAAGTTAATTAGAACAAACATCCCATAAAACAATACGACGTAATTTGTTGACAATATATATATTCTACTCTTTCTGAATAGTCATAATGTTCATTTAAAAAAAATGAGTTAAGATCCAATTTCAAAGTTGCAAAGTAAAAATCATGGCAAGAAATATTGATTATATAAAATATGGTCGAAATTCAGGAATAACTGAGAAGCATCCATAACTTTTCCCTCATGAAATTATGCACCAATTTATTGAATTTTGATAGTTCCATCATTCCAATATAAAACCTGCTCAGCATAACTTAATCTTTTGTTACCAAAATGTGACAATGAAGAAGATATATGCTCTTTGTAAAGCAATATATGTAGCACTTGTTGCCTTGATCTATTTTCTCCTCTTTAATAATCGTGAAAAAATTAAGGGTGGTTGCGTAGTAATATATATGTGTGTATATATATTGTCATTCCAAGAAACATGATCTCATAAAGTTTCATATGTACCTAATTCAAAAAAAATGTTGAAAAAATAACATATAACTAAGAAAAGACAAAAAAGTATTTATATCAATGATTAATTCAGAAATAAACATTTTTTAAACTACAAATTCTTATCTATAAAAGTTAGTCTTATGAAGCTTAGATAATATTTAACTAACCCTATGTTGATATGTATCTCCACCACATGTAAAAGACATTTTCTTGAACTTTTAAAGAATAAGGACTCGTCCATCTTTCGAGATAAATTTTTCTATAAATGAAAATATCAAGATAAATTTTTCTATAAATAAAGTTAGTGTGGAAGACATTTTGTTCAGGAGCGAAGTCATAACTTAACCCCAGAGGAGCAAAATTTAAAATACAAAAATTTATTGTATCATTTAATTTTAAACTAATATTTTTTGTATCATTTAACTTAATTTTTACTTATATTGGGGGCCAATTATAGAAAAATTTACTAATTTTATACAAAATAAATATAATTTTATACAACATATAAAGAATAGAACAAATTAACGGAGGTCGAGGCCCTCCCAAGCCTGTTAACAGCTCCACCGATGGTTCTGTTTTGGAGCTAAAGTCTTTAATGGACAATTTTTTGCCTCCACAAACACAAAACATAAGCAACATGTGATCTCCAGGAGATGGCGTGATCACTATTTATGGTGATAGACTACTTTATGATACGTAGTTTTAGTTTAGGGATAAAAGAAAATAAAATATGAGTTTAGAGGCGTTGTGCAACTTAAGTAAATAGTTGAAAGGTATTTTAAAGATTTCCCAAATCTATTTAGTCCATACATTGGTTTAACGTTACAGTTAATTACAAAATATTTGTATCAAGTTTGAAATAGTTTGTTTTTAGTTTAATTCCTTGAACAATGTTAAAGTCGTATGGTACATCTTGTACATTCTTTTCCGCTATATTTTTTTACCAAGTTTTTTTTTCTTTCAGATATAGTAGGTCTATTTACAACATGACTTTCCCACATCTAAACGGGCCAGGAGTTTTTGTATTACTTTGTGTACTATTCTATGGGTGCCATTATCATTTTATAGAGAGTGGTACACAAAGTGGTACAGAAAATCCTACCCCATGTAAACATAAGAGAAAAAAAAGATTTGACAACTTCCTTAATTCTTAGGGGAGGAGGGGGGGGAGGGGGGGCGAGATAGAGAGGGACAGTTCAACAAAAAACTGTTGTGTTTGGAGTACAAGTGACAACTTGTTGTTCCTCTACACTGCCATTGGCATTATATTTTAAACTCCTAAGAGTGACGAGCACTCTATTGGTCTTCATTCAAAATAATATTATCCCCTCTATTAGCGTGGGAAGCGACTTAGATATGTTAGTTATGTATTATGTAAGCTCCGATTAGTTTCTCGATACATATATTTCAATGATTACTTCATTTGTGATTACTCTAGTGTTAGAATGTTTTTGTTACATTATGTAATTTTATCTTCTTAACTATAATGTTTTCCTTTATCTTTTATGACGATAATAGATAGGCCCTCCCACAGTTCAAGTTTCACAATTCTGCTCCTAGTTATAAATAGTTGAAACTCTTATTGTTTCATATTTAGACTCTTTTTGTCCAGCATTTTTTTGGGATTAATTTTATGATTCTAACTCGATTGGTAAAAATATATAATCTGAGCAATGCAAACTCAGAGCAATAAAATTACAAAAATCATAATAGAAAAAAAGTTATAAAATTAGAATTATAAAATCGTGAAATAGGAATCATAAAGCTGCCAAATTAGAACTATGAACTCAAAAGCCTTAAATTTCAACATAAAAAAATCTAAAATCGAAAAAAACGTAAAAAATTGAAATTGTGAAATGGGAAACGTAACATCACAACCAAAATCAAGAAATAAGAAAATCTGAAATTCAAAACTGATAGAGTGAAATAAAGAAAAAAATAATAAAACGACTGTCAAGTTAAAACTGTGAAGTCAAAAAAATAGAAATGGCATAAATTCGCAAAAATTGAAATTATAAAATAATTAAAGAAATCTTGAAATAAAAAATCGAATGTGTAAATTCAAAATTATTTAATTTTTTTGTCATAAATTCTTAGTTTCATTTTTTATATACAAAAAGTTTTACAAACAATTATTTATATATAGAAAGTCGTTTCTCCTTGACCTTTTTATTTTCCTTTACTCTACTATGCCTTCATCACTTCGGTTCTCTTCTTTGTTTCTTCTTTTTCCATTCGCGATAAATAGTTACAAAAATTTCGCAGATCAGAGACAGTCTAAACACTGCGTCAATAATCACCAACAATTTCATTCGATTCAAGGGTACTCAACACCTACGCAAACAAAGCCCTTGGATTCTAAGTGTACACCTGTCCATCCCAACGACCACTCACTACTTCCTCTCCTAATTCAGCTTGAGCCTCAACTGTAGATTCGACGCCATCTTGAGTTAAGTCGATAATACTTCCCTGTACTCCTATCTCAACTTTTATCTTAGCTTCTATTTAACAACTTCACACCAAATCTTAGCCAAGCCAATTTCGGACTCCATCAAAGTCACAAATCATAGGAATTTGAAGACCTATATCCAGCTCGTTCATGTATCAAAATCCTCTATCCTTCCACATCAGTATATAATCATGAGCCATGTGAAGACGAATCCGGTGGTAGAAGCGTGGCCAATAACCCCTGCAATGATCGGCATAGGAAAGGTAATTAGATCGAAAACTAGAACTTGGATTTTCGCGAACATGAGGTATTAGTGGCTGATGTTTATGCTAGCCTATTGGAGTTCATAACCGTTGGAAAAATCATTTGCTCCGGCAACAGTAATTAGGGCTGAAAGACCAGTTGCTTGGATCTCTGGCTTTCATTATAATACTAGGGGTCCCTCGTCCTTCTAGTTTGTGGAAAAAGGAAATGATGAAAGGGGAGGGGGGAAAGACTTAGGAAAGAGAAATCTCGTTTTTACCGACTGAGTTATGATCCAAATAATCGGTCGGTAACTTAGTAATTTTTTTTAAAAAAATAATTAAGTTACAAGCCGATGGGCGACCGAAAATATCGATTGGTAACTGAGCCAATTTTTTTTGAAAAGTAATTACAATCAACGAGGGATTACTGACCAAAGCTCCGTCACTAAATTTAACTTTCGTCGGTAAATCTTTCACACATACCAACAGATATGCATTGGTCGCTAATCGATCGGTATTTTTTTTTAAGTTACCAACCAACGTTAAATCGGTCGGTAACTTCGGTCGATAAAACCCTACTTTATAGGAGTGTCAAACTGTCATGGATCCTTCAACTTGATCATAGGTAGAACAAGGCTAAACGGGTAAGCCAAATCTTTCTAATGAGGAGCATATAACAATAATCCAAGCTAGGACTTTAGACAACAGTTTTGATAAGTTTTAAGAACTTAGAGAAATTCAATTGGAAATTGCCCCAAAAAAACCATGATCTTTTGAAATGGTAGGACTACCAACGGAAAGCATCCTAAGTTATCCTCAACATTACTTGCCATCCTTGAATTCAGAATCCTTAGCCAACATCTACTACTTCATTACTTCATATTTCACATCTATTAATTCCTTGCTTGATTTTGAAGTCCAATTTCTAGATTTATATTCTAACGGTCTTATTGAACGTCACATTCACACTACCTGAGATGCCATATACTTTGAGAATATAAGATTCCTTAAGGTATCACATGTTAACCATGAAATTAGATGAGGGACTACCTACCTAAACTAAAGAGAGTCTTGAGAATTATTTCGTCCATTATTTGGATGGCTCATAAACATTTTACTTAAAAATATTTTTAGAGCTTTCTGGGAAGAAGGAATGGTTCCTAATTAGAAGAGGGAGAAAATGGCCAAGTTAAGAGATAATTCAATTGCTAGCCAAATTAAGCTGACATGTAATCCCGTGTTCTTTTAGGGCTCCTTTCATATTAGGCCAACATTCTTGTAGGTAATTTTCTCCAAACAATCAAACAAAAAATAACGTTATTGCAACAAGATATATAACAATACACAAATTAACAACTGTGTGGAGAAGGAACAACCTCTGTATTGAGGGAAGAGAGCAGAGAAAAGTGCTGACTTCAAGCATTTCAGCCTCGTTCCATGCAGGATCAAACTTTTCAATCTTCCAATGGTCAATGCTCTCGTCATCCCACAGCTTGGACTTGTAGTGCTTATTTTTATTTCTCGTCATCTTTGGCTTTTGCTCCTCCCTCTTGACTTCCAAATTTGTTGTTTCCATCTACACCACTTCTTAGCTAAAACACTCTCAATTCTTTTGGCAGCTCAATTTAGGAAAATGGTTTTACAATGTTTTCATGAGGAAAATTGCAACAAAAAGATTTAAACAATCCTGTTTACAAAGTAACGATAATTGACCAGAACAAGAATCGAAAAGGACAGGAAAAACAAAAAACTTGAGAAAAGCTTATGAAGAATAAATGCTTACTTTGTCAAATTTGTAGAGAACGGAATACGTACAAATCAGTTTAAATTACAGAAAAAAAAAAAAACAAATTGCCGGCCTTTTTTCAGCAACTTTGACTGTTTAGTCTCAAACTTCTTGATATACCAATCATTTTCTACTCGAGCTTCTATGAAACGAAGGTGGCTGTTCTCTGGCGGTTGTATTGTCCATAGAAATTGGGGTTTTTACCCTCATTAAGTGTCTTTCTAAAGTGTATCACTAAAATAGGTACATTTTTTTCTCTTTCCTACTTTAGCCATATCGCATGTGGCATATGCGATATTCAAGGTTATACCGCATATTCAATATGCAATTTCAATAAACCGGGGTTAATAAACAATTTAGGCAGATATCACATTTGGCATATGCGATATCAACCACCTATTTTATTTTTTTAAGGGAAAACTAAATAATGAAATTATTTTTTTGTTTTCTATCACTTATATTTTTCCTATTTTTTGAATAAGAAAGACAGTATTTAATGTTTTGTGTCACTTTGTGTATATTTTTTATATTTTCTATCTTTCAATGAACTTTTGTTTTTTAGTTTTTCGTTTTGTGACATGGAGAACGAGAAAACGAAGAAATAATATAATTATAATTTCATTTTAAGATAAAAAATGCGAAAAAAAAAGAAAACCATATTAGAAAACATTAAATACTTTGGCTTCTTTTTTCACAGATTAGAAAAAATATAAGTGATAAAAACAAAAAATAATTTCATTCCTTTTATTTTGTATAAAAAAATAAAGTAGGAGGCAGATATTGCATATGCCAAATGCGATATCTACCTAAATAATTTTTATCATGTTTTATTTATTAACAAATCAATAGGCGGGGTTAATAACGCAAATTTTATCCTACTTTAATGATATCGCATGTGCCATATGCGATATGCCTAAAGCAGCAAAGAAACAAAACTACCTGTTTTAGAACCATTCTTTAAAAGGACACTTAAAGAGGGCTAAAATCCAAGAAACGAAGAAGCTGGTCAACTGAGCGGTAGTGCACAACAACCCTAGTCAATTCATAAGAGTTATTATTCTTTGCTTACATATCCATGAAGTATTTATTTGTTACATATCAGTTCATATATTTTCTCTTTGGTTATATTTCATACTTTGTACACCCCTGTCCCTCTCTGTCCCATAAAATGGTTCTATTTTAATTCTCACATTTATTAAGAAATTTAGGTACACTAATAATTTTTATTTTGATTTAACTATCATACCCTTCTTTAATAGTTTTTATCTTGAAACTACAAATATAAGTAGTAGAATGGTGTATTTCATTACTATTTCTCGAGAAGTGTAGATTTTTAGTAACTAACAGTAGAGTGTTAAAGGGCATAGATGGAAGTTAAGAAATTAACTATTATTCATAAAAGGAAATAATATTATAATTTTGGATAGATAGAAAGAAAAGTGAGGCCACATTTTTGTGCTGAAGGGAGAATTGTTTAAAAAAGTACACAATTGTACATGTTTTTTTCTTGTATGAACTAATGTGCCATTTCAATTGATTTTTTCCCTCATTACTTCTGCAAGTCTTCAAGCGAGCGAGACAGGTTATGGGCAAGGTTACTTTTGAGCAAGTATGATAGTCCACTAAGGGAGATAAAAAAAAAAAAAAGAAAATTGGTGTCTCAAATTTGGAGAAGTGTGGTTTTTAGAGGAGAGATTTTGAGGTACGGGGCTGGTGATCAACAGCAGACGAATTTGGGTATCGATAACCAAAGTATATTGACTAATTTTTGGTAGGGGGCTTCAGCATTGAAATTTAATATGAAGGAGGCTTATTATTTGGAGGAAGGTTTGGTCTCAGGCTCTGGACGAATGTATCATCCTCCTTGGTTAAGAATTTGGAAGTTGCATAGGCCGCAAAGATTAAATTTGGTTCTTTGGCATGCACGGGTGATGTTTTTTCTAATGCTTATTTGTTATTTCTGCGGCATGCATTGTATAGTCTAATGTGTCCTATATGCTGTGTAGCATTGGAATTTGGGATACATTCCTTGAGAGATTGTCCATGGGTCCACAGAAGTTTGGATTGTTAGTGGTACAACTATCCTATTAGTCAAGATTTTTTCGAGGCTTGAATACACTAGGTTGATCGGAATCTCATGAAAGAGATTGTTGGCTTCGATTGAGAATTCGAATGGAAATATGTGTTCAGAGAGGCGTTATTGTTTATTTGGTTTTGGAGGAATATTCGGGCTTTTGGTATTGGCGAGGTTATCCCTAGTGCACCTCAATTAGTGGTAGAAATTTTTAAAGGAGTACACGAATAGAAGATCACTTAAGAATATAAGTTGGTACATAAGTTGCAACCCAATTTAGAGGGTGATACTTGTTTATGAAGATTAGATGTCTTTGAATTCTATCTTATGTATTTATTTACTCATGTAAACGGCGTGGTTTATGGTTTTAATATAATACAAGTACTATTTTCACTAAAAAAAAGAGGCTACAAATTTATATTTTAAAAAAATGTATAATGATAAAAGGTTCATTAAATATTGTTTTCACAATATGACAAGTAAAAAGTTTGCAAAAAAACAACTATTAGTGAAATATAAAATATGTTAAGTAAAGAAACATATTATGTAGTCTGATTTTTTAACCTCATTCATATAATGCATATCAGTAATACTACTCTTCAGAATGGTGACTTTTTTCTTTTAAGTTTTGTACGTCGTAATAGTTATTATCACACCTTTTAGGAAAAAAAGTTATTATAACGAATCAGAGCCTTTTTTTTTGTACTGAATAAAACCATTAAGTCCAGACAATGACCGTTTGATTTCACTAAGGAAGAATTATATGTCTAGTCAAGAGCCTCTTTCGAGCAAGAGGGTAAAATTACAATGAAAGAACATTTGTCAGTCAAGGGATTATTCTAGTAACTTATGGTGCTATTTTTTTTCTGTGATGTGTATATGAGGTTTCTCACACACTGTGCAACAAGCTATGCAGGTTTCCAGAACTTAATAGGGAAAAATATTTTTCTAACATTAGACGAAAAAAATCGCATTTTTGAAAAAAGAGTACTACAATTTCATAGAATCCTTAAAAGTAGATTAAAAAAATGACAGTTCCTAAAAAGTGAGCCTTTTGTGAATATAAATTTTTTGAGATATATACGTTAACTATTGAGAAAGCTTAATTTCGTCAAATTAGATTCCTTAAATAGAAATTGTATTTCATTTCTAGTTTATCATACATAAACATTGACTTTACCATATCCACGAATTGACGATTTTTTTTTATATTTAGGAATCATTCTATTAAGGAGTATATAGTGCACCTGTTTGATGAATTATACAATTATCTTACTGAAAGAAATGAAATTTCAATTGGAAACTATTCACCCCCAGAACCACTTTTTCGACTTCTAACCTTTTTTCTATTTAATTTTCAACCAACATTTAATGAATTTTAAACGTTTGAAATGCTTGATATTTTGTTTTCATGAAATAAACATTTGTAAATATTGAATGATCATCAATGAATGAAATATAATATATATTTCTTCCTTTGGTAATTTGAGAAATCAATTCACACATATCATAATGATAATTTCAACTGTTTCAGAAGTTCCTTCATTTCTTGGAAAATGGTTCTTTGTCATTTTTCTTGTATGAAAATTTTCCATTTCCAAAATTTTTAATTTCAACAAGTTAGTTCAAAAGTCTTAAACTTAACATGTGATAAACAAGCATACCCTAAATCAAAAGGAAACTCAACAATATAAGCAGAAACTTTACTTTTATTGATGTTAAGCTTAAAGATGCCAACACAGGTATAATCATGTCCAACAAACACACCATTCTTGATTACAATAATTTTTCCTGCCTATGTTAATGTTTTCTAGCCGATCTTAAGAAAATTCGCAGAAAAAAAAATTCTTCTTTATTTCTTCAACGTGTAAAATATTTTTATGAGAGTTAACTTCTATTCAGGAGTAAATTTCAGTTCTACATTTCTATTTCTAAGAATGTTTGCCTTGTTATGATTCCCATGAGGATGTATTTCGCTTTATTTGCAATTACACAATCCTTAAACAATGTTTTCTCTTTGCAAACATGAACTATGGCTCTAGAATCATACAACCAATCATAAGAACTCTAAATTGTTGTTAAGTTACATTATGTCGCAATGTCAATGTTGAGTACAAAAAGCATTGCCAAAATTTTGGAAACATTTTCAACAATGCTACGTTCTTTGGTTCAACATTAGTCATAGTTAAGAACTTGTAAAACATGAAAAACCTGTATTGTTTCTTAAAATGATCTTTCTTTCTGATGTAGAAGTTGTTGCGGAAGAGTTTATGACCAGTTGGGAGAAGAAGAAAATAAGAATGAAGAAACAGTGAAGAACACGGGCAGCAACATGACCAACAACATGATCAGTAACAAGATCACTATTGAATGTGTCAGTGGTCGTGTTCTCTTATGTTTTGGGCATTTTATTTAATTTTTCTCAGCTTTTAACTATTTATTTATTTTATTAGTTGTGGGCACTTTTATATTTTACTTATTTGGGTCATTAGGGCTTTGGCTAAACTATAAATAGCCACATTTTTATTGTTAAGGGGGATCATTATTTACATTCAATTATTGACTTTTTTTTGTTCCAAATTTAAGGATTCTCACTTGGAATTCCTTGCTGAACGTTTTATGCTATGTTACTTTCTATATAAACACATTTGCTCATTTAAGAAAGAAACTTGGAGTTTCAGAAGAAGCACGTTAAGAGGGAATATGTTAGAATAATTCATGTGCAGTCACTTAGGATAATATGAACTCATTCAAGTATTTGAATAGTTCAAGGCATAGTTGTCATCTAGAAATATGAAAAGTCTCTCTAGTTTCAAGAAGTTATTAGTCAAGTGTTTTTTTCCTTAGAGTTTTGCAATGGTTTATACCATTTTCCTATCTATAAATTCTTTTAGGATGCATTGTATTTTTAAGAGAGCTCAAGTAACAATATTATATTTTCTCTCTTCATAATATCTTCTTTAGTCTTCGTGAACAACACCAACAGCGGTGGTCCTCAAGGATCTCTATTTGCTTCCCCTTTATGTTATTGCCAAAAATAGGAAAGCAACAGCTTGGTAACACCTTGATTTTTTTTGCTTTTGTTGGTTAACTTAGATTTGTGAAACAGATTACTGAAAACATTTCAAGGAATAGAAATTAACATTATAATGTGAACATATGAAGTCATTAGTCTTAAATAAAACTAAATGGTTTCTCTTATCATTATAGTAAACTAGGTTTTTATTTTTTCAATTAATTATTTGTCAAATTAATCTCACTGAATTTAGCTTAACAATGTTTATGATAAATGGCTGCTTACCAGTGTTAGGGGTTCTTCGATGGAAATACTTGGACTCAAGAGTCTTTTGCTAATCTCCTCTAAAAAACTATTCCATTTACTTCTTTCGACCAATCCATCAATGAAGAACCACGAGTACTGCTCTTTGAGATAATGAAAAATCAAGAAATTTAGCTATTTTGAACTCTTTATTGTAAGAAAATTCTTCTCCTGATACGTAAACCAAAACAACTCTTCGGAAAAAATTGAGTACCGTAGCTTTCAAGGGTTTTCACCATAAATAGATAGACCCCTAACCTGTATTGAAATATTTTCATAGAGACCTTGTACTATATGTTCGATTCTTGATGAAGAGTGTTTAGTTAATATTTTTTTTGCGTTTTCGATGACCACAAAAATTCTCGAAATTTTCATAATTACGGTATGGAATTTGTATATCGAACAAAAAATACAGTATGTTACTTTGCGTCGGTGAATATATCATGTTTCACATGAACCCTATTCATAATTCTATTTATTTTGTAATTTCCGACCCTAAGGTAGCAAAACTAAAAAGAAACAAAAAACTGTGATTAAAAAAGTGATGTACCTCGACTAAAGGCATTATTGTGAAGAGAATACAACAACTTTAAATGAAAGATAAAATACTAATGATTAACCATAAATTAAAGGATTTCATAAATGTAAGACAATGTTTACCAGTCCAGAAGCATTCAAAGAGACAATATAAACCAAAATTCATACATGCAGGATATTATAATCAAACACTAATATCCAATACACTTCAAAAAGCTTATAATCTCTTGAACTATGCACCCTGAGAATTTGAAATCTTTTGGATTTTTCCTTTAAAAGTTGCCTCTCCCTTAAGAGCCTGCTTGAGAGGCAAAAAATTTGGGGTATACACAGTTAAATGAACTAAGATAAGAGGAATACTCTCAAATCCTGGAATAGAAAGTACTTCAAAAGTTTTCTCCCTTAGGTTATGCCAGATTAGGTGAGGAATGCTATCGGAGATTGCCAGAACCTCTCCATCACTCCATGAAGCAATTGGTAGATGCAAATGTTGAGCACTGCTTATTGAAAGAATACAGCTTTCCAAAACAAAGTTTCTAGTCCACGACCCCACATTACCATATTCATTCATCATCCAAATATCGAACATATATTGTGATCTTGAGCAATCATATACACATAGATTCCCCTTTATTTCACCAATGCTCAAACATGTCGCCATGGATATTGCATTTCCTGGGGGTAGTGGGACTGACCTAAATCGTTCTTCGGCAATATCAAATGCACATATGCTATTTATCAAGACCGGTAAGTTTGGAGAAAAATCAACTAAAGATTCATGGTCCACAAGCCAGTGAAATGCTCCATTCAAGATGGTGGCAGTGTTATATATACCACACGCAACAAAATTATTGAGCACCAATTCTCTCCATTTGGTATCAACCCCAATAGTAAAAATTTGACAATGCACCCTGAATTCCTTATTTGGATGTAGCCAAGTCTCAACATCAAGGACCTTATAGCTTTTAGAAAAGCCAAAACCAGAAGCTCTACAAAGTGCTCTTTTGCTTGAATTAATTTTAGGAATACAAATATATTCCCCAGTCATTGGATTGCTTATGTAAGGGAATAAACTTGGAGTAATATTTTCAATCAAATAAAGTAACCCATTGCAACATCCCTTGACTGCCAAACATTTTTTCATTCGAATTTCAAGCATTTTGATTGAAAGAGATTCTTTACTAGACCTGTAATCCTTCCTTATTGAAATCAAAAAATCTTTACCTAGGTTGTTTCCACTTATCAAATTACGAAATAGTAAATTAATGTAAAGTGGATTTTTAAGGTAAAGGTTACAAAAATGTAACTGAGAAAGGAGGTCATACCATTCCTTGCAAACAACTTTGCAGCAGATGATGGATGCTGCTGGAAGGAGAAGAAAAATCTTAATCAAAATACACTCGTCCAGATTTAGAATTGTTGTTCCATAGTGTCTCGGCTCTTGTGTCTCCTCTTTGCCTGAGTTCTTCATTTTGCTGGAGTCTTTTTTAGAATGTCCTTGGCTTAAATCCTGCATTTCTTTAAGGATATATGAAGGGGAGAAATGATGGATCAAAGAAATTTGTGCGTTTACGAATGTTACAATTAAAAGGAATGAATAGAACTTGTTATAATTCCTTGTTAAATATTGTAAAAGGTAATAAATGCATTACTTTCTCTATCTCTCTCTCTCTCTCTCTCTCTCTCTTTCTCTCTCTCTCTCTCACACACACACACAAACTGTAAACAATTTTTGTTTAAAAACAAAATAAAACAAAGTCAAATTTATCAATAAAGTTTACGTTACTATATAACTACTAATCTACAGATGTGTTTATTAAAATAACATCTAGATGCTTAATTAATTAGCTTCTGATCAAATTCTTACTCAAATTTTGTTAGATTATTTCCATTTCAAATATGTTTTTAGAGGAAATTAAGTTGTAACAATAGTTAATATGTCCTACTCATCACATTAATGCAACCAAGGACTTAAAATAATTTTTCAAATTGGCATGTTTCGAATATGTTTTTAAGAATGCAGTTGTACTCCAAAAAAAACCAATTTTCCCATATCCAATGTTTCAAAAATTTAATTACTTCATTCTTTTTCCCTTTTGACGAAAAACTTTGAAATCCATATTTTCATGTTGTTAAGATACTCTCTAATTTTATTCAAAAACTCTATCATCTTGCAAGCTTAAAGAACTTCTATCATACATAAATTTAATCTAGGATGACCAACCAAGGATGTTTCTAAGATATTATTGTGATAATTTCTGTAACATTGCTTATGTACCTTGTCCGGTATCTTAAATAGATATGATATTGAAACTTTACTCAATTAAGAGATCCCAACACCATATAATTTCTCTTACATAATATTTAAATATTTCATTAAATATTTAAATTCTAGAAACAGTGTAGCTTTGGTTCCATCCTTAATGTATTTCTTTTAGCAGTTGGTTCAGCGTAAAATATAAAA
Source organism: Catharanthus roseus (assembly GCA_028651295.1). NCBI lineage: Eukaryota > Viridiplantae > Streptophyta > Magnoliopsida > Gentianales > Apocynaceae > Catharanthus > Catharanthus roseus. The sequence continues at coordinate 2,860,439 of JAPQWS010000107.1, read as the reverse complement.
TAATTAAATTGAATTTATTAGTTGTCTTTGCTTGAAAAGGTAATTTTATAGCCTGTCCTTAAAGATAGAGAATTTCTATTGTTTTGAAAATAAAATTAAAGGAAAAAAATTCAAAGAAGTTAATTAGTACAAACATGTCATAAAATAGTATGACGTCATTTGTTGAGAATAAATATATATGTAGTATAAAACAAACTACCTTTAGAAAACAAAGAGAATTTTATGGATAAGATTTACAAACAATACAAAGATGTGTTTATTAAAATAATATCTGAGATGCTTAATTAGTTGGCTCCTTATCAAAATCTACTTAAATTTACTGAGATTACTTCCATTTACAGTATTTACTTTGAGGAAATTCAAATGTATCAATAGTTAATATGTCCTACTCATCTTATAAATGCCATCAAAGACTTAAAATAATTCATTTAAACTGTCGCTTTAGAATATGGTTTTAAGAATGCCATATAATTGTTGTACAAAAAGAAAAATTTCCGTATCCAATATTCGAAAAATTCCCATTATTTCATTCTCTGTACCCTTTTGACGACAAGTATAGAAATAATTATTTTCATCGTGATAAGGATATTATCTAATTCTACTAAAAAACTCATTCATCCTCCAAACTTAAGGAACTTCTGTCGTGCATGAATTGAATCTAGGCTATCAATCTAGTGTTGTTTCTAAAGGATTACTGCTGAAGTTTCAAAGACATTGCTAATGTGTGTATCTTAAATAGATATGATATTGAAACTTTACTCGATTGATAGATTCCAAAATCTTATAATTTCTCTTATGTGATATTTTCATTTTAATTAAATATTTAAATTCTTGAAATAGTGTATTTCTGTTTCTGTCCTTGAAGATTATTCTTTTAGCAATTGGTTGTGTATAATATTTAAAATATACAATACATTCAATTACATTTGGTAACTGGCTTCTGCAAGGAAAGGTAATTTTATAGCTTATCTTTAGAGATAGAGAATTTCTATCATTTTGTATAACAACATTAAAGGTAAAAATTCGAAGAGGTTGATTAGCAGAAACATGACATAAAATGGTAGCACGTTATTTGTCGAGAACATTGATAAATAAATATATATATATATAGATATAGTTAAAAAGAAACTACCTTTAGAAAATAAAGTGAAATTTATCAATAAAGTTTACGTTTCTATATAACTAACAATGTAAAGATGTGTTTATTTAAATATCATCTCGATGCTTAATCATTTGACTTCTTATATAAATCCTACTCAAATTTTGTGAGATTATTTCCATTTCAAATATCTACTTTGAATAAGAATTAAGTTGTGTCAATAGTTAATATGTCCTACTCATCTCATTAATGCCACTAAAGACTTAAAACAAATTTTTGAAACAGTCTGTTTTAGAATATACATTTAAGAATGCAATGTAATTTTTGTACTCTTAAAATTCTAATTTTCCCGTGTCTAATGTTCCAAAATTTTTAAATTTTTAATTCTTTTTTCTTTTTTGACGACAAACTTAGAAATAAGTATTCTCATCATCGGGTTAAGGATAGTTTTATTATTATATTAAAAAATTGTTTCATCCTCCAAGCTTAAATTTGTACACAAATTAAATCTAAGTTTACGATCCAGTGATGTTACTAAAAGATTATTGCGGAAATTTCAGTGACATTACTTATGTACAATGAGCGTATCCTAAGTAAATATGATATTGTTATGTTACTCTATTGATCAATCCCATCAGCATAGAACTTCTCAAATATAATATTTTCATTTTCTTTAAATATTTAAATTTTAGGAATAGTGTAGGTTTGGTGCAATCTTTAGATAGTTTTTTTTTGGTGCAGATTGAGTATAATATATAAAATATACAATACATTCAATGATTGTCTTTCTCCCGAAAAGGTAATTTTACAGCTTGTCTTTAAAGATTGAACATTTCTATCATTTTCAAAAGCAGAATTAAAGGTAGAAATTCGAAGAAGTTAATTAGAACTAACATCCCATAAAACACTACGATGTAATATGTTCACAAAATGTATGTATTCTAGTCTTTCTGAATCGTCATAATGTTCATTTAAATAAATTGACTTAAGATCCAATCTCAAAGTTGCAAAGTAAAAATCATAGCAGGAAATATTGATTATATATTATATGAAATATGGTCGAAATTCAAGAATAACTGAGAAGCATCCATAATTTTTCCCTTATGAATCTATGCACAAGTTCATTGAATTTTGATAGTTCCATCATTCCAATATAAAATCTGCTGAGTATAACTTAATCTTTTGTTTCAAAATATGATACTGAAGAAGATATATGCTATAGGTAAAGCAATATATGTAGCACTTGTTGCCTTGATTTACTTTCCTCTTCAATAATCGTGAAAAAATTAAGTGTGGTTGCATATTAAGATATATATATATATATATATGTGTGTATATATATAGTCATTCCAAGAAACATGATCTCAACAAGTTTCATGTATACCTAATTCAAAAAAAAAATATTGAAAAAATAATGTATAACTAAGAAAAGAAAAAAGTAATTACTCGATATTCTTTGCATCATTTAATTATAAACTAATATTTTTTGTATCATTTAACTCTATTTTTATTTATTTCGGGGACCAATTATAGAAAAATGTACTACCTTTATACTAAACATGTATAATTTTATACCACATATAAAGAATAAAAAAATTGAAGGAGGCCGGGCTTAATTGCTCCGCCCATGGTTTTGTTTTGGAGCTAAAGTCTTTCATGGATAATCTTTCCCTCCACAAACACAACACATAAGCAACATGTAATCTCCAGGAGATGGCACCATCGCTATATACGGTGATAGGTTAGTTTATAATACACAGTTTTGGTTTAGGGATAAAAAAAATAAATTTGAGTTTAGAGGCATTGTGCAACTTAAGTAATTAGTTGAAAGGCATTTTAAAGAATTTCTCAAATCTATTTATTCCATACATTGATTTAAAGTAATAGTTAATTATAAAATATTTGTATCAAGTTTGAAATAGTCTATTTTTAGTCTATATTCTTTGAACATTGTTAAAGTCATATAACACATCTTATACATTTTTTTCTGCTATATTCATTTTGTACCTAGTTTTTTACTTGAGATATAGCATGTCTATTTACAACATGACTCTCCCACCTCTAAACGGGCCAGGAGTTTATGTATCGCTTTGTGTACTACTGTATAAGTACCATTTTTCTTTTACAGAGTGGTACAGATAATCTAACCCAATCTAAACATAAGAGAAATTCAAGATCTGACAACTTCCTTCATTCTTGGGGAGAGGGGTGGGGGGGAAGGGATAGGAGGGTTCAAAGAATTGATGTGTTTCGAGTACAAGTGACAAAAACTTGTATAAGGAAACAACTAGTTGTTTTTCTATAATGCCATGCATTATATTTTAAACTCCTAGAGTGACGAGCACTCACTGGTCTTCTTTAAAAACAATACTATATCCTCTATTAGCATGAACAGCGACTTAGATATTTTAGTTATGTAGTACGTAATCTGATTAGTGTCTCGATACATAAACTTCAGTAATTACTCCATTTGCGATTACTCTAGTGTTAGAACGTTTTTGTTACATTATGTAATTTTTATCGTCTTCACTACAATGTTTTCTTTTATCTCTTATGAAGATAATAGATAGGCCCTCCTACAGTTAAAGTTTCGCAATTGTGCTCCTAGCTATAAATAGTTCATACCCTTATTGTGTTGGTTTTGGACTCTTTTAGTATAGCATTTTTTTGGGATCGATTTTACGATTCTAAATCGATTGGCAATACTATATAATCAGAACAATGCAAACTAAGAACAATAATAATAAAAAAATGAGAATCGAAAAAATAGAAAATTAGAGCTATAAAATCGTGAAATCAAAATGATAAAGCTGCCAAATTGGAACTGTGAACTCAAAAGCCATAAATTTCAAAGTAAAAAAAGAAGAATCGAAAAGAACACAAAAAATTGAAATTGTAAAATTGTGAAATAGGAAATGTGACATCACAACCAAAACTACGAAATAAGAAAATCTTACATCCAAAACTGAGAGAGTAAAATAAGGAAAATAACATAATAAAAATACCCTCAAGTTAAAACTACGAAGTCAAAAGACTAGAAATTGCATTAATTGCAAAAATTGAAATTATAAAATCATGAAAGAAATCTTGAAATAAAAAATCAGAAATTTAAATTCAAAATTATTTCATATTTTAGTCATAAATTTTGAGTTTCATTTTTCATATACAAAAAGTTTTAAAAACAATTATTTATATATAGCCATTTCCCCCTTGACCTTTTTATGTTCCTTTGCTCTACTATGCCTTCTTCACTTGGGTTCTCTTCTCTGTTTCTTATTTTTCTATTCCAGATAAATAGTTAATAAAATTTCACAGATCAGAGACAATCTAAAACACGCTTCAATAATCACCAACAGTTTCATTCGATTCAAGGGTACTCAACACCTAAGCAAACAAAGCCCTCCGATTCTCAACATACGCCTGTCCATCCAAATGCCTACTCACTACTTCCTCTCCTAATTTAGCTTGAGCCTCAAGTGTAGATTCAGTGCCATCTTGAGTTGAGTCGATAATACCTCTGTGTACTCCCATCTCAACTTTTATCTTAGCTGCTTTTTAACAAGTTTACGCCAAATCTTAGCTAAGCCAATTTCGGACTCCATCAGAGCCACAAATCATAGGAATTTTAAGACCTATATCCAGCTTGCTCATGTATAGAAATCCTCTATCCTTCCACATCAATATATAATCATGAGCCATGCAAAGACGAATCCAATGGTAGAAGCATGGCCGATTATCCCTGCGATCATCGGCATAGGAAAGGTAATTAGATCGAAAACTAGAAATCGGATCTTCGCAAACATGAGGTATTAGTGGATGATGTTTATGCTGGCCTATTGGAGTTCGCAACCGTTGGAAAATCATTTCCTTCGACAACGGTAATTAGGGCTGAAAGACCAGTTGCTTGGATCTCTGGCTTTAATTATAATATTAGGGGTCCCTCATCTTTCTAGTTTATGGAAAAAGGAAATAATGAAAGGAGAAAGGAGGAAAGAGTTCTAGGAAAGAGAAAGTACCATTTTTACCAACTTAGTTACTGTCCGAATAATCAGTCGATAACTCTGTAATTATTTATTTTAAAAATAATAGTTAACTTACAGGCCGATGGGCAACCCAAAATATCGATCGGTAACTGAGTCAATTTTTTTTGAAAAGTAATTACAATCAACGACGGATTACCGACTGAAGTTCCGTCACTAAATTAACTATAATTGGTAAATTAAAAAATCAGTTGGTAAATCTTTCACAATTACCAACAGATTTGCGTCGGTCGCTAATCGATCGGTATTTTTTTAAAAGTTACCAACCAAAGTTGAATCGGTCGGTAAAACCTTGTTTTCTAGTAGTGTCAAACTGTCATGGATCCCTTAACTTGATCATAGGTAGAACAAGGCTAAACGGGTAAAACAAATGTTTCTAATCAGGAGCAGATAACGATAATCCAACCTAGGACTTTAGACAACAATTTTGACAAGTTTTAAGAACTTTGAGAAATTCACTTGGAAACTGCACCAAAAAAGCCATGATTTTTTGAAATGGTAGGACTGCCAACGGAAAGCATCCTAAGTTATCCTCGACATTACTTTCCATCCCTGAATTAGGAATCCTCAGCCAACACCTAGTACTTCATTACTTCATATACCACATCTGTTAATTCCTTGCTTGATTTTGAAGTCCAATTGTTAGATCTGTATTATTAGCGGACTTACTGAACGTCACGTTCATACTACTTGAGATACCATATACTTTGAGAATATAAGATTCTTTAAGGTATCACTTGTTAACCATGAAATTAGATGAGGGATTACCTACCTAAACTAAAGAGAGTGTTGAGAATTATTTCGTTCATTATTTAGATGGTTCATAAACATTTTTCTTGAAAATCTTTTTAGGGCTTTCTAGGAAGAAGGAATGATTCCTAACTTTATGTTTAAAATCTTTTTAGCTATCAGAAGAATTTAGAAGAGGGAGAAAGTGACCAAATTAGGAAACAAATTCAATTGCTAACCAAATTAAGCTCACATGCATTCCCGTGTTCTTTTAAGGCCCTTTTCATATCGGGGCAGCATTCTTGTAGGTAATTTTCTCCAAACAATCAAATAGAAAATAAACAATTATTACAACAAGATATATAATAATATACAAATTAACAGCTGAGTGGGGAAGGAATAACCTCTGCATTGAGGGAAGAGAGTAGAAAAAGTGCTAACTTCAAGCCTTTCAGCCTTGTTCTATGAAGGATACAAATTTTCAATCTTCCAATGATCAATGCTTACATCATCCCACGACGTGGGCTTGTCGTGCTTATTCTTATGCTTCGTCACCTCTGGCTTTCGCTCCTTCCTTTTGACTTCCAAATTTTTTGTTTCCACTTCTTGGCTAAAACACTCTCAGTTCTTCTAGTTGCTCAGTTTAGGAAAATGGTTGTACAATGTTTTCACGAGGAAAATTGCAACAAAAAGATTTAAACAATCTTGTTTACAAAGCAACGATAATAGACAAGAACAAGAATTGAAAAAGACATGAAAAACAAAAAACTTTAGAAAAGCTGATGAAGAATAAATGCATACTTTATCAAATTTAAAGAGAACGGAATACGTACAAGTCAGTTTCAATTAAAAAAAATTTATTTGCCTTTTTCCAGTAGCTTTGACTGTTTCATCTCAAACTTCTTGATACACCAATCATTTTTCTTCTCGAGCTTCGAGCAAAAGATGGTGGCTGTTCTCTGGTTGTTGTATTGTCCGTAGAAACTGGGTTTTTACCCTCATTGAGTGTGTTTTTAAAGATTGGCACTAAAATAGGTAGATTTGTTTCTCTTCCCTACTTTAGGCACATCACATATGGCATATGCGATATTCAAGGTAATATCGCATATGCATATGCAATATTGACAGATGCTGAGAGAAACTGTTAGACTTCTTTATTGCGTTGCGAAGAGAGATCGAAGACGATGATTTTCTGACGCAGTGCGGGCACTGGATGGAAAAGACAGATAAAGGAACAACCCACCAAAAGGGCATACCTCAAGGAGCACCAATATCCCTCGGCAAATTGATATCTGCATGTAGCCGGCCTATGGATAGATTTTAAGAGATTATGAAGTCAAAGAAAGTGAGTTGTTTTTGCCCAACAAATTAACAACAAAACAAAGTAGTAAATAAAATAAAATTATTTGAGCTATATCTCTATAATATACTTTCCGCCACTAAAAGACCGGGCTACAAATGATGAAGTTAAACCAGGATTAATAAACTATTTAGGTAGATATTGCTTTTAGCAAATGCGATATCAACCACCTATTTTATTTTTTTAAGGAAAAATAAAATGAAATATGTTTTTTTGTTTTCTATCACTTACATTTTTCCTATTTTGTGAAAAAGAAAGACAAATTATTTAATGTTTTGTGTTGCTTTGTGCATATTTTTGTATTTTCTATCTTCAAATGAACTTTTTTAAAATTTTTTTTTATGTTTTTGTTTTGTGATATGGGGAAAGAAAAAACGAAAAAATAATATAATTACAATTTCATTTTAAGATAAAAAATGCAAAAAAAAAAAAAAGAAAAACACACACACACACACATAAAAGTGACAGAAAACATTAAATATTTTGTCTTCCTTTTTAACAAATTAGAAAAAATACAAGTGATAGAAAACAAAAACATAATTTCATTCTTTTTATTTTTTATTAAAAAATAAAATAGGTAGCAGATATTGCATATGCCAAATGTGATATCAGCCTACATTATTTTCACCATGTTTTATTTACTACCAAATCAATAGGCGGGCTTAATAACGCAAATTTAATCTTACTTTAATGATATCGCATATGCCATATGTGATGTTATCTTGGATGTCCCATGTCCCATATGCGATATGCCTAAAGTAGGAAAAAAATAAAATTACCTGTTTTAGTACCATTCTTTAAAAAGACACTTAAAAGAGGGCGAAAATCCCAGAAACAAGGACGCTGTAAACTAAGAGGCAGTCCACAAAAAACCTAGTTAATTCATAAAAGTTTTTATTTCTTGCTTACATACCATTAATTATTTATTTGTTACATATCAGTTAATATATTTTCTCTTTTGTCATATTTCATACTTTATAAACCTCTGTCCCCCTCTGTCCCCAAAAATAATTCTATTTCAATTCTCACATTCACTTTTAACTTTTTATATGAGGAGGCATGATAGGATATTTGTACAAAAATCCTACTACTCTTTCTAAAACCTAATTGGAATATCAAACACCAATTACCCATGAACAAAGTTTAATTAAAATTTAGAAATAAAGAAACAAAGAATTAATCTGAACATAACTATAATTTACAAAAAAAAAAAGTTGTCTTCTTGACCTGGCTGGGTCCGGCCGAGAAGGTGGCCGGATCCGGCCATTCAACCTCCAAAACTTGCCATTCTAACTAGAAGCCTACCGGGGACGGTAGGTGGGTGCCCACCGCTGCCGGTGGGCTTTGTTTTAGCCTTTCTGCTGCAATTTTGCATCTCCTTGATTTTTGGCTTTATTTTACCTTCAAAACATTCAAACTGGTTCTAGGCGTTCTTAGCAAACCTGTAGCTAATGCTCGTATCTTTCCAATAATTTTAAAACTCCTCAATTGGAATCTTATAGAGCAAGTTACGTCCATTTTACTAAAATGTGTCATATTTGCAATCGAAGGTAGAATGTTTGGTTTAAGACTGGTCATAAGATATCCAAATGAACTCATCTAGGAATGAGCTATACTATTCTTGAAACCTTAGGAAGTCTTCTACAATCTTTATGAAGATCACTTATTTTTTTGAAGGCTTTAAAGGCTCCTACGTGGAGTTTTTCTAAAATTGGTCCAGAAATTCCTAAAATTCCAGTTTATTTCCGGTTTGACCATTCTTCTAACTTTAACTCTTGGACTTAAATCTTCCAAGAATTCATGGATATCCATGGTTGTATCAATAATTTATTTTTAAGAAATTCAAAAATAACCCATAAGCGATAACATTACATGAAACTAAAGCTATTGGATAACATTACCCAAAAATCGTCGGAATGCATATGGACCTTCTGTCCCTTTTGCTGAAGCAGGAGGATACAATTCAGGCTGTGCAAACTCTTTGCCCATTTTCTCCCACTGCAAGTATTTAAAGGATCAATGACATATCAAATATCAAGTGCTTCATATTATAAGTTAAAAATAAGAACTAAGAAAAGGAACAATGTAATTAACTTACCCGCTAAATAAATGACCAGGAGCCACCAATGTGCTTGTAGGACTCCTGGCTACCATGCCTGATATGACCATGGATATCCATGAATTCTTGGAAGATTTGAAGAATGGTCAAATAATGGAGATTAAACTAGAAGTTTTGGAAGAACTCCACTTAGGAGCTTTTAAACCATTCAGATGAATGGTGATCTTCATGAAGATTGTACAGGAATCCTTGAGGTTTTTCATAATGGTATAGCTCCTTCATAGAATTGTTCATTTGGATATCCTGTGACCATCTTAAATCCGACATTCTATCTTCGATTGCAAAGATGACACATTCCGGTAAAATGGACATGACTTATGCTATAAGAGTCTGATTGAGGAGATTCAAGATTCATTGGAAAGAAAAGATAATTATCTACAAGTTTACAGAAGATACCAAGAACTAGTTTCAACGTTTTGAGGGTCAAACAAAGCCAATAATTAAGGAGATGCAAAATCATAACATAAAGGCTAAAACTGAGCCTATCGATGACGGTAGGCTCCCACGCTACAGTCCCTGGTAGGCCTCTGGTTAGAATGACAAGCTTTGAAGGTTGAGTGGCCAGACCAAGCCACCTTCTTGGCCAGACCCGACGGGGTCAAGACTACAACTTATTTTTTTGTTAATTCTAGTTATTTTTGGATTAATTTCTTGGTTTCTTTATTTCCAAATTTGTAATTAGAATTTATTTAAGGGTAATTAGGTCTTTAATATTTCAATTACATTTTTAGCATAGTAGTAGGATTTTTCTATAAAAACCCTATTGTACCTCCTCTTGCAATCAAGTTGAAGATGAATGATACATGAAATTTGAGAGTTTTCATTTTGGGTTCTAAAGCTTTCTCCTTGAACTTCATCTAGGGTTTGATCATTCCTTAGATTGATTTTATTTGAATACTTGGATTGGGTTGATCCAAGAGTTCTTAATTTGATCACAACTCGTAATTCTATGATAATCACACACTTGTGATTTGTCTAGTGCTTAGGTCTTCTTCAATTGATCTAATTGGGTACGGGTATCAAGTCCCTTTGTTTTATTAGAAATTGAGGGAAAGATCCTCTTCATATGCATTTGTTCATAGTTTGTGTTGAATTATGAGTGGGTGATATTAAAGAAGATCAAGTCCTATTGAGGGCAAGGTCATTGAGAGATTGATATGAAGATTTGATTCCATTAAAGACCCTAAATCATATCATTTTTGTATCAGAGCTACCTTCAAAGTAAGCTCTAATATGTGTTTAATTGCTTCAAAATTCATGAAAAAAAAGTATATGATGATCTATACAAAATATATGAGGATCATGCAAAATCTAGCTTTTTGAGTTGTTTTTGAAAATATTTGATATGGATGTCATCTACTATGAGTTAGGAATCTTGGAAATTAGTTTCATTGAATTTTGACTTAATTTGATAGATCAAATTGGAAAAACTTCCGATCTTCTAGAAACCAAAACTGATGGGAAAGTATGGATTAATCTGTTCATATCTTATGTTATACTTATGAAATTCAGAAGAAATTAGAGCTTAAATTCATCCTCATCGAGTTGTTCTTCTTTCCCTAATTTCATTCCAGTGGAGTTGTATTTTATGACTAATTTCTGATTTAGTCACAGGGTGTCAATGACCCTTATTTTTTGTGAAAATTTTTGTTAATACTCTTACTTCTTTGTTTAGCCTAGCTTTGTTTTGATTAGTTGTTTTTGGACTTTAATTGCTTTCTTTTAGTGTTTATTATTCTTTGTGTGATCAAATTGATTTCGATTAGCTATCAATGCTCTTGGATTGTTTTTTAAACTCTTGCACTACAAGTGTTTGAAGAAATTGCTCTTTGAACTTCTTTGTTTCCTCAACTAAGTGTTTAGTTAGAATTTTTATTTGGTTGAGTGCCTTTAGTGGTTGTCGGGTAGGAAGTTTGAATACTCAAAGAACTCTTGTAAGGTAAGAGTTTGGAAAAGGCAAGAGGGTGAACTTATTATTAATAAAAGCCATAAGAGAACCAAACACAAGAGAATTGAGTGATCATCAAAAGAGTGTATACACTTAGGGAATATCTGTGAGGTCCTCCTTTTTGTTATTTTGTTGTTAGTTTTCAGGTTTCATCGTGTCTTAGGAAGTTCAATTACCTACTCATTACAATCTAGTGGAAGTTCTCATTCTAATTTGGATCCTATGAAGGTTATCATGCAAGAGCTTCAACTGACGAGAAATGACATGAAGGACATGAGAGGGAACATTACTAATCTGTCTATGGAACATAGAGATCAAAGCAACATCAGAGAGCATACAACTTCTCATACTCAATGGGGATATGGTAACTTTTCTCCTAAAGCTGGAACATTTTAGCATAATTCTTATGATTGCTACAAGTGCATTAGAATTGGAGCTAGAAATGGTTATAATGATACACCTTGTAAAAGAGTTCCAAGGAATGAAGTTAGAATTGAAGGGAATTATGTTAATATAGATGGGAGGTTTTACAGAGGAAGAGGGGATGTTGAAAGATGAGATGAAAGTTATGATCATTATGAGCATAGCTATGGTAGTAAGAACATGTCTAATAATAATGATAGTTATAGCTATGGAAAGTATAATTGTAGAAGATGTTCTCAAACTTTGGGAACTACATCAAGACCCCTTAGCTACAACAATTTGAAACTACCTCTCTTTGTATGGAACTTTTGGTTCTTATGATTATGTAGCATGGGAGCAAGAAGTGGAATCATTGCTCTATTCGTATGGTGTAAGAGAAGAAGAGAAGTTTCAATTGGTGGTAAAATCTCTCTTTTATGGCGTCAATGTTTTGTGTGATTTTAAATATGAAAATAGAAGTAGAATGGGATTTCAACAAATCAAAATTTGCAGCATAATGAAGAAAGTATTGAGAAATAGATTTGGAGTTGGAAACCAAGAAGGACAAAGGCAAGGTCAAACAAAGGAGAAATTCATGGAATCTTCAGTGGGTGAAAAGAATATAAAAGTGGATGAGCTTTCACAAGTTCAAAATAGAAAAATCACTCACAATGAAAATAAAACACTTATACCTTTGTAAAGGACGACAATCTTATACAATGAATCCTTTATCTCCTCAACAAGTTCATGAAGAGCATAGAAAACTGAGAGAGAAATATAGAGTTGAGTGTGAGATGAAGAAAAAGAGTATAAGTGAGGATAAAAGAATAGAGGTACAAGATGTGAGTGAAGAAAATAAAGAGAGGAAAAAGTTACGAGTGACAAGAACACGAGTGATTAAAAGAAAGAGAGTCCTATGGAAGAGTGTGAATGTGAGAAGAGTGTTGTAAGCACAAGAGAAAGTGAGGGAAAAAGAAAATAAAGTGAGTGCTTGATTGAAAATTACAAGAGTTTAAAAGAACAAGTGGAAGAAAAGCAAGATGGAATTGAAAAGAGTGAGGAAACAAAGGAAGAGAGGGAATGAGAGAGAGTTGTTGTGAGATTAGTTTACCATTAAACTCACTTTCTAGTGAGGAGGTGAACCTTCTTGTTCACCATTAAACTCACCTTCTTGTTCTTTGATTTCATAATCAATGAATCTAATAGTTGTTCTTTTTCTATCTTTTGTGATAGAATTCAATCTCTATTCCTGGGTTTCTTAACTACTGCTTGTGGAAAAAAGTTAAACCATGGTGCTAGTTTATCTTGTACGATGTGTATATGATGTTGCACACACACTGTGCAGGTCGTCGGAACTTAATTGGGAAAATAATTTCTTTTAACATTAGACAAGAAAAATCTCATTTTCAAAACGAGTACAGAAATTACATGGAGTCCTTGAAAGGAGATTCTTAAAATGACAGTTTAAAAAATTTAAGTTATTCATATTAATGTTTTGAGATAAATGCATTAGCTAATGAAAAAGCTTAATTTACTCAAATTAGATTTCGTAAATGGAATTTATCTTTTAAAATTTGAGTAAGATTTTGCTATGATTTCAACCAAGCATATGAACATTATTCTTCTAAACATGTCTTTTATTTCCTAGCTCTATAGTAACTTAAACTTATAGAGAATTCAATTTTTGTTTTATGGATATAATTTCTTTCTTAATTTTTTCGTATTTTAGAGATATATATGTATATATCGATAGTTGTTATTTGTATTTATTACATTACTGAATGGAACTATTGCCTTGGTATTTGAAGAGTGCATTTTAAAAAGTTGTATCCCATACTTTTAGCTATAGCATTAGTAAAAGAAAAAGGGCCTTTAATCCCTATTTTCTCCTATTCATCGATCTTTAAGAAAAGTGAAGGAATTCAACCAACTAAATGACAGAAAAGCCTCTAGCAAACGGTAAAAGATTGCCAAAGTGGAGACTCAAGAGAGAAGGTACTTTAGAGCTACAATTCAAGATCTACGCAAGCCTATTTTAATTAATTAGCGCCTTTTTCTAATCCTTTAACTTACATCTATCATCTGTTAAAACATTGTCTGTAAGGAATGATATGACCTTTTTTCTCAGTTATATTTTGTAGCCTTTTACCTTCAATAGTAACCGTACATTAATTCTACTATTTCACTTTGGAAGCAGTACAAGTCTAGTCAAGAACGTCTTTCTAGAAAGGGGATTAAAGTTAGAATGAAAGAACATTTGTCAATCAAGGGATCATTTCGGAAACTTATGGTACTAGTTTATCTTGTGCAATGTGTATAGAATGTTCAGAACACACTGTGCAACAAGATGTGTAGGTCAGCTAAACTTAATTTGGAAAAACTAATTTTTAAACATTAGATAAGAAAAATCGCATTTTTTAAAAGAGTACAACAATTACATGGGATCCTTGAAAGAATATTTACAAAAATCACAGTTTTTAAAATTTTAGCAGGCCTTTTGTGACATTAAAGTTCTTAGATGGAAACATTAACATTGATAATGCATAATTTCCTCAATTAGATTTTCTAAAGGGAAAATTTTTTTTTTTTTCAAAATTTGATTAAGATTTTGAGAAGATTTCAACTAACAATCTTCATATTATTTTTATACACATGTTGTTTGATTTGTTAGCTCGATAGTAATTTAAGATTATTGATAATTCAACTTTTGTTTTTTGGATATAATTTCTTTCTTAAAAAAGTTGTTTATAGTTTTAGATTGAAACACAACTAGAGAGAGAGAGATAGTTGTTCTTTACATTTATTACATTAGAGAGGGGAACTATTGCCTTTGTAATTAGATAGGGCATTTTAACCATTTGTATTCTACACTTTTAGCTATGGATCAGTAAAAGAAAAAGAGTCCTTAATCCCTCTCTTATCCTATTCATCAATCCTTCAGAAAAATGAAGAGATTTAGTCGTGTAAATATTAGAAAAGCCTCTAGAAAAAGGAAGAAGTTTGCCAAAGATGAGACTCAACAAACAAGGTACTTTGGAACTACAGTTCTATATCTACACAAGCCTGTTTTTATTGAAATTTCTCTAATCCTTTTACCAAAATCCATGATTTTCTAAAATAATTTTTGTAGGGAATTATATGATATCCTTTGTCAGTTACATTTTTTATCTATTTACTTTAAAAATCCACAGTAAATGATTCTCTTATTTCGTAATTTAATAAATGGAAAAAGTCTAGGTAATGACCATTTGATTTCACTAAGTAAGGATTATAAGTCTAGTCATGAACATTTTTCTACCAAATGAATTAAAATTGGAATAAAGTAACATTTGTCAATCAAGGGATCGTTCTAGCAACTACTATTGTACAAGCTTATCTTGTGTGATGTGTATATGACGTTGCACACACACTGTGCAACAAACTGTGAAGGTTGGAAGAATTTAATGGGAAAAATAATTCTTTTTAATAGTAGACAAGAAAAATTGCATTTTTCAATAGAGTACAACCATTACATGGAATCTTTGTTAGGTGATTCTCAAAATGACAGACCCTAAAGTTTACTAAGTCTTTTATGGATATTATATTGATTTTCTCTGATGGATACATTAACTATTGATAATCTTAATTTCCTCAATTTAAATTTCTTAAATGGAAATTACCTGTCAACATTTGAGTAAGATTTTGATATAAATTCAACTAACCCTTAGGATATTATTTTTATAAACACGTCTTTTGATTTGTTAGCTATTTTAGTAACTTAAGCTTTATTGATAATCAAAATTTTGTTTCCTTACTGTAATTTCTTTCATACAATGTATGTTCACAGTTTTAGCGAGAGAGGGAGAGAGTGCGTGTGTGTGTGTGTGAGTGGGAGATAGTTTTTTCCTTGCATTTATTACATTTCAGAGAGATACTATTGCCTTTGTACTTAAATAGGACATTTTACTCACTTACATCCATAATTTTAACTCTAGCATCATTAAAAGAAAAGTAGTCCTTAATCCCTCTCTTCTCCTATTCATCCATCCTTAAGAAAAATAAACAGATTCAGTCGAGTAAATATCATAAACGCCTTGAGTAAAATATGCTAAAAGGTACTTTGGAACTACAATTCTAGATCTACATAAGCCTGTTTGGATTGATATTTCTCTAATCCTTTCACCAACATCCTTCATTGGCTAAAATGTTGTTTTTAAGAAACGATGTGCCCTCTTTCCTGAGTTACACTTTGTAGCCTTTTAGCTTCAATATTAACCGTACATAAATCTACTACTCGTAATTTGATATGTGGAAAACTCTAGGTAAAGATCATTTGATCTCACTAAGGAATGATTATAAATCTAGTTAGAACCTCTTTCTAGAAAGAGGATAAAATTAGAACGAAAGAACATCCGATAATCAAGGGAATATTCTAGCAAATTATGGTACTAAATTTTCTTCTTGTGTGATGTGTATGATATTTCACATACACTGTGCCACAAGTTGTGTAGGTTGGAGGAACTTAATGAGGAAAACTGAATTTTTAAACATTAGATTAGAAAATTCACCTTTGAAAATGAGTATGACAATTACATGGAATCCTTGAAAACAAATTCACAAAATGAAAATTTTTAAAAATTTTAGTCAGTCTTTTGTGGATATTAATGTTTTGAGATGGACCCACTAATTATTGACAAAGCTTAATTTCCTCAAATTAAATTTCTTTAATGGAAATTATCTCTCATCGGTAGTTTATCATACAAAAGAATTGACCTTTTCAAATCTACAAATGCACAATATTTTCTTTTTTGAGAGACCATTCTATTGAGGAGTATGTGGTGCACTTCTTTGCTGAATTATACAAACATCTTCACTAAAAAAAAAAAAAAAAAGAAATTGCAAGTGGAAAGTATTCAGCACCACAACCACTTTCTGGACATTTAACCTTTCTTTCCATTTGATGTCAACCAAGGCTTTAATGAATTTTAAACATCTGAAATGATTGATCTTTCACTTTCGTCAAACAAACATAAATCATATATATATTGATATCAAATCATCAAAGGATCATTCAACAACTTCTGGAGGAGCAACTAATTGCATTAGAAGATTGAAGACATCATGGCTGAAAGCTTCAAAATAAGGAGTTCCACATTCAAATTGAAGGCTTAGAAGAGTTTACAAGTCTTCCAAGACACATTAAAGTCCTAAGAAGCTCACCAACATCAAACTAGAAGCTCCCAGCCATCATAGTTGAAGAAAGAGAAGAAGAGGGAAGAATAGAGCCTATTGGCGATGATAGGCTCCCACGCTACCATCCCCAGTAGCTTTTGGGATAAATTAGAAGTGTAGAATATTGCCTATTGGCAACAGTAGGTTCCACCCTACCATTCCTGGTAGGTCTCGGCCTCAACATTTTAAATGAACAATTTAGCTAATTAATTTTGGTGTCTTTTTTTCCATATTTGTAATTAAATTTATTAAAAGGATAATTAGGCCTTTTAATTACTCATTAAGTTTTGGAGTGTAGTTAGGATTATTCTATAAAGATCCTATTATGCCTCCTTTTTGTAACAAGTTGAATTTTGAAATTGAGATGATCCTCTAATGGTTTCTAGGGTTCTTCAACCCATCTTAGCTGGATCCTAAGGGATTTGATGAGAAATTTATAAGTTCGATTAAAGAACCTATGAAATTAAATTGATCATGTTCCGATTCCTTCTTTTATTAGTTCTAGGAGTTTTTGCTTGTAGAATTGATTAATCTAGGTCTTCTAATTTGTGTAGCTTGGGTTTTAGGGCCATAGTTTCCCTAAGTTTCTTGTTGCTATGTCGAGAAAGAGTTCTTGCTCTCATTATTGGGCTATGGTGCTTAGCATTGCACGATTTCTTTAGTGGAATGTTTGAATTATAAAATGTTCAGTAGAAGTTCATCAACAAGGAGGTGATCCTAGTATGGTGATGGATTCAATTGGTAATCAAATTAGAGATTCACATCAAACTGGTATTACATAAACCTCCTATTGAAGGTCAATTTACGTTTATGTTCTTTGAAATTCGTTGAAAAAGAAAAAGAGAAACATGATGATCTAAGAAAAATAATGAAGATCATGCAAAAGAAATTTCGTACAGAAAATTGTTGTAAAAATAAAACATCGAAAGAGACTTTTAATTTTGAAAGATTTTGCTAACTTTTGTGATGAATCTATTATTCTTTCACTTGGGAATCATTTGAAACAAATTTTACTCAATTTAGAGTTTATTTGATTGCTCAATTAGATCAAAGCTTTGGATATGTCCAAAATGTTTTGGTTGTTGCAAAATTGCAGATTAATTTTATCATATCTCATGTTATACTGTTCCAAATTGGATGAAATTTGTGCTTAATCTCATACTCATCGTGTTATTCTTCTATTAAACTGATTTGAATCGATTTGGAGTTCATTTTCTTGATCAATTCAATTGAAAATAGAAAGGTGTTTTAGATCTCGATTTCAGAAAACAAAGTGTGAATTAAACCAATCAAATATTGTTATACTAATCCAAGTCAATTTCCTAAAATCATCCTCTTCAAGTGAGGAATCTCTATTGTTAGCTTGAGTTTCTATTAAGATTTTGATAAGTAACAAAACAGTGCTGATGGCCCAGTTTGTTATTTTTGTTTTTGTAAGAAAGCAGTGGAACTAATCAATCAGATCGAGCTAAAAGAGTTGACAAAAATAAACCAGATGGAGTTATTTGAAGAACTAAGAAGAGTTTCATATGAAATACTGTAATTGTTTCATGTTGGTTATCATTGAGAAGTATTCCACGTGTTCTGTAATGAAAGGATGAGAAGTACCATCTTGGGGAACAAGTTTACACACATGGCGATATTGTGGAGTGGTCCCCTATTTTCTTTGCTCATTTTGGTTAAACCTAGTACTACTAAATTTTCTTATGTATGAAGATGAGGTAAAGTTAGCAATAGGTTGTTGAAAGGAAGGTGCAAAGAAAGAGCTAGAGAGACAAGAGAGCAACATTGCAAAGTATTTAAAGGAGAGAAGGAAAAGCAAATCGTTGTGCATTTTTAGAAAGAAGAAAAAGTTACACAGCAGTAAGTGCACCTAAAGTTTAAATGTTTTATTCTATTGGAAAAGAAGAGAAAGAATCAGTGTGAGTGTAGAGAGATTCTAGTTGCCTAAAGGTTTCATTTTTCTTCTTATTTGGTTTTTATGTTCCCTGAAAAAACTTGAGTATGATTTTACAGGATCCAAAATAAAACTTGTAGGTTTGTTTCTCTTGGGATAGAGAAACTGCTAGTTGCTAGTCTAGATTAAAACTAATGTTTTTGTAAGGGTTCTCTCACCTTGATTGAGAGTGGTTTTAGTGGAATCCGTAAGATTGTGATCTTGAGAAAAGTAGACATAGGCATTTAGCCAAACCACTATAAGATTTCTCTGGTGTTCTTTATTTCCTACACTTATTTTCTGTTCTATTTTTCTTTTTGCTTTGAATGATGTTTTGCAGTCAAGCTAATGACTAACCCCTACATAATCAAGTTACAGTTGGCTATTCTTTTAGTTAAGCTAGTTCACAGAAAAACTTTTATAAAAGTCTTTTTAAGTATTCTTTTTGCTAAAGTCCAATTCACCCCCTCCTGGACTACTTTGGGACTTACATTTGGTATTAGAGCTGTCTTTTTCTAGGATAAGAGTTTAAGCACTTGAGAGTGGATCCATATCTAGTTCGAATAGTGTAACTAAGGGACAGTCTATAACTAGACCGCCATGCTTTAATGGAAGTAGCTATTCTTATTAGAAGACTAGGATGAAGAACTTTCCCCAGTCAACTAATGCAGAATGTTGGAAGGTCATAAAAAAGGGTCTTTATGTACCTAAGAAAATTGAAAACAACATTTAAGTTGAAAAAGATGTGGATGAATTTATTTGAAAAATGTGTAATAAATGCCAAAGCTCTGAATCTTCTTCATTGTGCTGTTGAAGTAAACTAATACAATTAGTATTTATTTTGCAAATCAGCAAAAGAAGTATGGAATAAGATTGAAGTCACTTATGAGGGAACTCGTCAAGTGAAGGAGACTAGATTAACATTTTGTTTAGAGAATATGTGCTATTCCAATATGAAAACTGATGAGAGCATTACTGATTTGAACAACAGATCTATTGACATAGTGAACAGATTGAAGACATTGGGAAAAGAAATCACTAAGGAAGAAATAATAAAGAAATTTCTAAGATCTTTGACAAAGAAACGGAAGACCAAGGTTACTCTTCTTAGTGATACTAAGGATTCGTCAAAATATGCTTATGATGATCTGATTGGATCCTTATTATCACATGAACTGATGATGGATAATGGAGATAGTAACACACAAGAGAAGAAGAAAAGCATTGCATTGAAGACTGAAAGAGGTGAAAATAATTTTGAGGAAGAGATGAATCTCATTGCAATAAAAGAAGAAGAGATTTTACAAAACTTTCAGAAAGAACAAAGGTATTCCCAAATAAAGGATGATTTCAAGAAGAAGGGAATAAGATTGTCAACTATGAGTGTAGAGAACCTGTACAGTGTCCAAGACTTAAGAAGAAAAGGAAAGATAAATCAATGATGGCAAGTACATTGAGTGACTTAGAAATCAATTCAAGTGATGAAGAAGATGAGGTAAAAAATTGTTTTGTCTGATGTCAAGTCAAACAAACAAGTAACGATGAATCTACAGAGCTAGTTCTCCTTGACAATTCTTATCAAGAACTTCATGATGCTTTTGAAGATCTTCTTCATGAATATGAAACGCTTGCTGAAAAATATGGAAACAACAAAAAAGGATTGAGTTGAAAATTTTTTATAAACATGTTTTTGAGAATACTGAGTTTAATTTAGAACTAAAAATTTTGAAAAACTCTCTAAAGTTAAATTAAGAAAAGAATGTCACTCTGATGAAAGAAAATGTTTGGTTGAAGGATAAATTCAAAAGCTTTCATTGGATCTACCTAAATTTACTAAAGGAAAAGAGAATCTAGATAAATTTCTTGGGAGTCAAAGACCATCTCATGTTAAAACTGGCTTAGTTTTTGAAATCAGTAACTGTAAAAAAAATAAAACCGACAATGTTCCTTTTGAAAACTCTATGAAAAGTGTTGAACAAGCTCTAAAAAATATCCATAAGATTGGGAATGTTTCTATCATGAATCCAGCTAGCAGTTCCGAGAAAAGTTTTCAAAGAAATAATATGTATCAAAATTTTTACAAAAACAGAAGAATAAACTTGGAACAAAGAAGGTCAGAAATTTCTCTGGACAAAGTTTTTCTCAATCATGGATTAACCAAGGGTTTAAAGGGTATTTTAAGTCATTAAGCTATAGGTTAGCTAGGGTTAGACTTTAGTCCATAAATATTCCATTATAACTCATTGTAAACTAGAGATGATGAATTTGCTGAAATTGAGAGAGGCTCTCTATTTGCTTCTAGGTTTTTTTACCTTCTTAGCTTAGCTTGCTAAGGGTTAGTGTCCTTAGTGTTGTGAACAATTGTTGCATTAGATTGTACAATCTATGGAACCAATTGTCCATTCAAATTCCTTTCATTAGTTGATTCATAGAATTTTCTTTCTTTGAATCAATTGATCTTGGGTCTTCTAAATTGTGTAATTGGGGTTTGAGACATTTGTTTCCTCAAGGTTCTAATTATCAATATAAGAAAGAACTTTATCCTCTAAATATTAGGCTTATGAGGCTTAGATCCTCATAGGTTTTTTATCAGAGTTTAGTTTTAAAATCATCAATAGAGATTCTTCAAGAAAAGGAGGTGATCCTTGGAAAGGAGTAGAATCCAAATTACTATGAAAGTGCATCTACATCAATAAGTTACAAGTTTGAACTCATATTGAGACGATATTAAGTAAATGGTAATTGGTTCTCAATCAAGCTTGCTTGATAGTTTGAATTATCTGGTTTCTCTAATAATTCGTGTCTTTGAGTGTTTGATTACTTCAGTTTTGAAGGTTGTCAAATCTATTGATTTGTTTTAGAATAAGAAAAGGCTTTTACAATTCTGAAAAGTGAGGAATCAAAATTTGATATTTGGTTTGAAGACACTATACCTCATTTAAGTATTCTAAATAAATCTCATGTATAATCTTTCTTTTTATTTCAGTTTATTGTAAAGGAGTTATAGAGTTCCTTTGGGTTCGATTGGGTGTTCACTGTTGTTCTACAAATTTTGAGTTAATACTTAATTTTTGGTCATTTCGACACTCGTCAAAAACTTGAAGAACATTCTCAAGAATTTTTGTCAAAGCAGGAAAGAGGGGATCTTTTAATTTTGTTATTGTGTCTCATGGAATGAGAAATGTCAAAAAATAAATTTATTCTAACAATTACAGAAAAGTGTCTAATTATCTATGTAAAAAAATCTACTTTTTCTTGTGGTGAAATGTTGATTTCTGAAGTATTAATGTGTATGAGGGAGTCCAAAAGGACTTATATTTATGATTGGAGGAAGTAGTAAACTATAATTAATTGCGTAATTAATCTTTACTGAATCTAACTGAAAAGTTTTATTGAATCCCAATATTACTCTAGTGGCAAAGCTTGAAGTCAAGAGCATTGTTATTTGAGATAATGAAAAATCGAGAAATTTATTTGTTTTTAACTCTTTCTTGTAAGGATATTCTCCTCTGGTAAGTAAACCACAACAGTTATTTTGAATGAACTAAGCACAAAATGTTCTAGGGCTTTCACATTAAATGGATATATCCTTGGTAAGTACACATTTTGATAGCGACCTAGTACCTAGGGGTGTAAATGAGTCGAGTCGTCCATGAGCCACTCGCGAGCCGCCAGAGATTGATGTTAACCAAGCTTGAGCCGCACTTGAGCAGAGTCGTTAAGCAATTGAGAGCTCGAGTTGCCATAAGCTTGGCTTCATAGCTCATTGAACTGCTCGATATATATATACATATACATATATATAATTTTTTTACTATCTTATTTCCCACTTTACCTACTCATTAAACACTTTCCTTTCTTCTACCCTAGAGACGATTGGTTTGTTGTTCTTCACTAATCACTCATTAGACTGCCACTGTCTCCTTCACTCCTTCTCGTTGCTGGCTTACTGCCTGTCTCCTCTCATTGCTGATTCGAGTTTCTCTCTCTCTTTTTCAAGCTTTATCAAACCCTTAAGAGGAGTGCAGTATGGTAGAAAGAGAGGAAGAAAAGAAAGGTAAAGGCTTCTTCTTTTTGACTTTTTCACTTGATTCTTTAAATTATTCTATACTTCTGTCTATATATTAATTCACAGTGTGTTTTGTTCTCTATTCCATTCCATCATAGAACCGTCTTCCTGCGTGTCTCACAGAACCATCTTCCAGCAAGTAGAATTAGCTTTCTTGAAGAGAATGCCAGAAGATATTTTATTGTTCTAAAGGTAAATTTTTCATACTGTACTTCATAACCAGGGTTGGAGCTATTTAAAAAGTAGAATTTTTTCTTTTAACATCTTTTTAGTGCTTTATCTTTTATGGTTTTTCCTGGGTAAACCTCATTTGTTGTGAATTTTAGACAATCGAGAAACTAATCTTCCGTAAAAGTTTGTGTTTCTTCATTTTCTGATGGAAGTTTCAGAGAAGTAGCCACAAAATTAAACAATTAAAAGGAATTATAAGAAGAAATTGAAGAAAAGAAAGTGAAACTTTTTATTATTGGTTTTTTGGTGGGATTAAAGAAAAAGAATGAATATGAGACTATAGAGATGTGTATCCCATGTTCATATGTCCTTCAACATATCTCTGGAATTTCTCTCTTTCTATGAACACATGTAGGAACAATTTCAAGAGCAGTTTTACTGCGCAGCTATTTTTTAATAAAACAGCGGGCACACAACTATAATTTGTGTTGCACAAAGTAGCTTGCAAGCTGTTTTAGAAGTTGTAATTTTTGTTAAAAATTTCAAACTAACTAGTTAGTTTGCAAAAGAAGTATAATAATTGTCATATTAACTACAATTGCTATAATTACTATTTCACAAGCTGTAATAACTGTTAAAAAATTGCTATTAAGTCTCAATTTATATGATCTGTAAATTTTTCCTATTTTATGTTTTGAATTTCATTTGTAACATAGAAATTTTTAAACTTGAAGGTTCCCCTAAAGTTTTGAAGTAGTACTAGACAGAGTAGTAGTTATAAGAGATGATTGAAAAAAATTGAAACTTATTAGCTGAAAAGAATTTATTTGACAATGTTAAGTGTCATTTTTGTACAAGTATTCTCTTGCCATCTCTTCTTTTCGTCCTTTGCAGTGAGAAGAATATTAATTTTGTTTTGATTATGTCCATGGAAGATTCATCTATCCCACATACCAAAGTCAGTGTCATGGGTGATAGTAATGAAACCAATGATAAGCTTCAAAAGCAACTAGAGCATTGGAAAGAATAGGGTTGACTCAACTGGTACAGTTGGTGATGAATCACAAAAAGATGCACAAGAAGTTGAGGAAGTAGAGGAAGAAGAGGAAGAGGGGTTTCAAATAAATAAAAGAAAAAAATTTCAGCTGTTTGGAAGGATTTTGAAGTAATTGTTGTCAATGGAAAAAGGAAAGCTAGATGAAGTTATTGCCACAGGCTCTATACAGTGTGAAAAATAGTAACCACAACAAGCTTTTTGAGGCATATGAAAATTTATGTCAAGAGAAGATTACTACGAAAGGTGCTGAACAACAAACAAGGCTAAACTCTTTGCCGACTGATTCAGCTTCACCCTTAGTTTTGCCAATAAATTCTGGGAAAGTTTACATGGAACAAACGAGAGAAGCACTTGCTCATTGAATATGATGCACGAGCTTCCCTTCACAATCTTGGAAGAAGAGGGTTTCAACTTAATAATAAAGTGGGGGATGCCAAAGTGGCAAAAGATTAGTAGAAGCACTTGCAAAATAGATTGTGTCAAGGTATATGACATTGAAGAGAAGAATCTCGATGGTGTTAGCAAAATGAGCTTGACAATTGATTGTTTGAAAAAAAAAATCAATTGATTGAATGCATGGTTTCATCGGCCATTGGATTGACTTCACTTAGAAGTTGCAAAGAGGTTTTTAAGCTTCATCAGTATTCCACCACTTAGAGGAGGTATTCGCATTTCAAATGCCCTTTTTAAGTGCATGAAAGATTGGGACATACAGAAAAAAGTGTTTACTATTATAGTTGATAGTGCTTCTAGCAATGATGCTACTATCTGGAATATGAGGGAAACAATTCAAAGATCGAGAAAATTGGCATGTGGAGGAATTTTATTTTATGTACGTTGTCGTGCACATGACTTAAATTTGTGTTTGCTAGATGGGTTAGGAGAGATTGAAGATATCATCAGTGATGTGAGGGAAAGTGTAGAATATATCAACCGTTCATATGCCAGAAGAATGCAACAATATTATGAAGCAATTAAACTTGAAACATGGGAAACTTGTCCGTGGTTACAAAACAAGATAGAACTCAACGTTTGAGATGTTGAATTATGCATTGAAGTTCAAGGAAGCCTTTCAAATGTATAAAGAGAATGATTCATTTTGTGATTGTATCCTCTTGAAGAACATTGGAATAAGGCTCACAAGATTTGCTCAATGTTGGAAGCTTTTTGGACAGCCACACACGTCATTTCAGATAGTGAATATCCTCCTTCAAATCTGTTTCTCCAAGAAGTTCAAAAAATTAAATTGACATTGGATAATCTTGTGGAGGATCTAAATTACTTTATTAAGGATTTGGTTGGGAAAATGAAAACAAAATTTGACAAATATTGGGGTTAGTGTAATATATTGATGGCTATAGTTGCTCTACTTGATCTGACAAAAAGAATGCTTGCCCTTGAATTTTGCTTCCCTAAACTCTATTCTTATACTGAAGCACAAAGAAGTATTGCTACAGAAGGAAGCTATCACCAGCCTTTGTGAGGAGTATGTTGCTGAAGAAGCTAAGAAATGAATTTCTCATTCATCACATTCTGAGAGCTTTAGGTTTTCTTTTAAAACTAATGAGAGCCAACAAAGTTCTGCATATGATTGGGATGATTTTGATGCTTATTGTGCAGAAGTTGAGACTTTAGAGCCTAAAAAATCTGAATTGTCAGATTATCTAGAAAAGGGTCATCTCAAGAAGAGTGAGATTCCTAACTATTTATCTTATTTGGATTGGTGGAAGATGAATAGAATGCATTATCCAATATTTTCAAGAATGGCATATGATATTCTAGCAGTTCCTGTGAGTACAGTAGCTTCTGAAGCAATATTTAGTGTTGGAACAAGAGTAATTGATGCTTATCGTTCGTCACTCTTTCCCAATACCTTTCAAACCTTACTATTTGCAAGAGATAGGCTTCCACATTTCTATGGACTCAGCAAAAAGATGAAAGTAAGTTTGATTTGATTATGCAATACACAAATTAAAATAAATTTAATGACTTCTTATTTTATGGTTTATTTTTTCTAGAAATAGAAGACATACTAAGAACTTTATATTTAATTATCAAATGCTTTCTCGTGAAAGTTAAATTTCACTTCTTGTTAACTTTTTGGCTTTTTAACGTGTTCCTTTTGTTGTTTTGTTATTGGATTGGGTAATGTTGTGAAAGTTGAAATGGTAATATTATGGATTTAAAATGGTTTTCTAATATATGCTATTGTTGCTGTTATGAATCTTGAATTGAAGCTCATTTTAGTTGAATTGTTTTTTAATATGTGCTTCTTTTGATGTTTTTTTAGTAGTTTTACTGCTGTTGTAAAAGTTGAAATTAAAATATTATGGATTTAAAATGATTTTGTAATACGTGCTTTTGTTGCTGTTAATAATGATGAATTGAAGCACATTTTAGTTGATTTTTAGATAATGATATCATTTATGTCAATAGAATTACTCTTTGTAAGTCTTATGGATAAGACACTACAATTCTTATAGTAGCAGGTTCATAGTCATTGAATTTGCTAGCTGTTGGATGAAATTTTTGTCTTAATTGGGTCAGGAACCAGATAAATTAGAATAAAATTTAATGGGGCAATGGTTATTCACTACTTCTATATTCCCCTTCCCCTTCCCCCCCAGTTTATTGATTTGTTCGTACTTCCTATACCTAATAGAGGTGCTTGGTTACTTGCACATACTGGTTGTTGGACATCTGGACGATACTTGAAGATTTATTTACCTTCATTTTAGTGGTTTGAGCCTTTATTCTTATAGCTGCCCTTTTATTTCCATTTTGCGAATGTGTAAACTTAGAGAAACAAAGAAAACACGTGTATATATTCTATATAGAAAAATCAAGTCACTTCAATTCTAACAGTTCAATTTTAATTTATGCTTTTATAATTTTTTCATGTGCTGATCGGGTTAGAGGTGGCTGCTGGTGTTATTTCTTGTTGGAGAACATGTTGGAGAACTGTTAATGCCCAAAAAATTTGAATTTTGTGAATTCAGTATTTTTGTGTAAAGTCTTGGAGTTTGGAGTGTATTAGTGAATTTGAATACTATTAGATTCAATGTTAGTTTTAATTTTAATTTAATTTTAATTGAAAAAATGAAACTGAAATAAAAAAGGGGGAAGAATCGCATTCTAGCTTGAGCTCAAGCTCGTAAAAAGACGAGCTGAGCTTGAGTTTAACAAAAATTGTCGAGCTCGATCTCTAGCCAAATTTATTGAGTTTGATCAATCTCAAGTCGAGCTTGAGCAAACCAAGAATTAAAGAGTCGGGCTCGAGCTTGACTACACTCATTTACACCCTTATTAGTACCATGATCGATGTTGGATGATTGGTGCTTAGTTAATTTTTTGCTTTTCAAATACGTGTAACAGTTCTCCAAAATTTCATGATTATGATGTGGATTTATATATCCAACAAAAATAAAACCTGTTTCTTTTCACCGATTAATAAATCCTCCTGCATATTAATCCTATTCTTACTTCTATTTCTTTGGTAATTGCGACCCTACAGTGGTAGAATTGATAAAAAACTGCAATTTAAAAAAGCAATGAAGTAATTTCACTAAAGGAATTTCTATAAAGAAACTATAACATCTTAAAATCAAAAATAAAATACTCATCATTAACAAAAATTTTAAGAATTTAAAAAATGTAAGATAATGTTCACCAAGGAAGCATTAAAAGAGACAACAAAAACCGAAGTTTATATGCAATATATTACAATCAAACAATAATATACTATGCAGGTTGAGAATTCAATGTCTTCCGAAATTTTCCTTTAGAAGTTACCCTCCCTTAAGAGCTTCCTTGAGAGGCAAAACTTTGGAGTATACATAGTTGAATGAACTAATAATATCAGAGGCATGCCCTCTGATCTTGGAAAACAAGTACTTCAACATTTTGCTTCCTTAGATTAAACCAAAGTAGGTCAGGACTACTATGGGTGTATGCCAAAACCTTTCCATCACTCGATGAACCAGTTGGTAGATGCAAATGCCAAGAACTACTTATAGAAGGAATCTGGCTTTTCAAAACAAAGTTTCTAGCCAGGACTCCATATTGTCATGCTCATTCATCATCCAAATATCGAACATATAATGTGATCTTGAGCTATCAAAAAAACATAAATTTCTCCTTATTTCTCCAATGTTCAAACATGTTGCATTAGATATTATGTTTGTTGGAGGTGGGGGGATTGACCTAAATTGAACTTTTTGGCAATATCAAATAAAAATATGCTACTGGTCAAGCCAGGTGTGATTGATGGCAAATCTACTAAAGATTCATGGTTCACAAGCCTATAAAATGCTCCATTCAAGATGGTGGCAGTGCCATACATACCATATGCTATAAAGTTATTTAGTTCTAGTTCGCTCTATTTGATATCAATCCCAATAGTAATAATTTCATAATGCACCCTCAATTCCTTATTTAGATATTCCCAAGTTTCGACATCAAGGGCCTTCTAGCTTTTAGAACAACCAAATCTATATGTTGTACGAAGTGATCTCTTGCTTGAATTAACTTTAGGAATACAAATACATTTCCCCATCATTGGGTTACTTATGTAAGGGAATAATCTAAGAGTGTTATTTTGCATCAGACAAAGTAACCTATTGTAAGATGCTTGATTCACGTTCTTTCTTTCGAATTTCAATAGTTTTGCTAGAAAGAGATCCTTCTCTATTGAAATTAAATGGTCTTTACCTAGATTTTTTCCACTAATCAAATTTTGAAATAGTATAGTAGGGTGTCTTTTTAAGGTAATGGTTACAAAAATTTAACTTAGACAGAAGGTCATACCATTCCTTGCGAACAACTTTACAATAGATGATAAATGCTACAGGAAGGAGCAGAAAAATAAGGATTAAAAAGAATAGACTTTTGTAGATCTAGAATTGTAGTTCCAAAGTACCTTGTCTCTTTATGTCTTCTCTTTAGCTGACATCTTCATTTTGCTGAAGGCTTTTCTGGAATTTCTTCGGCATACATCATTCGATATAAGAAAGGTAAAGAAAACATTGTAGCTGATGCATTGTTTACAATGTACTCTCTTATATTTACTTTGCAAGCTCAAATTCTTGGTTTTGAGATGCTTGAGGATTTATATTCTAGTGATCTAGATTTTAAAGATATATGTGAGCATTGCTTTATTGTGCCTGATGATAAGTATATCGTACATGATGGTTTTCTTTATGTGATGGTAGATTGTAAATTACATCTTGTTGCACTAGGTTGTTGTTGGTTAAAGAGGCTCATTGTGGTGGCTTAATGGGACATTTTCGTATTGTTAAAACATATGAGATCTTGAATGAACATTTCTTTTGGCCCCACATGAGAAAAGATGTTGAAAGATTTATTGGAAATTGCTTAAAATGTAAAAAGGCTAAATCTACTTCTTCACCACATGGTCCTTATACTCCTTTAGATGTGCCTAAAGTTCCTTGGGTTGATATTTCCATGGATTTTATTTTGGAATTTCCTAGATCACCCGAAGGTATGGATTCAGATCGTGACACTAAATTTCTTAGTCATGTCTTGCCTGTTTTATATAGGAAACTTGGTACTAACATGTTGTATTCTACAGCTTGTCATTCACAAACCGATGGCCAAATGGAGGTAGTCAATAATACTATTAGGCAACTTCTTAGGGCCATTCTTAAGAAGAACTTGCTCCAATGGGAGGGACTTATCCCTCACATTGAGTTTGCTTACAATAAGGGTGAACATTTTACTACTTCTTTTTCTCCTTTGAGGTTGTTTATGGTTTTAATACTTTGACTCCATTTGATTTGGTTCATTTACCTGTAGATCATGTTGCAAGTACGGATGGAAAACGGAACATAGAGTTTGTCAAATTTATTCACACTGAGATGCATAAAGCTATTCTTAAGCGTCTTAATGATAATGCCTATAGAATTGATCTTTTGAGTGAATACAATGTTAGTGCCACATTTAATGTTTCTGATTTGTCTCCTTTTGATGTCGGTGAAGATTCGGGGACGAATCTTTTCAAAGGAGGGGTGGATGATATAGATCGGAAGACTCAAGCACTCATGGAGTTGAAGCTTGGACCAATCACTAGAGCTCGGATGAAGAAACTAAAAGCTTCCAATTTGAATGAAGATAATGAAACTATAGCTTACATGGAGGAAGCTTTGAAGAACAAGTTTGAAGGGTTTGTAGACTAAGAAAAGGCTTCCAAGTTGTTTTCAATTTTCTCAATAAGCAAGGATCATTCAAAGAAGCAACTTGTGGGAGAAAATTGGCTAAGTGTTGGAGAAGGGCACCCTACTGCCAATTGTTGGGCATCCCCTACTGTCACCGGTAGGCTTCAGTCAAAAAGGAGCTGAAGAGTTCAATCAATGTACTTAGTTGGATACGTCTTCAATGCAGAAAACTATCGAACACTTGTGGTGTATGAATCTAAAAGAATGTAATTTATGGAACTGAGCTAATTGATCATCAACAAAAGACTAGTAACACACAAGGAAACAACTAGAAATAAAAAAACAAAGCAAGTCAAAGAAATTAGACTAAATAAAGAGCAAAAGAGTACTAAGAAAAGTTTTTCCAGAAAACAGGCGATGACAGCAACCTTTTACTAAAACGACGATCATTAAGTAATTTTTTTTTTAAGATATCAACAAATTTAAACAACTTACAACATAAATTGACATTCAAATGGAGGTTGCTCTGATACTACTTTGATGTAGATCCACTTTGGTTTGTAGTTTGGATTACACTCCTTCCCACAGATCACCTCCTTTTCTTGAAGAACCTCTATTAAGGATTTTTAAGCGCAACACTCCAATAAGAAACCTATGAGGATCTAAGCCTCTTAAACCTAATGTTCAGAGGCTAAAGTTCTTTCTTAAATTTATAATTACAACCTTGAGGAAAAAAAGGCCTCAAAACCTCAATTACACAATTAGAAGACCAAACAACAATTAATTCAAAGAAAAGAAATTCTATGAATCAACTAATGAAAGTAATTTAAATGATCAATTAGTTCCATAGATTCTACAATCCAAGGCAACAATTGTTCACAACACTAAGGAAATCAACCCTTAGCAAACTAGTCTAAGAAGGTGAAGAAACCTAGAAACAATTGGAGAATTCTCTCTCAAATTTCAGCAAATTCATTAGTGTTGTTTTACAATAAGTTATAACTGGATATTTATAGACCAAGATCTAACCCTAGCTAAACTATAGCATAATAGCTTAGAAGGCCCATTAAACCCTTGATTAAAAACTGAAATGACACGCCAAATAACAAAAATCTAGAAAAACTATCGCACTATCCAAGTTTCAGTCGAACCCTACAGGCGACGGTACGAGGGACTTACTGTTGGTGGTAGGTATGAGATCTTCCTAGCAATGCCTGGCAGAAGCCTACTAGCAACGGTAAAGGCAGGGCTACCATTGGCAGTAGGGTACCTTTTCTCCCATACTTAGCCATTTTCACCATCAAATTATTCCCTTGAATGATCCTTGCTAAAAGTTAAAACAATTTGCATCCTGCCCCTCAAGATCGAATAAATGTTCAAACTAAATAACATAGGCAAAATACCATTTACATATGTTATATTTTGTCGCAAAATATTCTGGTAAAGTTTCATGTAAAATCTATTAGGAAATGTGCTCAACTATTTACTTAAATTGCAAATGAACTCATATATTATTTTTTTATATCCCTGAAGTAAAATTGTGTATAATACAATTGCTTACTACGATAAATACCAGTAGCACCACCTCTCCAATTCAACGAATTCCACATGCTGCTCACGTGTGTTTGTGGAGGGGCAAAATTGTTCATTTAAGACTTTTCTGCCACAACAAAATTGTCCATTAAATAGAGGCATGGGAACTTCTTGGAGATCACAAGCTGCTCACATGTGTGCTTGCAATGTGGAAGACATTTTGTTTAGGGGCAAAGCCATAACTTAACCCCATGGGGGCCAAAATTCAAATACAAAAATTTAGTGTATTATTTAATTTTAAACTAATATTTTTGTATCATTTAACGTTATTTTTATTTATTTCGGGGGCTAATTATAAAAAAAATACTAATTTTATACAAAATAAAGATAATTTTATACCACATATAAAGAATAAAAAAAAATTTAGGGAAGTCGGGGCCCTCCCGAGCCACATAATAGCTTCGCCCATGGTTTTATTGTAAAGCTAGTCTTTAATGTACAATTTTCCCCTCCACGTAAGCAACATGTGATCTTCAGGAGATGGTGCCACCGCTATTTATGGTGATAGACTACTTTAAGATACACAATTTTAGTTTAGGGATAAAAAAATAAAATATTAGTTTAGAGGCATTATGCAACTTAAGTAAATAGTTAAAAGGATTTTAAAGAATTTCCCAAATCTATTTAGTCCACACATTGATTTAAAGTTATAGTTAATTACAAAGTATTCGTATCAAGTTTGAAATAATCTGTTTTTAATCTATATTCTTTGAACAATGTTAAAGTCGTATAATACATCTTATACATTTTTTTAAGCTATATTCTTTTTCTTCCAAGTTTTTTTTTTCTTGAGATATAGTAGGTCTATTTACAATATCACTTTCCCACATCTAAAAAGGCCATGAGTATCTGTATCACTTTGTGTACTACTCTATAAGTACCATTTTTCTTTTGCGGAGAGTGGTACACAAAGTAGTAAAGATAATCTGACCCCATCGAAACATAAGAGAAATTCAGGATTAGATATTTTAGTTATGTAGTACGTAAGCTCTAATTAGTTTCTCAATATATATACTTCAGTAATTACTCCATTTGCGATTACTCCAGTGTTAGAATGTTTTCGTTACATTATTCAATGTTTACCTTCTTCACTATAATGTTTTCCTCTATCTTTTATGACAATAAGAGATAGGCCCTCCAACAATGTAAGTTTAACAATTCTGATCCTAGTTATAAGTAGTTCAAACCCTTATTATTTCGGATTTAGACTTTTTTTAGTTTAGCATTTTTTTGGGATCGATTTTATGATTCTAACTTGATTGGCAAAACAATATAATCAGAAAAATGCAAACTAAGAACAATAATATTACAAAAATCAGAATAAAAAAATCATAAAATTAGAATTATAAAATCGTGAAATCGGAATCATAAAACTGCCCAAATTAGATCAGTGAATTCAAAAGCCTTAAATTTCAAAATAAAAAAACTAAAATTGAAAAAAAAACACAAAAATCGAAATTCCAAAATTGTGAAATGGGAAACGTGACATCACAACAAAAACCGCAAAATAAGAAAATCTTAAATCCAAAACTGGGAGAGTGAAATAAGGAAAATAACATAATAAAAAAGACTGTAAAACTGTGAAATAAAAAAATTAGAAATTGCGTACATTGCAAAAATTGACGTGAAAGAAATCTTAAAATAAAAATTGGAAATGTAAAGTCAAAAATTATTTAACATTTTAGTCATAAATTTTTAGTTTCATCTTTCATATACAAAAAGTTTTACAAACAATTATTTATATATATATATATATATAGAAAGCTGTTTCTCCTTGATCTTTTATGTTCCCCTACTCTACTATGCCTTCATCACTTGAGTTCTCTTCTCTGTTTCTTCTTTTTCCATTCCACATAAATAGTTACAAAAATTTCATAGATCAGAGACAGTCTAAAAAACACTTCCGTAATGACCAACAGTTTCATTCATTACAAGGATACTCAACACCTCAGCAAACAAAGCCCTCCGATTCTCAACGTACACCTGTCTATCCAACCCCTACTCACTACTTTCTCTCCTAATTTAGCTGCAACCTTAACTGTTTATTCGATGCCATCCTGAGTTGCATCGATAATACCTCCTTATACTCCCATCTCAACTGTTATCCTAGCCGCTTTTATAACAGCTTCACGCTAAGGCTTAGGCAAGCAAATTTTGGACTTCATGAAAACCAAAAACCATAGGAATTTGAAGACTTATATCCATCTCGCTCATGTATAGAAATCCTCTACCCTTCCGCATCAGTATATAATCATGAGCATGCAAAGACGAATCTGGTAGTAGAAGTATGGCCGGTAACCACTACGATCATCGGCATAGGAAAGGTAATCATATTGGAAACTAGAACTCGGATCTTCCTGGACATGAGTTATTAGTGGCTGATATTTATACTGGCCTGTTAGTGTGGCTTAGATCTCTGGCCTATTAGAAAAATCATTTCCTCCAACGGTGGTAATTAGGGCTTAAACACCAGTGGCTTGGATCTCTGGCTTTAATTATAATATTAGGGGTCCCTCGTCTTTCTAGTTTG
This sequence comes from Catharanthus roseus, assembly GCA_028651295.1. Lineage (NCBI taxonomy): Eukaryota > Viridiplantae > Streptophyta > Magnoliopsida > Gentianales > Apocynaceae > Catharanthus > Catharanthus roseus. Next base: position 2,826,002 of record JAPQWS010000107.1, on the reverse strand, counting down.
CTGAAGAAGGAAAGAAGGAAAGGGGAAAGAGGAAAGGGAGAAAGGGTTTTTGGAACCAGAAAATCATGTTTTTTACCAACTGAGTTGTTTTTATGGTTCTTAAACTCTGTAATTACTGTTTTTAAAAAAAAAATTAGGTTACCAAGCAATGGGCGACCGAAAATACCGATTGGTAACTGAGTCAATTTTTTTTAAAAATAATTACAGTCAACGATGGATTACCGACCGAAGTTCTATCGCTAAATTAACATCGGTCCGTAAATAGAAAATCGGTTGGTAAATCTGTCACAATTACCGACCGATGTGCGTCCCGATCAGTATTTTTTAAGTTACTGACCAATGTTGAATCGGCTGGTAACTTCGGTCAGTAAAATCCTGTTTTCTAGTAGTGTGAAACTGTCATAGATCCTTCAACTTGATCATAGGTAGAACAAGGCTAAATGGGTAAAAAGATCTTTCAAATGAGGAGTTGATATCAATAATCCAAGCTAGGACTTTAGACAACAATTTTGACAAGTGTTAAGAACTTTGACAAATTCACTTGGAAACTGCCCCAAAAAACTATGATTTTCTGAAATGGTAGGACTTCCAATGGAAAGTATCCTAAGCTATCCTCAACATTACTTGCCATCCTTGAATTCGGAATCCTCAACCAACATCTACTACTTCATTACTTCATATTCCATCTCTGTTAATTCCTTTCTTGATTTTGAAGTCCACTTTCTAGATCTGTATTATAAGCGGACTTACTCAATGTCACATTCATGTTACTTGAGACACTATAAACTTTGACAATATAAGATTCTTTAGGGTATAATATGTTAACCATGAAATTAGATGAGGGATTACCCACCTAAACTAAAGAGAGTCTTGTGAATTATTTCTTTCATTATTTAGATGGTTCATAAACATTTTTCTTAAAAATCTTTTTAGGACTTTCTAGGAAGAAGGAATCATTCCTAATTTTATTTGCAAAAGCCTTTTAGCTACAGAAAACTTTAGAAGAGGGAGAAAATGACCAAATTAAGAGACAAATTCAATTGCTAACTAAATTAAGATCACATGCAATCCCGTATTCTTTCAAGGCCCTTTTCATCATGAAGCCAGCATTCTTGTAGGTAATTTCTCCAAACTGAAAATAAACAATTATTACTAAAAGTTATATAATAATACGCAAAGTAATAGATGAGTGGAGGAGGAATAACCTCTGTATTGAGGGATGAGAGTAGATAAAATTCTGATTTCAACCATTTCAGCCTCGTTCCATAAAGGATCAAACTTTTCAATCTTCCAATGGTCAATGCTCTCGTCATCCCAAGGCTTGGGCTTGTCATGCTTATCCTTATGCCCCGTCAGCTTTGGCTTTTGCTCCTCCCCCTCGTTTTCCAAATTTGTTTGTTTCTATTTGCACCATTTCTTGGCTAAAACATTCTCAGTTCTTATGGCGGCTGAATTTAGGAAAATGGTTTTACAATATTCTCATGAGGAAAATTTCAACAAAAAGATTTAAAGAATCTTGTTTACAGAGCAACGATAACAGACAAGAACAAGAATCGAATAAGACAGGAAAAACAAAACACTTGAGAAAAGCTTATAAAGAATAAATGCATACTTTATCAAATTTAAAGAGAACGGAATACGTACAAATCAGTTTAAATTACAGAAAAAATAAACTAATTGCCTTTTTTCAGCAACTTTGATTGTTTAATCTCAATTTTCTTGATATACCAATCATTTTTCTTCTCGAGCTTCGACCAAACGATGGTGGCTGCTCTCTAGTGGTGGTATTGTCCGTAGAAACTAGGATTTTTTTTTCCTAATTGAGTGTCTTTTTAAAGTGTAGACTAAAATACATAGATTTTTTCTCTTTCCGACTTTAGGCATATGGCATATGTGATATTAAAGGTAATATCGCATATGCCATATGCAATATCATTAAATCAGGATTAATAAACTATTTCGGTAGATATCGCACTTGGTTTATGCGATATCGATCAACTATTTTATTTTTTTAAGGAAAAACAAAATAATAAAATTATTTTTTTTTGTTTTCTATCACGTATATTTTTCCTATTTTGTGAAAAAGAAAGACAAAGTATTTAATGCTTTCTATCACTCTCTGTATATTTTTTGCATTTTCTATCTTCAAGCGAACTTTTTTTTTTATTTTTTCGTTTTGTGACATAGAGAAGGAAAAAGCGAAAAAATAATATAATTACAGTTTCAATTTAAGATAAAAATGCAAAAAAAGAAAAGAAACACACACACAAAAGTGACACAAAAGATTAAATACTTTGTCTTCCTTTTTCACAAATTATAAAAAATATAAGTGTGAGAAAACAAAAAAATAATTTCATTCTTTTCATTTTCTATAAAAAAATAAAATAGGTGGCAGATATCGTATATGCCAAATGTGATATCTAGCTAAATAATTTTCACCATGTTTTATTTACTACCAAATCCATAGGCGGGCTTAATAACACAAATTTAGTCCTACTTTAATGACATCGCATAGGCCATATGCGATATTGCCTTGGATATCGCATATCCCATATGCGATATGCCTAAAGTAGGAAAAAACAACATATTTTAGTACCATTCTTTAAAAGGACACTGAAAGAGGGCAAAAATCCCAGAAACACAAAAGCTGGTAGACTGAGCGGCAGTCCACAACAATCCCAGTTAATTCATAGGAGTTTTTATTTTTGTTTACATACCCTTGAAGTATTTATTTGTTACATATCAGTTCATATATTTTCTCTTTGGTTATATTTCATACTTTATACAGCTCTGTCCCCCTCTGTCCCACAAAATGCTTCTATTTCAATTCTCACATTTATTAAGAAAATTAGGTACACTAATAATTTTATTTTGATTTGTCAATTCTACCCTTCTTTAATAGTTTTTATCTTGAAACTACAAATATAAGTAGTAGAATGGTTATTTCATTAATATTTCTAGAGAAGTTTATATTTTTAGTAATTAAGAGTAAAGTGTTAAGCAGCATAAAAAGAAGGTAAGAAATTAATTGTCATTCATAAAAGGAAATAATACTATAATTTTGGATGGATGAAAAAGGAAAGTGAGACCATCTTTTTGTTATGAAGAGAGTATTGTTCAAAAACATACACAATACATGTTTTTTTCTAGTATGAACTAAAGTACCTTTCAATTAATTTTTTTCCCTCAGTACTTCTTCAAATCTTCAAGCGAGAGAGATAAGTTTGTAGGCAAGATTACTTATGAGCAAGTATGATAGTCCACGAAGGGAGATAAGAAAAGGAAAATTAGTGCTTCATATATGGAGAAGTGTTGTTCTTGGAGGAGAGATTTTGAGGTATGGGGCTGGTGATCAACAACAGACGAATTTGGGGATCAATAACAAAAGTATATTCAATAGTTATTATAGGGGGCTTCATCATCGAAATTTAATATGAAGGAGGCTTACTGTTTGGAGAAAGGTTTGGTGTTAGGCCCTAGACCAATTGTATCATCCTGCTTGGTTAAGAATTTGGAAGTTGCATGGGTCGCAAAGATTAAATTATGCTCTTTGGCAAGCACGGGCAGATGTTTTTCCTACTGCTTCTTTGTTATTTCTGCGGTAAGCATTGGATAGTGTAATGTGTCCTATTTACTCTGCAGCAGTGGAATTTAGGATAAATTCCTTGAGGGATTGTCCATGGGTCCAAAGAAGTTTGGAAGTTAGCGGTACAATCATCCTATTAATCAAGATTTTTCCAAAGCTTAAATATTATGGATTAGGTTGATTAGAATCTCATGAAAGATGTTCTAGACTTGGATGGAGAATTTGAATGGAAATATGTGTTTAGGGAGGTGTTATCGTTTATTTGGTTCTGGAGGAATGCTCGGGCTTTTGGTACTGACAAGGTTATTCCTAGTGCACCTCAATTACTAGTAGAAATGTTTAAAGGAGTACACAAGTGGAAGATCACTTAGGAATATAAGTTGTTACATAAGTTGCAACCTAATTTAGAGGGCGATACCTGTTTTTAAAGATTATATGTCTTTGAGTTCTGTCTTATGTATTTATTTACACATGTAAATGGCGTGGTTTATGGTGTTAATATAAACAAGTACTGTTTTTACTAAAAAAAAAAGAGGCTAAAAATTCTTTTTTTACGAAAATATATAATGGTAAAAGGTTCATTAAACATTGTTTTCACAATGTTACACGTAAAAAAAGAATTAGTTATCAAATATTTTAAGTAAAAAAACATTATGTAGTTCGATTTTTCAACTTGGAAGAAAAGAAGAAGCAAAAGGCCAGTGAGACTGCCGCTTCCGGTATTTTCGTTATAGAAATTAATATGTCTACTCCTACTTCATGGGTATTAGATACCGGATGTGGAGTTCACATTTGTGTAAATATGCAGGGACTCAAAAGGAGTAGATCTTTGGCAAAGGGAGAGGTGGACCTACGAGTTGCAAATGGAGCAAAAGTTGATGCTGTAGCTATAGGGACATTTGATTTACTTTTGCCTACTGGGCTTATAATTGAACTTAAGGATTGTTATTATGTTCCTGCTATTAGTAGGAACATCATTTCAGTTTCTTGTTTGGATATTGATGGTTTTGAGTTTAATACTAAGAATGGTAAAAGTTCTATTTATAAAAATGGTATTTTCTATGGGATGCCTCTTTATGTAATGGACTTTACATTCTTAACCTACATGATTCCATTAGTAAGCCTATCTATAACATAAATACAAAGAAATTTAAATCTAATGATTTAAATCAAACTTACTTCTGGCATTGTCGTTTGGGCCATATAAATGAGAAACGCATATCAAAACTCCATCAAGATGGACTTTTATCTTCATTCGACCTTGAGACTTATGAAAAATGTGATTCTTGTTTATTGGGAAAAATGACTAAAAGTCCATTTACAGGGCAAAGTGAAAGGGCTACCGATTTATTAGAACTTATACATACTGATGTATGTGGGCCAATGAACACACAAGCCAGAGGAGGTTTTCAGTATTTCATTACATTCACAGATGATTTCAGTAGATATAGTTATGTCTATCTAATGAAACATAAATCTGATTCCTTTCAAAAGTTTAAGGAATTTCAAAATGAAGTACAGAATCAACTTGGAAGGAGTATTAAATTACTTCGATCAGATCGAGGTGGTGAATACTTAGGCCAAGAGTTTGACGAACATCTAAAAAATTGTGGGATATTATCACAATTAACTCCACCAGAAACACCACAATGGAATGGTGAGTCTGAACGTAGAAATTGAACTCTATTGGATATGGTTCGATCTATGATGAGTCAAACAGATCTTCCAATTTCCTTTTGGGGTTATGCTCTAGAAACTGCAGCATTCATATTAAATAGAGTTCCATATAAAGCTGTTCAGAAAACACCATATGATATATGGACCGGGAAACAACCTAGTTTAGCATTTCTCAAAATTTGGGGATGTGATGCTTATGTGAAGCGATCATTATCTGAAAAACTAGTACCCAAATCTGATAAGTGTTTGTTTGTGGGATATCCTAAGGAAGCTAAAGGATACTACTTTTATCTTCCATCTGAAAACAAAGTGTTTGTTGCTCGGAACGGAATTTTCCTTGAAAGGGAATTTGTTTCCAAAAGAGTCAGTGGGAGTAGAATCCATCTTGAAGAAACTCAAGGACAGCAGACCATTTCTGAACCGAGTATGGATACTTAGTTGGACTCACATATTCATACTGAGCCTGAACCTTTGACACAAGGGCCAAGAAGGTCTAGTAGGATTTCTCAAATACCACAGAGATATGGATTTCTTGTGACTGAGGATCATAATATTGATCTTATTGATCAAGGTGAACCTAATTCCTACTAAGATGCTATTCCTAGTCCTGAATCTAGCAAATGGCTAGAGGCCATGAAATCAGAAATGCAATCCATGCATGATAATCAAGTTTGGACTTTGATTGATCCACCTGAAGGTTGTAAGACCATAGGGTGTAAATGGTTTTTCAAAAAGAAAACTGACATGGATGGCAATGCGCACACTTACAAAGCACGATTGGTAGCAAAAGGGTATAGACAAACTCATGGTATAGACTATGATGAAACCTTTTCTCCAGTTGTAATGCTTAAGTCAATTAGAATTCTACTTGCCATTGCAGCATATTATGATTATGAAATATGGCAAATGGATGTTAAAACTGCTTTTCTTAATGGAAATCTACTGGAGGATGTGTATATGACACAGGCTGAAGGTTTTATTCATCCTTCGAATTCTAGTAAAGTGTGTAAACTTCAAAGATCCATTTATGGCTTGAAGCAAGCATCTTGAAGTTGGAATCTTCGTTTTGATGAAACAATTAAAGAATTCAATTTCATCAAGAATGAGGATGAACCTTGTGTCTACAAAAGGGTTACAGAAAATGTAGTAGTCTTCTTAGTACTCTATGTCGATGACATCTTGTTAATTAGGAATGACATCCCCACTTTGCAAAGTGTAAAAACTTGGTTGGGGAAGTGTTTTTCAATGAAAGATTTAGGCGAAGCAGCCTATATTCTAGGCATTAGGATCTATCGAGATAGATCTAAAAAGCTTATTGGCCTAAGTCGAGTGGATATATTGACAAAGTACCGAAAGGTTCCAGTATGCAAGATTCTAAGAGAGGATTCTTGCCAATGTCACATGGCGTTAAACTCAGTAAGTCTCAAAGTCCTACCACAAGGGAGGATACAGAACGCATGAGTAAGATTCCTTACGCTTCCGTAATTGGATCTATCATGTACGCCATGTTATGCACTCGCCCAGATGTCTTGTATGCATTAAGCATGACTAGCAGATTCCAGTCAAATCCTGGTGAACCGCATTGGACTGCAATAAAAAACATTCTCAAGTACTTAAGAAGGACTAAAGAGATGTTTTTGATCTACGGAGGTCAGGAAGGAGAGCTTGTTGTAAATGGTTACACGGATGCTAGCTTTCGGACTGATGTAGATGCTTTTAGATCGCAATCTGATGCAGCCAAGGAGGCAGTTTGGATAAGAAAGTTCATCACAGAAATAGGTGTAATTCCTAGCATTGTGAACCCAGTGGACCTATATTGTGATAATATAGAATCCATTGCACAAGCTAAGGAACCTAGATCTCATCAATGATCCAAACATATTCTCAGGCGTTTCCATCTCATTCGAGAAATTATTGAGCGTGGAGATATTAAAATTTGCAAAGTAGACACCAATGACAATGTCGCAGATCCATTGACAAAGCCACTCCCACAACTTAAGCATAAGAGTCATACTAGGTCAATGGGATTGAGAGTCATGTCAAATTGGTGGTAGGGTAAGTGGGAGATTGTTAGTATATGCCCTAAGACCAATTGACTCAGATTTATGATTTATGAAGCATGTATTTTTGAATTGTATTTTATGCTCTTGGTCATCAAGTATGTGACTTGATAGTAAAACCCTTATAGCTAATAAAATACTATTCTTATTTGTCCCTAGTTTATTACATCTTGTAAACTAGTGTGAAGTTGATTGGTGGTCAGGTTTTACTGATCATGAATATGAGATATAAAATCAATTCATAAATACATATTGAGAATATTGTATTAGACATGACCCAAAGTGAAAAAGAAATATTGCATGGGTTTAAGTTATAAGTATTTCTTCTCGGTTTTATATTTGGTGCCCTTCGACCTAATGTTTCTAATGTTTCTTGCATGGGGAGAAAAATATGTTTTGACATAGTCAAACATCATTATTAATTAGGTGATCATTATGATTATTGGTTGGCTTATTTTCTCGTCATGGCTTGAATATTGGAGATAATGAAAGGGATTTGTCCCTCTCTTTTTAGAGAGAGATATCCATGGGCCCTTTGATAAGGATGACTGGAAAATATGCATGGCCATGCTCAAATAAGTATTAATAAGGTGTTATTAATATTATTTGTTGGAACAGTCTGCCTGGTGATCAAGTAAATGGTTAGTTAAGTTTTATAAGGACGACTTGATCCATGCCTTATACTTAATTAGGATATCGTGTGACAAAAGGACTAAATATTAAATTTGATGCTAGGTTATTATTACATTTACTTAACTTGGGTAAGCATAATGTCTTGCTAGAGGCCACTTATGTTGTTGAATAAATGTCTAGGACATTTTTTCATTCACTGCCAACGTTAAGTGAACCTACAGGGTCACACACATAGACGATCTTGTGAGCATAATGTCCACGTTCAATTAATCTAGATTGTGTCCATATTCGTTGAACGTATACAAAAGAGGAGTCAGATTCCATATTGTATTTTCTGGTAGGTTAATAAGTAATTGATTTTATTTAATCGAATAAATGAAATTAATTACTTAATATTACTCATCCAACCGTTGGATGATTATAGGAATAGACGGACGAGATTAAACTGTCATTAGATGACAGTTAGGGTTTTGATATTGACAGCTATAAAAGGTTATGTTAACCTTTTCTTGGTGGCCGTCCCTTTATCTGATTAAAAAAAAAAAAACAAAACCCTAAACCCTAGAGCGGCGATATAGTATCTAGCCTCCACTCTCCGAAATACAATCGATTACCAGATAGTCAGGATCAGTTTTGAACAGTTTTCATAACACAGAAGGGGCTAGTATCCCTATCGCTTACAGAGGAGTTCGTCGCGTGGATACCAGTAGAGGGCGAAGTGTACAAAGCAGCGCCTCCACAATGAACAATAAAAAATTGAGGTAATTTCTATCGAATCGGTTTTTCTAGTATGTGCAGATCCTGTTGGTGGATTTCTGTAATTTTATTTTACTTTTTTTTTACTACGGATTCCAACACATTCATCATCCAAATATCGAACATATATCGTGATCTTGAGCAATAAAATACACGTAGATTCCTCTTTATTTCAACAATGCTCAAACATGCCGCAATAGATATTACATTTCCTGGGGGCGGTGGGATTGACCTAAATCGTTCTTCGGCAATATCAAACGTACATATGCCATTTATCAAGACCGGTATGTTTGGAGAAATATAAACTAAAGATTCATGGTCCACCAGCCATTGAAATGCTCCATTCAAGATGGTGGCGGCGTCATATATACCACATGCAACAAAATCATTAAATACCAATTTTCTCCGTTTGGTATCAACCTCAATAGTAAAAATTTGACAGTGCACCCTCAATTCCTGATTTGGATGTTGCCAAGTCTCAACATCAAGGACCTTATAGATTTTAGAAAAGCCAAAACCATATGCTCTACAAAGTGCTCTTTCGCTTGAATTAATTTTAGAAATACAAATATATTCCCCCGTCATTGGATCGCTTATGTACGGGAATAAACTAGGAGTAATATTTTGAATTAGATAAAGCAACCCATTGCAACATCCTTTGATTGAAAAAAATTCTTTCATTTGAATGTCAAGCATTTTGATTGAAAGAGATTCTTTACTAGATTTATAATCCTTCTTTAGCGAAACAAATAATCTTTACTTGGGGTGTTTCCACATATGAAATTACGAAATAGTAGAGTAATGTAAAGTGGATTTTTAAGGTAAATGTTACGAAAATGTAACTGAGAAAGGAGGCCATACCATTCCTTGCAAACAATTTCGATATAGGATCGATTTTATGATTCTAACTCGATTGGTAAAACTATATAATCTGAGCAATGCAAACTCAGAGCAATAAAATTACAAAAATCAAAATAAAAAAAAAGTAACAAAATTAGAATTATAAAATCCTGAAATAGGAATGATAAAGCTGCCAAATCAGAACTGTGAACTCAAAGCCTTAAATTTCAAAATAAAAAAAATCTAAAATCGAAAAAAACACAAAAAATCGAAATTGTGAAATGGGAAACGTGACATCACAACGAAAGTCAAGAAATAAGAAAATATGAAATCTAAAACTGATAGAATGAAATAAGGAAAGAAACATAAGGAAAAGACTGTCAAGTTAAAACTGTGAACTCAAAAAAATAGAAATTACATAAATTCGCAAAAATTGAAATTATAAAATAGTGAAAGAAATCTTAAAATCAAAAATAAAAAATGTAAATTCAAAATTATTTAATATTTTAGTCATAAATTCTTAGTTTCATTTTTCATATACAAAAAGTTTTACAAATAATTATTTATATATATAGAAAGTCGTTTCTCCTTGACCTTTTTATTTTCCTCTACTCTACTATGCCTTCATCACTTGGGTTCTCTTCTTTGTTTCTTCCTTTTCCATTCCCGAAAAAATTTCGCAGATCAGAGACAGTCTAAACACTACGTCAATAATCACCAACAATTTCATTCGATTCAAGGGTACTCAACACCTACGCAAACAAAGCCCTTCGATTCTAAGTGTACACCTGTCCATCCTAACGACCACTCACTACTTCCTCTCCTAATTCAGCTTGAGCCTCAACTGTAGATTCGACGCGATCTTGAGTTAAGTCAATAATACTTGCCTATACTCCCATCTCAACTTTTATCTTAGCTTCTATTTAACAACTTCACGCCAAATCTTAGCCAAGCCAATTTTGGACTCCATCAAAGTCACAAATCATAGGAATTTGAAGACTTATATCCAGCTCTCTCATGTATAGAAATCCTCTATCCTTCCACATCAGTATATAATCATTAGCCATGCGAAGACGAATTAGTTGGTAGAAGAGTGGGAAATAACCCCTGCGATCACTGGCATAGGAAAGCTAGTTAGATCGAAAACTAGAACTCGGATCTTCGTGAACATGAGGTATTAGTGGCTGATGTTTATTCTGGCCTATTGGAGTTCATAACCGTTGGAAAAATCATTTCCTCCGACAACAGTAATTAGTGCTGAAAGACCAGTTTCTTGGATCTCTGGCTTTAATTATAATATTAGGGGTCCCTCGTCTTTCTAGTTTGTGGAAAAAAGAAATAATGAAAGGGGAAAGGGGGAAAGAGTTTTTGGAAAGAGAAAATCCCGTTTTTTACTGACTGAGTTACGATCGGTAACTCTGTAATTATTTTTTTTAAAAAAATAATAATTAAGCTACAAGCCGATGGGCGATCGAAAATATCGATCGGTAACTCAGTCAATTTTTTTTAAAAAATAATTACATTCAACGACGGATTACCGATCGAAGTTCCGTCACTAAATTAACTTTCGTCGGTTAATATTTCACAATTACCAGCAGACGTGCGTCGGTCGCTAATCGATCGGTATTTTTTTTAAAGTAACTAACCAACATTGAATCGGTCGGTAAAGCCCTAGTTTTAGGTAGTTTCAAACTGTCATGGACCCTTCAACTTGATCATAGGTAGAACAAGACTAAACGGGTAAAACAAATCTTTCTAATGAGGAGCAGATAACAATAATCCAAGCTAGGACTTTAGACAACAATTTTGACAAGTTTTAAGAGCTTAGAGAAATTCTTTTGGAAACTACCCCCAAAAATCCGTGATCGTTTGAAATGGTAAGACTACCAATGGAAAGCATCCTAAGTTATCCTCAACATTACTTGCCATCCTTGAATTAGGAATCCTTAGCCAACATCTACTACTTCATTACTTCATATTTCACATCTATTAATTCCTTGCTTGATTTTGAAGTCCAATTTCTAGATCTGTATTCTAAGCGGACTTATTGAACGTCACATTCCCACTACCTGAGATACCATATACTTTGAGAATATAAGATTCCTTAAGGTATCACTTGTTAACCATGAAATTAGATGAGGGACTACCTACCTAAACTAAAGAGAGCCTTGAGAATTATTTCATTCATTGTTTGGATGGATCATAAACATTTTACTTTAAAATATTTTAAAGGCTTTCTAGGAATAAGGAATGATTCCTAATTAGAAGAGGGAGAAAATGGCTAAGTTAAGAGATAATTCAATTGCTAGCCAAATTAAGCTCATATGCAATCCCGTATTCTTTTAAGGGCTTTTTATATTAGGCCAGCATTCTTGTAGGTAATTTTCTCCAAACAATCAAACAAAAACTAACAATTATTACAACAAGATATATAACAATACACAAATTAACAACTGTGTGGAGAAGGAATAGCCTCTGTATTGAGAGAAGAGAGTAGAAAAAAGTGCTGACTTCAAGCATTTTAGCCTCGTTCCATGCAGTATCGAACTTTTCAATATTCCAATAGTCAATCCTCTCGTCATCCCACGCCTTCGACTTCTCGTGCTTATTTTTCTTTCTCGTCACCTTTTGCTTTTTCTCCTCCCTCTTGACTTCCAAAATTGTTGTTTCCATCTACACCACTTCTTGGCTAAAACACTCTCAGTTCTTCTGGCAGCTCAATTTAGGAAAATGGTTTTACAATGTTTTCCTGAGGAAAATTGCAACAAAAAGATTTAAACAATTTTGTTTACAAAGCAACGATAACTGATAAGAACAAGAATCGGAAAAGACAGGAAAAACAAAAAACTTGAGAAAAGCTGACAAAGAATAAATGCATACTTTGTCAAATTTGAAGAGAACGGAATACGTACAAATCAGTTTAAATTACAGAAAAGAAAAAAATTGCCTGCCTTTTTTCAGCAACTTTGACTGTTTAGTCTCAAACTTCTTGATATACCCATCATTTTTCTGCTCGAACTTCGATCAAACGATGTTAGCGATTCTCTGGTAGTTGTATTGTCCATAGAAACTGGGGTTTTTACCCTCATTAAGTGCCTTTTTAAAGTGTATCACTAAAATAGGTAGATTTTTTCTCTTTCCTACATTAGACATATCGCGTATGACATATTCGATATTCAAGGTTATACCGCATATTCCATATGCAATATCATTAAACCAGGATTAATAAACAATTTAGGTAGATACCACATTTGGCATATACGATATCAACTACCTATTTTATTTTTTAAAAGAAAACAAAATAATGAAATTATTTTTTTTTTGTTTTCTATCACTTTTATTTTTCCTATTTTTTGAATAAGAAAGACAAAATATTTAGTGTTTTGTGTCACTTTGTATATATTTTTTGCACTTTCTATCTTTAAATGAACTTTTTGTTTTTTAGTTTTTCGTTTTGTGACAACGAGAAAACGAAAAAATAATATAATTACAATTTCATTTTAAGATAAAAAATGCGAAAAAAAAGAAAAACACACACACAAAAGTGACACAAAACATTAAATACTTTGCCTTCTTTTTTGCAAATTAGAAAAAATATAAGCGATAGAAACAAAAAATAATTTCATTCCTTTTATTTTGTATAAAAAAATAAAATAGGAGGTAGATATTGCATATGCCAAATGCGATATCTACCTAAATAATTTTCATCATGTTTTATTTACTACCAAATCAATAGGCGGGCTTAATAACGCAAATTTCATCCTACTTTAATGATATCGCATATGCCATATGCGATATGCCTAAAGTAGAAAAGAAAAAAAACTACCTGTTTTAGTACTATTCTTAAAAAGACACTTAAAGAGGGGTAAAATCCAAGAAACGAAGAAGTTGGTAAGCTGAACGGTAGTGCACAACAACCCTAGTCAATTCATAAGGGTTATTATTCTTTGCTTACATATCCTTGAAGTATTTATTTGTTACATATCAGTTCATATATTTTCTCTTTGGTCATATTTCATACTTTATAAACCTCTGTCCCCTTCTGTCCCAGACTATTTCAATTATCACATTTATTAAGAAAATTAGGTACACTAATAATTTTTATTTTGATTTGACTGCTATACCCTTCTTTAGTTTTAAATAAATTTTACTTTTTATCTTGAAACTACAAATATAAGTAGTAGAATGGTGTATTTCATTAATATTTCTCGAGAAATGTAGATTTTTAGTAACTAAGAGTAGAGTGTTAAAGGGCATAAAAAGAAGTTAAGAAATTAACTATTATTCGTAAAAGGAAATAATATTATAATTTTGGATAGATAAAAAAGAAAATTGAGACCACCTTTTTGTGATGAAGGGAGTATTGTTTAAAAAAGTACACAATTTTACATGTTTTTTTCTTGTATGAACTAAAGTTCCATTTCAATTAATTTTTTTCCCTCATTACTTCAAGTCTTCAAGCGAGCAACACAGGCTCTAGGCAAGGTTACTTTTCAACAAGTATGATAGTCCACTAAGGGAGATAAAAAAAAAATAAAAAAATAAAATTGGTGTCTCATATTTGGAGAATTGTGGTTTTTAGAGGAGAGGTTTTGAGGTACGGGGCTGATGATCAACAGCAGACGAATTTGGGGATCGATAACCAAAGTATATTGACTAATTATTGGTAGGGGCCTTCAGCGTCAAAATTTAATATGAAGGAGGATTATTATTTGGAGGAAGGTTTGGTCTCAGGCTCTAGACAATTGTATCATCCTTCTTGGTGAGGAATTTGGAAGTTGCATAGGCCACAAAGATTAAATTTGGCTCTCTAGCAAGCACGGGCATATATTTTTTCTAATGCTTCTTTGTTATTTCTGCGGCATGCATTATATAGTCTAATGTGTCCTACATGCTGTGCAGCACTGGAATTTGGGATGCATTCCTTGAGAGATTGCCCATGGGTCCAAAGAAGTTTGGATTGTTAGTGGTACAACCATCCTATTAGTCAAGCTTTTTTCGAAGCTTAAATATTATGGACTAGGTTGATCAGAATATCATGGAAGAGGCTGTTGGCTTGGATTGAGAATTCGAATCAAAATATGTGTTCAGGGAGGTGTTATTGTTTATTTGGTTTTGGAGGAATGCTCGGGCTTTTGGTATTTGTAAGGTTATTCCTAGTGCACCTCAATTAGCGGTAGAAATTTTTAAATGAGTACAGGAATGGAAGATCACTTAGGAATATAAGTTGGTACATAAGTTGCAACCCAATTTAGAGGGTGATACTTGTTTTTTAGAGATTAGATGTCTTTGAGTTCTATCTTATGTATTTATTTACTCATGTAAATGGTGTAGTTTATGGTTTTAATATAATACAAGTACTGTTTTCACTAAAAGAAAGAGGCTACAAATTTATATTTTAAGAAAATCTATGATAATAAAAGGTTCATTAAATATTGTTTCCACAATGTGACAAGTAAAAAGTTTTAAAAAAAAACTATTAGTGAAATATAAAATATGTTAAGTAAAGAAACATATTATTTAGTCCGATTTTTCCACATCATTCATATAATCCATATCAGTAATACTACTCTTCAGAATGGTGACTTTTTTCCTTTAAGGTTTGTAAGCCGTAAGAGTTATTATCACACCTTTTAGAAAAAAAAAGTTATTATCATGAATGATAGCCTTATTCTTTTGTATTGAATAAAAAGAAAATTCTAGTGATGTTAACCAATAAGTCTAGATAATGACTGTTTGATTCACTAAGGAAGAATTATAAGCCTAGTCAAGAATCTCTTTCGAGCAAGAGGTAAAGTTAGAATGAAAGAACATTTGTCAGTCAAGATATTATTCTAGAAACTTATGGTGCTAGTTTTTCTTCTGTGATGTGTATATGATGTTTCACACACACTGTGCAACAAGCTATGCAGGTTGGCAGAACTTAACAGGGAAAAAATATTTTTCTAACATTACACGAAAAAAATCGCATTTTTAGACAAAGAGTACTACAATTTCATAGAATTCTTGAAAGTAGATTAAAAAAATGACACTTCCAAAAAAGTGAGCCTTTTGTGGATATAAATTTTTTCAAGGCAAGCAGAAGCCCAAGCCTAAGGTTAAACCACTAAAGGAAGGGACTTGCTTCCACTGCAATGAACCTGGTCATTGGAAGAGGAATTGCAAGCTCTACTTGGAAGAAAAGAAGAAGCAAAAGAACAGTAGGACTGCCGTCTCAGGTATTTTCGTTTTAGAAATTAATATGTCTACTCCTACTTCATGGGTATTAGATACCGGATATGGAGCTCACATTTTCGTAAATGTGCATGGACTCAAAAGGAGTAGATCTGTGGCAAAGGGAGAGGTGGACCGCGAGTTCCAAATGGAGCAAAAGTTGCTGCTATAGCTGCAGGGATATTTGATTTACTTTTGCCTACTGGGCTTATAATTGAACTTAAAGATTGTTATTATGTTCCTGCTATGAGTAGGAACATCATTTCAGTTTCTTCTTTGGATATTGATGGTTTTGAGTTTAATACTAAGAATGGTAAAAGTTCTATTTATAAAAATCGTATTTTCTATGGGAATGCCTCTTTATGTAATGGACTTTACATTCTTAACCTACATGATTCCATTAGTAAGCCCATCTATAACATAAATACAAAGAAATTTAAATCAAATTTACTTCTGGCATTGTCGTTTGGGCCATATAAATGAGTAACGCATATCCAAACTCCATCAAGATGGACTTTTATCTTCATTCGACCTTGAGTCTTATGAAAAATGTGATTCTTGTTTATTGGGCGAAATGACTATAAGTCCATTTACAGGGCAATGTGAAAGGCCTACCAATTTATTGGAACTTATACATAATGATGTATGTGGGCCATTGAACACACAAGTAAGAGGAGGTTTTCAGTATTTCATTACATTCACAGATGATTTCAGTGGATATGGTTATGTCTATCTAATGAAACACAAATCTGATTCCTTTCAAAAGTTTAAGGAATTTCAAAATGAAGTACAGAATCAACTTAGAAGGAGTATCAAATTACTTCGATCAGATCGAGGTGGTTAATACTTAGCCCAAGAGTTTGACGAACATCTAAAAAATTGTGGAATAGTATCACAATTAACTCCACCAGGAACACCACAATGGAATGGTGTGTCTGAACGCAGAAATCGAACTCTATTGGATATGGTTCGATCTATGATGAGTCAAACAGATCTTCCAATTTCTTTTTGGGGTTATGCTCTAGAAACTGCTGCATTTATATTAAATAGAGTTCCATCTAAAGCTGTTCAGAAGACACCATATGAGATATGGACCGGGAAACAACCTAGTTTAGCATTTCTCAAAATCTGGGGATGTGATGCTTATGTGAAGTGATCATTATCTGAAAAACTAGCACCCAAATCTGATAAGTGTCTGTTTGTGGGATATCCTAAGGATACTATTTTTGTCTTCTATTTGAAAACAAAGTGTTTGTTGCTCAGAACGGAATTTTCCTTGAAACGAAATTCGTTTCCAAAAGAGTTACTGAGAGTAGAATCCATCTTGAAGAAGCTCAAGGACAACAGACCATTTTTTAACTGAGTATGGACACTCAGTTGGACTCACGTATTCATACTGAGCCTGAACCTTTGACACAAGGCCCAATAAGGTCTGCTAGGATTCCTCAGATACCACAGAGATATGGATTTCTTGTGACTGAGGATCATAATATTGATCTTATTGATCAAGGTGAACCTAATTCCTTCCAAGATGCTATTCATAGTCCTGAATCTAGCAAATGACTAGAGGTTATGAAATCAGAAATGCAATCCATGCATGATAATCAAGTTTGGACTTTGATTGATCCACTTGAAAGTTGCAAGACCATAGGGTGTAAATGGGTTTTCAAAAAGAAAACTGACATGGATTGCAATGTGCACACTGACAAAGCACGATTGGTAGCAAAAGGTTATAGACAAACTCATGGTATAGACTATGAAGAAACCTTTTCTCCAGTTGTAATGCTTAAGTCAATTAGAATTCTACTTGCCATTACAGCATATTATGATTATGAAATATGGCAAATGAATGTTAAAACTGCTTTTCTTAATGGAAATCTACTAGAGGATGTGTATATGACACAACCTGGAGGTTTTATTCATCCTTCGAATTCTAGTAAAGTGTGTAAACTTCAAAGATCCATTTATGGCTTGAAGCAAGCATCTCGAAGTTGGAATCTTCGTTTTGATGAAGCAATTAAAGAATTCAATTTCATCAAGAATGATGATAAACCTTGTGTCTACAAAAGGGTTACAAAAAATGCAGTAGTCTTCTTAGTACTCTATGTCGATGACATCTTGTTGATTGGGAATGACATCCCCACTTTGCAAAGTGTAAAACTTGGTTGGGGAAGTGTTTTTCAATGAAAGATTTAGACGAAGCAGCCTATATTTTAGGCATTAGGATCTATCGAGATAGATCTAAAAACCTAATTGGCCTAAGTCAGAGTGGACATATTGACAAGGTACTGAAAAGGTTCATTATGCAAGATTCTAAGAGAGGATTCTTGCCAATATCACATGGCATTAAACTTAGTAAGTCTCAAAGTCCTATCACAAGGGAGGATACAGAATGCATGAGTAAGATTCTTTACGCTTCCGTAGTTGGATCTATCATGTACGCCACGTTATGCACTCGCCCAGATGTCTCGTATGCATTAAGCATGACTAGCAGATTCTAGTCAAATCCTGGTGAACTGCATTAGATTGCAGTAAAAAATATTCTCAAGTACTTAAGAAGGACTAAAGAGATGTTATTGATCTATGGAGGTCATGAAGGAGAGCTTGCTGTAAATGGTTATACGGATGCTAGCTTTCAGACTAATGTGGATGATTTATCGCAATCTAGATTTTTGTTTTGTTTGAATGGAGGTGCTATGAGCTGGAAGAGTTCAAAGCAAGATACTGTGGCCGATTCTATTACAGAGGCTGAGTATGAGGTTGCTTCTGATGCAGCCAAGGAGGCAGTTTGGAACAGAAAGTTCATCACAGAACTAGGTGTAATTCCTAGCATTGTGAACCCAGTGGACCTATATTGTGATAATATAGGAGCCATTGCACAAGCTTAGGAACCTAGATCTCATCAACGATCCAAACATATTCTCAGGCGTTTCCATCTCATTCGAGATATTATTGAACGTGGAGATATTAAAATTTGCAAAGTAGACACCAATGACAATGTCGCACATCTATTGACAAAGCCACTCCCACAACTTAAACATGAGAGTCATACTAGGTCCATGGGTTTGAGAGTCATGTCAAATAGGTGGTAGGGCAAGTGGGAAATTGTTAGTATATGCCTAAGACCAATTGACTCACATTTATGATTTATGAAGCATGTATTTTTGAATTGTATATTATGCTCTTGGTCATTAAGTATGTGACTTGATAGTAAAACCCTTATAGCTAATAAAATACTATTCTTATTTGTCCCTAGTTTATTACATCTTGTAAACTAGTGTGAAGTTGACTGATGGTCAAGTTTTACTGATCATGAATATGAGATATAAAATCAATTCATAAATACATATTGAGAATATTGTATTGGACATGACCCAAAGTAAAGAAGAAATATTGCATGGGTTTAAGTTATAAGTATTTCTTCTCAGTTTTATATTTGGTGTCCTTTGATCTAATATTTCTAATGTTTCTTGCATGGGGAGGAAAAATGTTTTGACATAGTCAAACATCACTTTTAATTAGGTGATTATTATAACTATTGGTTGGTTTATTTTCTTGTCATGGCTTGAATATTGGAGATAGTAAAAGGGATTTGTCCCTCTCTTTTTAGAGAGAGATATCCTTGGGCCCCTTGATAAGGAAGACTGGAAAATATGCATGGCCATGCTCAAATAAGTATTAATAAGGTGTTATTAATATTATTTGTTGGAACAGTCTACTTGGTGATCAAGTAAATGGTTAATTAAGTTTTATAAGGATGACTTGGTCTATGCTTTATACTTAATTAGGATATCGTGTGACAAAAGGACTAAATATTAAATCTGATGCGAGATTGTTATGGCATTTACTTAACTTGGGTAAGCATAATGTCTTGCTAAAGGCCGCTTATGTTTTGTGAATAAATGTGTAGGACATTTTTCATTCACTGACAATGTTAAGTGAACCTAGAGGGTCACACACATAGACGATCTTGTGAGCATAATGTCCATGTTAAATGAATCTAGATTGTGTCCAGATCGTTGAACGTATACAAAAGGGGAATCAGATTCCATATCGTATTTTCTAGTAAGTTAATAAGTAATAATTTTATTTAATCGAATAAATGAAATTAATTACTTAATATTACTCATCCAACCATTGGATGATTATAGGAAAGGTGGACGAGATTAAGCTGTCATTAGATGACAGTTAGGGTTTTGATATTGACAGCTATAAAAGGTTATGTTAACCTTTTCTTGGCAGCCATCCTTTATCTGATTAAAGAAAAACAAAACCCTAAACCCTAGAACAGTGATATAGTATCTAGCCTCCCCTCTCCGAAATACGACCGATTACCAGATAATCAGAATCAGTTCTGAACAATTTTCAGAACACAGAAGGGGCTAGCATCTCGATCCCTTGCAGAGGAGTTCGTCGCGTGGATACCAGTAGAGGGCGAAGCATAAACAGCAGCGCTTCCACATCGAACAATCAAAACACTGAGGTAATTTCTATTCCATCGATTTTTCTTGTACGTGCAGATCCTGTTGGTGGATTTCCGTAGTTTTGTTTTATTTTGTTTTTGCCTATGGTGTCCAACAAAAAGATAGTAGGGAAATGAAGGTTAATAAACAAGTGCAAGTACCTCTTACTAAAGGGTCATATCATGATGATATTATTTGTGATATTGTTCCGATGCAAGTAGGCATTTGTTGTTGTGATGTTCTTGGTAATATGATAGAAAGGTTATTCATGATGGTTTGATGAACACCTATACCTTTGAAAAGGATGGGAAAAAGTTCACGTTGAATCCATTGACTCCTAGTCAAGTCTTTGAAGAGCAAAAGAAAATGAGAGAAAAAGACAGACTAGAGAGTGAGAAAAAGAAAAAGAGCATTGAAGAGGAAAAAGAGTTGATGAGAAAAATGAGTATGGAAAAGCCTAGAGAGAGAAAATTGAGTAGAGACAAGAAAATGAGTGATCAAAAGAGTGATAGTGGAAAGAGAGAAAAGAGGTGCTTCTATGTAAAAGAGAGTGAGATCATAGAAACCATTACAAAAGATATTGCAAAGGCACTTTTGTGTGTACTAATGATTATTTGTCTTTTCCATCTAATGCCATAGTGAAGATTACTGAAGAATACAAGGATATATTCCCCGATGAGATACTCGGAGGACTTTCTCCTTCGAGGAGAATTGCGCATCAAATTGATTTGGTACCTAGAGCTGTGTTGGCAAATAGACCAGCTTATAGGAGTTCCCTCGAAGACACTAAGGAGTTAACGAGACAAGTTGAGGATTTTCTGTCCAAAGGGTATGTGTGAGAAAGCATAAGCCCTTGTGCAGTTCTTGTTTTACTAGTTCCAAAAAAAGATGGTACATGGTGTATGTGTGTAGATTGTAGAGCCATCAATAATATTACTATCAAGTATAGGCATCCTATTCCTAGATTAGATGATCTACCTGATGAATTGCATGGTTCTCAAGTATTTTCTAAAATTGATTTGAAATCGGGTTATCGTCAAATTAGAATGAGGGAACGGGATAAGTGAAAAATGTCTTTCAAAATGAATTTTGGTCCTTATGAGTGGCTAGTTATGCCTTTTGGGTTAACTAATGCTCATAGTACATTCATGAGACTTATGCATCATATGTTTAGACACATTGGTAAATTTGTTGTTGTCTATTTTGATGATATCTTGATCTATAGCAAAGCTTATGAAGATCATTTGCATCATTTAAAATAAGTTTTGTTAGTTTTGAGGAGTGAGAAGTTATAGCTAACCTTGGAAAATGTGATTTTTGTTTCGAAAAGTTGACTTTCCAAGGTTATGTGCTGAGCTCTCAAAGTCTTCAAGTTGATCAAGAGAAAGTGAAAGCGATCCGAGAATAGGCTACTCCAAGGAATGCATCCGAACTGAGGAGCTTTCATGGACTGGCAAGTTTCTATAGGAGATTCATCAAGGATTTTAGCAACAATGCTAGTCCTTTGACGGATGTGATTAAGAAGATGAATGGATTCAAATGGAAAGAGAAGCAAGAGAAGGAATTTGAGTTGTTAAAAGCAAGGTTGAGTAGTGCACCTTTACTTGCACTACCTAACTTTAACAAAATGTTTGAGATAGAATGAGATGCCTCGGATATGGGAATTGGAGGAGTTTTGATGCAAGAAAAGAGGCCCTTGGCTTAAGTTAGCGAGAAGTTGACCGATGCGGCATTGAACTATACTATATATGATAAAGAGCTTTATGCACTTCTGAGGATGTAGAAGCATTAGCCACATTATTTATTGCCTAAGTTTGTGGTGCACACCAATCATGAGTCCTTGAAGCTTCTCAAAGGTCAACAAAAGCTAAACAAAAGTATGATTTCATGGTATACCTAGAAATTGTTCTTTACTTTTGTGGTATGATTTCATGGTAAACCTAGAACCATTATTTCAGATTGTGACACAAAATTTCTTAGTCATTTTTGGCATGTTTTATGGAGGAAACTTGGTACTAACTTGTTGTATTCTACAGCTTGGTATCCATAAACTGATGGCCAAACGAAGGTTTTCAATAGAACTATCAAGTGACTTCTTAGGGCCATCCTTAAGAAGAATTTGCGCCAGTGGGAAGAAGTCATTTCTCATATAGAGTTTGCTTCATAGGGCTAAACATTCTATTACTTGATTTTCTCCTTTTGAGGTTGTTTATAGTTTCAATCCTTTAACTCCATTTGATTTGGTTTCTTTGCTTGTAGATCATATTATGAGTATGGATGGAAAAGGAAGGCGGAGTTTGTCAAGTCTTTTTACGCTAAGGTGCATGAAAGCTATTGAATCCCAAGAACAAGAAATTGGTGGCTATACGGAATATTAGAAGGAAATGTGTGGTATTTGAACTTGTTGATTGAGTTTGGGTTCATCCTAGAAAGGATCGTTTCCCTTCTCAACAAAAGAACGAACTTGATGCTTGTGGCGATGGACCGTTTCAAGTTCTTGAGCATCTTAATGATAATGCGTATAGAGTTGATCTTATGGGTGATTACAATGTTCAAGCCACCTTTAATGTTTCTGATTTGTTCCTTTTGATGTAGGTGAAGATTCGGGGACGAATCTTTTTAAAGGAAGGGAGGATGATGTAGATCAAGCATCCAAGGAATTTATGATCGGGCCAATAACTAGAGCTCAAAGGAAGAGACTCAGGATGCGAGAGGATAATGGCATGGTTTTTCATTTTAAGGAAGCTTTGAAGAGCCTTGAAGGGTTTGAAAGTCAAGAAAATCCTTCCAAGTTGTTTTCCATTTGTTCAATTGGCAACGATTACTCAAGAGAACAATTGGGAGTTTAAATTTTTTAAGTATGTAGAGGAAAGACCCTACCACTGACGGTAGTCCCTTCCCGTACCGTCGCCGGTAGGTTTCTATTAGTAGAGCTGTTGGAAGAGACAAACCTACCGCCGACGATAAGTCACCCTCTTGTTGCCAGTAGGTCTCCGCTGAAACATAGATAATGCATTTTAATTGAGTATTTGTTGTTATTTGGCTTGTTTTTCAATTTTAAAGTGTTTAATGGGTATTTTGAGTCATTTAACCATAAGTTAGCTAGGGCTAGAGTTTAGTCAATAAATACCCCATTATAATTCAATGTAAAAAAACAAAGATGAATTTGCTTAAAATATGAGAGAGTTTCTACAAGTTGCTTCTTGGTTTCTTCACCTTCTTAGACTAGCTTGCTAAGGGTTAATGTCCTTAATATTGTGAACAATTGAGCCTTAGATTGAAGTATCTATGAAATCAATTGATCACTCAAATTCCTTTCATTAGCTGATTCATAGAGTTTCTTTCTTTGAATCAATTAATCTTGGGTCTTCTAAATTGTGTAATTGGAGTTTTGAGGTCTTTGTTCCCTTAAGGTTCTAATTATCAATTTTTGAAAGAATTTAGCCTCTCAATATTAGGTTTATGAGACTTAGTTTCTCATAGGTTTCTTATAGGAGGGTTTGAATTAAAAAATCCTCAGTAGAGGTTCTTCAAAAGAAGGAGGTGATCCTTGGGAAGGAGTAGAATCCAAACTACAGTTAAAAGAGGATCTACATCATATAGAAATCTTGTAAATCAAACGTAGTAACAACATTTTCTACGAAGTCCTCAAAAGGCCCATGAAATTGGAAACTCAAGTTTACGAAATCTTTCGAAATGAAGAACATAAAGTGTTGTAGAAATTCAAGTTCCCAAACAAAAAGTGTTCCTTTAAAAGTTTTAGAAAAGAACTTCAAAATTAAGCTTTTTAGGAACAAATTTCTTTTCAATTCTTCAAAGAAAAGATTGATATCAACGTCCTTAAAAGGAAAATGATAATAAAACCCATTATCACCACCAAGCTCAAAAATTAAATCAAGAAAGTCATGAGTTTAAAATGTCTATTCTTTTAAACGATAGTGATATTGGAAATGCACATTGAAAACGGAATCAAAAGCATTTGTAAGTGAAGAATAGACTTTATATTTAAGAAATTCAAGCACTTCAAAATTGTGATGAGGAAAATTAGACATAAAATTTTCAAAGTTCTAGGATTTTCTTCCTCTTTGAAAATAATTCCCTTCAAAAACTCTTTTAAATATAGATGATAGAACAAAAAAGTCCAAGCGAAACCGTATTAAAAAATGTTATCCAAGAGTCCTTCCAAAAAATAACAATTAAAATGAACAATTTCCAACACCACTCCTTAAAAGGTAGGCGGTAGGAAAGATGCTTGTCAATGAAAGTATTTCAGGATTGTTCAAAAGAATCATTTCTCATGTTAACTTTCAAAAACACACAAAGAATAGCTTTAAACATTTCAAATCCAATTTCTACCTTGGCTTCAAAATATTTTAATAAAAAAAATTTCTTAAAATGCACATGATAAAATTTAAAGCCTTTGTCATTTCCAATCAAAGTGTTCAAAGAATGATTCACATTTTAAAGCTCATGTTTGTTACAAGAAAATGCAATTTGTTCGCTCAAAAACATAAGAAGTAGGATCAAATAATCTTATTGTTTTTGTTTATGTTGTAGTCCAAGCTCCCTTCATTCTCCAAGTTTTTTGTCAAAAAATTCTGCACAAATGAAGAATCATTAACGAGAATAGAGTTAGTTTGGTTAGTGAAAACACTCACTACTTGACTCTTGTCAAATGCCACCACTTCTTTTTCTTTTCGCTCTTTTTCTATACTCTCTTGTTTTTCAACAAAGCACTCATTCTCTTTTGTACTCTCACTCTTCTCAAGCTCATACTCTTTTTCTTTTGAACACTCAAAATATTAACTCTCTTTTGAAAGGATAGAGACGGAATCAAAGATACATAATATCTCAACTAATCTCTCTTTTTCTTCTACTCTATCTTTTTCTTTAGTCTCAATGCATTCTTATTTTTCAATGCTCTTCTCATTCATGTTATCACAAGAATCCTCATTAGATATCTCCTTCTCAACATGTGTTTCAAGACTCTTTTCAATTTTAGCTTGTGATAGCTCCTTTATTCTTGGAATTTCATCAACCATTGATGGTATCAAAGATTCTACCTTTGCGACTCCTTGAGATGGCATCGAATGTTGTGTATCCTCACATCCTTTAGCTTTCATGAAGCTATTTCCTTTTTCTCATGTGTAAACATTCTTATCCTTTCTTTCAGCTTCTTTTTCTCTTTATAAACTTGGTATGGCACCAAAGAATTGAGAGTGAATTTTTGCCATTCTTGGTGAATCTGAAAGCATTCTTGTCCCGACTGTTTATAGCTTTCCTATCATATAGCCATGGACTTCCAAATAACAAATGACCCACTTGTATGGATGCTACATCACATAACACATTATCTTTATAAGATCCCATAGAAATAGACACCCACACTTATATGGTAACTTTTATATCAATACAATCATTTCGCCAATGGCATACGTAACGACCAGGATGTTCAAGAAGTGGCAAATTCAACTTTTCAACGAGGTAAGTACTAGCAACATTAACACAACTAACTTCCTCAAAACAAGATTAGCAAGTCTATCTTGCACTTTGCATTTAGTATGAGCAACATGATCATTCTGATTTTCCCTCCCATAGACATTTTCATCAATGAAGCTCTCACGGTAAATTCTTGTACCATAAATATGATCTCCAAAGTCATAACAATCATGAGATCCTTTACAACAACCATAAGAACTATCCTCAATATGTTTCACATTGACTCTTTCATAACCTCCATAATTATCATAAGAAGTACGCCCATAAGATTTAGCATAAGAAGAGAAATTACCAGTTCCATTATGTGTTTTAGGAGTGAAGTCTCTATAACCATCATGTCTTCTAGAAATGAAGTTTCCATGTCCATGGTTGCTTCTAGCATAAGCATTGACTCCATTGCCAAATCCATGATAGCAATTATGCATATCTCTTGGAATCTTGGATTGATAATCCTCTTGTTTTCTCATTGTTCCATCCTTTGCCATAATTAATTAGACCAATTATACTCCATGTATTTCTTGTTTAAACCTACACAGAAAGGTTAGAAACAAAACAAAGGACCTCCCATCACTCCCTTAGTGTTTACTTTCTTTAGATGATCACTCATTTCCCTCTTGTATGCACTCCTTATGGCTTTTATGAAAACTTGGTCACCCTCTTGCCTTTTTTCCAGATTCTCAACTCACAAGAGTTCTTTGAGTCTTCAAATTTCCTCTCCACAACCATCAAAGGCAATCAACCAAAGAAAAATTCTAATGAAACACTGAGTTGAGGAATTACTGAAGTGCAAAGAGACATTTCTTCAAACACTTGTAGTGCAAGAGTTTAAAAAATAATCCAAGAGTAACTAGAGCCAATTGAAATGAATTTGTTCACACAAAGAAGTATAAACACTAAAAGAAAGCATTAGATTCCAAAAACAATGAAAAACACAAAAACTAACCTAAACAAAGTAGAAAGCGTACAAGAACAAAAATTTTCAGAAAACAGGGGTCACTGACACCCTGTTACAAAAATAATGATAACTCAAAGTATATAAATCTAAATCAATTAAAACTAATCTAGAAAGAAGAAAAACTCGATGAGGATGTATTTAAGAACAAATTCCGTTTGAATTCGATAAGTATAACATAGGATATGAAAGGATTAATCCACACTTTCCAAACAGTTTCGGCTTCTTGACAATTGAAAGTTTTCACCAATTTGATCTATCAAATCAAGTCCAAATCCAGTAAACCAATTGCAAATTATCACTAGCTCTTTGAGATTTATGTCAAATGTTTGCAAAAACAAAACAATATTTCTTTTAGATCAAGCCAACCTTCTGGCATCAATGTTTCTGTTCGAGAATTTTCATTATCTTCATGCATTTTGTATAGACCTTCCATTTTTTTCACTAATTTTGCTGCAATTAACACATAACTATAGCTTACTTTGAAGGTGCTCTGATATCAAAATGATATGATTGAAGATCTTCAATGGAATTCAAATATTTATATCAATCTCCCTAGGACCTTGCTTTCAATATGACTTGATCTTCTTCAACAACATCCACCCATAATTCAACTCAAACAATGAATAAATGTATATGAAGAAGATCTTTTCCTCAATTTCTAATCAAACAAAGGGATTGGTTACCCCTACCCAATTAGATCAATTGAAGAAGACCTAAGCTCTAAAACAAATCATAGGTATGTTATCATAATAGATTTAGGAATTCTGATGAAATTAAGAACCCTTGGATGAACCCAATCCAAGTATTCAAATAAAATCTATCCAAGGAATGATCAAACTCTAGATGAAGTTAAATGAGAAAGCCTCAAAACTTAACTGAAATGAATCCTCTTTTGCTTGTTTATTTGGATCCAAATCCTTCCTAAGATCAATTACTCATGAAGTACCTCTATTGAGGATTTTGTAGCTCTACACTCCAATGGAAAACCTATGAGGAACAAGCCTCATAAACTTAACATTAAGAGGTTTCACTCTTTCCTAAATTGATGGAAAAAGCCTTGAGGGAACTATACCTCAAAACACCTACCACACAATATAAAATACCATAGAATCAATTGAATCGAGAACTCAATCAATAAAGGAATTAATATGATCAATTGAATTCAATAGATTCATCAACCTAATGCAATCCAATTGCTCACTACTAAGGACATTAACCTTTTAGTGAACTAGCTACGCAAGAGAAGAACCCTAGCAATTAAGAAAGTTTCTCCCTCAAGAATTTCAGCAAAATTCATACCAATTCCAAAGTTAGTTACAATCAATGTATAATTAGGTATTTAAGCTAGGAATTAACCCTAGCTAAACAAGTGATTAATGGCTTAAATTGCCTATAAACCCCTTAATAAAAGCCGGAGAAAACAACTTGAATGTAAAAATCCCACCCAAAAAGCGGTTAAGAAATACTCCTCCCGAGACCTACCGACGATGGTAGGGTGGAACCTACTACTGGCAGTAGGGACCTTGTTTGCCCGAGGTGTTGCCGACAAAAGCCTACCAGTGACGGTAGACTAGGGGCTACCGTCAGTGATAGGGCAGCTGCATGCCAAAACTTAGCCATTTTCTCCTCCAATGTGTTCCCTTGTTTGATCCTTGCTAATTTTACAACTTGGACATCATTTCTTGGCCTTCAAACCCTTCCAACTTGCTCTTCAAAACTTTCATCATGTAACAATCATGTTGTTATCTTCAAGAACTTTGAGTTTCTTCAACCTCACACTAGTGTATAGTCCATTCAACAAGTCTTTAGCTTCTTGACTTTCCCGCTTCATGTCTAAAACTCTCAAAAAATTTGATAAATCATTCATTCATTTTTAACTTTTTATATGAGGAGGCATGATAGGATATTTCTAGAAAAATCCTATTACTCATTCTAAAACCTAATTGGAATATTAAACACCAAATTACCCTTGAACTAAGTTTAATTATAAATTTGGAAATAAAGAAACCAAGAATTAGTCTGAACATAACTAGAATTTACCAAAAATAAGTTGTCGTCTTTACCTGGTTGGGTCCAGCTGAGAAGGTGGCCGGATCCGGCCACTCAACCTCAAAAACTTGCCATTCTAACTAGAAGCCTATCGGGGACGTTAGAGAGGGAGCCCACCGATGCCAGTAGGCTTTGTTTTAGCCTTTCTGCTACGATTTTGCATCTCCTTGATTTTTGGCTTTGTTTTACCTTCAAAACGTTCAAACCGGTTCCAAGCGTCTTTAGCAAACTTGTAGCTAATGCTCTTAGCTTTCCAATAATTTTAAATCTCCTGAATTGGAATCTTATAGAGCAAGTTACGTCCATTTTACTAGAATGTGTCATATTTGCAATCGAAGGTAGAATGTTTGGTTTAAGACTGGTCATAAGTTATCCAAATGAACTCATCTAGGAATGATCTATACTATTCTGGAAACCTTAGTAAGTATTCTACAATCTTCATGAAGATCACTTATTTTTTTGAAGGCTTTAAAGGCTCCTAAGTGGAGTTCTTATAAAATTGGTCCAGAAATTCCAAAAATTCTAGTTTATCTCCAGTTTGATCTTCTTCTAAATTTAACTCTTGGACTTAAATCTTCCAAGAATTCATCGATATTCATGGTCGTATCAATAATTTATTTTTAAGAAATTCAAAAATAACCCATAAATGATAACATTACATGAAACTAAAGCTATTGAATGACATTACCCAAAATTCTTTGCCCATTTTCTCCCTCTGCAAGTATTTAAAGGATCAATGACATATCAAATATCAAGTGTTTCAGATTATAAGTTAAAAAATAAGAATTAAGGAAAGAAACGATGTAATTGACTTACCCGCTAAATAAATTACCTAGAGCCACCAGTGTGCTTGCAAGGCTCCTGGCCACCATGCCTGATATGACCAAGAATGTCCATGAATTCTTGGAAGATTTGAAGAATGGTCAAATAATGGAGATTAAACTATAATTTTTGGAATTTCTGGACCAGTTTTGGAAGAACTCCACTTAGGAGCTTTTAAACCCTTCAGATGAATAGTGATCTTCATGAAGATTGTACAGGAATTCTTGAGGTTTTTCATATTGGTATAGCTCATTCATAGAATTTTTCATTCGGACATTCTATCTTCGATTGCAAAGATGACACATTCTGGTAAAATGGACATGGCTTATGTTATAAGAGTCTGATTGAGGAGATTCAAGATTTAATGGAAAGAAAAGAGAATTATCTACAAGTTTACAGAAGATACTAAGAAGTAGTTTGAACGTTTTGAAGGTAAAACAAAATTAATAATTGAGGAGATGCAAAATTATAATCAGAAAGGCTAAAACAGAGCCTATTAAAGACGGTAGGCTCCCACCCTACTGTCCCTAGTAGGCCTCTGGTTAGAATAACAAGCTTTGAAGGTTGAGTGGCCAAACTAGGCCACCTTCTTGGCCAGACCCGGCAGGGTCAAGACTACAACTTATTTTTTTGTTAATTCTAGTTATTTTTGGATTAATTTCTTTGTTTCTTTATTTACAAATTTGTAATTAAAATTTATTCAAGGGTAATTAGGTCTTTAATATTTCAATTACATTTTTAGCAGAGTAGTAGGATTTCTCTATAAAAACCCTACTATACCTCCTCTTACAATCAAGTTGAAGATGAATGATATACGAAATTTGAGAGTTTTCGTTTAGGGTTCCAAAGCTTTCTCCTTGAACTTCATCCAGGGTTTGATCATTCCTTAGATTGATTTTATTTGAATACTTGGATTGGGTTGATCCAAGAGTTCTTAATTTGGTCACAATTCATAATTCTATGATAATCACATACTTCTGATTTGTCTAGTGCTTAGGTTTTCTTCAATTGATCTAATTGGGCACAGGGTATCAAGTCCCTTTGTTTTATTAGAAATTGAGGGAAAGATCCTCTTCATATGCATTTGTTCATAGTTTGGGTTGAATTATGGGTGGGTGTTATTAAAGAAGATGAAGTCCTATTGAATGCAATGTTATTGAGAGATTGATATGAAGATTTGATTCCATTAAAGATCCTAAATCATATCACTTTGGTATCAGAGCTACCTTCAAAGTAAGCTCTAATTTGTGTTTAATTACTTCAAAATTCGTGAAAAAAAGTATATGATGATCTATAAATGATATATAAGGATTATGCAAAATCTAGCTTTTTGAGTTATTTTTGAAAATATTTGATATGGATGTCATCTACTATGAGTTAGTAATCTTGGAAATTAGTTTCATTGAATTTTGACTTAATTTGATAGATCAAATTGGGAAAACTTCCGATCTTCTAGAAACTGAAACTGATGGGAAAGTGTGGATTAATCTGTTCATATCTTATGTTATACTCATCAAATTCAGAAGAAATTAGAGCTGAAATTCATCCTCATCGAGTTGTTCTTCTTTCCCTAATTTCATTCCATTGGAGTTGTATTTTGTGACTAATTTCCAATTTAGTCATAGGGTGTCACTGACCCTTAATTTTTGTGAAAATTTTTGTTAGTACTCTTACTTCTTTGTTTAGCCTAGCTTTGTTTTGATTAGTTATTTTTGGACTTTAATTGCTATCTTTCAGTGTTTATTATTCTTTTTGTGATCAAATTGATTTTGATTAGCTATAATTGCTCTTGGATTGTTTTTGAAACTCTTGCACTACAAGTGTTTGAAGAAATTTCTCTTTTAACTTCTTTAATTCCTCAACTAAGTGTTTAGTTAGAATTTTTATTTATTTGATTGCCTTTAGTGGTTGTGGGGTAGAAAGTTTGAATACTCAAAGAACTCTTGTAAGGTGAGAGTTTGGAAAAAGGCAAGAGGGTGAGCTTATTATTATTAAAAGCCATAAGAGAACCAAACACAAGAGAATTGAGTGATCATCAAAAGAGTGTATACACTTAGGGAATGATTGTGAGGTCCTCCTTTTTGTTATTTTGTTATTAGTTTGCAGGTTTCACCATGTTTATGGAAGCTCAATTACCTACTCATTACAATCTAGTGGAAGTTCTCATTCCAATTTGGATCCCATGAAGGTTATCATGCAAGAGCTTCAACTAATGAGAAATGACATGAAGGAAATGAGATGGAATATTACTAATCTTTCTATGGAACATAGAGATCAAAGCAACATCAGAGAGCATACAACTTCTCATACTCAATGGGGATGTGGTAACTTCTCTCCTAAAGCTGGAACATTTTAGCATAATTCTTATGATTGCTACAAGTGCAATAGACTTGGAGTTAGAAATGGTTATAATGATACATCTTGTAAAAGAGTTCCAAGGAATGAAGTTAGAATTGAAGGGAATTCTGTGAATATGGATGGGAGGTTTTATAAAAGAAGAGGGGATTTTGAAAGATGAGATGAAAGTTATGATCATTATGAGCATAGCTATGGTAGTAAGAACATGTCTAATAATAATGATAGTTATAGCTATGGAAAGTATAATTGTAGAAGGTGTTCTCAAACTTTGGGAACTACATCAAGACCTCTTAGCTACAACAATTTGAAACTACGTCTTTGTGTGGAACTTTTGGTTCTTATGATTATGTAGCATGGGAGCAAGAAGTGGAATCATTGTTCTATTCCTATGGTGTAAGAGAAGAAGAGAAGTTTCAATTGGTGCTAAAATCTCTCTTTTATGGGGTCAATGTTTTGTGGGATTGTTAATGTGAAAATAGAAGGAGAATGGGATTTCAACAAATCAAGATTTGCAGGATAATGAAGAAAGTATTGAGAAATAGATTTGGAGTTGGAAACCATGAAGGACAAAGAAAAGGTCAAGCAAAGGGGAAATTCATGGAATCTTCAGGGGGTGATAAAACTGCAAAAGTAGATGAGCTTTCACAAGTTCAAGATAGAAGAACCACTCACAATTGTAAAGGGTGGCAATATTATACAATGAATCCTTTATCTCCTCAACAAGTTCATGAAGAGGAAAGAAAAATGAGAGAGAAAGATAGAGTTGAGTGTGAGATGAAGAAAAAGAGTATAAGTGAGGATAAAAGAATAGAGTGACAAGATGTGAGTGAAAAAAAATAAAGAGAAGAAAAAGTTGTGATTGACAAGAACACGAGTGATTAAAAGAAAGAGAGTACTATGGAAAAGTGTGAATGTGAGAAGAGTGTTGTGAGCACAAGAGAAAGTGAGGGAAAAAGAAAATAAAGTGAGTGTTTGATTGAAAATCACAAGAGTTTTAAAGAACAACAAGTGGAAGAAAAGCAAGATGGAATTGAAAAGAGTGAGGAAACAAAGGAAGAGATGAGCTTAATGAATTTTGAGGAAGATGAAAGAGAGGGAATGAGAGAGAGTTGTTGTGAGATTAGTTCACCATTAAACTCACTTTCTAGTGAGGAGGTGAACCTTCTTGTTTTGCATTAAACTCACTTTCTTGTTCTTTGATTACATAGTCAATGAATCTAATATTTATTCTTTTTCTATCTTTTGTGATAGAATTCAATCTCAATTCCTGGCTTTCTTAACTACAACTTGTGGAAAAAAGTAAACCATGGTGCTAGTTTATCTTGTACGTGTTGGAATCCGTAGGCAAAAACAAAGTAAAATAAAACTACGGAAATCCACCAACAGGATCTGCACATACTAGAAAAACCGATTGGATAGAAATTACCTCAATGTTTTGATTGTTTGTTGTGGAGGCGCTACTTTGTACGCTTCGCCCTCTACTGGTATCCACGCGACAAACTCCTCTGCAAGCGATCGGGATGCTAGGCCCTTCTATGTTCTAAAAACGGTTCAGAACTGATCCTGACTATCTGGTAATCGGTCGTATTTCGGAGAGAGGAGGCTAGATACTATATCGCCGTTCTAGGGTTTAGGGTTTTGTTTTTCTTTAATCAGATAAAGGACGGCTACCAAGAAAAGGTTAACATAACCTTTTATAGCTGTCAATATCAAAACCCTAACTGTCATCTAATGACAGTTTAATCTCGTCCGTCTATTCGTATAATCATCGAACGGTTGGATGAGTAATATTATGTAATTAATTTCATTTATTCGATTAAATAAAATTAATTACTTATTAACCTACCAGAAAATATAATATGGAATCTGATTCCCCTTTTGTATACGTTCAACGAATCTGGACACAATCTAGATTCATTGAACGTGGACATTATGCTCACAAGATCGTCTATGCGTGTGACCCTGTAGGTTCACTTAACGTTGGCAGTGAATGAAAAAATGTCTTAGACATTTATTCACAAAACATAAGCGGCCTCTAGCAAGACATTATGCTTGCCCAAGTTAAGTAAATGTAATAATAACCTAGCATCAGATTTAATATTTAGTCCTTTTGTCACACGATATCCTAATTAAGTATAAGGCATGGATCAAGTCATCCTTATAAAACTTAATTAACCATTTACTTGATCACCAGGCAGACTGTTCCAACAAATAATATTAATAACACCTTATTAATACTTATTTGAGCATGGCCATGCATATTTTCCAGTCTTCCTTATCAAGGTATCTCTCTCTAAAAAGAGAGGGACAAATCCCTTTCACTATCTCCAATATTCAAGCCATGACGAGAAAATAAGGCTACCAATAATCATAATGATCACCTAATTAAAAGTGATATTTGACTATGTCAAAAACATATTTTTTCCCCATGCAAGAAACATTAGAAACATTAGGTCGAAGGACACGAAATATAAAACTAAGAAAAAATACTTATAACGTAAACCCATGCAATATTTCTTCTTCACTTTGGGTCATGTCCAATACAATATGTATTTATGAATTGATTTTATATCTCATATTCATGATCAGTAAAACTTGACTATCAATCAACTTCACACTAGTTTACAAGATGTAATAAAGTAGGGACCAATAAGAATAGTATTTTCTTGGGTTTTACTATCAAGTCACATAATTGATGACCAAGAGCATAAAATACAATTCAAAAATACATGCTTCATAAATCATAAATGTGAGTCAATTGGTCTTAGGGCATATACTAACAATCTCCCACTTGCCCTACCACCAATTTGACATGACTCTCAAACCCATTGACCTAGTATGACTCTCATGCTTAAGTTGTTGGAGTGGCTTTATCAATGGATCTGCGACATTGTCATTGGTGTCTACTTTGCAAATTTTAACATCTCCACGCTCAATAATTTCTCGAATGAGATGGAAATGCCTGAGAATATGTTTCGATCGTTGATGAGATCTAGGTTCCTTAGCTTGTGCAATGGCTCCTGTATTATCACAATATAGGTCCACTGGGTTCACAATGCTAGGAATTACACCTAGTTCTGTGATGAACTTTCTGATCCAAACTGCTTCCTTGGCTGCATCAGAAGCAGCCACATACTCAGTCTTTGTAGTAGAATCGGCCACGGTATCTTGCTTTGAACTCTTCCAGCTCACAGCACCTCCATTCCAACAAAACACAAATCCAGATTGCGATCTAAAATCATCTATATCAGTCTGAAAGCTAGCATCCGTGTAACCATTTACAACAAGCTCTCCTTCCTGACCTCCGTAGATCAAAAACATCTCTTTAGTCCTTCTTAAATACTTGAGAATGTTTTTTACTGCAGTCCAATGCGGTTCACCCGGATTTGACTGGAATCTACTAGTCATGCTTAATGCATACTAGACATCTGGGCGAGTGCATAACATGGCGTATATGATAGATCTAATTGCGGAAGCGTAAGGAATCTTACTCATGTGTTCTGTATCCTCCCTTGCGGTAGGAATTTGAGACTTACTGAGTTTAACGCCATGTGACATTGGCAAGAATCCTCTCTTAGAATCTTGCATACTGAACCTTTTCAGTACCTTGTCAATATATCCACTCTGACTTAGGCCAATAAGCTTTTTAGATCTATATCGATAGATCCTAATGCTTAGAATATAGGCTGCTTCGCCTAAATCTTTCATTCAAAAACACTTCCCCAACCAAGTTTTTACACTTTGCAAAGTGGGGATATCATTCCCAATTAACAAGATGTCATCGACATAGAGTACTAAGAAGACTATTGCATTTTCTGTAACCCTTTTGCCGACACAAGGTTCATCATCATTCTTGATGAAATTGAATTCTTTAATTGCTTCATCAAAATGAAGATTCCAACTTCGTGATGCTTGCTTCAAGCCATAAATGGATCTTTGAAGTTTACACACTTTACTAGAATTCGAAGGATGAATAAAACCTTCAGGTTGTGTCATATACACATCTTCCAGTAGATTCCCATTAAGAAAAGCAGTTTTAACATTCATTTGCCATATTTCATAATCATAATATGCTGCAATGGCAAGTAGAATTCTAATTGACTTAAGCATTACAATTGGAGAAAAGGTTTCATCATAGTCTATACCATGAGTTTGTCTATACCTTTTTGCTACCAATCGTGCTTTGTAAGTGTGCACATTGCCATCCATGTCAGCTTTCTTTTTGAAAACCCATTTACACCCTATGGTCTTGCAACCTTCTGGTGGATCAATCAAAGTCCAAACTTGATTATCATGCATGGATTGCATTTCTGATTTCATAGCCTCTAGCCATTTGCTAGATTCAGGACTATGAATAGCATCATGGTAGGAATTAGGTTCACCTTGATCAATAAGATCAATATTATGATCCTCAGTCACAAGAAATCCATATCTCTGTGGTATCTGAGAAATCCTACTAGACCTTCTTGGCCCTTGTGTCAAAGGTTCAGGCTCAGTGTGAATACGTGAGTCCAACTGAGTATCCATACTCGGTTCAGAAATGGTCTGCTATCCTTGAGCTTCTTCAAGATAGATTCTACTCCCACTGACTCTTTTGGAAACGAATCCTCTTTCAAGGAAAATTCCGTTCCGAGCAACAAACACTTTCTTTTCAGATGGAAGATAAAAGTAGTATCCTTTAGTTTCCTTAGGATATCCCACAAATAGACACTTATCAGATTTGGGTGCTAGTTTTTCAGATAATGATCGCTTCACATAAGCATCACATCCCCAAATTTTGAGAAATGCTAAACTAGGTTGTTTTCTAGTCCATATCTCATATGGTGTTTTCTGAACAGGTTTAGATGGAACTCTATTTAATATGAATGCAGCAGTTTCTAGAGCATAACCCCAAAAAGAAATTGGAAGATCTGTTTGACTCATCATAGATCGAACCATATCCAATAGAGTTCGATTTCTGCGTTCAGACACACCATTCCATTGTGGTGTTCCTGGTGGTGTTAATTGTGATAATATCCCACAATTTTTTAGATGTTTGTCAAACTCTTGGCCCAAGTATTCACCACCACGATCTGATCAAAGTAATTTGATACTCCTTCCAAGTGGATTCTGTACTTCATTTTGAAATTCCTTAAACTTTTGAAAGGAATCAGATTTATGTTTCATTAGATAGACATAACCATATCTACTGAAATCATCTCTGAATGTAATGAAATACTGAAAACCTCCTCTGGCTTGTGTGTTCATTGGCCCACAAACATCAGTGTGTATAAGTTCCAATAAATCGATAGCCCTTTCACTTTGCCCTGTAAATGGACTTTTAGTCATTTTTCCCAATAAACAAGAATCACATTTTTCATAAGACTCAAGGTCGAATGAAGATAAAAGTCCATCTTGATGGAGTTTTGATATGCGTTTCTCATTTATATGGCCCAAACGACAATGCCAGAAGTAAGTTTGATTCAAATCATTAGATTTAAATTTCTTTGTATTTATGTTATAGATGGGCTTACTAATGGAATCATGTAGGTGAAGAATGTAAAGTCCATTACATAAAGGGGCATGCCCATAGAAAATACCATTTTTATAAATAGAACTTTTACCATTCTTAGTATTAAACTCAAAACCATCAATATCCAAAGAAGAAACTGAAATGATGTTCCTACTCATAGCAGGAACATAATAACAATCTTTAAGTTCAATTATAAGCGCAGTAGGCAAAAGTAAATCAAATGTCCGTACAGCTACAACAGCAACTTTTGCTCCATTTGCAACTCGTAGGTCCATATCTCCCTTTGCCAAAGATCTACTCTTTTTGAGTCCCTGCACATTTACAGAAATGTGAGCTCCACATCAGGTATCTAATATCCATGAAGTAGGAGTAGACATATTTTTTTCTATAACGAAAATACCTAAAGCGGCAGTCTCACTAGCCTTTTGCTTCTTCTTTTCTTTCAAGTAGAGCTTACAATTCCTCTTCCAATGACCAGGTTCATTGCAGTGGAAGCAAGTCCCTTCCTTTGGTGGTTTAACCTTGGGCTCGGGCTTCTGCTTGCCTTTACCCTTTTTGGCCATATCCTTTCCCTTTCCCTTTCCCTCGTTCTTCTTGAACTGCCCCTTCTGAACCATCAGAACATTGGGAGTAGACTTCCTAATGTTTTGTTCAGCCTGCTTGAGCATCCCGTGCAATTCATTTATGGACTTTTCCATATTATGCATATTAAAGTTCATGACAAACTGATCATAGTCAGAGGTCAAAGAGGCCAAGATCATATCAGTAGCCAAGTCATGACTTACAGGTGCTCCAAGTTTTTCAAGCTGATCAAAATACCCTTTCATCTTAAGGACATGAGCACTAACTGAAGTGCCAGGGGTCATTTTGCAGCTATTCAACGCCTTAGTGGTAAGATATCTCTCTTGACGTGCCTGCTCTTGGAACATTTCCTTGAGCTGTTTTATCATCTCATAAGCCTCAACTTCATCAAATTGCTTTTGCAACTCAGATTCCATCGTAGCCAACATGAGACATGTCACATCGTTAGAATCATCCTTGTGCTTACTATAAGCATCCTTTTCGACTCTAGTGGCATTGTTAGCTGGTTGATTAGGGATAGGGTGCTCAAGTACATATAGCTTTTTTTCTTGTTCAAGGACAATCCTTAAATTTCGTGCCCAATCAAGAAAGTTAGTCCCACTAAGCTTATTCTTTTCAAGCACGGATCGCAATGATGTGTTTCAATTGTTTGAGGCCATTATCTACATAGAATTTGCAA
The DNA here is from genome assembly GCA_028651295.1 of Catharanthus roseus. Classification (NCBI taxonomy): domain Eukaryota; kingdom Viridiplantae; phylum Streptophyta; class Magnoliopsida; order Gentianales; family Apocynaceae; genus Catharanthus; species Catharanthus roseus. The sequence continues at coordinate 2,787,318 of JAPQWS010000107.1, read as the reverse complement.
ATTAAAATCAAATAAATGAAGCATTAAATTTTTCCTGAAATATTCAACAATTGATATAAATCATGGGTATAAAAATTCATTTTATTCTAATCATAAGTAAGCTTTGGCTTAACACCTATAATTAGAGAAAAATGTATTAATGGGATTTACATCTACTTGTACCGGCAAAATCCCATATGATGTCCTAGGCTCAAAACCGTTTTGATAGCCTAGTTAAGCCAAACCATTCCAAGCATATGGAAATCACCATTTTCCACTTCCCCTACTTAGGTAACCATTTATCTCTTGCTTTGGCAATGAGACAAAATGATGATCCAAGCATGGAGAAGTGCTTATGATCATGGAAGGCATTTTACGACTTAATTTTTTTTACATGGTTTCAAAAACCTTCTTCCTTTTTATTTGTATATTATTTCACAAAACATATATAAAAAATAAAAGGAAATAAGCTAAACATCTCATGCATAATATATATACATCAAATAAAACGTGTCATAGCATGGCCCCAATCCTATATTGACTTCCACGAGCCTCATGGAAGTCAAAGGTCAATCTAGGTAAGCCTTCACTCTATGAGCTTGCCTCCAATGTCTTGGCCTTCTAATCTTGTTACATAGGACAGAAAACATACATAGGAATAGGAAATAAAATTAACCTATTCTAGTAAAGCTTGATAATATTACATCAACGAAAATAACGACACACAGGCCGTATTTAAAAACATACAACCCATTAACAAAATAAGCCAATCAATCACAAGAGGTAAAAGGCCATGCTATGCACCATGCATCTAAAGATGGGAAGAAACATGCAAAGAAACAACAAAGGGGTTCCAGAGGCGAAGCCCCCGGAAGAAAACGGCAGTCATAAACCCTAAAATCATCCCGCCAGAAATTTTGTTTAACAGTTAAACATTAAATCATGAGATTCTGCATATTAGTTTAACAATTAAATTGCACAGATTACAGACTGTACACCAAACAATTTGGTAGTAACAACATTCTGTTTAATTAATCGCATTAATAAGTAAAACAGAATATGATATATGCGAATCCAATAATTTAATTTACTCTGATTATTACACTAATCAGAAACCTTACTATAAGGCCGATTGAAAACAACATATGTAATCAAAGTGGTAACAGATAAAATCAGTAAAACTACTACGGGCTCTGATACCACTGTTGGAATCCGTAGGCAAAAACAAAGTAAAATAAAACTACGGAAATCCACCAACAGGATCTGCACATACTAGAAAAAATGATTGGATAGAAATTACCTCAATGTTTCGATTGTTCGTTGTGGAGGCGCTGCTTTGTACGCTTCGCCTTCTACTGGTATCCATGCGACGAACTCCTCTGCAAGGGATCGGGATGCTAGCCCCTTCTGTGTTCTAAAAACTGTTCAGAACTGATCCTGACTGTCTGGTAATCGGTCGTATTTCGGAGAGAGGAGGCTAGATACTATATCGCCGTTCTAGGGTTTAGAGTTTTGTTTTTCTTTAATCAGATAAAGGACGGCTACCAAGAAAAGGTTAACATAACCTTTTATAGCGGTCAATATCAAAACCCTAACTGTCATCTAATGACAGTTTAATCTCGTCCGTCTATTCCTATAATCATCCAACGGTTGGATGAGTAATATTATGTAATTAATTTCATTTATTCGATTAAATAAAATTAATTACTTATTAACCTACCAGAAAATATAATATGGAATCTGATTCCCCTTTTGTATACGTTCAACGAATCTGGACACAATCTAGATTCATTGAACGTGGACATTATGCTCACAAGATCGTCTATGCGTGTGACCTGTAGGTTCACTTAACGTTGGCAGTGAATGAAAAAATGTCGTAGACATTTATTCACAAAACATAAGCGGCCTCTAGCAAGACATTATGCTTGCCCAAGTTAAGTAAATGTAATAATAACCTAGCATCAGATTTAATATTTAGTCCTTTTGTCACACGATATCCTAATTAAGTATAAGGCATGGATCAAGTCATCCTTATAAAACTTAATTAACCATTTACTTGATCACCAGGCAGACTGTTCCAACAAATAATATTAATAACACCTTATTAATATTATTTGAGCATGGCCATGCATATTTTCCAGTCTTCCTTATCAAGGTATCTCTCTCTAAAAAGAGAGGGACAAATCCCTTTCACTATCTCCAATATTCAAGCCATGACGAGAAAATGAGCTAACCAATAATCATAATGATCACCTAATTAAAAGTGATGTTTGACTATGTCAAAACATATTTCTCTCCGCATGCAAGAAACATTAGAAACATTAGGTCGAAGGAAACCAAATATAAAACTGAGAAGAAATACTTATAACTTAAACCCATGCAATATTTCTTCTTCAGTTTGGGTCATGTCCAATACAATATTCTCAATATGTATTTATGAATTGATTTTATATCTCATATTCATGATCAATAAAACTTGACCATCAATCAACTTCACACTAGTTTACAAGATGTAATAAACTAGGAACAAATAAGAATAGTATTTTATTGGGTTTTACTATCAAGTCACATACTTGATGACCAAGAGCATAAAATACAATTCAAAAATACATGCTTCATAAATCATAAATATGAGTCAATTGGTCTTAGGGCATATACTAACAGTACGATGTGTATATGATGTAACGCCCCACCTAGTAAGCGCCTAGCATGACTCTAAAAATTGCAGGCGATATTAAAGTAGGGTTTGAGACCTGACCTAGTGGAGTATAGTGTTTTTGCTTAGTAGTATTTTGGAGACACTTAGAAATGAGTGTAAAATTTTATTATGTTGAGCTTTTATTAGTGGGGTTTATAAGTGCCTTTAAGTGGGAATGTTTTTAGAATACCTAGTATGTGTATTTTCAAAATTTAAGTACTTGACATTCTTATATAAGGTTTCAAAAAAAAAAAAAAAAAACCACCTCACGGTACACTCGTTTCCACCACCAAATTTTCCCCAATTTCTATTTTTTTTTCTTTTTCCCCCTTAACCGCCTCAATCCCATGTATATATATAACATATCTTCCGTTCTTTTTTTTTTATTTGTTTGGCAACAAGAACATGTGGAAGGAGCCATAGTAATAAATTAAGGTTAGTTATTTTTGTTTTAAGAGCTTTTCTTTTTTTTTAATTATTATTTTATCTTGTTTTTATTTTCGTTAGAATATATATAGTTTAGGTTATTGATTTATTTTAGGACTTAAATATTTCTTAAATGGATTTTTAGTATATAGTATAGAGTTAATTATGGTTTCTTGGGAAAGTATATTTTTTTTAAGAATATAGGACTTTTGATCTTTTAAAAGAATTATTATAAGTATACATATATCGCTATATAGGTATATATATACATCCTAAGTTTATTTCGTAGGATTTTGATATTATTTAGGGAATAGGACTATTTGATTGGTACCCAAGTATTAAGTATTTTCGTATTATTATTTCGTAGGATCCTAGTACCATATATGTATTCAGGTGAGTCCACAAACTCCATTTTATTATATTTTTTCAAATATTACAAGATGTATAAATATGTTTTTGTTTTTCCGAACCATTACAAAATATTGCTATTTTTGGAATGATATCTCTCAGCGTGTTTTTGGAGATGTTCTCCATAATGTGTTACGTGTTTCCTAGAAAAAAATGCATGGGAGCGGTGCTCCATATAGGTGTTTCTTTTAAAACAGACTATTACGGTGGTGCATAAGAAGTTTGTTGTACGCAGGTTTTTCGGAAATATTTATAGGTTGGAAAATGTTCTAACTTGAAAGGTTACGTATTTTGACATGCATGAATATAGATATGGCATTAACATAATTATGAAATTTGCATGAGCATGTGGTGACTGGCGGATGGGGATCTTTGCTAAAAATATTTATGACCTGATTGTATTCTGACGGCCAGACAAATGGCCTTTCTGTTTACAAATACATATAAAAAAAAAAAAAAAACCATTCCAATCAGGTTGTCAATTCTGGTTACGATCATGTGTTCGAAAGCGTCAGACGATTGTACTGTACGTGGCTAGTCCCCAGTACGAGGGCCTCTTCCGATGGCGTGGACGATTCAGACTTGGGAGAGTGGATCCACTTGAAGAGGGGCATAGACCGCAGAGGGTGTGGCCTAATCGGTCTACGTGGACACTGCATCATGCTCTGCGTTGGGGTTCAACCACCTTGTGGAGAATCAGGAGGGGCTCGACACCGAGGTTGGTCCCAGAGCAGATTTGGTAGGTGCCCCAAGAGTCTGTAGCCTGTTTTGACAAGTGATATAGGAGTGCGGTTGTTTGGTAATCGAGCGCTCGTATGGTGTTTGGCTGGTATTGACTACGAGATGCTGGAACTTGGTTCCGATGGCCTCGTTTCAGGGATCCAAACTTTCTCTGTGGAGCCCCACTGTTGCATTACATGTTCTTTTAAATTCAGGGAGTAGAAGCTGCGCTGATGTGTCTTTATTTGCTCAGACTTCCTAGATGCGCTCGAAACCCTCATGTAGGTTCAAGCATCAGTTTTGGTAAAACATTAAAAGAGAATGTTTTTTTATAATATTGCATGAATTGCTTTGTGAAACTGCATCATCATTGTTTTAAAGAAATCACTACAGCACACACACACACGTTGACTCACTGAGCGTTTGTGCTCACGTTTTTCCATATCATGTTTTCTTCTCAGTTTAACTCAGGACGGTTAGAGATACAATAAACCGCTGAAGTTTTAGGCGTGGAATTTTGGTTCGAGTCTCTCTGGAAGGACATATGTTTTTTTGTTGCTCTCTTATACTCGAGATATTCGTAAAGTATTTCTATCTTTGTATCGAAATTACCATAAGATAAGAAGTTTTCTTGAACCCTATATTTTGAGCTCCTTTTTAGTGTTCAGATTGTTTAGTTTTCCGCTGCATATTGTATATATACTTCTAAGTGTTGGCCAGGGGGTTATGCTCTTGTTTTTGGATTTGTACTTTAGTGTCGAGAGGCACGCAGATATCCTACTCAGCGCAGTTGACCTAGTGGCAGAGTTGGGGGTATCACATATGATGTTGCACGCACACTGTGCAGAAAGCTGTGCAGGTTGCCGGAACTTAATTGGGAAAATAATTTCTTTTAACATTAGACAAGAAAATTCTCATTTTCAAAACGAGTACAAAAATTACATGGAATCCTTGAAAGCAGATTCTCAAAATGATAGTTTAAAAAATTTTAGTAATTCATATTAATGTTTTGTGATAAATGCATTAACTATTGAAAAAGCTTAATTTACTCAAATTAGATTTCGTAAATAGAATTTATCTTTCGAAATTTGAGTAAGATTTTGTTATGATTTCAACCAAGCATATGAACATTATATTTCTGAACATGTCTTTTATTTGCTAGCTATATAGTAACTTAAACTTATAGAGAATTCAACTTTTGTTTTATGGATATAATTTCTTTCTCAAGTTTTTCCTATTTTAGAGATATATATGTATATATTGATAGTTGTTATTTGTATTTATTACATTACTGAATGGAACTATTGCCTTGGTATTTGAAGAGTGCATTTTAAAAAGTTGTATCCCATACTTTTAGCTATAGCATCTATAAAAGAAGAAGGGCCCTTAATCCCTATTTTCTTCTATTCATCCATCTTTAAGAAAAGTGAAGGAATTCAACCGACTAAATGACAAAAAAGCCTCCAGCAAACGGAAAAAGCTTGCCAAAGTGGAGACTCAAGAGACAAGGTACTTTAGAGCTATAATTCAAGATCTACGCAAGCCAGTTTTGATTAATTAGCGCCTTTTTCTAATCCTTTTACTAATATCTATCATTTGTTAAAACATTGTCTGTAAGGAATGATATGACTTCTTTCTCAGTTATTTTTTGTAGCCTTTTACTTTCAATATTAACTGTAAATTAATTCTTCTATTTCACAATTATATAAGTGGAAACATTCTAGGTAATGAACATTTGATTTCACTTGGGAAGCAATACAAGTCTAATCAAGAACGTCTTTCTAGAATGGGGATTAAAGCTAGAATGAAAGAACATTTGTTAATCAAGGGATCATTTCGGCAACATATGGTACTAGTTTATCTTGTGCAATGTGTATAGAATGTTGAGAACACACTGTGCAACAAGCTGTGTAGGTCGGCTAAACTTAATTTGGAGAAAATAATTTTTAAACATTAGATAAGAAAATTCGCATTTTTTAAAAGAGTACAACAATTACATGGGATCCTTGAAAGCAGATTTACAAAATTACAATTTTTAAATTTTTAGGAGGCCTTTTGTGAAATTAAAGTTCTTAGATGGAAACATTAACATTAATAATGCTTAATTTCCTCAACTAGATTTTCTAAACGGAAAATTTTTTTTTTCAAAATTTGATTAAGATTTTGATAAGATTTCAACTAAGAATCTTCACATTATTTTTATAAACATGTCTTTTGATTTGTTAGCTCGATAGTAACTTAAGATTATTTATAATTCAACTTTTGTTTTTTGGATATAATTTCTTTCTTAAAAAAGTTTTTTATAGTTTTAGATAGAAACACAACTAGAGAGAGATAGTTATTATTTACATTTATTACATTAGAGAGAGAAATTGTTGCCTTTGTAATTAAATAGGGCATTTTAACCATTTGTATTCTACACTTTTAGCTATAGATCAGTAAAAAAAAGTCCTTAATCCCTCTCTTATCCTATTCATCAATCCTTCAGAAAAATGAAGAGATTTAGTCGTGTAAATATTAGAAAAGCCTCTACCAAAAGAAAGAAGTTTGCCAAAGATGAGACTCAACAAACAAAGTACTTTGGAACTACAGTTTTAGATCTACACAAGCCTGTTTTTATTGAAATTTCTCTAATCCTTTTACCAAAATTCATCATTTTCTAAAGCAATTTTTGTAGGGAATTATATGATGTCCTTTGTCAGTTACATTTTTTATCCGTTTACTTTAAAAATTCACAGTAAATGATTCTCTTATTTCGTAATTTAATAAATGGAAAAAGTCTAGGTAATGACCATTTGATTTCACTAAGTAAGGATTCTAAGTCTAGTCATGAATTTTCTAGCAAATGAATTAAAATTAGAATAAAGTAACATTTGTCAATCAAGGGATCGTTCTAGCAACTACAATTGTACTAGTTTGTCTTGTGTGATGTGTATATGACGTTGCACACACACTGTGCAACAAACTGTGAAGGTTGAAAGAATTTAACGGGAAAAATAATTCTTCTTAATAGTAGACAAGAAAATTTTCCTTTTTGAAAAGAGTACAACCATTACATGGAATCTGTGTCAGATGATTCTCAAAAATGACAGATTCTCTAAAGTTTAATAACTCTTTTGTGGATATTATATTGATGTTCTCGGATAGACAGACTAACTATTGATAATCTTAATTTCCTCAATTTAAATTTCTTAAATGGAAATTACCTCTCAACATTTGGGTAAGATTTTGATATAAATTCAACTAACCCTTAGGATATTATTTTTATAAACACGTCTTTTGATTTGTTAGCGATTTTAGTAACTTAAGCTTTTTTGATAATATAAATTTTGTTTCCTTAATGTAATTTCTTTCATAGAATATATGTTCACAGTTTTAGAGAGAGAGAGAGAGAGAGTGAGAGAGATAGTTTTTTCATTGCATTTATTACATTTCAGAGAGATACTATTGCCTTTGTACTTAAATAGGACATTTTACTCACTTATATCTATACTTTTAGCTCTAGCATCATTAAAAGAAAAATAGTCCTTAATCCCTCTCTTCTCCTATTCATCCATCCTTAAGAAAAATAAAGGGATTCAGTCGAGTAAATTTCATAAAAGCCTTGAGTAAAAGGATGCTAAAAGACAGACTCAAGAGACAAGGTACTTTGGAACTACAATTCTAGATCTACATAAGCCTGTTTGGATTCAGATTTCTCTAATCCTTTCACCGACATCCTTCATTGGCTAAAATGTTGTTTTTAAGAAACGATGTAACCTCTTTCCTGAGTTACATTTTGTAGCCTTTTACGTTCAATATTAACCGTACATAATTCTAATACTCGTAATTTGATATGTGGAAAAACTCTAGGTGAAGACCATTTGATCTCATAAGGAATGATTATAAATCTAGTCAGAACCTTTTACTATTGCCTTTGTACTTAAATAGGACATTTTACTCACTTATATCTATACTTTTAGCTCTAGCATCATTAAAAGAAAAATAGTCCTTAATCCTTCTCTTCTACTATTCATCCATCCTTAAGAAAAATAAAGGGATTCAGTCGAGTAAATGTCATAAAAGCCTTGAGTAAAAGGATGCTAAAATGCAGACTCAAGAGACAATGTACTTTGGAACTACAATTCTAGATCTACATAAGCGTGTTTGGATTCAGATTTCTCTAATCCTTTCACCGACATCCTTCATTGACTAAAATGTTGTTTTTAAGAAACGATGTAACGTCTTTCCTGAGTTACATTTTGTAGCCTTTTACGTTCAATATTAACCGTACATAATTCTAATACTCGTAATTTGATATGTGGAAAAACTCTAGGTAAAGACCATTTGATCTCATAAGGAATGATTACAAATCTAGTCAAAACCTCTTTCTAGAAAGAGGATAAAATTAGAACGAAAGAACATCTGTTAATCAAGGGAATATTCTAGCAAATTATGGTGCTAAATTTTCTTGTGTGATGTGTATGATGTTTCACATGCACTGTGCCACAAGTTGTGTAGGTTGGTGGAACTTAATGAGGAAAAACTGAATTTTTTAACATTAGACTAGAAAATTCACATTTTTAAAAGAGTATGACAATTACATGGAATCTCTTGAAAGCAAATTCACAAAATGATAATTTTTTAAAATTTTAGTCAGTCTTTTGTGGATATTAATGTTTTGAAATGGACCCATTGACTATTGACAAAGCTTAATTTCCTCAAATTAAATTGCTTTAATGGAAATTATCTTTCATTGGTAGTTTATCATACAAAAGAATTGAATTTTTCAAATCTACAAATGCATAATTTTTTCTTTTTTGAGAAACCATTCTATTAAGGAGTATGTGGTGCACTTCTTTGCTGAATTATACAAATATCTTCACTAAAAAAAAAAATAAAATAAATTGCAAGTGGAAAGTGTTCAGCACCACAACCACTTTCTGGACTTTTAACCTTTATTTCCATTTGATGTCAAGCAAGGCTTTAATGAGTTTTAAACGTCTAAAATGCTTGATCTTTTACTTTCATCAAACAAACATAAATCATATATATTGATATGAAATCATCAAAGGATTATTCAACAATTTTTGGATGAGCAACTAATTGCATTAGAATATTGAAGACATCATGGTTGAAAGCTTCGAAATGAGGAGTTCCACATTCAAATTGAAGGCTTGGAAGAGTTTACAAGTCTTCCAATATACATTAAAGTCCTAAGAAGCTCAATAAAATCAAGCTAGAAGCTCCCAATCATCATAGATGACGAAAGAGACGAAGAGGAAAGAATAGAGTTTCTTAACGATGATAGGCTTCCACGCTACCATCCCCAGTAGCTCTTGGGATAAATTGGAAGTGTAGAAGATTGCCTACTGGCAATAGTAGGTTCCACCCTACTGTCCCCGGTAGGTCTCGACCTCAACATTTTAAATGAACAATTTAGCTAATTAATTTTGGTGTCTTTTTGTCCATATTTGTAATTAGCTTTATTAGAAGGATAATTAGGTCTTTTAATTACTCATTAGGTTTTGGAGTGTAGTTAGGATTATTCTATAAAGATCCTATTATGCCTCCATTTTGTAACAAGTTAAATTTTGATGAAATTGAGATGATCCTCTAATGGTTTCTAGGGTTCTTCAACACATATTAGCTAGATCCTAAGGGTTACTTGCTTATTTGGTGAGAAATTGATAACTTATATTAAAGAATCTATGAAATTCAATTGATCATCTTCCAATTCTTTCTTTTATTAGTTCTAGGAGTTCTTGCTTCTAGAATTGATTGGTCTAGGTCTTTTAATTTGTGTAGCTTGGGTTTTAGGGCCATAGTTTCCCTATGTTTCTGGTTGCTATATGGGGAAAGAGTTCTTCCTCTCATGGTGCTTAGCATTGCACAGTTTCTTTAGTGGAACTTTTGAATTATAAAATGTTCAGTAGAAGTTCTTCAACAAGAAGGCGATCCTAGGATGGTGATAGATTCAATTGGTAATCAAATTAGGGATTCACATCAAATTGGTATCAGATAAACCTCCTATTGAAGGTCAATTTATGTTTATGTTCTTTGAAATTCATTGAAAAAGAAAAAGAGAAACATGAGGATCTAAGAAAAACAATGAAGATCATGCAAAACAAATTTCGTATAGAAAATTGTTGTAAAAATAAGACATCGAAAGAGACTTTTAATTGTGAAAGTTTTTGCAAACTTTTGTGATGGATCTATTCTCCTTTGACTTAGGAATCATTTGAAAAAAATTTTACTCAATTTGGAGTTTGTTTGATTGCTCAATTAGATCAAAGCTTTGGATATGTCCAAAATGTTTGGTTGTTGCAAAATTGCAGATTAATTTGATCATATCTCATGTTATACTGTTCCAAAATGGATGAAATTTGTGCTTAATCTCATACTCATCGTGTTATTCTTCTATTAAACTGATTTAACTAGATTTGGAGTTCATTTTCTTGATCAATTCAATTGAAAATCGAAAGGTGTTTGAGATCTCGATTTCAGAAAACAAAGTGTGAATTAAACTGATCAAATATTGTTATACTAATCCAAGTCAATTTCCTAAAATCATCCTCTTCGAGTGAGGAATCTCTATTGTTAGCTTGAGTTTCTATTAAGATCTTGATAAGTAACAAAATAGTGCTTATGGCCTAGTTTGTTGTTTTTGTTTTTGTAAGAAAGCAGTGGAGCTAATCAATCAGATCGAGCTAAAAGAGTTGACCAAAATAAACCAGATGGAGTTATGTGAAGAACAAATAAGAGTTTTATATGAAATATTGTAATTATTTCATTTTGGTTGTGATTCAGAAGTATTCCACGTGTTCTGTAATGAAAGAAGGAGAAGTACCATCTTGGGAAACAAGTTGATACACATGGCAATATTGTAGAGTGTCCCCTATTTTCTCTGCACTTTTTGGTTAAACATAGTGCTACTAACTTTTTCATATGTATGCAGATGAGGTAAAGTTAGCAATAGGTTGTTGAGAAGGAAGCTGCAAAGAAAGAGCTAGAGAGACAAGAGAGCAACGTTGCAAAGTATTTAAAGGAGAGAAGTAAAAGCAAATCGTTGTGCATTTTTAGAAAGAAGAAAAAGTTACACAGTAGTAAGTGCACCTCAAGTTTAAGTGTTTTATTCTATTAGAAAAGAAGAGAAAGAATCAGTGTGAGTGTGGAGAGATTCTTGTTGCCTAAAGGTTTCGTTTTTCTTCTTATTTGGTTTTTAAGTTCCTTGAAAAAAGTTGAGTATGATTTTACTGGATCCAAGACAAAACTTGTAGGTTTGTTTCTCTTGGGATAGAGAAACTACTAGTTGCTAGTCTAGATTAAAACTAATGTTTTTGTAAGGGTTCTCTCACCTTGATTTGAGAGTGGTTTTAGTGGAATCCGTAAGATTGTGATCTTGAGAAAAGTGGACGTAGGCATTTAGCCAAACCACAATAAGATTTCTCTGGTGTTCTTTATTTCCTACACTTATTTTCTGTTCTATTTTTCTTTCTGCTTTGAATGATGTTTTGCGGTCAAGCTAATGACTAACCCCTACATAATCAAGTTACAGTTGGCTATTCTTTTAGTTAAGCTAGTTCACAGAAAAACTTTTATAAAAGTCTTTTTATTTATTTTTTTCTAAAGTCCAATTCACCCCCCTCCTGGACTACTTTGGGACTTACATTTGGTATTAGAGCTGTCATTTTCTAGGATAAGAGTTTAAACACTTGAGAGTGGATCCTTGGCTAGCTCGAATAGTGTAACTAAGGGACAGTCTATAACTAGACCACTATTCTTTAATGGAAGCAACTATTCTTATTGGAAGACTAGGATGAAGAACTTACTCTAGTCAACTGATGTAGAATGTTGGAAGGTCATAAAAAAGGGTCTTTATGTACCTAAGAAAATTGAAAACAACATTTAAGTTGAAACAAATGAGGATGAACTCGATGAAATTGATTGGAAAAATGTGTAATAAACGCCAAAGCTCTGAATCTTCTTCATTGTGCTCTCGAAGTAAACTAATACAATTAGGTTTTATTTTGCAAATTAGCAAAAGAAGTATGGAATAAGCTTGAAGTCACTTATGAGGGAACTCGTCAAGTGAAGGAGACTAGATTAACATTTTTTTTAGAGAATATGAGCTATTCCAATATGAAAACTTATGAGAGCATTACTGATTTGAACGACAGATCTATTGACATAGTGAACAGATTGAAGACATTGGGAAAAGAAATCACTAAGGAAGAAATAGTACAGAAATTTCTAAGATCTTTGACAAAGAAATGGAAGACAAAGGTTACTCTTCTTAGTGATACTAAGGATTTGTCAAAATATGCTTATGATGATATGATTGGATCCTTATTATCACATGAACGGATATGGATAATGGAGATAGTAACACAAAAGAGAAGAAGAAAAGCATTGCATTGAAGACTGAAAGAAGTGAAAAGAATTTGGAGGAAGAGATGAATCTCATTGCAAGAAAGAAGAAGAGATTTTACAAAACTTTCAGAAAGTGCAAAGGTATTCCCAAATGAAGGATGATTTCAAGAAGAAGGGAATAAGATTGTCAACTATGAGTGTAGAGAACCTGTACATATCATAATACAGTATCCAAGATTGAAGAAGAAAAAAAAAGATAAATCAATGATGGTAAGTACATTGAGTGACTCAAAAATTAATTCAAGTGATGAAGAAGATAAGGTGAAAAATTGTTTTGTCTGATGGCAAATAATGATGTCAAGTCGGAAAAAACAAGTAACGATGAATCTACAGAGGTAGTTATCCTTGACAATTCTTATCAAGAACTTCATGATGCTGTTGAAGATCTTCTTCGTGAATATAAAACGCTTGCTGAAAAATATGGAAACAACAGAAAAGGATTGAGTTGAAAAAAATTTGATAAACATGCTTTTGAGAATAATGAGTTTAATTTAGAACTAAAAATTTTGAAAAACTCTCTAAAGTTAAGTGAAGAAAAGAATGTCACTCTGATGAAAGAAAATGTTTGGTTGAAGGATAAATTCAAAAGCTTTCATTAGATCCACCTAAATTTACTAAAGGAAAAGAGAATCCAGAAAAAATTCTTGGGAGTCAAAGACCATCTCATGTTAAAACTAGCTTAGTTCTTGAAATCAGTAACCGTAAAAAAAATAAAACTGACAATGTTCCTTTTGAAAACTCTATTAAAACTGTTGCACAAGCTCTGAAAAATATCCATAAGATTGGAAATGTTTCTATCATGAATCAAGCTAGCAGTTCCAAGAAAATTTTTCAAAGAAATGATATGTATCAAATTTTTACAAAAACAGGAGAATAAAGTTGGAACAAAGATGGTTCAGAAATTTCTCTACACAAAGATTTTCTCAATCATGGATTAACCGAGGGTTTAATGGGTATTTTAAGTCATTAAGATATAGGTTAGCTAGGTTAGACTTTAGTCTATAAATATTACATTATAACTCATTGTAAACTAACGATGATGAATTTGCTGAAATTGAGAGAGGTTCTCTATTTGCTTCTAGGTTTTTTTACCTTCTAGCCTAGCTTGCTAAGGATTAATGTCCTTAGTGTTCTGAACAATTGTTCCATTAGATTGTACAATCTATGGAACCAATTGTCCATTCAAATTTCTTTCATTAGTTGATTCATAGAATTTTCTTTCTTTTAATCAATTGATCTTGGGGATTCTAAATTGTGTAATTTGGGTTTGAGCCATTTTTTTCCTCAAGGTTATAATTATCAATATAAGAAAGAACTTTAGCTTCTCAATATTAGGTTTATGAGGCTTAGATCCTCATAGGTTTTTTATCATAGTTTAGTTTTAAAATCATCAATAGAGGTTCTTCAAGAAAAGAAGGTGATCCTTGGGAAGGAGTAGAATCCAAATTACTATAAAAGTGGATCTACATCAATAAGTTACAAGTTTACACTCATATTGAGACAATATTAAGTACATGGTAATTGGTTCTCAATCAAGCTTGCTTGATAGTTTGAATTATCTAGTTTCTCTAATAATTCGTGTCTTCGAGTTTTTAAATTACTTTAGTTTTGAAGGTTGCCAAATCTGTTGATTTGTTTTAGAATAAGAAAAGGCTTTTACAATTCTAAAAAGTGAAGAATCAAAATTTGATATTTGGTTTGAAGACACTATACCTCATTTAACTATTCTAAAAAAATCTCATTTCCAATCTTTCTTTTTATTTCAGTTTATTATAAAGGAGTTATAGAGTTCCTTTGGGTTCGATTGGGTGTTCGCCGTTGTTCTACTATTTTTAAGTTAATACTTAATTTTTAGTGATTTCAACACTCGTCAAAAACCCTGAAGAACATTCTCAATAATTTTTGTCAAAGTAGGGAAGAGGGGATCTTCTAATTTTGTTAGTATGTCTCATGGAATAAGAGATGTCAAAAAATAAATTTATTCTGACAATTGCATAAAGGTGTCCAATTATTTATGTTAGAAAATCTACTTTTTCTTGTGGTGACATCTTGATTTCCGAAGTATTAATATGTAGAAGGAGTCCAAAAGGACTTATATTTATGATTGGAGGAAGTAGTAAACTATAATTAATTGTGTAATTAATCTTTACTGAATCTAACTGAAAAGTTTTACTAAATCCCAATATTACTCTAGTGACAAAGCTTGAAGTCAAGAGCATTGTTCTTTGAGATAATGACAAATCGAGAAATTTTTTTGTTTTTAACTCTTTCTTGTAAGGAAATTCTCCTCTGGTAAGTAAACCACAACAGTTATTCGGAATGAACTAAGCACAAAAGGTTCAAGGGCTTTCACATTCAATGGATAGATCCTTGGTAAGTACACATTTTGATAGCAACCTAGTATCTAGGGATGTAAATGAGTCGAGTCGTCCGTGAGCCACTCGCGAGCCGCCAGTCAAAGCTTGATTTGAGATTGATGTTAACCAAGCACGAGCCGTACTTGAGCAGAGTTGTTAAGCAATTGAGCAGAGTTCGAGTTGCCATAAGCTTGGCTTGGTAGCTCATCGATCCGCTCGATATATGTATACATATAATTTTTACTATATTATTTCTCTCTTTACCTACTCATTAAGCACTTTCCTTTCTTCTACCCTAGAGACAATTGGTTTGTCGCTCTTCACTAATCACTCCTTAGACTGCCACCGTCTCCTCCACTCCTTCTCATTGCTGGCTTACCGCCTGTCTTCTCTCGTTGCTGATTCGATTTTTTCTCTCTCTTTTTCAAGCTTCATCAAACCCTTAAGAGGAGAGCAATATGTAGAAAAGAGAGGAAGAAAAAAAAGGTAAAGGCTTCATCTTCTTTTTAACTTTTTCACTTGATTCTTTAAATTGCTCTGTACTTCTATCTATATATTAATTCATGATGTGTTTTGTTCCTTATTCCATTCCATCATAGAATCGTCTTCCGGCGTGTCTCACAGAACCATCTTCCAACAACTAGAATTAGCTTTCTTAAAGAGAACGCCAGAAGATATTTTATTGTTCTAAAGGTAAATTTTTCATACTTTACTTCATAATCATGGTTGGAGCTATTTAAGAAGTAGAATTTTTCTTTTAACATCTTTTTAGTGCTTTATCTTTTATGGTTTTTGCTGGGTAGACCTCATTTGTTGTGAATTTTAGACAATCAAGAAACTGATCTTCTGTAAAAGTTTGTGTTTCTTCATTTTCTAATGGAAGTTTTAGAGCAGTAGCCACAAAATTAAACTGTTGAAAGGAATTATAAGAAGAAAGTGAAGAAAAGAAAGTGAAACTTTTTATTATTGTTTTTTTGGTGGGCTTAAAGAAAAAGAATGAATATGAGACTATAGAGATGTGTATCCCATGTTCATATGTCCTTCAACATATCTCTGGAATTGCTCTCTTTCTATGAACATATGTAGGAACAATTTCAAGAGAAGTTTTATTGGCACAGCTATTTTTTTATAAAGCAGCAGGCACAAAGTTGTAATTTCTGTTGCACAAAGTAGCGTGCAAGCTGTTTCACAAGTTGTAATTGCTGTTTAAAATTTCAAACTAACTAGTTAGTTCACAAAAGAGTATAATGATTGTCATGTTAACTATAATTGCTATAATTACTATTTCACAAACTGTAATAACTGTTAAAAATTGCTATTAAGTCCTAATTTATATGAACCGTAAATTCTTCCTATTTTATGTGTTGAATTTCATTTGTAACATAGAAATTTTTAAACTTGAAAGTTCCCCTAAAGTTTCGAAGTAGTACTAGATAGAGTAGTAGTTATAAGAGATAATTGAAAGAAAATGAAACTTAATTAGGGGAAAAGAATTTATTTGACAGTCTTAAGTGTCATTTTTGTACAAGTATTCTCTTGCCATCTCTTTTTTTCGTCCTTTGCAGTGAAGGAGAATATTAATTTTTCTTTTATTATGTCCATAGAAGATTCATCTATCCCACGTACCAAAGTCAGTATCATGGGTGATAGTAATGAAACAAATGATAAGCTTCAAAAGCAACTGGAGCATTGGAAAGTGTAGGGTTGAATCAACTGGTATAGTTGGTGATGAATCACAAAAAGATGCACAAGAAGTTGAGGAAGTAGAGGAAGAAGAGGAAGAGGGTTTCAAATAAATAAAAGGAAAATTTTTTCAGCTGTTTGGAAGGATTTTGAAGTAATAGTTGTCAATGGAAAAAGGAAAGCTAGATGAAGTTATTGCCACAGGCTCTATACATTGTCAAAAATAGTAACCACAACAAGCTTTTTGAGGCATATGAAAATTTGTGTCAAGAAAAAGATTTCTATGGAAGCTGCTGAACAACAAACAAGGCTAAACTCTTTGCCGACTGATTCAGCTTTACCCTTAGTTCCGCCAATAAATTCTCAGAAAGTTTACATGGAACAAATGAGAGAATCACCTGCTCACTGAATATGATGCATGAGCATCCCTTCACCATCTTGGAAGAAGAGGGTTTCAACTTAATAATAAAGTGGGGGATGCCAAAGTGGCAAAAGATTAGTAGAAACACTTGCAAAATAGATTGTGTCAAGGTATATGACATTGAAAAGAAGAAATTGAAGAAGAATCTCGATGGTGTTAGCAAAATGAGCTTGACAATTGATTGTTTGAAATAAAAAAATCAAATGATTGAATGCATGGTTGTCATCGGCCATTGGATTGACTTCACTTGGAAGTTGCAAAAGAGGGTTTTATGCTTCATCAATATTACACGACTTAGAGGAGGTATTCACATTTCAAAAGCTCTTTTTAAGTGCATGAAAGATTGGGACATACAGAAAAAAGTGTTTACTATTACAGTTGATAGTGCTTCTAGCAATGATGCTACTATTTGGAATATAAGGGAAACAATTCAAAGATCGAGAAAATTGGCATGTGGAGGAAGTTTATTTCATGTGCGTTTTCGTGCACATGACTTAAATTTGTGTGTGCAAGAGGGGTTAGGAGAGATTGAAGATATCATCAGTGATGTGAGGGAAAGTGTAGAATATATCAACCGTTCATACGCAAGAAGAATGCAACAATATTGTGCAGCAATTACACTTGAAAGATAGGAAATTTATCTGTGATTGCAAAACAAGATGGACCTCAACGTTTGAGATGTTGAGTTATGCATTGAAGTTCAAGGAAGCCTTTCAAATGTATAAAGAGCATGATTCATTTTGTGACTGTTTTCTCCTGAAGAACATTGGAATAAGGTTCACAAGATTTGCTCAATGTTGGAAGCTTTTTAGACAGCCACACACGTCATTTTAGGTAGTGAATATCCTCCTTCAAATCTGTTTCTCCAAGAAGTTCAAAAAATTAAATTGACATTGGATAATCATGTGAAGGATCTAAATTACTTCATTATGGATTTGGTTGGGAAAATGAAAACAAAATTTGACAAATATTGGAGTAAGTGTAATTGATGGCTATAGTTGTTCTGCTTGATCTGACAAAAAGAATGCTAGCCCTTGAATTTTGCTTCCCTAAACTCTATTCTTATACTGAAGCACAAAGAAGTATCTCTATAGTGAAGGAAGCAATTAGCAGCCTTTGTGAGGAGTATGTTGCTGAAGAAGCTAAGAAATGAATTTCTCATTCATCACATTCTGAGAGCTTCGGGTCTTCTTTTAACACTAATGAGAGCCAACAAAGTTCTGCATATAATCGGGATGATTTTGATGCTTATTGTGCAGAATTGAGACTTCAGAGCCTAAAAAATCTGAATTGTCGGATTATCTATAAAAGGGTCATCTCAAGAAGAATGTGCTTCGTAACAATTTCTCTTGCTTGAATTGGTGAAAGATGAATAGAATGCATTATCCGATGTTTTCAAGAATGGCATATGATATTCTAGCCATTCCTATGAGTACAATAGCTTCTGAAGAAACATTTAGTATTGGAACAAGAGTAATTGATGCTTATTGTTCGTCACTCTTCCACAATACCGTTCAAACCTTACTATGTGCAAGAGATTGGCTTCAACATTTCTATGGACTGAGCAAAAAGATGAAAGTAAGTTCGATTTGATTATGCAATACACGAATTAAAATAAATGTAATGACTTCTTATTTTATGTTTTCTTTTTTCTAGAAAGAGAAGACATACTAAGAACTTTATATTCAAGTACCTAATGCTTTCTCGTGAATGTAAGTTAAATTTCGTTTCTTGTTAACTTTTTGGCTTTTTAATGTGTTTCTTTTGTTGTTTTGTTATTGGATTGGGTAATGTTGTGAAAGTTGAAATGGTAATATTATGGATTTAAAATGGTTTTCTGATATATGTTATTGTTGTTGTTATGAATCCTAAATTGAAGCTCATTTTAATTGAATTGTTTTTTAATATAGTGCTTCTTTTGGTGTTTTTTTAGTAGACTTACTACTGTTGTAAACGTTGAAATTTTAATATTATGGATTTAAAATGATTTTGTAATAAGTACTTTTATTGTTGTTAAGAATGATGAATTGAAGCACATTTTAGTTGATTTTTAGATAATGATATCATTTATGTCAATAGAATTACTCTGTGTAAGTCTTATGGATAAGACACTACACTTCTTATAGTAGCAGGTTCATAGTCATTGAATTTGCTAGCTGTTGGATAAAATTTTTGTCTTAATTGGGTCAGGAACCAGATAAATTAGAATAAGATTGAATGGGGCAATGGCTATTCACTACTTCCATATTTCCCTTCCCCCTCCCCCCTAGTTTATTGATTTGTTCCAACTTCCTATACCTAATAGATGTGCTTGGTTACTTGCACATATTGGTTTTTGGACACCTAGAACAATACTTGAGGCTTTATTTGCCTTTGGTTTAGTGGTTTGAGCCTTTATTCTTATAGTTGCCCTTTTGTTTTCCATCCTTGCGGATATGTAAACTTAGAGAAACAAAGAAAGCACGTATATGTATTCTGCATAGAAAAATCAAGTCACTTAAATTCTAACCGTCCAATTTTGTTTTATGCTTTTATAGTTTTTTCATGCGCTGATTGGGTTAGAGGTGCCTGTTGGTGTTATTTCTTGTTGGAGAACATGTTGGAGAACTGTTAATGCCCAAAAAATTTGAATTTTGTGAATTCAGTATTTTTGTGTAAAGTTTTGGAGTTTGGAGTGAATTTGTGAATTTGAATACTATTAGATTCAATGTTAGTTTTAATTTTAATTTAATTTTAATTGAAAAAATTAAACTGAAAAAAAAAAAGAAAGAATCCCATTCTAGCTTGAGTTTAAGCTCGTAAAAAGACGAGCTGAGCTTGAGTTTAATAAAAATTGTCGAGCTCGATCTCCAGCCAAATTTATTGAGTTTGATCGATCTCAAGTCGAGCTTGAGCAAACTAAAAATTAAAGAGTCGGGCTCGAGCTCGGCTGAACTCATTTACACCCCTATTGGTACCATGATCGATGTTGGATGATTGGTGCTTAGTTAATTTTTGCTTTTCAAGTGCGTGTAACAGTTCTCCAAAATTTCATGATTATGATCTTGATTTATATATCCAACAAAAATAAAGCCTGTTTCTTTTCACCGATTAATATATCCTCCTGCATATTAGTCCTATTCTTACTTGTATTTCTTTGGTAATTGTGACCCGACAGTGGTGGAATTGATAAAAAAAATTGCGATTTAAAAAGCAATGAAGTAATTTCACTAAAGGAATTTCTACAAAGACACTATAACATCTTAAAATCAAAAATAAAATACTCATGATTAACAAAAATTTAAAGAATTTCAAAAATGTAAGATAATGTTCACCAATGAAGCATTAAAAGAGACAACAAAAACCGAAGTTTATATGTAATATATTACAATCCAACAATAATATACTATGCACTTTGAGAATTCAATGTCTTTGTTTCCTTTAGAAGTTACCGCTCCCTTAAGAGCTTCCTTGAGAGGCAAAAATTTGGAGTATACATAGTTGAATGAACTAATAATATCAGAGGAATGCCCTCTGATCTTGGAAAACAAATACTTCAATATTTTGCTTCCTTAGATTAAACCAAAGTAGGTCAGGACTGCTACGGGTGTGTGCCAAAACCTCTCTATCACTCCGTGAACTAGTTGGTAGATGCAAATGCCAAGAACTGCTTATAGAAGGAATTCAGCTTTTCAAAACAAAGTTTCTAGCTAGGACTCCATATTGTCATACTCATTCATCATCCAAATATCGAACATATAATGCGATCTTGAGCTATCAAATACACGTAAATTTCTCTTTATTTCGTCAATGCTCAAACATGTTGCATTAGATATTATGTTTGTCAGAGGTGGAGGGATTGGCCTAAATTGAAATTTTTGGTAATATCAAATACAAATATACTACTGGTCAAGCCAGGTGTGTTTGGTGGCAAATCTACTAAAAATCCATGGTCCACAAGCCTGTAAAATGCTCCATTCAAGATGGTGGCAGTGCCATACATACCATATACTATAAAGTTATTTAGTTCCAGTTCACTACATTTGATATCAATCCCAATAGTAATAATTTGATAATGCGCCCTCAATTCCTTATTTAGATGTTCCCAAGTTTCGACATCAAGGGCCTTATAGCTTTTAGAACAACCAAATCTATATGTTGTACGAAGTGATCTCTTGCTTGAATTAACTTTAGGAATACAAATATATTTCCCCATCATTGGCTTACTTATGTAAAGGAATAAACTAAGAGTTTTATTTTGCATCAGATAAAACAACCCATTGTAAGATCCTTGATTCACGTTCTTTCTTTCGAATTTCGATCATTTTGATAGAAAGAGATTCTTAGCTAGACTTGTGATCCTTCCCTATTGAAATCAAATGGTCTTTACCTAGATTGTTTCCACTAATCAAATTTCGAAATAGTATAGTAGGGTGTCTTTTTAAGGTAATGGTTACAAAAATTTAACTGAGATAGAAGGTCATTACATTCCTTGCAAACAACTTTATAATACATGATAAATGCTACTGGAAGGAGCAGAAAAATAAGAATAAAAAAAATAGACTTTTGTAGATCTAGAATTGTAGTTCCAAAGTACCTTGTCCCTTTACGTCTTCTCTTTAGCTGACATTTCATTTTGCTGAAGGCTTTTCTGGCATTTCTTCGACATACATCATTCGATATAAGAAAGGTAAAGAAAACATTGTAGACGATGCATTGTTTACAATGTACTCTCTTATCTTTACTTTGCAAGCTTAAATTCTTGATTTTGAGATGCTTAAGGATTTATATTCTAGTGATCTAGATTTTAAAGATATATGTGAGCATTGCTTGCTTGTGTCTAATGATAAGTATATCGTACATGATGGTTTTCTTTATGTGATGCTAGATTGTACATTACATCTTGTTCCACTAGGTTGTTGTTGGTTAGAGAGGCTCATTATGGTGGCTTAATAGGATACTTTCGTATTCTTAAAGCTTATGATGTCTTGCATGAACATTTCTTTTGGCCCCACATGAGAAAGGATGTTGAAAGATTTATTCAAAATTGCGTAGAATGTAAAATGGCTAAATCTACTTCTTCACCATATGGTCCTTATACTCCTTTAGATGTGCCTAAAGTTCCTTGGGTTGATTTTTCTACGGATTTTATTTTTGAATTTCCTAGATCACTCAAAAGTATGGATTCGGATCGTGACACTAAATTTCTTAGTCATTTCGTGCCTGTTTTATGGAGGAAACTTGGTACCAACATGTTATATTCTACAGCTTGTCATCCACAAACCGATGGCCAAATGGAGGTAGTCAATAATACCATTAGGCAACTTCTTTGGGCCATTCTTAAGAAGAACTTGCTCCAATGGGAAGGACTTATCCCTCACATTGAGTTTGCTTACAATAAGGGTGAACATTCTACTACTTCCTTTTCTCCTTTTGAGGTTGTTTATGGTTTTAATACTTTTACTCCATTTGATTTGGTTCATTTACCTGTAGATCATGTTGCAAGTATTGATGGAACACGGAACACAGAGTTTGTCAAATCTATTCTCACTAAGATGCCTGAAGCTGTTGAGTCCAAGAACAAGAAATCAGTAGTTAAGCGGTATGTTGGAGGGAAATGAGTTGCTTTTTAACCCAGAGTTTGGGTTTGGGTTTGGGTTTACCTGATAAAGGAACCTTTTCCTTCTCAATGAACGAATAAGCTTGATCCTCGTGGCGATGGATCATTTCAAGGTCTTAAGTGTCTTAATGATAATGCCTATAGAATTGATCTTCAGAGTGAATACCATGTTAGTGTCGCATTTAATGTTTCTGATTTGTCTCCTTTTGATGTAGGTGAAGATTCGGGGACGAATCTTGTTAAAGGAGGAGTGGATGATGTAGATCGGAAGACTCAAGCACCCATGGATTTGAAGCTTGAACCAATCACTAGAGCTCGGATGAAGAAACTCAAGGCTTCCAATATGAATGAAGATAATGGAACTATAGCTTACATGGAGGAAGCTTTGAAGAACAAGTTTGAAGGGTTTGTAGATCAAGAAAAGGCTTCCAAGTTGTTTTCAATTTGCTCAATAAGCAAGGATCATTCAAAGAAGCAACTTGTGGGAGAAAATTGGCTAAGTGTTGGAGAAGGGTACCCTACTGCCGATTGTTAGGCATCCCCTACTGTCACCAGTAGGTTTCTATCAAAAAGGAGCTGAAGAGTTCAATCAATGTACTTAGTTGGATAAGTGTTCAATGCGGAAAAATATCAAACACTTGTGGTGTTTGAATTTAAAAGAATGTAATTTATGGAACTGAGCTAATTGATCATCAACAAAAGACTAGTAACACACAAGGAAACAACTAGAAATAAAAAATAAAAAAAAGCAAGTCAAAACAATTAGACTAAACAAAGAACAAAAGAGTACTAAGAAAAGTTTTTCCAAAAAACAAGGGATGACAACAACTTTTTACTAAAATGACGATCATCAAGTACTTCTTTTTATGATTTCAACAAATTTAAACAACTTACAACGTAAATTGACCTTCAAATAGAGGTTGCTCTGATACTACTTTGATGTACATCCACTGTGGTTTGTAGTTTGGATTCTACTCCTTCCCAAGGATCACCTCCTTTTCTTGAAGAACCTCTATTAAGGATTTTTTAAGCCCAACACTCCAATAAGAAACCTATGAGGATCTAAGCCTCATAAACCTAATGTTCAAAGGCTAAAGTTCTTTCCTAAATTTATAATTAAAACCTTGAGGAAACATAGGCCTCAAAACCGCAATTACACAATTAGAATACCAAGCAATAATTGATTCAAAGAAAAGAAATTCCATGAATCAACTAATGAAAGTAGTTTGAATAATCAATTGGTTCCATAGATTCTACAACCTAAGGAAACAATTATTTACAACACTAAGGAAATTAAACCTTAGCAAACTAGTCTAACAAGGTGAAGAAACCTAGAAGCAATTGGAGAATTCTCTCTCAAATTTCAGCAAATTCATCAATGTTGTTTTATAATAAGTTATAACCGGATATTTATGGACCAAGATCTAACCCTAGCTAACCTACAGCATAATAGCTTAAAATACCCATTAAACCCTTGATTAAAAACTAAACAGACAAGCCAAATACCAAAAATCCATAAAAAATATCACATTATCCAAGTTTCAGTCGAACCCTACCGGCGACGGTAGGAGGAACCTACCGTTGGCGGTAGGTATGATATCATCCCAGCAATGCCTGGCCGAAGCCTACTGGTAATCGTAGAGGCAGGGCTACCATTGGCAGTAGGGTACTTTTTCTCCCATACTTAGCCATTTTCACCATCAAATTATTCCCTTGAATGATCCTTGCTAATTGAGCAAATTCAGAACAACTTAGATGCCTTTCCTTTTCCTTTCAACTCTTCAAAACTGTTCTTTAAAGCTTCCATGTAAGAAACCATGCCATTAGCCTCATTTGCTTCAAGAATCTTGAGTTTTTTCTTTGAAGCTCTAGTGGTTGGACCAAGCTTCACATCTATAGGTTCTTGTCTCTTCTAATCTACGTCATCTGCCCCTCCTTCGGAAACATTCGTCCTTGAATCTTAACCTACATCAAACAAAGACATATCAAAACATGGAAGGTAGCACTAAACGAAATTCCACTAGAAAATTAACTATTAAAGCACTAAAGTATTCAATAATGTGCAAAGGCATTTCGACATGGGCATCAAGTGTAGATTTGTGTTGTAAAGAACATCATTAATATCCAAGGGATCCCAGCCTAACCTCCAAGATCAAGGATTAATCGTGTCTTTCAAAATTTCATGTGGCTGACTTCAATGGCCTCATGATTCTCGAAATGAATAAACTTGATTAACTTCATCTTTTAATCCAAGCACAAAACATGACCTACATAGAAAGGAATCAAATCAAAAGACATTAGAAGCTTGAAACCATAGTCAACTCCAAGAGAAGAAGAAAGAGTAGTAGAATAATAAGCTTGATTGGAAGCAAAATCAATAAGGAATAAACAAATTATCCAAGTAGTTTCGGCCTTCTTCTCGGGTACATCCATCAAAGAACTAGAAATGCTGCTAAAATCCTTGATGTATTTCCTATAAAAGGTTGCAAGACCATAGAAGCTTTTCTCCTCAACGGCACTCTTGGAAATTAACCAATCATGGATTGCTTGCACCATATTTTCGCCCACTTCAAAACCTAGAAAACTCACTACATAACCTAGGAAAGTACCATTTTCTACATAGCACTCATAATTCCCAAGGTTAAAATGTAGTTTCTTATTTCTCAAAAACTTCATTAAGATAATGCACATTTTCGTCATAAGTTTTCTACCAATCAAGATGTCATCAACATAAGCCATAACAAATGTAGAACCTATGCCTTTAGGAAACCTACGTGGTCTAAATGTAACTCCATAAATATGTCTACACAAGGTTCTCTAGGCACATTGAAACAAATATCATGTCTATGTGGCAAAAATATAGAATTAGCTCGTTTACACTCTAAACATTTATCGTTAAACCTTTCTACATCTCTTTTCATGCCAAGCCAAAAGAAATGCTCATGTAAAATGTTATAAGTATTGGATATACCAAAATAATCCATTAAACCACCACTATGAGCTTTAGCTAACAACAATCTAAGGTAACAAAAAGGAATGCAGATTTCACCTTCATGGTAAAGAATATCATAATGATAAGGTACTCAACATTATGCACAACCACACAAGCATCAATTATATCCTTCGACTCATTATCACTAACATGTACTTCCTCAAACATCTCAAAACTAAATAATTGAGCTTATAAAGTGAAGATTATAATGTACCTTTTTGACAATGCTTTCGCTACAACATTTTCTTTACCTCTTTTTCACCAAATGATATTTAGAAATGCCTCTATAAGTTCCATCCATCTTGTATACCTCTTGTTGAACTTTTGTTATCCATTGACAAACAATGCATAGAGCTCCTTCCAAATAAATAGAAAGGTATTTAGAATGAAAGAATATCATTAATGAGTCTCACATTTCATCAGTTTACACCTGTGGTGAGGAAATGTTGACATAAACTTTCAAAAATCTATATTCTACTTTGAAAACCATTCTATCAAAGAACCCATTAGAAATTAGATGAATAAACAATGTATCTTCAAATTCATGTTCCAAAATAATATAAAGGAGCTCTTTTGAAAGCTAGCACGTAAAATGAACAAGTTTAAAAACCAATCCTTGAAAGGTTTGTGGTAATAAAGATGCTCAACAACAAAATATTTGCAAATTCGTTCAAAGGCTTCATTTCTCAAAATAGATTTTTCAAATGCCAAAGGATTAACTTTGATCAACTCAAGATAAGTTCCCATTTGGTTTTCAAAATCCTTTAACAAGAGTTCTTTCAAATGAAAATACTTATCATGTAGAATATCAAATAAAGCACCACCTAATCCAAAACCAACAACTATAGACTCAATGGAAGCATTATTCATAACTCTGAAATCATAGCAAGAAGGATCAAACGTAGAACCACTATGTAACGACAAATCTTCAAGAAAAGAATGAGAAAAAGGCATATAGAAGCATAAAACATAACAAGAAAGAGACCACCCAAAAACAAATAGTACAAAGATCTCCATATATGCTCACTTGAGAAAGATAAGACTCTAAAAGCAATTCTAATTCCACAAGAGAAACTTCATAATACATGAGAGAAGAGTTAAGAGAAGATTAATGGTAATTCTTCAAGATTAGATCCAGGCTCTTTCTCTATGTTCCTTCCTTTGTCTTCAACTCCTAACACATAAAAGACATAATTAGCAATATAGAAATGACATTCATCAAGTCTATGAATTGCACAAGAATCGGAATTAAACTCCATGAATTGTTTCTTTTCTATGAAACATCCGAGAGAGTTGAGAAAATAAAATTGATACCCACTTTCCATGAAAACAAGTGAGAACAACATTCTTTTCTTAAAATAAATCACAAAGCTCAAGTAGGAATTAGAGGGAAAGAAGTTTATAGTCTTGATGGACTTGTAGGCAAGCTTTCCTATTTCATCTTTGCTTGACTCTTCAAAATTCTTTAGACATAAGGATTTACTAGCAAAGAAAACTTAGTTCCATTAGCATTGAAATTCACTTTCTCACTCTTTTCAAATACAACTATCTATTTTTCTCTTTGTTCTTCTTTTTCACTCTCTTGTTTTTTAATGAAGCACTCATTTTCTTTTACTCTCTCACTTTTCTCAAGCTCACTTTCTTTCTCTTTTGAGCACTCTAAATATTCACTCTCTTCTGAAAAGATAGAGATGGAACCAAAGATACATGATCTCTCAACTAATCTCTCTTTGTTTTCCACTATTTCATTTTCAATGCTCTTCTCATTCATGTTATCACAAGAATCCTCATTAGATGTCTCTTCCACAATATGAATTACAATACTTTCTTCAACTACCTCTTCAGTATGCGGGAGCTTATTTACTTTTGAAAATTCTTCAATCAATGATGTTTTCAAGGATTCTACCCTCTTAACTCTTTGAGGTGGCTTGGAAAATCGTTTGCCCTCATATCTTTTAGCCTTCATGATGTTTTTTTCCTTTTTCTCCTGATCAAATATTCTTACCCTTTCTTTCAATTTCTTTCGCTCTTCAAAAGTTTCATGAGGCGGTAAAGAATTTAGAATGAATCTCTTGCCATCTTTGATGAAGTTGTAAGAATTCTTGGCCCTATTGTATATAGCTTTCCAATCATATATCCAAGACTTCCAAACAATAAATGACCCACTTGCATGGGTGCTACAGCACATAACACAACATCTTTATATGTTCCTTTAGAGATAGATACCCATACCGACTTAGTGACTTTGATCTCATCACTATTATTTGACCAATGCTGTATGTAAGGCTTAGGATGTTCAAGTAAGAGGTAAATTCAACTTTCCCACAAGGTAAGTACTAGCCACATTAGCACAACTGCTACCATCAACAACAAGATTGATAACTTTATCTTCCACATGGCATTTGAGATGGATTACATGCTCATTTTAATTTTTCCTTCCATAGATATTATCATCATATAAGCTCTCAAAGTAAATTTCTCCACCATAGCAATGTTGTTACTTTTCATAACAATCATAAGGAGTATGCTTATAACTATCATATCTAGTATTAACTCTTCCATAATCCCCATAATCATCATAAGAAGTATGCTCAAAAGAATTAGCATAAGAAGAGAAGTTACCAACTCCATTATATCTTTTGGGAGTGAAATTTCCATAACCATGGTTGTTCCCATTATAAGCATTGAATCCATTGCAACCACTATAATAGAAATTATGCATATCTCTTGTAAGCTTAGATTGACAATCATCTTGTTTGCTCTTTGCTCCCATCCTTTTCTATGATGGATTAGACCAATTGTACCCCATTTATTTATTGTTTATACCTGCAAATTCAACAAAGAAAACTCTCTCAAGTTTCAGCAAATTCATCAATGTTGTTTTACAATGAGTTATAAGGGGATATTTATAGACCAAGGTCTAACCCTAGCTAACCTATAGCTTAATGTCTTAAAATACCCATTAAACCCTTGATTAAAAACTGAAAAGATAAGCCAAATAATAAAAATCCTTCAAAAAGATCGTATTATCCATGTATTAGCCAAACCCTACGAGCGATGATAGAGGGACGTACCGTAGTTGGTAGGCATGAGATCTTTCCCGCAATGCTTGGTAGAAGCCTACCGGCAACGAGGGGCAGGGGTACCATCAGCAGTAGGGTGCCTTTTCTCCCATACTTAGCCATTTTCACCATCAAATTGTTCCCTTGAATGATCCTTGCAAATTGAGCAAATTGAGAACAACTTAGATTCCTTTCCTTGGCCTTCAAACTCTTCAAACTTGTTCTTTAAAGTTTTCTCCATGTAAGAAACCATACCATTAGCCTCATTTACTTCAAGAATCTTGAGTTTCTTCTTTTCAGCTCTAGTAGTTGGACCAAGCTTCACATCTATAGGTTGTTGTCCCCTCCGATCTACATCAGATTCTTCAGTTGCTTCTAGGTTTCTTAACCTTCTTAGACTAGCTTGCTATGGGTTAATATGCTTAGTGTTGTGAACAATTTTCACCTTAGATCGTGGAATCTATAGAACCAATTGATCATTTAAATTCCTTTCATTAGTTGATTCATAGAGTTTCTTTCTTTGGATTAATTAATATTGGGTGTTCTAATTGTGTAATTAGGGTTTTGAGGCCTTTGTTTCCTTAAGGTTCTAATTATCTATCTAGAAAGGAACTTTAGCCTCTCAATATTAGGTTTATGAGGCTTATATCCTAATAGGTTTCTTATTGAAGTATTGAGTTTAAAATCATCAATAGAGGTTCTTCAGGAAAAGGAGGTGATCCTTGGGAAGGAGTAGAATCCAACTACAATTATAAGTGCATCTACATCAAAGTGGTATCAGAGCAACCTCAAATTGAAGGTCAATTTGTATTGTAAGTTTTTAAAATTCGTTGAAAATAAAAAAATAATAATAAAAAAAAAAGGTACTTGTTGATCTATAAATTTTCCATGAAGATCATGCGAAAACTAAGTATAGAAAAATAATAAATTGAAAATGTGAGTGATCAATTGCAAAATTGCTTTATATTTTGTCATGGAGATGTTCTCCTTTGAGTTAGAATTCAAATGAAATAAATTTTACTCAATTTGGAGATCAATTGGTTGGTCAATTAGATTCATTTTTGAAATATGTTTCAGATTTGTGACTGTAGAAAAAATGTAGATTAATTTGGGCATATCGTATGTTATACTGATTAAATCCAAATGACATTTGTACTTACATTCATCTTCATTGAGTGAGAAATCTTCCTGAATTTGTTTAATCTGATTTGAATCCGTAGATTTTGAGACATCATCGTTTTAGTAAAAGGTTGTAGTCATCCCCTGTTTTCTGGAAAAAAACTTTCTTAGTACTCTTTTGTTCTTTGTCTCGTGGAATTGTTTTGAATTGCTTTGTTTTATATTGCTTTGTTTCCTTATGTTTCTCTAGTCTTTTTTTATGATAAATCTTGTTTGTTGGCTCAATTCCATAGATTGCATTCTTTGAAATTCATACACCTCAAGTGTTTGATATTTTGCCTCATTGAACACTTATCTAACTAAGTGGATTAATTGATTTAATTGCTAGGGATTTTTGCTCTTAGTTTGAGTTGGCAAACAGGTTGAAGGATATCATAGACGTTTGAGTGTTGAGTGTTTAAAAAAAAGGCAAGAGAAGGTGAGCTTATATTGATAAAAGACAATTAAGAGAGTTATACACGAGTGACTTGAGTGTTCATCAAAGAGTGTAAGCACTTAGGGAGTGATTGGGAGGTTCTTTGTTTGTTCTCTATGTTTAATTTCAAGTTTTATAATGTCTACAAAAGTACAATTACCCACTCAATCTCATCAAGACGGAATTAGTGACCCTACAAGGATGAATCTAAATGAGACTTTGAGATCTATGGAACAATCAGTTGAAGGATTGGTAAGGCAATTCCAAAGTGTTGTTAAAGATGTGGAAGAACTTAAGAGGGGCAAGAGTAGTGCCACAATGGAGAAAAAAGTTGGAGATAATTTTGGAGAAGTTAATTCAACTCATCATCAAAGACCTTATGACAATATGTTTACTCAAGGATACCATGACATGAAGGTAGATATCAAGGAAAACCATAAGCTAGAGTTGAAAGAAAGGGAGGACAAGGGGAAAGAGGATATTATAGACCACATGATCAGGTTTCAAGACGTGAAGCATGGCACGAGGGTATATTTTTTAAGATTTTGGAGAGGATCCTAATGTTGGCAAAGCATACCATGGGGGTTACTATGGTAATCAACAAGGAGATAAGGCTCTAGATAAAATCAAGTAAAAGGTGCCAAGCTTCAAGGGTGAAATTGATTCAAATGTATTCCTTGATTAGGAACGATAACTTATTCATGATAAGGAACTATAGTGATGTCAAGGTGAAGCTAGTCACAGCCGAATTCTCGGTTTATGCACTCTAATTGTGGGAAAGAGTTGTTACTCAAAGGTCGAGAAATGGAAGACAACCGGTAGAAACTTGGGCCGAACTGAAGACACTCATGAAAGAGAGATTTGTACCGAAACATTATTATAGAGAGCTTCATTACAAGTTGATGACTCTTAAGCAAGGCAAAAAAAGTGTTGAAGACTATAGGCAAGAAATGGAATCATACACTTTGAGATTGAGCTTGGAGGAAGACAAAGATGCTTCAATTGCTAGGTTTCTAAGTGTCCTCAATAGGAACATTACTAATCAACTAGAATTGTACCCTTACACCACTTATGAAGACTTGCATCATATGGCTTCCAATATTAAAAATCAAAGGAAGATGATTGGTTTCTCTAATGCTAATCTTCCTTCTTCAAGGAGTGCGGTACCTAAATCTCAAGCACAAACCTATAAGAGTTTGCTAATGAAAGAAGATACACTTAAGGTCGCTTTAAAAGATAATCCTAAGCCTAAGGTGGAAGAAAAAGGAAGGTTGATTACCAATCCAACAAGGTGTTTCAATTGCAATGGTGTGCAACATATAGCCATACATTGTCCAACCAAAAGAACCTTGATTTTTAATAAAGAATTAATGGTTGGATTGAAATAGAAGGAGATGATGGCCAAGATGATATTGTTGACAAGGAAGAAAGCAATGAAGATTGAGAGATTAACTCTTTTGAAACCATTGAAAAGGGAATGAGTTTGGTGACTATTAGAGCTTTGTCTACTCAAGACTTTGAGGATGAAGCAAGCACCCAACGGGAAAACATCTTCACACTAAATGCTTAGTGGGAGGTAAAGTTGCTACTATTATTATAGATAGTGGTAGTTGCACCAATGTGGCTAGCACATCTCTTGTTGAAAAGTTAAATTTACCTCTTCTCAAACGTCCTAGGGCTTATAAGCTTCATTGGTTAAATGATAGTGGGGAAGTGAAGGTTAATAAACAAGTACTAGTACCTATTACTAAAAGGTCATATCATAATAAAATTCTTTGTGATGTGGTTCCTATGCAAGCAGGGCATTTGTTGTTGGGATGTCGTTGGTAATTTTATAGGAGGGCTCTTCATGATGGTGTGAGGAACACATACACTTTTGAAAAGGATGGGAAAAAGTTCATGTTGAATCACTTTACTCCTAGACAAGTCTTTGAAAAAAAAAAGAGAAAAAAAGAGAGACTAGAGAGCCAAAAAAAAAAGAGCATTGAAGAGGGGAAAAGAATTTATGAAGGAAAAGTGAGTGTAGAAAAGCCTAGAGAGGAAAAATTAAATAGAGATAAGAAAATAATTGATCAAAAGAGTGATAGTGGAAAGCGAGAAAAGAGGTGCTTCTATGCAAAAGAGAGTGAGATAATAAAAGCCATTGAAAACAAAACAAAAAAGAGATGGCTTTACTTCTCTATTGCAAAGATATATTTGTGTCTTCTAATGATCATTTGTCTTCTTTATATAATGCCATATGAAGATTATTGAAGAATACGAGGATGTCTTCCCCAAAA
Organism: Catharanthus roseus; assembly: GCA_028651295.1. Taxonomy (NCBI): domain Eukaryota; kingdom Viridiplantae; phylum Streptophyta; class Magnoliopsida; order Gentianales; family Apocynaceae; genus Catharanthus; species Catharanthus roseus. Next base: position 2,754,688 of record JAPQWS010000107.1, on the reverse strand, counting down.
AGATGCCCGGCGGACTTCCTCTTTTGAGAATAATTGAGCATCAAATTGATTCGTACCCAGAGCGGTGTTGCCAAATATACAAGCCTATAGGAGTTCCCCCAAAAAGACTAAGGAGCTAAGGAGCCAAGTTGATGATTTGCTCTCCAAAGGGTATGTACGAGAAAGCTTGAGCCCTTGTGTCGTTCCCATTTTGCTAGTTCCAAAGAAAGATGGTACGTGGCATATGTGTGTGGATTGTAGAGCCATCAATAATATTACTATCAAGTATAGGCATCTTATTCCTAGATTAGATTATCTACTTGATGAGTTGCATGGTTCACAAATATTTTCTAAAATTGACTTGAAATCGGGATAACATCAAATTAGAATTAAGGAAGGGGATGAGCGGAAAGCAGCTTTCAAAACGAATTTTGGTCTTTATGAGTGGCTAGTTATGCCTTTTGGATTAATTAATGCTCCTGGTACATTCATGAGACTTATGCATCATATGTTGAGGAATTTCATTGGTAAATTTGTTGTAGTTTATTTTGATGATCTTGATCAATAGCAAAACTTATGAATATCATTTGCATAATTTAAAATAAGTTTTGTTAGTTTTAAGAAGTGAGACATTATATGCTAACCTTGGAAAATGTGAGTTTTTCTTGGAAAAGGTGACTTTCCTAAGTTATTTGGTGAGCTCTCAAATTCTTCAAGTTGATGAGAGAAGGTGAAAGCAAACAAAGAATGGCCTAGTACCAAAAATGCATCCGAAGTGAAGAGTTTTTATGGGCTAGCGAGTTTCTATAAAAGATTCATCAAGGATTTTAGCACTACTGTAAGTTCTTTGACGGATGTGATTAAGAAGATGAATGGCTTCAAATGTGAGGAAACACAAGAGAAGGCATTTGAGTTGCTTAAGGCAAGGTTGAGTAGTGCACCTTTACTTGCACTACCTAACTTCGACAAAACGTTTGAGTAGAATGTGATGACTCGGATGTGGGCATTGAAGAAGTTTTGATGCTAGAAAAGAGGCCCTTGGCTTACTTTATTGAGAAGTAAACCAGTGTGTCATTAAATTACATAGCATATAATAAAGTGTTCTATGCACTTGTGAGGACATTAAAACATTGGTAACGTTATTTGTGGCCTAAGAAGTTTGTGGTGCACAACGATCATGAGTCCTTGAAGTTTCCTAAACGACAACAAAAGGTAAACAAGAGGCATACAAGATGGATGGAGTTTATTGAGATCTTTCCATACATCATTCGATATAAGTTAGGTAAAGGAAATATTTTAGTTGATACATTATCTAGGAGGTACACTCTTATCTCTACTTTGTAAGCTCAAATTCTTTGTTTTAAGATGCTTAAGTATTTATATGCTAGTGATCTGGATTTTAAAGATATATTTGATGATTTCTTGCTTGTGCCTAAGGATATGTATCACATACATGATGGTTTCTTTGTCATGATGGTAGATTGTGCATTCCATCTTGTTCCACTAGGTTGTTGGTTAAAGAGCCTCATTGTAGTAGCTTAATAAGATATTTTGGTATTCTTAAAGCTTATAATATCTTGCATGAGCATTTCTTTTGGCCCCACATGAGAAAGGATGTTGAAAGATGTTAGTATATGCCCTAAGACCAATTGACTCACATTTATGATTTATGAAGCATGTATTTTTTGAATTGTATTTTATTCTCTTGGTCATCAAGTATGTGACTTGATACTAAAACCCTTATGGCTAATAAAATACTATTCTTATATGTCCCTAGTTTATTACATCTTGTAAACTAGTGTGAAGTTGATTGATGGTCAAGTTTTATTGATCATGAATATGAGATATAAAATCAATTCATAAATACATATTGAGAATATTGTACTGGACATGACCCAAAGTGAAGAAGAAATATTGCATGGGTTAAAGTTATAAGTATTTCTTCTCAATTTTATATTTGGTGTCCTTTGACCTAATGTTTCTAATGTTTCTTGCATGGGGAGAAAATACGTTTTGACATAGTCAAACATCACTTTTAATTAGGTGATCATTATGACTATTGGTTGGCTTATTTTCTTGTCATGGCTTGAATATTGGAGATAGTGAAAGGGATTTGTCCCTCTCTTTTTAGAGAGAGATATCTGTTAGCCCTAAGGGCATTAATACTTATGATTTTGATTATGATTAACATATGCTTGTGTGAGTATATTAGCTAACCTTTCATAGAACAAAAGAAGTACCTGTGAAGCCTCAAAGTCTACAAGCAAAAGATCTTGTTGATAAGGGCAAAATGGAGAAGAAGAGACTAAGCCATTCCAAGATCAAATCATTGGAGACATTGAAGACATTGAAGGCATTGTCTATGTTAGACTGAATTAGGTACTACCTTGTAAAACTCCCTAGTCTTACTCTTTGATTATTGATCATATATGAAACTTACGATTTTCTCAGATATAAACTTTTGTTAAAATCTAAGTATTCTTGACTGAAGTGGTGGTGTTTTGAAAGTTTTTCTTCTCTTTAACATGATTGTCAAGAATACATGTTTTTGAAACAAGGAAGAAAGTTTTTGTCTTAAAAAGAAACTTGGCTAAGGAAACAAAAATTCGGTCATCCGGTTTTAGAACCGGTCGTCTGGTTTTTCCAAAATAAAAAATTCGGCAGTTCGTTTTTCAGAGGATCAAGTCCGAATCTTTCTGTCCAAAAATTCGGTCATCCGGTTTTTAGAACCGATCGTCCGATTTTTCTCTAAATAAAAAATTCGGCAGTCCGTTTTCTAGTTCGACAAGTCCGAATCTTTCTGTTTTAAAGAACCGGTCGTCCGATTTCAGGAACCGGTCGTTCGATTTTTACTTTTACTGTATAAAATATTACCGTTGTACTGAAAGCAACGGTTACTTTTTTAAGACTCTATATATAGACTTTATGATCAGCCATCAAGCAGACAAGTTTGGTGGAATATTCATAGTGAACATTTAAAACTTTCAAGAGCTTCAAAAGCACATTTATTGCGAACACTTTTCATTCCAAAAACAAAATCTTCTTGAGCTTCATTATTGATCATCATCAAAGAAGAAGAAAGGAGGAGCTTGTAGAACAATTTCATTGAGTTGTACTTATTATTTCTCAAGCTCAAAAGTGGTAATATTGTTCTTATACCTATCCTTTTCTTTTATTGATATCAAAGGTTTGTGTTGAAAAACCCTTTGGGTAATCCTTTGATTTACATTGTGTTGTGATTTGAGGTTGTGTGCAAAACCCTTGTAGGGTGATCCTCATATTTGTAGTTGGTATATCTTTGTGTTTTAGTGGATTTGAAAAATCCTTGGGTGTTACTCAAGGTAGTGGATGTAACTCTTTGAGAGAGTGAACCACTATAACTCCTTGTGTTCTTCTTTAAGTTTCTTACTTGTCTCAACCACAAAATATTGTTTGGTTTGGAATTTTATTAAAAGATTTTTAGAATTCTCTTTCAAACAAAATTGGAGGTTTATCTTTTAATTAACAAAGAATTTTCAATAATTAGCCAAAAACCCTAGTCACCCCGCCTCTAAGGTTTTTCAATTGGTATCAGAGCAGGGCTTCTTAAAAAAGGACTAACACCCTTGAAGCAAAAGATCCTTACTTTACTATGGCTAATAATTCTAGTTTACCATATGTAGAAGGCTCTTCTACAAATAGACCTCCTCTTTTTAATAGAACAAACTATACTTTTTGGAAGTCTCGAATTAAAATATATATTTGTTCTATTAATTTTGACTTGTAGAGCATTGTAGAGAAAGGTCCTTACATTCCCAAAATAAATGGAGTAGCCAAGAAGGTTGAAGAATTTGATGAGTTCGACTCAAGGAAGATGACTCTAAACTTTCAAGCTATGAATATTCTTAGTTGTGCCTTGGATGCAAGCGAATATAATAGAGTGAGCGGATGTGATTCGGCTCATGAAATGTGGAAGTTACTTGAAGTTACTCACGAAGGAACAAATCAAGTAAAGGAGTCAAAGTTGGCTATGTTGGTGAGAGACTATGAGCTATTCATGATGAAACAAAATGAGAGCATTAGTGACATGTTCACAAGATTCACCAACATCACAAACGGCCTAAAGGCATATGGGAAAGAGTACTCAAGAGGGGAAGCAAATAGAAAAATTCTTGATGCACTTCCAAAAGCTTGGCAACCAAAAACACTAGCTATTGAGGAATCAAAAGATTTGAGACTACTTCCTATTGAAGAACTCATAGGATCACTACTCACCTATGAAACGAAAATAAAGAGATTGAATGAAATGGAAGATGAAGAAAAAGGAAGAAAAGGCATTGCACTCAAGGGAAATGAAGATGATCAAACATACTCATCAAACAATGAAGATGAGGTTGATGATGATGAGGAAATGGCATTGATAATGAGAAAATTTAAAAGATTCTACAAGAAAGGTTTCAACAATAGAGGGAAGAAACCTCCACTCAAGAAAGGAGGACAAAGCTCATCACTCTTCAAAGCTAGGTGTTTTGAATGCAATAGCACCGATCATCTTGTAGCCGATTGTCCCAAGGCCCTTGAAAAGGAAAAGGGAGCTTTAGAAGCCAAGCTTGAGGCATTGAAGAAGAAGAAGAAAGGCAAAGGCCTAATTGGAACTTGGGATCAAGACTCAAGTGAAATTGAAGAAGAAGAAAAGGCCAACATATGCTTCATGGCACTAGAAAGTGAGGTACAATCTTCACTTCCTAACTCTTCTAGTATCCTTGATGATGATTGTGATGTTGATCCTAGCATAATGCTTATTGAAATGTATGATGAGTGCAAAAAGGTTACTAAACAAAACAAAGATTTAAAAAGCAAAACTCAATTTTTGTTAGATGAAAATTCAAGACTCATTTGTGAAAATAAAACCATTCTTGAATCCTTGGAAGTTTTGAAGAAAGAAAAAGAGTGCTCAAATGATGACTTTCAAAAACTTGTTTTAGAAAACAAAAACCTCTGTGAGAAGATTTCCCTTCTTGAAAAATGTTTGATTGATTATGATGTCTTAAAGAAAAAGGTGAGTGATCTCACTCTATGTGTTGAAAAATTCACAAAAGGAAAAGAAAACTTTGAAAAACTTCTTGGCTCTCAAAGATCACCTTTTGATAAAAATGGTATTGGATATACTCATTCCAATATTCTCTCAAAACAAACACGGTTTGTAAAGGCTTCATCATCTCACTCACACCTTTGTTGCACCTATTGTGAAAAGAGTGGTCATAAAGCCACAAAGTGTTTTATAAAGAAAAAGATTGAAAGAGGAGTGAAAAACATTTGGAAAGTTAAAGAAAATCAAAATAACATCCATGGACCCAAAAAGATGTGGGTACCAAAAATCATTTCTACTTCTTCTTTTGTAGGAACACAAATCAAGGCCATCTAAGTGGTACTTGGATAGCGGATGTTCAAGGCACATGACCGGGGACTCATCACTTATGTGCAATCTCAAAGAAACTGAAAGTGGATTTGTCACTTTTGGAGATAAGAACAAAGGAAAAATCATTGGTATAGGCAATATTGGTAACAATTCTTCCTCTCTCATTAAGGATGTTCTTCTAATTTATGGTCTTAAATTCAATTTTCTTAGTATTAGTCAATTATGTGATAGTGGAAAAAAGGTTGTTTTTGAAAGTGATTCTTCCTCTATCATTGATAAGCATGAAAACAAAACTATTTTTGTTGCTAAAAGAGTTGGAAACGTCTATGTCTTTCATCTTGAAGATTTTCTTTCCCAAAACTTGAAGTGTCTCTCGGTTCATGATGATGATGCATTTTCGTGGCATAGAAGACTTGGTCACGTTAGTATGGATTTATTAAACCAACTATCTTCAAAAGAACTTGTTAGAGGCCTCCCAAAACTTCACTTTGAGAAAACTAAACTTTGTGATGCTTGTCAATTTGGAAAAAAAATTAAGACCTCTTTTAAACCAAAGAAAATGATTTCAACTTCAAAACCTTTGGAACTTGTTCACATGGATTTATTTGCGCCAATGAGGACCACTAGTCTCGGTGGTAAGAGGTATGCTTTTGTTATTGTTGATGATTTCTCTAGATTTACTTGGACTTTGTTTTTGAGTAAAAAAGATGAAGCTTTTCATGAGTTTGTTAAACTTTTTAAAAGAGTTCAAACCTCCCTTGATTGTAAGTTGATCTCTATGAGAAGTGATAATGGGAGAGAATTTAACAATCAAGATTTTACAAAACATTGTGATGATTTTGGTATAACACAATTTTTCGGCCGCTAAAACCCCACAACAAAATGGTGTTGTGGAGAGGAAAAATCGCACTTTACAAGAAATGGCAAGATCGATGCTTTGTGAAAACTCCCTTCCTAAATACTTTTGGGCCGAGGCCGTTAACACCGCATGCTACATTATGAATCGTGTTATCTTGAGACCTTCATTAAAGAAAACTCCCTTTGAACTCATTTTTAATAAAACCCCCTCAATTGGTTATTTTAAAGTTTTCGGATGCAAATGCTTCATTTTAAACACCAAGGACAATCTTGGAAAGTTTGATCGAAAATCCGATGAGGGAATTTTTCTTGGTTATTCTTCAAACAAAAAGGCTTTTTGAATTTTCAACAAAAGAACCTTGTGTGTTGAAGAGTCCATTCATGTTAATTTTGATGAAACTAATATTTTCGACAAGAAAGTTGATGATGATGATGACATAGATAACACTCAAAGTAACCAACCATTGTACACCCAAGCAATGGAAGAGCATGCTATGGAGGAAGAAGAGTATGAGGAAAAACAAGAAAATGATCAAGAAACTCAAAATATTCCTCAAGAGGTGATATATTTAAAGGGACACTCCAAAGATGAAATTATTGGTGATGTATCTCAAGGGGTAGGAACAAGAAGGTATTTTATCGATAACTTTGCCCTATTATCACAAATTGAGCCTAAGTTTATTGAGGATGCTTTATGCGATGAGTTTTGGATTATTGCTATGCAAGAGGAGTTAAATCAATTTGAAAGAAACAAAGTTTGGACTTTAGTCCCTAGACCACATAATCACCCCACAATTGGCACAAAATAGGTTTTTCGAAATAAACTAAATGAATCCGGAGAAGTCATTAGAAACAAAGCTAGACTTGTTGCCCAAGGATTCAATCAAGAAGAGGGCATAGATTTTGATCAAACCTTTGCTCCGGTTGCTAGACTTGAATCTATTAGGATGCTTTTAGCTTTTGCTTGTTTTAAAGGATTCAAACTCTTTCAAATGGATGTTAAAAGTGCTTTTCTAAATGGTGATATTGAGGAGGAAGTTTATGTTGAACAACCTCTCGGTTTTATACATGAAAATTTTTCAAATTATGTTTACAAACTCTCAAAAGCACTCTATGGTTTAAAATAAGCTCCAAGGGCTTGGTATGAAAAGTTAAGTGGTTTTCTTCTTTCAAATAACTTTTCAAGGGGTGTAGTGGACACTACTCTTTTTACAAAAACCTCTTGTAACAATGATCTTCTTCTTGTCCAAATATATGTTGATGACATCATTTTTGGTGCTACAAATGTCTCTTTATGTGAATAATTTGCCTCACTTATGCAAAAAGAATTTGAAATGAGCATAATGGGAGAATTTACGTACTTTCTCAGCCTCCAAATCAAGCAAACAAAAGAAGGAATCTTCATCAATCAAGAGAAGTACACCAAAGAACTTCTCAAAAGATTTGGGATGAGCAATGCAAAAGGTATCGGTACTCCTATGAGCTCGTCATTGAAGCTTGACAAAGATGAAAAATGTAAAACTGTTGAGGAAAAGACATATAGAGGTATGATCGGTAGTTTACTTTATTTAACGGCTAGTAGGCCGGATATCATGTTTGCCGTATGTCTGTGTGCTAGATTCCAATCTTGCCCCAAGGAATCTCATTTAATAGCTGTAAAACGTATTTTGAGATACTTAATTTCATCATATGATTATGGCTTGTGGTACTCTAAACAATCTTGTTTTGATCTTATTGCCTACACTGATGCGGACTACGCCGGATGTAAGGTAGAAAGGAAGAATTGAAAAAGTGGATAATGTCTCACATCAATGGATTGTGACTAGAATTGGGGGAAGAGATATTGCATTTGATGATAGACTGTTGAATGAAATTTTGGATACCCCTCAAGATGGTATAAGATTTTACACCAAGAACAAAAAATGCTATGATCCATATTTATACAGTGAAAAACGATTTGCAGAAATTTTCACTAAGGGAGAGGTATTAAAAAGACATGATGATAGAAATGTTAACAAACTGGATGCTTATGGGAGAGTGCTCCATCACATGATATCTAACATTATCATTCCAAATGTTGGGCATAAATTATCTATCACCAACATGCACGCATTTGTGATGCTAGCCTTGCATGAGCATAGGAGAATGAATTTTGGATTTATAGCTATAGAACATATGCCAGCTGCACAATCTTCCCAAATGAAATGCTTGTCGTATGGTTGCTTTATCACAAAAATCCTCCAACACTTTGTGATCAATTTGATTGGGATGGGTAATCACATTTGACCTGGCAAGATATACACTCAGCAAACCTTCAAAAGAATGGGGTTTGAGAAAGATGAAGATGGGACATTCATTCGAGGTGGACAAGATGTTGATGACAGTGATGAGGAAGATGATGATGACGATCAAGAGGAAATGGATATCGAAGAAGAGGACAGTGATGAAGAAGCAGAGGTTGAAATACAAAGAAGAGAAACAAGACAAAAGAAACGACAAGAAAGAACAGTGAAAGGCTCATCTTCGGGGAGCATGAGTCATCTGATGGATATGATAGCCTCTCTCCAAACATCAATGAACACCCGGTTTGATGCATTCGACGGTCGCTTTGAGGCTTTGGATGGGAAAGTCTCCAACATTCAAGAAAGGCTTGATACATTGGACCAAAAAATGACCGATACACAAGAACGGGTTAAGAGACTCGAGCAAGGAGGAGGAGATAGAGATGATTGAGATTTATCTTATAAAACCTTTTCTTTCTCTTTCTTGTTTTGTCCGTAACTCTTTTCAAACTCCTGTTTTCATTCTCTTAATGATATGGTTTTTAACTTGCTTATTTCTAATCTTAATTTGCTTTTGTTATGCTAAGTGATCTGTTTGTTGCTCTTTTTCTTTGTTGATTGGCCTTTCTTGTTATGGACTTCATGATGACACTTTAATGTTGAAAGTCCTACAGCTACCTCTTCTATGATCCCTTGGAACTTCTCTCCCAAAACTTTTTGATTTATGACAAAAGGGGGAGAAAATAGTGCAAGATGTAAGGGGGAGAAATCTTGGTGTTTATGTTGATTATTGATGGTGTTTTGCAGCTTATGCCTTGTAATGTTATGATGCTAAGGGCTTTTTGGCTTAGTTTGATCTTGAAATATTCTTTAGCCATATTTGACATAACAGCATGTGTTTAGGGGGAGTTATCTCCTTTTTGGTGATTGATGTGCTTTGCTCTTACTATTGATCTTTTGAAGCATCACCATACTTTACTTTTGCTCTTTTGTTCTTCTTGCATATGTGTTTGTCATAATAAAAAAGGGGGAGATTGTTAGCCCTAAGGGCATTAATACATATGATTTTGATTATGATTAACATATGCTTATGTGAGTATATTAGCTAACCTTTCATAGAACAAAAGAAGTACCTGTGAAGCCTCAAAGTCTACAAGCAAAAGATCTTGTTGATAAGGGCAAAATGGAGAAGAAGAGATTAAGCCATTCCAAGATCAAATCATTGGAGACATTGAAGACATTGAAGGCATTGTCGATGTTAGAATAAATTAGGTACTACCTTGTAAAACTCCCTAGTCTTACTCTTTGATTATTGATCATATATGAAGCTCCTTTTACGATTTTCTCAGATATAAACTTTTGTTAAAATCTAAGTATTCTTGACTGAAGTGGTGGTGTTTTGAAAGTTTTTCTTCTCTTTAACATGATTGTCAAGAATACATGTTTTTGAAACAAGGAAGAAAGTTTTTGTCTTAAAAAGAAACTTGGCTGAGGAAACAAAAATTCGGTCATCCGGTTTTAGAACCGTTCGTCCGGTTTTTCCAAAATCAAAAATTCGGCAGTCCGTTTTTCAGAGGATCAAGTCCGAATCTTTCTGTCCAAAAATTCGGTCATCCGGTTTTTAGAACCGGTCGTCCAATTTTTCTCTAAATAAAAAATTCGGTAGTCCGTTTTCTAGTTGGACAAGTCCGAATCTTTCTGTTTTAAAGAACCGGTCGTCCGATTTCAGGAACCGGTCATCCAATTTTTACTTTTACTGTATAAAATATTACCGTTGCACTGAAAGCAACGGTTACTTTTTTAAGACTCTATATATAGACTTTATGATCAGCCATCAAGCAGACAAGTTTGGTGGAATTTTCATAGTGAACATTTAAAACTTTCAAGAGCTTCAAAAGCACATTTATTGCAAACACTTTTCATTCCAAAAACAAAATCTTCTTGAGCTTTATTATTGATCATCATCAAAGAAGAAGAAAGGAGGAGCTTGTAGAACAATTTCATTGAGTTGTACTTATTATTTCTCAAGCTCAAAAGTGGTAATATTTTTCTTAAATCTATCCTTTTCTTTTATTGATATCAAAGGTTTGTGTTGAAAAACTCTTTGGGTAATCCTTTGATTTACATTGTGTTGTGATTTGAGGTTGTGTGCAAAACCCTTGTAGGGTGATCCTCATATTTGTAGTTGGTATATCTTTGTGTTTTAGTGGATTTGAAAATTCCTTGGGTGTTACTCAAGGTAGTGGATGTAACTCTTTGAGAGAGTGAACCACTATAACTCCTTGTGTTCTTCTTTAAGTTTCTTACTTGTCTCAACCACAAAATATTGTTTGGTTTGGAATTTTATGAAAAGATTTCAGAATTCTCTTTCAAACAAAATTGGAGGTTTATCTTTTAATTAAAAAAGAATTTTCGATAATTAGCCAAAAACCTTATTCACCCCCCTCTAAGGTTTTTCAATATTCATGGGCCCCTTGATAAGGAAGACTGGAAAATATGCATGGCCATGCTCAAATAAGTATTAATAAGGTGTTATTAATATTATTTGTTGGAATAGTCTGCTTGGTGATCAAGTAAATGGTTAACTAAGTTTTATAAGGATGACTTGGTACATGCCTTATACTTAATTAGGATATCGTGTGGCAAAAAGACTAAATATTAAATTTGATGCTAGGTTATTATTACATTTACTTACCTTGGGTAAGCATAATGTCTTGCTAGAGGCCGCTTATGTTTTGTAAATAAATGTCTAGGACATTTTTCATTCACTGCCAACGTTAAGTGAACCTACAGGGTCACACGCATAGACGATCTTGTGAGCATAATGTCCACGTTCAATGAATCTAGATTGTGTCCAGATTCGTTGAACATATACAAAAGGGGAATCAGATTCTATATTGTATTTTCTCGTAAGTTAATAAGTAATTAATTTTATTTTATCGAATAAATGAAATTAATTACTTAATATTACTCATCCAACCGTTGGATGATTATAGGAATAGACGGACGAGATTAAACTGTCATTAGATGACAGTTAGGGTTTTGATATTGACAGCTATAAAAGGTTATGTTAACCTTTTCTTGGTGGCCATCCTTTTTCTGATTAAAGAAAAAAGAAACCCTAAACCCTAGAACGGCGATATAGTATCTAGCCTCCTCTCTCCGAAATACGACCGATTACCAAATAGTTCGGATCAGTTCTGAATAGTTTTCAGAACACAGAAGGGGCTAGCATCACGATCGCTTGCAGAGGAGTTCGTCGCGTGGATACCAGTAGAGGGCGAAGTGTACAAAACAGTGTCTCCATAACGAACAATCAAAACATTGAGGTAATTTCTATCCAATCGATTTTTCTAGTATGTGCAGATCCTGTTGGTGGATTTCCGTAGCTTTATTTTATTTTGTTTTTGCCTACGGATTCCAACAAAAGATTCATTGGAAATTGCTTAGAATGTAAAATGGCTAAATCTACTTCTTTGACATATGGGTTTTATACTCCTTTAGATGTGCCTAAAATTCCTTGGGTTGATATTTCTATAGATTTTATTCTTGGATTTCCTAGATCACCCTAGAGTATGGACTCTATCTTTTTTGTAGTAGATAGATTTTTTAAATTGCTCATTTTATATCTTGCAAGAAAATCGATGATGCTAGTCATGTTGCAAACTTGTTCTTTACTTTGGTGGTACCATTTCATGGTATACCTTGAACTATTATCTCAGATCGTGTCACCAAATTTCTTAATCGTTTTTGGCGTGTTTTGTGGAGGAAACTTAGTTCTAACTTGTTGTATCCCACATCTTACCATCCACAAACCGATGGCCAAACGAATATGGTCAATAAGACCATTGGGTAACTTCTTAGGGCAATTTCTAAGAAGAACCTGGGCCAATGGGGAAGTTATCCCTCATATTGAGTTTGCTTACAATACAGCTAAATATTCTACTACTTCCTTTTCCCCTTTTGAGATTGTTTATGGTTTTAATCCTTTGACTCCATTTGATTTCGTTCCTATACCTATAGATCATGTCGTGAGTATGGATTGAAAATTGAAGGCAGAGTTTCTCAAATCTATTCATGCTAAGGTGCATGAAGCTATTGAGTCCATGAACAGAAATTGGTAGTTAAGCAGAATGTTTGAAGGAAACGAGTTGTTTTCAACCTGGAGATTTGGTTTGTATTCATCTTAGGAAGGAACGTTTTCTTTCTCAATGAAAGAGTAAGCTTGATGCTCGTGGCGATGGACCATTTTAAGTTCTTATGTGTTTTAATGATAATGCCTATAAAATTGATCTTCTGGGTGAATACAATGTTCGCGCCACATTTAATGTTTCTGATTCATCTACTTTTATGTAGGTGAAGATTCGGAGATGAATCTTTTCAAATTAGGGGCGGATGATGTAGAACGGAAGAACGAAGCACCCATGGAGTTGAAGCTTGGACCAATCACTAGAGCTCGGATGAAGAAACTCAAGGATTCCAATGGGAATGAGGATAATGGCATGGAAGCATACATGAAGGAAGCTTTGAAGAATAAGTTTGAAGGGCACGGAGATCAAGGAAAGGCTTCCAAGTTGTATTCAATTTGCTCAATAAGCAAGGATCATTCAAGGAAGCTAAACTTGAGAGAGAAAATTGGCTAAGTGTAGGAAAAGGCTACCCTACCACCGACATTAGCTCTGCCCCTACCATTCCCGGTATGTCCCACCCAACCATCGCTTGTAGGGTTCGACTGAGACAATGTTAATGCGATCTATTTGAGGGATTTTTATTATTTGAGTTGCCTTTTCAGTTTTTAATTAAAGGTTTAATGGGTATTTTAAATCATTGAGCTATAGGTTAGCTAGGGATAGACTTTAGCCTATAAATATCTATTATAACTCATTGTAAACAACATTGATGAATTTGCTGAAATTATAGAGGGATTCTTCAATTGCTTCTAGGGTTTTTTACCTTCTTAGACTAGCTTGCTAAGGGTTAATGTCCTTAGTGTTTTGAACAATTGTTGAGTGTAGAATGTATGGAACCAATTGATCATTTAAATTACTTTCATTAGTTGATTCATAGAGTTTCTTTTCTTTGAATCAATTGATCTTGGGTCTTCTAATTGTGTATTTGGGGTTTTGAGGTCTTTGTTTCCTCAAGATTCTAATTATCAATCAAAGAAAAAACTTTAGCCTATCAATATTAGGTTAATGGGACTTAGATCCTCATAAATTTCTTATTATAGTGTTGAGTTTAAAATCCTCAAAAGAGGTTTTTTCTTTAAAAAAAAAAAAAAAAGAGATGATCTTTGAAAAGAGTAGAATCCAACTACAATCAAAAGTGGACACAGATCATTTTATTTCGGAACTCTTTTATTCTCTAACCTGAATGAAACTTCTGTTGTACATGAATTGCACTAGGCTTATGATCCACTGTTTCTAGTTAAAAGTATTAGAAAAAGATTAGTGCCGAAATTTCAATCACGTTGCATAAGCACATTGTGCGTATCTTAAACAAGATATTCTACTGTAACTTTAATAAATTGATAGAGTCTAATATCTTTTATAACTTCTTTTGTATAATATTTTCATTTTCTTTATAATGTTTAAATTTTAAAAGTAGAGTATATCTCACCCCATCATCAGAGAGTATCTTTTTGTAGTTCATTGAGTATAACAACAATAATATCAAATATTCAATACATTTATTTACATATTGCAAAACTCTTTGGCACGAAAAGGTAATTGTACTTTCCTTTAAAGAATAATCTTTAGGCTGCATTGAGTATGTATACGCGTGTGTGAGATAAGGATCCAATCGATATGTTATAGTTTTCAGGGTAACATCCAAACGTACTCAATTCATTTTATCGTTTTTGTCATTAGATGGCTTGAGGTCAATGTAGAAACATAACACCTACCACAATAGCAACCGAACAAACCAATACCTATTCAAACAATAACGATGACATTCCCGATCAGGCTTTCACATAGCATTTGACACCATATCAATGGAACTAACACCTAGACACGAACAATAACGACGAAGTTCTGATCAGGCTTACGATGTGGAAAATCGTCTTAATTATCTCACTAGGCTCTGTTGCTGGCCTCTTCCAGCACATCATTCTTACTGCTGCTTGAGGATGTACTTCTATATGTGTGTATATATATATATATATGTATATCTCTGTGTTATTCTTTTTATCTACAAAGGCTATAGTATAGTATATTATTAATAAATATTATTGTAAAATATAAATTTTAACTTTATGAAGTAAAATCTAAAAGAAAAATAATTTTGAAATGTAATGTAAGAGAGAGTGTTCCTAGAAAATTATATGAAGATTTAGTGCCACGTTTTAACTTTTAATCCACATTCACAAAATAAACATAAATTATTTTTATTTTTTTCTTTGTAGTTATAAACTTTGATTTTATGCTTTTATAGTCATTTTAGCTATTTTATTTTTCTATTCATAGTTATAAATTTTGATTTTATCTTTTTTTGTAATGAACTATTTTTGTTTTTTTCTTTATAGCTATGAACTATTTTTTATCCCTCAAATATAGCCATGTATTATTTTTAATAAATTTCTTTATATGAGAGGTTCAAAAATAGTTCATGGCTATAAAGAGAAACAAATAGTTTTGGGCTAAAAAAAGATAAATTAAAAGTTTGTTATTATAAAGAGAAAAACAAAAATAATTTAAGGATAGAAAAATAAAAAATAAAAGTTTTTGGTATAAAGAGAAAAAATAAAATAGTTTATGAATATAAATAGCTAATATTCCAAAAAGAACTTTTCAACTCAAATTGGATTGGTTTTAAAGTTGAAGAATTTGTGCATTCTTTTCCCAAATTTGTGAAAAAAAAAAAGAAGTAAATTATTTGTGAGAGAATACAAGCATAGCAAGGAAGATTGTCATATTTTGTCTCTAAATAAGTTAGCGTTCTCTATTTTGGTCCTTAAATTTTAATTTGAGCCATTTTGATCCTTAAATAATTTACTTTCGTCCTTTTTTGTTCTTTTGGAAAAGATTACTCTTGTCAAAATTTAGATTTTTTGTCAAAAGATTACAAGAATAATTCTATAATTTCAAATACATAATAAATAAGGGAAAAGAAAATGGCAGGTTTTGGGGTTCTTTTCCTAATATTATTCTCACGCCCCTGAGCGGGATGTAATACAATCTTGCCAAAAGTACAAGGCCTCTTACATATCTTAACTTAAAAGGGAACATTTCTATAAAACTATAAATATCTAGTAAAACACAACTAACAGGAGATCCATTAATTATTACATCTTTTTATACAGCGAAAGGAACTAAAACATTATAATAGAAAGACTATAATCTTTAACCATATTTAAGACTTGATCATCAAAGGAAACACTTCTACTTATCTATAACGTTATCCCTAAAACTCTTACTATATACATAATGAGTGGAAAGGAGTGAATTTTTAATTCAATAAATTATTAAACTTCTTCCCAAAGTCAAGCTCACTTAAACAAAAACAAATTTTTCTTATTTTCTTTTGACTTAAAAAGTGTCGCTACATTGGAATAGTACTTATAAAATCAAAGCACCAAAATAGCTACGGTTAGAAATCTGTTTTTTGCACTTTAAAAGGTAATGCATGTGATAAAAACATTAGAGAATCATTAATTGGCTTTTGACATTTTACAACACAAAAATATGTAATTAGTAACAGAAAGATGATAGTGATTAGAAGACTTCACATGACCATAATTCAAAAGAATGGATTTGAACTAGGGTTGTAAATGGAGCAGGTCTTACTTATATTTGTGCAGGTCTATATCCGTTTATAGTGGGTAAGATTAAAATTTTATACTCACGGATTCATACCCGTATCTGTACTTGTACCCATATAAATTCTATTAAATGGGTCTGAATAGAAAACGATGATAGACCCGTATGTTATAATAAAATAATAATAATATATTTATATATATTATTATATTTATTATATTTTTTAATTATATAATTTATACATTTATGATATTGAATAGTTTATTTTCTTAGTTTAGAGAAGAGAAGAGAAATTTTCTTCAAAATTTCTTCTTCTTCGAAACATCAGTACTACGGTTTTCTCTATTGCATGTTCGTTGTGGACTTGTTTCTCTTTCAAAATTTTATACCAGTGGTTGTTTGTTCCAAAGCAGAATAACAGAGGCATGATTTTTAAGGTTAGATTTTCTGAAATTTTTTTATATATATTTTTGTTTAATAGGAAAAAAAAATGTCATAGGGTATGGATATAACAAGACCGTACCCTAGACCTTGGAGAGTCGGGTCTGGGTCCATAAATTTTTTACCTAAAAGATCTGGGTCTGAGTCTGAATCCATAATTCAGTATAAGAGTCTGTGTCTGGGTTTGGGAGTACCCAAAAGGTTTGGACCCATTTACACCCCTAATTTGAACTCCCTGACATAGAGCGGTAAGCTCTTATGTTTGTCGTTTTTTTTTTCTTCGTAAAATTAAAATTTGAAACCTTAATAAAATTAGGTAAAACGATAAAATATTTAAAAGTTTCAAATCCAATCCCTAAATTAAGATAGCGAATATACTTTTAATCAAATAATGATACAGAAATTATTTTACATTCATCTTTTAGTTCATCAAATATTGAACATTAGGAATTCTTTACTTTTACGAGTACTTTACGCTTATGAATATTTTTGCTTCAATGAAACGCGGACTTTAATTAATCAAACACTTAACTTTAATATTCAAATGTATGAGAATCATAAAATTCTTGCTATACAAAATATCGTCCATGCATAACATTATTATCATAATAATACTTTTTAAACTTTAATGCTTGACTCCTTTTTATAACCCAAAAAAAAAACTTTTCTTATGAAAAAGAAATAATATTTTATAAAAACTATCGTTTTTAACTTTGTAATAAACTTTGGAACCATAGATTAGAAGAAATTTAATCGATTGGCTGAAAATTGTAGCTTTTTCTCCTAATTCTTTGGAACCCTAGCCTCCCCTCTTCTTTGGTGACTTCCCTCCAACATCTAAACCGTAAGTTTCAGAGAATGTCTCTAAATATAACTACTTAATACTTAGGGTTAGCTAAGAGTTCTTTATTGCACAGAAATCTTCAAATTTTTCATAATTATTTCCTAATAAATTTAAAGCCTCAATTAAATCCTAATAATATTGGTAACCTAAATTTATAGAAAATAACTATTTTTGTTCACAAGTAAAACTTTATTAACTTAAAGGGTCGGGGTTTTACAATTATGTATTTGAAATTACAAAATTATTCTTGTGATCTTTTTAAAACATTAAAAAAATTTAACAAGGATAAATTTGGCCAAAAGAATAAAAAACAACCAAAGTAAATTATTTGATGATAAAAAAATTTAAAAATTAAAATTGAATAGCTAAAGTAGCAAAACTAAAATTATTTAAAGACTAAATAGGACAATCTTTCAAATTACAAAATATAAAAAAGTTTAGAAATTTCAACTTAAAAATCAATCCAAGTTGAGCCTTAATTCACATCAAACTTCCTTTCAATTTCAAACTTCCAATTTTAGAATAGGTCAAGGAAACTAAATTCGCCAAAAGAAAATGCCATAAATCTCCGTTTACTCCGAAAGGAAGAAACAGACCGACAAATGTATATACGTATCACCATTGACTCCTTCCATGACAATATATAATAACAAAGTCCATGTTTTCACACTCAAAACATACATATTGCTCAAAATGTTCCTTCAGCAGCATCTTCTTCTTCATCTTCACCTTCTCTCCGTCATCTCTTTTTCTTTCCTCTCAGTCGTATTCTCCGATTTAGCAGCAGATACATCAGCCCTTCTCCGTCTACGTGCGGCCGTTCGCGGCAGAACTCTCGGATGGAACACCTCTAGTCCAACCCCATGTCAATGGGAAGGTATAAAATGTGAACCAATTATAAACCGTGTGATCGAAATTCGCCTTCCCGGTGATCGTCTCTCTGGCCAGCTCCCGGGGAACACTATAGGGACCCTCACTCAACTCAGGGTACTCAGTCTCCGGCACAATTCACTTTCTGGTCCAATTCCTTCTGATATAAGCTTATGTATTGAGTTAGTGAACATTAATTTGGAAGATAATTTATTCTCAGGTGAAATTCCAAATGGGTTTTTCCAATTAAACAATCTCTTGAGATTAAATCTTGCTAGTAATGGATTTTCAGGGCATATTTCGACCGAATTCAACAATTTGACCAAATTAAGAACCTTGTATTTACAAAACAATAATTTTAATGGCTCAATCTCTTTGCTAAATGGCCGCTCTCTTCTCCAAGAATTCAACGTTTCTTTTAATAATTTAACGGGTCAAATTCCTCAAGGATTGAACCAATTTCCTCAAAGTTCTTTTCTTGGAAATTCATTATGTGGGTTACCTTTGGAATCATGTCCTCAATCCAATGGAGTTGGAGGAGGAGGGAGTAAGATTCCAGGTGGAGCCATAGCTGGGATTGTTTTAGGATCCATTTTTGGGCTAATTTTGTTACTATTAGTTTTTTTTCTTTTATGGAGGAAACATAAAAGAGGAGAACATTTCAGGCAGCCTGAAATGTCCACACCTTTTCCCCCTTCTCCGGTGAAGGCACCAGGATTTGAAGTAAGGGGGATTATGAGGGTTGAGGATGATGGATTAGTGTTTCTTGATGATAATTTTCGGGTATTGGCCTTGGATGAATTATTGATTGCTTCAGCTGAAGTATTGGGCAAAGGAGTTATTGGGACAACATACAGAGCTTATCTGAAAACAGGGGAAAATGTGGTTGTTAAAAGATTGAGAAATATTTGTGTTTCTGAAGATGAGTTTAAAGAAAGAGTCGAGAAATTGGGATCTTTGAATCATAAGAATTTGGCTCCTCCCAGAGCATATTTCTTTGGTAAAGATGAAAAGCTTCTTGTTTTTGAATCATTCCCCATTGGAAGCTTGCACTCAATTTTACACGGTAAGATTTTCGGACTTCTTCTATGCTATACATCCTCTGTTTAGCTTCTGCCAAAGGAATATATTTGCAGTTCTTCAATTGCTGTCATTCTTGCACTTTTGCCCTCTCATGTTTTTCTCATAACGTAACAGAGAATGAAAGGAGAAAGAAGCAGAACTAATTCACTATTAACAAAATAAAAATTAACACATGAAGAATAACAAATTGAGTAACATATATGCCCTTTAATTGAGATTCTTGGTTACACTTAGTATGGTTAGGAACCACTCAAAGTCGTGTGTAACATTTCGTCTCATATTTTCTTTATTAGTTTTTATAATATTTTTTTTTATTTTATTAGTTATAATTTATGCCGTCTTTCATTTAATAAGATTTTTTAATAAAATATTATATTAGAAATGTTATATGAATATTATTGCTAAAGATTCAAATTCGTCAAAAATTAAAAAAAATTATAGATTTAGATTCTAGTAATATTTTATATAACAATTTATTTATAACATTGTTAATATAATATTTTTATTAATAAAATATGCCAAACATAAAATAAATTTTAAATTCTAAAATATAAATTCGGATAACAATGATTATAAAAAAATGTTATATAAAATATTATAAAAATATTACAGACTATCTTAATAAAAATTTTCAAAAGAATCATGACTAATATCTGTCTTTTTGCATCAATTTTCTTTAACACAGGACCCAACAGAACATCCTTAACTTGGATGATCAGGTGTAGAATTGCTTTAGGAGCTGCCAGTGGTTTAGAGTATCTTCACTCCTTGGGATCAAACGTCAGCCACGGCAATATCAAGTCCTCAAACATCTTACTAAATCGGTACCATGATTCCTATGTTTCAGAATATTGCATAACAAACCTCGTTTCCTCCATATCCACTGCCTACCTCGTAGGCTATCGAGCACCTGAATTGGTCGATTTTCGTAAAGTCTCCCAAAAGGCCGATATTTATAGCTTTGGAGTCTTGCTTTTAGAAATTTTGACGGGTAAGGAACCTAAAGCTGCTGTTGAAAAGGATGCAATTGATCTTCCCAAATGGGTTAAATCAGTGGTTCAAGAAAAATGGACCATTGAAGAAGTGTTTGACATTGAGCTGCTCAAACATGACAAGTACGAGGAACAAATGGTTCAACTCTTACATCTAGCCATTTCATGCACATCTCACGCACCTGAGAAACGGCCATCAATGAAGGATTTAACCCTTCATATTCATGAGATTTGCGGACTGCCATCTTCTGATTAAATATTCGCATCATCATATTTGAAAAATTCATCTTTTAATGTTAGTTTTACAATTGGTGTGTACATTTTTTCAGCAAATATATATAGAAGAAGACCATGTATATACCTTACCATCTGAAGTCTTCATTTTTCAATATCCTTGTATCTAATTTCCAATCAATTAGTTTTTGTGATTTACATATTTTTGTTTCTTCCTTGTTTTTTAAAATGGTCGAATAAAGCCTTTTCTAAAATAGAAGAAAACGGCAGGACAATTGGCACAACCGTGTTGCCTTCTCTTCATTAAAACCATGTATATATAAATCAAGGTGGAGAGCTATAGTGCTGCCATTTCTATAAACAAATTACACAGTGCATATGATATAATATCTTCCAGATAATGTAACACAACAAAAAATAAAAAAATAAAAAATGACCTTTTACTAACGGCACATACCTATAGATTTTTAAAACCCTCGGTATATAGGGATGAAATACCGACGCAAGGACAACACACGTTGGTAAGCATAGAACTTGCCAAAAAGGGGCAAAATTCACGCCAAAAACTTTAACAGAATATACTGACAAGTAGCTCCATTCACTTAAAAAAAAAAAAAGAAAAAATAGCGAGCCATATCAATTGCAAAACGGTCTCACAGATTGCGATCGCTTTGCGAATGAGCGGTTGCTATATCGTGGTCACAAGGCAAATTTTACTACAAGAAAAAAAAGTCTATAGAGGTGCTTAGAAACGCCCTAATATATAGTTTTTAATGCGTTTAAGTGTTAGAGGCATTATAAAGGCCTTATTAGATACGCCTTTAAAAATCCTTTATGTTGATGATTGTTAATAATGGATTAGACCCTTTATAATGACGTTTAATTCTGCTGTCGTACCTTTACACAATTGATTGATTTTGAAATATATTTGACATATATAGTGATACTGTAGTGATACTAAAAGAAAACGGACTTAAAAGCTTTTTCTGTTTAGTTTTAATTGTTTCTTGTAGTGATACTAAACCTTTTTGTGATGAGAAATTGACTTTGTTGGTTCTAATTGCTTTTGGATTATTTTTCAAACTATTACATCTCACGTGTTTGTTGAAAATTCTCCTTGATTCCTTGATTACCTCAACTAAATGTTTTGAAGTCTTAAATGGTTAATCCCTTTGGAAGTGTGGTGGAAGTAGTTTGAAGGCTTAAAGAATTTTTACGAGATGAGAGTTGGAGAAAAACGCAAGAGGATGAGCCTATCTTCATAATAGCCATATAGTGTATATATGAGTGAACTGAGTGATCGTTACAAGAGAATATAAAATTAGGAGTGATTGTGAGGTCCTTTTTATTAGTTTTATTGTTTAATTTGCAAGTTTAATTATGTCTACGGAAGAGTCAACCACCTATCCCTGACAATGAAGAAACAAGTGAAGGTATTATGCAAGAGCTTCAACGAATGAGAAAAGACATGACGGATATGATAAGGAACGTGGCAGATATAAGAAGGAACATGACTAATTTATCTTTTGAGCTTAGAAGTCGAAGTAACATTGTGGGCCATGTTACTCCTAATACTCAACGGGGATATGGAAGTACAATTCTCATGATCCTTATGACTAATCGGCTCAAAGTACTTACTGAATCCATGTTGGTTGTGGACACAGTACAAGAAGTGGGAGATGCGGAGGGCTAGGTGGAAGAGGATATCAAAGGCCTCATGAGGAATTCCAAAGAGATGAAGTGTGGAATGAAGACAACTTTAGTGTTGAAGATGGTGGGTATCCAAATGTGGGCCAAGAGTAATTTGGTGGTCATTATGGTGGACAACAAGAAGGCAAAATTTTGGGATAAGATCAAATGAAAGGTGCCTAGTTTCCATGGAGATATTGATCCAAATATGTTTCTTTATTGGGAACGTTAAGTGGAAAACCTCCTAAATGTGAGAAATTATAGTGAGCATGTCAAAGCAAAATTGGCCGTTGTCGAATTTTTGAGTTATGCACGGTAGGACAAGACTACAATGCATAGAGTTAGGATTGGAGCTCCTATGGTTGAGACATGGGCCAAATTGAAGATGCTTATGAAACAAAGATTTATCCCAGAACATTTCCAAAGAGAGCATCATTATTCTTAAGCAAGGAACCAAGAGCGTTGAAGAGTATAGGCAAGAGTTGGAGCTATACCTTTTGAAGTTATGCATGGAGGAGGACAAAGATAGCTAATCAACTAGATTCCTAAGTTGTCTTAGTAGGGATATATCTAATCAATTAGAGTTATACTATTTCTCTACTTATGAAGAGATGTGCCACCTAGTGGGTAAGATTGAGAATCAAAGGAAGAGGAGTCACTAGAAAAAATAATGAAATAGCAACTGAATACTGCGACCGACGCATCCGATCGCACAGTTAGCGACGGATTTGCAGCTGACGCATTGTGTAGAAAAACTAGCGACTGACTTCGGATCAATATTACATGCAGCCGCAAACGTTTACAATTTCATGACAAATAAACGAACTTTACAAGTAGTCATAAACCTTTTACTTTTAGTGACCAACTCGCAGTCGCTAGGTGGTCGTAAAGTGCCATAATTTAGGGACATCGCAAAACCCATCTGATGTTTAAAACCGAGTCTCCTCTAAAAAATACTCAACGGACAGGATAATGTGAACCAGTTAGACATGCAAGAACATCAACGAGTTGTGACAAGAGCTAAGACAAAACAACTAAAGAGTCACAAGGATGAAATTTTTTAGCAAGAGAAGTTTCAAGGGTTAAATTTTGATGTCCAAGATTTTATGGGGCAATATGCTAAAGTTTTGAATAAGTTAGAAATTGAAAATTCACCTTGGTAGATGGTTGGAAGCCCTTTTGCCCAAGCTAGAAAATTGCCTCCTATTTTTGGCAATGTATTGACTAGTGCTTTAAAATAGTCCAAATGCAATTAAAACACCTATATTGTCTTATCAAGTGAATGTATAGGTTATATATATCCTTGGGCTGAAAATATGAGAGAGTTGGAATATGCCTTTGTGGGGCTTATATTTGGGACTTAAATTTTGAGGCTTAAATTTTTGGCTGAAAATATTAGAAAATTTTCCCTCAAGTCTCTATAAATATGTAATCTTCCATTTTGAAGACGCTAATCAAGAAATATTTCAAGACAAAGGTTCTTCTCTTAGTATTCTTAGTTCTTAGCTTAGTTTTTTTTTTTTTTTTTCTATCTTCTTCAAGGGTAAACTTCCTTGAAAATAAAATCACTTTGAAGACTTGTTGAAAGTTCCAAGAGCTTCAAGGTTGATCATCAAAATTCCTTCATACTAGTTACTACACTCTTGTAGAAAACTAGTCTTGAGGTCTTCTTCTTGTTTCACTGAGGTCTAAGGTTCAAAGTACCTTAGGTTGCTTGAACTTTGAAGAAAAGATTTTGTTTAAACCTTTTTGAGGTCTTGGATTTAATATATCCAAGTTTGCTAGAAGTTTAACATTTTCAAGTCCTTTCAAAGGTACTTTCTCTCTTCTACTTGTTATACTTGTTTTATTTGTTCTCTCCCTCACTTCTTCGACGAAATTTTGTGCTCTTGAAGATCATTCTACATCACAAGTGAACCTATCGATGTAGCAAAAGAGAACTACGTGGGTTGTCGAACTCAAAGAATAGAAAAGCTAACCTACTAACTGTTCTTCTAAGCTCTAGTCTAAAAGTTAATTTTTTTAGAAAATATTAAAACAATGATGAGAAAACCAAAAAAAAAAAAGAAAACTCGGTTTGAAGAATGAAAATATAAAAGATGAGTTTAAACAGTAGAATCCCCCTAGACTCCGTCAACTACTTTCAATTAGAAAATATAAAACGGATGTTTGAGAAAACAAGGTTGAGTCATCACACTCTAGCTCGGGTAATCCCTATCTCTAGGTGAAAATCACTCTATTCACTAATATTTCGAGAAGAATCTCTTGTCTCTTTAACAGATTATGAACGCATTAAAATTAAGTGATAAAAAGACCTAAAAGCATAATTAATATCTCTATTCAATTGCTAACTTTTATAATTCAATTAATTGTCCTAAATTATTTTTTCTTCCTCAATTCCGACAAACTTTGCAAATTAGATGATTCGGTGCAAATCAAATAAAACAAAAACGTAATTGAATAACGACCAAGAGAGAATCAAACATCAATTTTATAAAAATCCAATCAAAACTTCATATAATTCAAAATCTAAGGTTCAATCCTCATTCAAACAAAACTAAATTAGCCACAAAACATCTTGGCCAAACATAATTCAATAAAGAAAATCATAAATAACAAGGGAAAGAAAGGCTTAGGAACAAAGAGTCGATTCCAAGGTTCAGAGTCATCGTCGAGCTCGTCTCTCGCTTTGCTCGAAGAACTTCAACATTGCTCCATTGATATTTTCAATCTTCTCCTAAGACACTCAATCTATTATTAAATCTATAAAATCTCTCTAGTTCAAAAGTAATTTGGAAAAGTTTTAAGTTTAATTTTCACTCCCAATTCTCTGTCTCAAACCTAAGAACTGAATAATTGCAAAAAAAAAAAAAAAGGTGAAAAATTACATTTAAAAACCTAAAAAACACATTTTCTTTTTGCTGGCGGATGATCAAGCCCTACCGTCCACGGGAGGGTTCTGTTCAAATGTGCCCGGAAACCCCAAGACCTACTGTCGATGGTACCATCGCCGGTAGGTTTCTGTCGGTGACTCTTAGTACCTACCAAGTAGTAGGGTACTCTAATGTTGGCGGTAGGTTTCCGTCTTCGGCATCGAAAGCTTCTGTCTTCTCCATTTTTGCCCATTTTCACCTGTATTCTTCAACTTCTCCTTCAAGAAGCACCTGAGAGAAAAGTAGGGATGAGGTAAGTTCTATGTCTTATATACGAAAAACATCATACAATGACATAATTAACATATAAATGTAATGACATTAAAGCATATATCACCTTCCCTCCCTCATTTCCCCCAATTCTATTTCTGCTTTCCCTCCCTTATTTCCCTCCTCTCCAGTGATTTTTGGCAACCCACGACCAACCCAGCCACTGGCGACCACTCCTGCGTCAAGAAGCACCTGAGAGAAAAGTAGGGATGAGGTAAGTTCTATGTCTTATATACGAAAAACATCATACAATGACATAATTAACATATAAATGTAATGACATTAAAGCATATATCACCTTCCCTCCCTCATTTCCCCCAATTCTATTTCTGCTTTCCCTCCCTTATTTCCCTCCTCTCTAGTGATTTTTCGCAACCCACGACCAACCCAGCCACTGGCGACCACTCCTGCGACAGGCGTCATTGCTTTTTCTTCCTCCTCCCTTCCATCATCCCTTCTCCTCTCTTTTTTATTCCCTCTAGTTTTGTTAATGTTGCTAGAATAGGCAATCGATGATGCCGCTGCTGCCAGACCGAGGTGCTTTCCACTGCTAGTGTTGCCAAAAATGACCGCTGCGTCTTTGCCTCCGACTATTGAAGATGAAATCAGCTACATTTCTTGGTACCTTTGTCAAAATTCAGCTACATTTTGTGGATTTCTATACTTTTATTCTTTTGTGGTTTGTTATTTAATGCAGAAAAAGAAAAAGATTTAGTGATTTTTGGTTATGTGAATTGAATTTTCTGGTGCTGCTATATTTTGTAGCTGTATTTAACTTGATTTATGTGAATATTTGTTGAGTCTTTTCCTTCTTAGTTTTTCTGAATCTCTTTCTTGTGAATATTTGATGAAACATAAGCACTTTTCCTACCAAATAATCAATTGCTTGGCAATTCATAATGAATTAAGGAAGTTGAAGTGGATTACGATGAAAAGATATACATAGGGGTTTCTAGTGGTTTATTTAATTATATGTTTTGTGTACTTTTCTTGGATTGCTGCCCATGTGAAATTTCATTATAGACATAATATATTTAGGTATTGGTGATGATGTTTGACAGTATAATATGTTTGCTAAGTGAAGCACTAGAGATCTTTTAATACAATTTCGAATACACTTGCTATACTCTTTTTGTGGTTATTTTTTCTTAGGACACTCATAATGTTGTAGTCTATGGTTTGTTTTTTTATTGGATTGGATGTATTCATACAATTATTATAATTGAACTGTTGAATATTAAGGTATTAGAAATGTGTACTTAATGGAACAAGTAATTTTATGTTGGAGTAGGAATGAACTGTTGAAAGTGATGATATTTAGTTAATTGATATATTTTGTTATATTTACATTGTTGTATCTCTAGAAGCTAAGATGTGATAGGATATTACTGTTTAGATATTGTAGGCAAGAATTATGCAACCACTTCCTACTTTACAGGAAATACCTGATGTAAATGTAGTGTTACAGAAAATGAGAAAAACAACAGAAGGAAAAAGAGAGCTTTCCCCACTGGAAAACTTTCACAAAAACTTCATGGTATCAGAGCCGAATTCTTTGGCTGATTGAGATGTTATTTCTATTCAGATAAAACTTAATACATTACTATGGAAAACGATGATCAAATCAATGATCATATTCAAAGAGATGCCTATCATCTGGCATCCTCAGACAGTCCACACTTGATCTTGACTCAAGTGCAACTCAAAGAAGACAACTACGATGAATGAGTGAAAGCAATGCGATTAGCATTACGAGCAAAGAAAAAACTTGGGTTTGTGGAAGGCTCATTTCCAAAACCTAAACCAGGAACTGCAGAAGAAGAGGAATTGTGGATCATCAACACAATAGTGGGTTCGTGGATTCTAAACACCATAGAACCTAACCTGAGAACCACCATGTCTTATGCTGAAAGATGTGATGAATTGTGGGCAGTCTTGAAGGAACGGTTCATGTCAGGTAATGCGCCCAGAAAACATGAACTAAAGACCGCCTTAGTTAATTGTAAGCAGTCAGGTATGTCTGTTTCTACCTATTTTGCGAAATTAAAGAAAATTTGGGACGAATTAAGCGACTATCAACAATTACCCAACTGCACGTGTGGAATGATAAATGAACTAATTAAACAAAGCGAGGAGGATAAAGTCCATCAGTTTCTTATAGGACTAGATGACTCTATGTTTGGAACTGTTCAGTCTAACATTTTGCAAATGGAACCCATTCCGAATATCAAAGAGACCTATGCTATGATTATTAAGGAGGAAGCACACAGGAAGTTAATAAGGACAACAGAAACAAGCAGTGATGCAGAAGCATTTGCCGCATCAAAAGCAACAAAAAACTTGGTACATTGTACGTATTGCTTCAAACAGGGTCATGAGGCCAAAAATTGTTACTTGTTGGTGGGGTTCCCGGATCGCACAACCGAACGAGGACTGGACTTTAGCGCTAGAGGTTGCAGAGGGAAGGGAAGGATGAGCAGAGGCAGAGGCCGCGGCAGGAGCTTTGGAGGCCGCGGTCTGTTGGAATCCTTCCCAACAACTGTAGGATGGGCAGTTGCGGCATCGGCTCACCGAACAGGAGGAACGGCATCAGGCTTCTCGGACTACGGTATCCACCTTGACTCACCAGACCCCACCAGCCCAGAAAATCAGAGGGGGTTTACCAAGTCTGCTGCTGTCGCTGAAGACTCATCTACAGAAGGAGCCTGCATCGCAGGTACCGCTGTTCAGCACCGTCCTTCTGCTACATTCCCGGGGATGACGTCTGAGCAGTGGACTTAATTTGTCCAGTTAATGAATAATCAGGAAAAGGGCTCTTCTGTAAATGAAACTCTCTCTGGTAAGGTGGAAAATAATTGGATTTTAGGCAGTGGTTTCTCACATCATATGACAGGAAGAAGAGAATTTTTATCTAATATTAAACCTTCTGCTCCTTATGTTATTACTCTTCCAAATGGGTCTAAAACCACTGGTAAAGAACTAGGGACAATTTGTTTGCCTTCAAACTTAAAAATTGATAATGTGTTATCTATCCCGAAACTTCGGTGCAATTTATTATCTCTCTCTCAGCTTTCTAAGGCGAATAATTGTGTTTTTATAATTAACGATGATGTGTTAATGTTACAAGACCGTATCTCGGGGATGCCGATTGGAGCGGGTGAAGAGAGAGATGGGATATACTATTTTAGGCAGATTCCCATACAGCAACATTTTACTTATTCTGCTCGTTTGTCTATGGGTATATTACGACACAGTAGACTGGGACATCCTTCTATTTTGCTCTTAAGAATTTTTTGGGACAAACATTGAATTTTGATTCATTGAATAATTGTGAAATTTGTTTATGCGCCAAACAAACAAGAGAGCCGTTTCCTGATAGCTTAAATAATACTTCTGCTTCATTTGAATTGGTGCATTGTGATCTGTGGGGGCCATATAACACCCCTTCATCGTGTGGTGCGAATTATTTTTTGACTGTGGTAGATGATTATACAAGATGTGTTTGGATTTTCTTGTTGTCTGAAAAACGAGCAGTTGCTCAAATGTTAAAACACTTCTTTGCTATGGTGCAAACACAGTTTAATAAAAGAGTTAAGATTGTGCGTATAGATAACGGGTCAGAATTTACCTGTTTAAAATCATATTTTTTGGAAAATGGCATGTTGCGTCAAACTTCTATGGCATATACACCTCAACAAAACGGCCGGGTAGAACGTAAGTATCGTCACATTTTAAATGTGGCTTGTGCTTTGCTCTTCCCGGCAAATCTTCCAACTCAATTTTGGGGGGATAGTGTTCTTACTGCTGGGTACCTGATTAATCGTGCTCGTTTGTCTATGTTGAAAGGAAAGACGCTGTTTGAACTCTTGTTTAATAAAGCACCATCTTATTCACATATAAAAACTTTTTGATGTATGGCTTTTGTTCATGATAATGGGTTGCCTAAAGACAAGTTTAAGCCACGAGGTCGGAAATGTGTGTTTGTGGGTTATCCGCATGGAAAAAAAGGGTGGAAATGTTTCAATTTACAGACGCGTGAATTTATTGTCTCACGTGATGTAATATTTGATGAAAATAATTTCCCATTTTCTTTTGAATCACAAGTTGAGGTATCTTCTGACAATAAGTTGAATTTTGATTTTGGTGAAATCCCTGGAGTCCAGCTAGCAGCAATAGGCAGAAATACAGCTTCAAGGAGTTGGCCAGCCCAGCCTACTGGAATGGACCAGCCAACCGGCAGCCCAGGACCAAGGCAGGATAGCCTAGTCCAATCTACTGCAATAGTCCAGAATGATCACCTATCAAGACACAAAAAGGTCCAGCAGATCGAAACCCATCAGGCAATTCCTTCTACACTTGCTGAAGATCAACACATGGCTGCGGCTGGCGCATCTCATCCATCTGAAGGACCGCTGCAGCTCGAGATTGGACCGCGTGAAGGGTGGCCTAGGCCACGTGGCAGTCAGCTCGGACAAAGCCTGGGCAGCACAAATAGTCAGCAAGAGACTTCTTCATAGCCAGAAACTGTAAACATAGAAGAAAATTTGGGGTTGACTCATATTGATTCAAGCTCTAGCAATCATAACTACTTCTCTGATTCCTTTGCTTCCTCTGACATTGGACAACAGAATATTGTCGAACCTATTAATCTTCGACGAAGTAACAGATAGTATCGACTCCCTGGAAAACTGAAAGATTACATTTGTAATACAGTAAAATCTAGTCATAGTATATCTCTCTCTCCTGCTTCACCTTCTTCTTCGGATCCTCTAGTTACGTGCTTGTATCCTTTAACTCACTACGTTTCTTATAACAAATTTTCATCTTCACACCGAAAGTTTGTAGCATCTGTCAATACAGGGATAGAACCAAACACATACTCTGAGGTAGCTTCAGTCCCGGAATGGTGTCAAGCTATGAAAAAGGAAATAGAAGCTCTTGAAAAAAATAAGACTTGGACTATGACGAAACTGCCGCTTGGAAAACGAGCCCTTGGATGCAAATGGGTTTATAGGATCAAGTACAAGTCTGATTGAACCATTGAACGATACAAGGCGAGACTGGTAGTTTTTGGGAATACACAACAGGAAAGGATTGATTACACAGAGACATTTGCTCCTTTAGAAAAGATGGTGACGGTGAGAACTTTGTTATCTGTAACAGCTGCCTGAAATTGGGAAGTTCACCAGTTGGATGTCCACAATGCCTTTTTACATGGAGATTTGACCGAAGAAGTCTATATGAGACTTCCTCTAGGATACCGTGCTTCGGACCCACATAAGGTTTGTCGTCTTAATAAATCTTTATATGAACTCCGACAAGCGCCGCGGTGCTGGTTTTCTAAACTCACAGAAGCCCTCCAACAGCGAGGGTTTGTGCAATCGTATGCTGATTATTCTCTTTTTACATTTAGGGAAAATAATGTTTTTCTCTGCATTCTGATTTACGTTGATGACTTGTTAATTTCTGGTAATGATATTTCCTGCATTAATAAATTTAAATCCTACCTAGGATCATGGTTCCATATGAAGGACCTGGGTTATCTTAAATATTTCTTAGGAATTGAGATTGCTCGTAGTCAGGCAGGATTTTATCTTAACCAACGCAAATACACATTGGAGGTTATATCTGAAGTAGGGATGCTGGGTTCTAAACCTGCTTCCACACCGATGGATTCTCCAGTCTCTTGGAAAACAAAGAAGCAGCATACGGTTTCGCGCTCTTCGGCTGAAGCAGAATATAGGTCAATGGCTATGACATTATGCGAGTTGAAATGGCTCTGTCAACTGCTCTGTGATCTCCATGTTTCTGTGAATTATTCTGTACCATTTCACTGTGACAGTCAAGCAGTTATTTACATTGCTGCAGATTCGGTTTTTCACAAACGTACCAAGCACACAGAAATAGACTGTCATTTTGTCCGTGATGCATTCCAGGCACGTCTGAATTCACCTGTCTACATTCCAAGTGCTGCACAGCCAGCTGACCTCATTACCAAAGCTTACACCTACCACAGTTCAACAGATTGACTAGCAAGTTGGGCATTTGCTATCTTCATGCTCCAACTTGAGGGGGAGTGTTGAAATTGCTGATATTCAGTTAATTGATATATTTTGTTATATTTACATTGTTGTCTCTCTAGAAGCTAAGATGTGATAGGATATTACTGTTTAGATATTGCAGGCAAGAATTATGCAACCACTTCCTACTTTACAGGAAGTATCTGATGTAAATGTAGTGTTATAGAAAATAAGAAAAACAACATAAGGAAAAAGAGAGCTTTCCCCACTGGAAAACTTTCACAAAAACTTCATGAACCGATTATAACATTCTTTAATGATTCTCAATTGGTTATTGATTAAAAAATTGGAATTACTTGATTGACTAATTATCTACTTGATTATTGATTAAAAAAATAAAAACTTTAAATGGCATGGATTATTCTATAATTGTGGAACATTAGTGTTCATAAGCTAATGATAATTTGTATTGGAGATATATGAATCCAATTATCTATAGAACTAACAAATATAATTCCAATTATTTCTTTAGGTTTTGTATGAGCTCTCTTGACGTCGTCGACATTCTGCCATTTCCATGTTGTTAAATGTTGTTAATAATAGGTTAGTAACTATCTAAATGGCATGCTTATGCTTTATGTTGTGAGGTTTGCCAATTATTGAAATTAGCAAGCTTTATGCTTATACTTTCTAATTAATGAAAGTAGCTACAATTTACGTAAAATACTCATATTTTACAAAAAATGAAATAGACTATGTCACAAAAAATGAATTGTTTATGGGGGGATCATGGACTCTTTAAATGTTTGAATTCTTGAATGTTACGTTTTGAGTAGCTGTTGTGCCGGGAAAATGTCCATTTTATAAAGGAGACTCTACCAAATTTTTTTGAATTCTTAGAAAATAGTTTAAAACACATTCTATTACTTCTTCTTTTAGAAGCGTTTGTACTTCTATTACTTCTTCTTTTTAGAAGTGGACTTTTTTTAAAAATAATAGAAGTGTTTGTACTTCTATTATGTCTTCATTTCAAATATATCAAAAGCGACTTATTCTTTTAGAAATGAACTTAAAAAAATGTTAGGAGTTTTTACTCCTATATATTGTTTTCGTTTATTTCCAACTATTACTTCATTTCAAATCTATCAAAAGTGACCTCTTCTTATAGAAGTAAAACGTAAACGAAAGGAGTTTACTTTTAGAAGTAAAGTCGGGCTTAGTTGCTTCCCTTTTCTTCTTCTTCTTCTTCTTCGTCTTAAACTTAAATTCTTCTTAACTTAATTGTTATGAATAAGATTGATAGTAATCTTCTATTCCTTTGAATGTACAAAAATTATGAAAACGGTCAGAAGTTGGATGTATACGAGATGTGTGCCTGGGGTTAGGAGAGTTAGTAGTGAATTTGTAAATGGGGTAGATCAGATTGTAACCTAGGGTCTTTAAAAAAATCATGGCATAGTAAATGAGATAAGGTGACTGTGTGAAGTGCAAATAAAAAGTTAACCACCATGGCAAAAATGAAGTTGCATCTTTTTAAATGGAGTTTTACGCCTTATTATCATAATTAGACATGTCATGGAGAACCTTTTAGGGGATTAAATGTGGGAATATACTGTGATGTAGAAGGGAAACAACTTTGACAAGTATTGAAGAAAGTAATACATTTTGTGAGATGATATTTTGACCCCAAGTTTGCAAAATATACTTGTGAAGAATCTATAGACAGAAAAGTTTTATGGTATGTTAAAAGCTGTCGAGACAACATTGTGGGAAGGGTGTAAAACTGATTCACAATTATCTTACTGCAGAGTTGTTGAGTGTTAAGTCTTAGACCATTGGACTCAAAAGTCCTTTGAACTAGTTGCACGGTATGTGAAGTGTATTGATAAATGCATAATTGTCTATATTTTTCATATGTTAATTTCCTCATTTTTGGTGTTTTCAATATATAAAAGTGTATATTTTAGCTAAATATATCTTTTTCTTGTCTTAGGTGCCCTGTAAAAGTAGAAACGATGAAAAGAAAATAAAAACAAAGCAAAAACGACGAAAACAGAAGCCATCCGCAAAAGGACAGCACTTACCGCGCATGGCAGTTACCCTACCATTGCTGATAGGTGCCGAGGAACCAAAAGTCCAAGGAAACAGAGACCTACCATGAACGGTAGGCCTCACCCTACCATCAGTTGTAAGGGGTGCTGGCAAGGGTGTTCAAGTCAAATTCAAACTCAATTTTCTTGTTTTCTTCTCCAATTTTAATTTCGTTTCTTGTACTTTTTCACCTCTATATAAGGGGATTTATTTGCAGTTATTAGAAAAAAGTTTTGTAGAATAATTAGGTTAGATTAGTTTGGATTAGGAGTAGATTAATTAGATTAGTTAAAAGACTTTTAAATTCTAGCTTTTATATTTTCTTTAGTTATAAAATTTTAAGATTTGTGCAAGATTTATTTTCTTTGATTCAAGAATTGAAGGCTTTAATTCGAGATTTCGATCTTCGACTTCGTAACTCAAAAGACAATCTTAGAAGATGTTCATGGTTTAATTGCGGCTTCAAGACTTAATCCTAAGCTTCTTTTCCTTTTCTTGTTATTGAAATCTTTTATTAATTTTCGTTTTTTATTAATATAAATAGTGAGTAGTCTTTATTGCTTATTTTGGGTTTGAAACCTAATTCTTGATTATGAAATTCTCAGTTTGACTTCTTGATTTCGATGTTTATTTTAATTTAAGTTGTTCTCCAATTGCGTTTGTTTGTAATTTTATTGTCACGAGATTAGATTATTCACAAGGTTTTTTGGATTTAAAAAGGAAGAACAATCTAGGGCAACTAATTGGGGATTAATTAGAGCAATTGGCTAGAGATATGATTTTGTACTTTTAGGCCTTTCTAAATCACCTAAGTTTATTACGCTCATAATTCGTTAGGAGAAAAGAAATTTTCCTCTAAGGGTTTGTGAGTAGGGCGGCTTTCATTATAGAGATAGGGATTGCCCGATTTTGAGCGATGACCCAACTTAATTAATTCAACATCGTTTTTATTAAAGTTTTTCCAATTGAATTAGTAACCAAGGATTAGGGGGATTCCACCAACCCGAATTCTCCTTTTGTAATTCTTTTTAAAATTGTTTATTTTTCTTTCTTTTTACTTGTTTTCAGTTTTTGTTTCTTTTTTTTCTCAACGACATCATCTTTCTTTTTCTTACTAGACACAAAAACATGATTAGTACTTAAACTTTCGTCTGTCCTTG
The DNA here is from genome assembly GCA_028651295.1 of Catharanthus roseus. Classification (NCBI taxonomy): domain Eukaryota; kingdom Viridiplantae; phylum Streptophyta; class Magnoliopsida; order Gentianales; family Apocynaceae; genus Catharanthus; species Catharanthus roseus. Next base: position 2,719,784 of record JAPQWS010000107.1, on the reverse strand, counting down.
AGAGATTCAACACTCGGGTTGAGACCCATCTCTACTTTGTTAAGTCCACTTGCCTTACATTGCAGTGATTAGGATCACATCCCATTTTAACACATTAAGTTTTTGGAGCCATTGCTGGGGTAGGCAAGTTTAAGGAACATCGTTTATTTTAGTGCTTTAGTCTTTGTCTTTTATTTCTTTTCATTTCCCCTTTTTGTCGTTCGAATTGAGTTTTTCTTTTGCACCATTCTATTATTTTCAGTTTATATTCTTGCGTTGCGCTTTGTTTTCAAGAGCTAACCACGTTTTTTCAGTGATTGCAGATCGTGTTGTGTTAGTGTATGCCCCTAAAGAAAAGGGGTGAGTTAGTACAGTTCGATCCCGAGCCCGAATGTACACTGAGGAGTGCTTGGCGCGCTGTTCAGTTCGAAACGGCAGGCACTAGTGTAATAACCCCTAAAGTTAAAGCGGAAGAAGAACCCAAAGCACCTCCATTCGACAACCCCCTTTTGAATCAACACCTTCGATGGTGGCACAACTAGTATCAGAGAGAACAATGGCAAATTATGCTCGACCGTCTATCTTGGAGATGCAGCCGAGTATAGCAAGGCCTAGGGTTGAGGCTAATAACTTTGAGATTAAACTGAACATAATTCAAATGTTTCTAAGTCACAATCAATTCAACAGACTTTCTGATGAAGATTCCAACGCATATATAGGTGATTTCATAGAGGTATATGATACTTTTAAAATTAACGGAGTTTCTGAGGATACAGTTCGACTCCATCTTTTCCCATTCTCTCTAAGGGGAAAGGTGAAGTCTTGGCTCAGTCCCTACCATCGGGTTCCATTACTTCATGGGACTCATTAGCAGAAAAGTTCTTAGAGAGGTACTTTCCTCCTGGGTAAATAGCGCAATTAAGGAAGGAGATTATCTCGTTTCGACAAATAGATGGAGAAAGCCTCTATGAGGCATGGGAATGATGGAAAGAATTATTAAGAACGTGTCCCCACTATAGGTTCGATTTGGGCATACAAATTCAAAATTTTTACAATGGAGTTTCTTGCGGTGCTAGACAATTAATAGATGCCTCACCTGGAGGGTCAATAGATAATAAAACTCCCCAGCAAGTATATGGTTTAATAGAACAAATAGCAATGAATAGTTATACTTGGGGAGGGCAAAGAGGAAAGCTAAAAACAGGTGGGATACACAATGTGGATTCAATATGGGCTGTGGAAGCGAGACTAATGACAATTATTGAGCATAAAATAGGAAACCTGGTTGGTCCATCAACAAGTAAGACTAATCAAGCATTCGCTTTTTGTGATTTTGGTAATAGGGGCATTCTAATCAAGAGTGCCCAAGTATGGGAGGACAAGTAGAGAAAGTAGATTTTAGGCAAGGGAATCGGCAAAATAATCCGTACTCAAACATGTAAAATCTGAGATGGAGAAACCACCCCAATTTTTCATGGAGAGGTCAAGGACAACCAAGACAAAATCAACCTTCGGGTTTTCAGAATAGAGGTCACTACCATCATTACCTTATGAAGCGGGTCCACAAAATTACCCCCCACAAAATGAGAAAAATTTAGAGGACTTAATGGTAAAATTTATGGCTGCACCAGAAAGTAGAATGAATACCATCGAGGCAACCCGAAGGAACCAACAGACCTCCATTAGAAGCTCAGAAAAGCAAATTGGGAAATTAGTCAAAATTGTATCTGAAAGAACTCCAGGAACTCTTCCAAGTAATACCGAAGTAAACCAAGGGAGCATGTATTATCTCAATGACCATTGATAAGGAAAGTCTAAAAAAAGAAGGGATGACCACTGCTCAACCCTCAAAATCAAAAAGGAAACACTACCACAAAAGTTAGAAAACCCAGGGAGTTTTTCTTTTCCTTGCACTATTGGTAATATTCAAGTAGATACCGCTTTAGCAGATTTAGGTGCTATCATTAATGTTATTTCTTCATCTACGTGTGAGCGTCTAGGTTTAGGTACCCTGAAACCTGTTAGAATGTCTAATAATCTAGCATATATCAGCATTAGATACTAAAGGGGTAATTGAGGATGTATTAGTCAAAGTCAAGAATTTAGTCTTCCTCATTGACTTTATCGTTTTGGATATGAAGGAAGACGTTGATTTCCTATTATCTTTGATCGCCCTTTCTTGCGTAGTTCTAGGGAATTAATAGATATGGAAAAAGGGGAATTAATTTTAAAGGTCAAAGGAAATGAGATAGTATTCAAGTTTCCTTTGCTCCTGACCTTCCCATAAAAAACTAAAGATACTTCATGCATTATGACTCATAAAACTAATAAAGTATCTTCAAACGTATAGGAACCCACTTGAAAGAAAAGCAAAGAAAGACCAAGAAAGAAATATAAGAAACGGAGACAAATTGCCTCCAACTTAAAGAATGGCAAGATGAAATGGGTACTGGTACGGAAGAAAGAGTTTAAGGACAACCCAGATTTCCGTGACATGGGAGGTGCATTTAGCACCTAAATAAAGGGGAACAAAAATTTCGCAGAATAGTTGTTTTCTCAAACAACTAAAAGTTTATTCTAAAAACTTTCTCTCCCTTTGCATATGCTTTATTATTAATTTTTGGACTTGGCTATATGCTTTTAGTTTGTTAGAAACATTGTTGTTATTTTTGTAATTTTCCTCTTACTTTATGCACACTTTTACACTCCATGGGCTACGTAGAACACTACAACACACATGCTATGATAGTATTTATTTTATATGTGCATTTTTGGTGATTTTATATTTTGCTTGTGTTGGTGCTTTTGTGTTGCATTGTTGTTCCTTCGTTTTCATTTTCCCTCTTCTTTTCATTCTTTTCTCAACAAGATTCTTCAAGTTTAGTTCAAAAACACCATTTCCAAAGGTAGTTTTTACAAGATCACAAAGATGGGCTTTAAATACCTTTAAACTACCATTCATTTTTTTAAAGTTTAGCAACAACATAAATTCCTTGAAATGAAAATGGTAGAATTGAATTCCATGAATGTTTGCAAACAACAAAGTTTTCAAAAAATTCTTCAACAGTTAAAACTTTTTGTTCTTCATGAGGAAATTCAAATTTATAACTCACAAAGCATAAGAGTTTAATGGAAGGAATAAATCCATCAAAATTTTCTTAGAAGCATAAAGGAAAGATGATTCATAATCACAATTCTCAACAAACTCTCCTTTAAACTTAGAATGAACATCACCACATAAGGTCCAAAAGAAACAACGAACTCTCTCATCATAACCATTTTCAACAAAAGTTCAAAGGAAGATACAAATCTTACTCCACATAAATGCATAGGAAGTTGAGACATTAGCAAATAAGTCTATCAAAGAAGAGATTATCATGTATCAACTTGAGGTCATGATAAGATGATTCAATTCTAGTAATACTCACCAAAAGTTGTTTTTCACGAAAAGCACATGGAGAAAAATACTTAAACATATGATCAACATCAAGAATTAGCTCGCAAGTGAAATAACCATACAGTTCCCAACCAAAATCATATAGAAGGCGTTCAATTTTAAGAACAATTTTAGCTCTTTGAAGGAAAACACAAGGTAAAAGAGAAATAGGTTTGAAGAAAAACTCATTGTCAAATCTGCATAGCATAAGATTAGTTTTCCTCCAGCATTTTCACCTTAGCCTTCAAACTCCATGGTATGTCTCCTTCCTCTCATTGAAATAAGTTGCAAGCATGTGGGAGAGAATTCCTATCAAATTTAAACGCAAAGCCAACATTGTTTACCTCAACAAAAGGAAGTATCATCTAAATTACCAAAGCCATAACGAGAAGGATCAAACACAACATTACTACTCATCAATGGATCTTCAAGAAAAAAATGAGAAGAAAGGCAATTTGTCATAGACAGAACAAGAAGGAAAAGTTCCCTTCGAAAGCAATAATACACAAATCACCAACTAAGCTCACTTGAAAGTATAAGAATCCAACAAATACTTTAATTCCTCAAGAGAAACTTCATAAGATAAAGAAGCAGGGTTAAGAGATAGGCTTATTGATGAGTGTTCAAGAATAGGGCCAAGCTCTTTCTCTATGCTCCCTCTATCCTCAACTCCTAGCACACAAGAAGCACAATTAGCAATATTGAAATCATAATCATCAACTATAGGAATTGCACAAAATATGAAATTAAACTCAATGAAGTATCTCCTTTCAAGATATTCTCCAAAAGAGCTAATGAAAGTGAAATGATCTCCATGTTCTATGAAAAAAGTGAGAACAACTTAATTTCCTTAAAATAAACTTCAAAGCATAAGTAGGAATTAGAAGGAGAGAAGCTTATTGTTTTGATGGAGTTGTAGCCACGTCTTTCCTCTTGATTCTTGCTTGGTTCTCCGAATTCTGCACAAAAGGAAATTCACTAACAAGAGAAAAGTTAGTTTGGTTAGCAAAGAAATTTATTTCCTCATTCTTTTCAAATACATCTAAATCCTCTTTTGAATTCTCTCGCTTTTTTTCACTCATTTCTTTTGTTTTCTCACTTTTCTCAAGATCATTCTCCTTTTCTTTTCAGCACTCATCTTTGTTCAAGAAAGTACTAAGAATACCATGGATGGCATGGTTATAGGTTGAGTGACTTCTCTTCCTCCTTGGGAAGAACCCTACCATGGACGGTACGGTGTACCCTAATAGCTGTGGTAGGGTCCAAAAAACCTTCCTTTTTTGATTTTGAAGCTTCCAAACTTCCAAGCTTGCTTCTTTGGATTTCTCCACTTGCACCCTAGACAATAGGAAGGGTTTTAATCCTCTAAAGTCGTTTTCTTGTGCTTCTATCGCTTGCCAAGCAAGGCCTTGTTTATCTTAAAAAATAGGCTACCATTCCTTTCTGCTCCTCCTCTATTCTTCTAGCCATGACTCTTGTGACTGAACCCTGCAATAGCTTTACAGTTTCTTGCTTATCCTAGGTCATACCATAGTCCCACGTTCATTAATCCTTTATTCGTACCGTATCTACTGCCACCAATGGTGGAGCTCAGAATGGCGGACTATACAAGACCGTTCATTTCTTGGACGTAGTCGAGAATATCAACATCCATTTCGACGGACTTCTAGATGAAGACCCAAATGCTCATGTCGGCAACTTTTTAGAACTGTGCGACACTTTTAAAATAAACGGAATGTCCAAAGATGCCATCCAACTTCATTTTTTCCCATTCTCTCTAAAAGGGGAGGCAAAATCATGGCTCAAGTCACTGCCTTCTGGGTCTATCATGTCATGGGATTCGTTGGCAGAAAAATTCTTGGGGAGGTACTTTCTTTCGAGTAAGACAGCAAAGCTTAGGAACGAGATTCTATTGTTCCAACAAATAGACAGAGAAAGCCTCTAGAAGGCTTGGGAAAGATGGAAAGAGCTTCTCCAAAAATGTCCCCATCATGGATTAGCTTTGGGGATCTAGATTTAGAGCTCTTTATAATGAAGTGTCATTCGGGATGAGGAGTTAATACACACTTCAACTGGAGGTTCTATGGATCATAAGACCCCTCAATACGCATACAACCAGATTGAACATATGGCAAGAACAACTATACCTAGGGAGGGCAGCGATCAAAGCTGAAGACGGCTGGAGTACATAGTGAGGATGCAATTTTTGCCATGGAAGCTAGATTAGCGGCCATGATTGAGCAGAAAATGGGGAACTTGACCACTACAGTATCAAGCAAAAGCAATAAAACGATCGTGCTCTGCGATTTCAGCAGTGGTGGGCATCCAAATCATGAATACACAAGTGTAGGAGGACTGCTAGAATAAGTTGATTTTGTACAGGGGAACGGGCTTGGTAAAAACCCTTATAAAAATACATACAATCTAGGGAAGAGAAACCATCCCAACTTCTCATGGGGTAGTCAAAGACAGCCAAGACCACAATAGTCTCCCGGGATTTTAAAACCAAGGTGGTCCTTCGCCATTACTTTATAAAGCGGCTCTATAGAATCATCCTCCACCGGCAAAGGCGAATTTAGAAGAGCTGATGGTGAAATTTATGAGTGCCATAGATAATCAAATGAACACCATAGAGGCGGCTCAGAGGAATCAAGAGGCCTCCATTCAAAACCTTTGAAAGTAGATCGGGCAGTTGGTTAAGCTCGTTTCTGAAAGGACTATGGGAACTCTCTCCTAAGCAACATAAAAGTGAACCCAAGAGAGCATGTAAATGCTATCTCGATGAAAGTTGATGAGAAGATTTCTACAAAGAGGAAAGTGATGATCATACAAGAAAGGGACTGTAGAGAAGAGGAAGAGCAATCATCTAATATGCTGGAAATTAAAGGAGTGGAGGTTAAGGAAGATGAAAGAAAAGGGAAGCCGAAAAGTGCTCAGTATAAGCTAAAAGTTCCATTCCATAAGGCACTTTTTTAGGATCATAGTCAGGACAGCATGAGGAAGTTCATAGAAATATTTAAATAGCTAAAAATAAACTTAACTTTGTGATTTACTTTTGCTAGTACCCAAGTATGCCAAATACTTGAAGGAGATGCCGACCAAGAAGAGCAATTGCATGATGCATCCACACATGTCCTGGGCAAAGAGTGTTTAATTATCATTATGAATAAGGAGAAACTACTACAGAAGTTAGAAGACCCAAGGAGTTTTTCATTCCCTCGCATGTGATGCCCCCAACTCTGCACTAGGTCAACTGCGGCTGAGTAGGATATTTGCGTGCCTCTTGGCACTAAACTATAACTCTAAAAACAAGAGCATAAACCCCTGGACAACACTTAGAAGTATATATACAATACGCAGCTGAAAACTAAAAAATCTAAACATTAAAAAGGAGCTCAAAATATAGGATTCAAGAAATTTTCTTATCTTATGGTAATTCCGATACAAAGATAGAAATACTTTACCAACGGCTCGAGTACAAGAGAGTAACATAGAAACATATGTCCTTCCGGAAAGACTCGAACCAAAATTCCACGCCTAAAACTTCAGTGGTTTATGGTATATCTGATCGTCCTTAGTTAATCTGAGAAGAAAACATGATATGGAAAAACGTGAGCGCGAACCCTCCGTGAGTCTACGTGTGTGTGTGTGCGCTGTGGTGATTTCTTTAAAATAATGCGGATACAGTTTTACAAAACAATTCATGCAATGTTATAAGAAAACATTTTCTTTGATTATTTTAACGAAACTGATGCTTGAACTTACATGAGGCTTTCGAGCGCAGCTGGGAAGTCTGAGCGAATCAAGACACATCAGCGCAGCTTCTATGCCCTAAATTTAAAATAACATGTAATGCAACGGTGGGGCTCCACGGACAAAGTCCGGATCCCCAAAAAGAGGCCATCGAAATCAAGTTCTGGCATCTCGTAGTCTATACCAGCCAAACACCATACGAGCGCTCGATTACAAACAACCGCACTCCCATATCACTGGTCAAAATAGGCTACAAACTCTTGGGGTACCTACCAGGTCTGTCCTGGGGCCAACCTCCGTTTCGAGCCCCTTCTGACTCTCCACTAGGCGACTGTCCCACCGCAGAGCATGATGCGATGTCCACGTAAATACCGGTTGGGCCACGCCCTCAAGGTACTATGCCCCTCTTCAAGTGGATCCACCCTTAGAGTTAAAAACCCATCCACGTCATCTGAAGAGGCCCTAGTACGGGAGACTAGCCACGTACAGTGCAATCCGTTAATGCTTCCGTTCACTTGATTTTCCACAAACTCTAACCCTGGTCGGAATGAGGTTTTCATATATATTTACAAACCGAAGGGCCATTTGCCCGGCCGTCTGAATAGATTTAAGTCATAAACATTACAGAGTCGTAAAAATCCTCATCCGCCAGTCATCACATGCTTTTGCAAATTTCATAATTATGCCAATGCCAGGTCTATATTCATGCATGTCAAAACACGTAACTTTTCAAGCTATAACATTTTCCAACCAATAAATATTTTCAAAAAAACCTGCGTACAACAAACTTCTTATTCAACACCGTAATAGTCTATTTTAAAAGAACACCTATATGGAGCATCGCTCCTATGCATTTTTTTCTAGGAAACATGTAACACATTGTGGAGAACATCTCCAAAAACACGCTGAGAGATATCATTCCAAAAATAGCAATATTTTGTGATGGTTTGGAAAAACAAACATTTTCATACGTCTCGTAATCTATGAAACAACATAATAATATGGAGTTTGTGGACTCACCTTAATGCAGATCTGGTGCTAAGATCCTACAAAATAATAATACAAAAATGCTTAATACTTCGGTACCGATCAAATAGCCCTATTCCTTAAGTAATAGCGAGATCATACGAAATGAGCTTATATATATACTTATATATATATATACTCATAATAATTCTTTAAAAAGATCGAAAATCCTACACTCTTAAAAAATATACTCTCCCAAGAAACCATAGTTAACTATATACTATATACTAAAAATCTATTTACAATATGTAAATCCTAAAATAACATCACAAACTTAAACTAAACTATATATATAGTCTAACGGAAAGAAAGGTAAAATAATAATAATAATAATAATAATAATAATAATAATAATAATAATAATAATAATAATAATAACAAAAAGAGCATGCAAAGGACATGCAAACTAACCTCAATTGGAGACTATTATGGCTGCCCAAAAAAACTTAAGGAGAAAAATAAAAGACTTCTAATATATATGTATATGGCTGCCAAATGTTAGAAAGAAAAAAAGGAAAAAAACTTATGACCTCTATATATGCCATAATGGTGGTTAGGGGAAGGGAAAAGAAAAAAAAGAAATGAAATGAGAAGAAATTGTTGTGGTGACAGGTAGGTGTATGAGGTGGCGGCAAATTTCTTAATTGCTAAGTTTTTTTTTTTTATATTTGGAAATCCTTATATGAAAATGTTATGTATTTAAATTTCTAAAATACACACACTAGGTATTAAAAATAAAATTCACTTAAAGGCACTTATAAACCTTAATAATAAAACCTCAATATAATAAAATTTTATCCTTATTCCTATGTATCCCAAAATACCACTAAGTGTCAAAAACACTATATTACACCAATATAGATCCAAACTCTATTTTCGTTATGTCCATAATTTTAAAGTCATGCTAGGTGTTTACGGGGTAGGACGTTACATTCTACCCTCCTTAAAAGAATTTCATCCTCGAAATTGAATAGTTATGTACTTATAAGTTCTGGATAATTTTTCTTCAAGTACTCCTCAGTTTCCCAGGTTGCCTCTTCGATTCCATGATGTCTCCGTACCACTTTACACATTGGAATCTGTCTCACGCGTAACTCTTTTACGGTTCGTTCTATAATCTCAGTTGGTTTTTCTTCGTATGACAGGTCAGTTCATAAGTCCAATTTGTCATCGTTAAGAATATGATCAGGTACAGGATAGTACTTATTCAATTATGATATATGAAATACATCATGTATACCCCATCAGTTCACTTGGCAAGGCTAGACGATGCACTATTTTACCTATCAATAACTTTAAACGGTCCAATATATCGAGAGCTTAATTTTTCTTTCTTTAGATATCTAAACTTTTTGTGACAAGACGTAATTTTAAGAAAACTCGAGTTCTCATACTAAACTCCAGATTTCTCCTTCGGTTATCAGTATAGCTCTTATGTCTACTTTTAGTTGTCCGAAGCCAATTTTGAGTTATCTTAACTTGTGTCTACATCTTCTCCAGCTCTGGCATCAAGTCTCTTTATCTCCAATGGGATCGAACTCCGACTTCATCGTAGTACAAGGGTATTCTGCATCTCCTACCATATAGTGCTTCAAATGGTGGCATTCCTACCGAAGAGTGGTAGCTATTATTATAAGCAAACTCAGCACAAGCAAGATTGTCAACCCACTTGTTCCCAAAGTCCAAGGCAAAAGCTCTTAGTATATTCTCTAGGGTTTGAATTGTCCTTTCAAACTGTCCATCATTTGGGGGTGTTCTGTGGCGCTATAACTTAGTTCGCATAGCTACCTGGAACTTGGGCCAAAACCTTGAGGTAAACCTTGGGTCTCAGTCCAATGCAATATCAACAAGCACTTCATGAAGTCGTACAACCTTATCTACATAGATTTGCGCTAATTTGTCCAAAAGGTATGTCATGTCAATGGCAATAAAATGCACCACTTTCATTAGATGATCAACGATCACCCAGATAGCATCATTATACCCCTTGGTCCGGGGTAATCCTGTGACAAAGTCCATTGTCACATGATCCCATTTCCATTCAGGAATAGGTGACGGTTGTAGTAGTCCTGCTGATTTTTTATCCTCCGTCTTAATCCTTTTGACACGTAAGACAGGCTGCTACATACTCTGCTATCTCTTTCTGTTAGTATATGCCCTAAGACCAATTGACTCACATTTATGATTTATGAAGCATGTATTTTTGAATTGTATTTTATGCTCTTGGTCATCAAGTATGTGACTTGATAGTAAAACCCTTATGGCTAATAAAATACTATTCTTATTTGTCCCTAGTATATTACATCTTGTAAACTAGTGTGAAGTTGATTGATGGTCAAGTTTTACTGATCATGAATATGAGATATAAAATCAATTCATAAATACATATTTAGAATATTGTATTGGACATGACGCAAAGTGAAGAAGAAATATTGCATGGGTTTAAGTTATAAGTATTTCTTCTCAGTTTTATATTTGGTGTCCTTCGACCTAATGTTTCTAATGTTTCTTGCATGGGGAGAAAAATATGTTTTGACATAGTCAAACATCACTTTTAATTAGGTGATCATTATGATTATTGGTTGGCTTATTTTCTCGTCATGGCTTGAATATTGTTGATAGTGAAAGGGATTTGTCCCTCTCTTTTTAGAGAGAGATATCCATGGGCCCCTTGATAAAGAAGACTGGAAAATATGCATGGCCATGCTCAAATAAGTATTAATAAGGTGTTATTAATATTATTTGTTGGAATAGTCTGCCTGGTGATCAAGTAAATGGTTAATTAAGTTTTATAAGGATCACTTGATCCATGCCTTATACTTAATTAGGATATCGTGTGACAAAAGGACTAAATATTAAATCTGATGCTAGGTTATGATTACATTTACTTAACTTTGGTAAACATAATGTCTTGCTAGAGGCCGCTTATGTTTTGTGAATAAATGTCTAGGACATTTTTCATTTACTGCCAACGTTAAGTGAACCTACAGGGTTACACGCATAGACGATCTTGTGAGCATAATGTCCACGTTCAATGTATCTAGATTGTGTCCCAGATTCGTTGAACGTATACAAAAGGGGAATCAGATTCCATATTGTATTTTCTGGTAGGTTAATAAGTAATTAATTTTATTTAATAGAATAAATGAAATTAATTACTTAATATTACTCATCCAACCGTTGGATGATTATAGGAATAGACGGACGAGATTAAACTATCATTAGATGACAGTTAGGATTTTGATATTGACAGCTATAAAAGGTTATGTTAACCTTTTCTTGGTGGCTGTCCTTTATCTGAATAAAGAAAAACAAAACCCTAAACCCTAGAACGGCGATATAGTATCTCGTCTCCTCTCTCCGAAATACGACCGATTACCAGATAGTCAGGATCAGTTCTGAACAGTTTTCAGAACACAGAAGGGGCTAGCATCCCGATCGCTTGCAGAGGAGTTCGTCGCGTGGATACCAGTAGAGGGCGAAGCGTACAAAGCAGCACCTCCACAACGAACAATCAAAACATTGAGGTAATTTCTATCCAATCGGTTTTTCTAGTATGTGCAAATCCTGTTGGTGGATTTCCATAGTTTTATTTTACTTTGTTTTTGCCTACGGATTCCAACACTTTCTTCGTCCCATTCCACCAAAATTTTTGCTTTAAATCTTTATACATCTTATTCACTCCAGGGTGCATTGAATACTTACTTCTGTGTGCTTCTTCTAGTATTTTACACTTAAGCTTGGTATCGTCAGGAATGTACAACCGATTATAAAAGTACCAGCTCCTATCATTTTCTAATGTTTGATAATCTGTCTACTTCCTAGCTTCTACCCGGTTCTTAAATTCATGGAATCTCATGGTGCTTGTGCTATCTTGTTGCAAGGCAGAGGTGACGGTGAGACTTGATATCTTTGCCTCCTTTCTACCTAAATCTACTATCACATTAACTTTTTCTATATGGTAGTTAATTTGGCATCAGTATTTTTCCGCAGCCCATCCATCGACATTGCCTTACATTAAATCTTCTAGGAAAGCGAGTACTATAAACTTTTATGATCAATAAAGATCTCATATTTTTTCCATATAAGTGAAATCACCACTCCCTAGTCGCACTATAGTTATTAGCCCCAAATCTTTTGTTGGATAGTTCCGCTCATAATCCTTCCATATAATTCAAATACAATCAACAGCCTATCTATCTTGCATCAAAATTGTCTCTAGGCCTTCCCTTTATAGGGAAAACTCCTCACTTGAGTTGGATAATAGTGCAACTTGTGCCGAAATTAGACGATGTTTTACTTCTTGGAACTTCTCTCACACTCCTTCACCCATTTAAACTCGATGGCTTTACTTATAAGTTGTGCTGAAGGTCTAACCATTCTAAAAGAAATCTATTGTGAATCTCTAATAATACCCTTCCATACCTAAGAAGATACATATCTCTACTAGTATTTTGGGTTGCGTCCAATTGGTCACTTCTCTACCATTACTGGGTCTATTGATACTCCTTCCTAAGTAATCACATGCCCTAAGAAAGTCACTTGTCACCGTTCAAAACTTACATTCACTAAACTTGATGTACAACTTATGCTCCTGTAGGGCTTACAACATTATTCAAAGATGCTTATGTACTCTGTGGTTAAGATAATACATAAGAATATCATCAATGGAAACTACCACAAACTTATTCGAGTAAAGATAGAAAATCCTGTGCATTAATTCCATGAATGTCGCAGATGCACTTGTCAATCCAAATGGCATAAGACAGACTTATAATGCCTATATCGGGTGTTGGAAAATGTCATGGGAATATCCGATTCTTCTGTTCGTACCTGATAGTATCCTTATCCTGCATCTAATTTTGAATAGCATCCTACTCCTTGAAGTGATCAAACAGCTCTTCAATAAGTAGAAGTGGGTACTTGTTTTTAATTGCCATATTATTTAGTCATTTGTAGTCTATACACATAGGCCTAAGGTCCAATATTTCTTCTTTACAAGCAAACCTAATTCACCCCAAGGAGATGTACTTGGATGGATATATTCTTGTTGCAACAATTCTTGCAGCTCTTTCAACTTTCTCAACTCTTCTTGTACCATCCGCTAGGGGGGTTCGAGATATTGATTTAGTACCAGGTACCAACTCTATGCTGAACTCCACTTCTCAATCTGGGACAACGTTGTTAACTCCTCGGGAAAAACATCTATAAACTCCTTCACCACGGGTACTGTCCCTAATTTTACTTCTTTCTTAGTCTTGTTGAGTAGATATGCTAGGTACCCTTGACATCCTTTCCTATAACAACTTCCTGGCTTTCATGCCAGACAAAAAGGGATTTTCCCATATCGTTCGCTTCCCTTGGAATACAAGGATTGACATACTCGGTTGGTTAAACTTAACCAACTTCCGTCGACAGTCTACTTGAGCGTAATGTTTAGACAACCATCCATCACAAGTATCACGCCATAACCCTCAAATGGCAAGGCAATTAAGTCACCGGATAGAATCACACTCTTGACATAGATATCACAACTGGGTACTTTACCTCAGCTATCTTACTCACGTCTACAAGAAGTGCTAACTATCAACTGATAACACATGACAACAAAAGGTACAGAAATATGTTTTATGAAATGCAAACTCACAAAGGAATACGTAGCTACAAGATCAATAAGTATTCTTGCTGGTTGAGAAAAGATTTGAATCATACCTTCAACTACTTCTACTTCGGTGTCTACGAGCAGTCCATTAAATATGTGATTTGAAATATCGACTCATTCTTTATTTTTTTTAATTCTATCCTAAGCTCGACTTCCCATTCTAGAGATGCAGTCGCCAGTTTCTCTTAAAGATATCTAATAATTCCCTTATCATTGAATCGACTTCTCGCTAGACTAGTTACACAAGTACGTTAGATATCCTAACTCTAAAGATTAGAATCATTGACTGACTAGACTTAACTAAATTCCACCCACAATGCACATATATGCACATGTCCAGTCAGCCAAGCCATTCTTACTATCATATACCCGATCCCTCAAATAATTGAAACAATTATTATCTCCTTGCACTTCTACTGTCCTTTCCAAAGGCATCTACCAAGTGTTAAATACCTAAACCTTAACTTATAGGTTAAAACTTACATACAAAAAAACACACACTAGAACTGTATATCAAATAAAGAGTGGAACATCCTCTCTATTAATAAAAATAGTCGTTGGTGCACAGGGTAGAACATGTATACAAAATCTGCCATTGATGTACCATACATAACATAATTTGCAATCAACACGATCCTAAGCTCTTCCAGGTTATGTAGAGCCATTATATAATGACACTTACAAAACTAGATTTATACTTAACACATATGTGAAGTGTAAACTAAAGAATGCAAGTACACCAGTCCAGTTTAAGTATATCTTCTTCCTAAAGACTATGGTCTAACACTGAGCTTATCAAAAGCGCTCTGAATGTAATTCACAGCAAACACACAGAAAGATATCAACAACTATATTAATTGTTCCCCGCTCTCATATTAGACTACCAATCTCTCATTCACAAGATATAGTAATACTTCAAATTTTAAGAAACTTAGATTCTAGTTTACCCATCCTCATCATCACTTATTGTTCTCGTTATCAAGCTGAACCCATCATTATTAGCTCACCTTCATCGGCAGCGTGAAGTAATACTTAATATATATTGAATATAGAACCAAGTACCGGAGAGCTCTTTCTATTGTGACAACAACAATGAAAGATTCCATTTTACAAGGTAATGGAGTTCTTTGGTATCACTGAAGTAGGGATGACAAAAATCGATACAGATTACATTTTGTACATAATAAGAACTTCACACTCACTCTTTGTGCAGTTTATACACTGCAAGTCATCAGAGTTTTCCCCTAATACCTTATGTCCCATGAAATCCCTTAATCGAGCTATATTCTCAAAACAAGTAACCTCTTTTGATAACTCAAACAATCTTAGTCCTCTGTCACTTGAACTATCATCAATTCAAAAGCTTAACAAATCTATACGTCCTCTCATTGTGATTGTGAGCAAAGATATGGCATCGTATACAAAGAGCACTGTTCTCATCAAACTAATAACACGATGAGCAAAACGAAAGAGGAAAAGGGAACTTAAATGTTTTTGAGAAAAACAAAACAATGCCGCTGACTCTTAGTACTCGTCTAGAATCTACTAAATCTAACCACATATCAAACCTAGAGCTCTGATACCACTTGTGATACCCCCAACTTTGCACTAGGTCAACTGCGGCTGAGTAGGATATTTGCGTGCCTCTCGGCACTAAACTATAAGTCTAAAAACAAGAGCATAAACCCTTGGGCAACACTTAGAAGTATATATACAATATGCAGCGGAAAACTAAACAAATCTGAACACTAAAAAGGAGCTCAAAATATAGGATTCAAGAAAATTTCTTATCTTATGGTTATTCCGATATAAGAATAGAAATACTTTACAAATGGCTCGAGTACAAGATAGCAACACAGAAACATATGTCTTTCCAGAGAGACTTGAACCAAAATTCCATGCCTAAAACTTCAGCGGTTTATTGTATATCTGATCGTCCTGAGTTAATCTGAGAAGAAAACATGATATGGAAAAACGTGAGCGCGAACGCTCAGTGAGTCTACGTGTGTGTGTGCGCTGTGGTGATTTCTTTAAAATAATGCTGATGCAGTTTTACAAAACAGTTCATACAATGTTATAAGAAAACATTTTCTTTGATTATTTTAACAAAACTGATGCTTGAACCTACATGAGGTTTTTTAGCGCAGCTGGGAAGTCTGAGCGAATCAAGACACATCAGCGCAGCTTCTACGCACTAAATTTAAAATAACATGTAATGCAACGGTGGGGCTCTACGGACAAAGTCCGGATCCCCAAAACGAGGTCATCGGAATCAAGTTCTGGCATCTCGTAGTCAATACCAGCCAAACACCATACGAGCGCTTGATTACAAACAACTGCACTCCCATATCACTAGTCAAAACAGGCTACAGACTCTTGGGGCACCTACCAGGTCTGTCCTGGGGCCAACCTTAGTTACGAGCCCCTCCTGACTCTCCACTAGGCAACCGTCCCACCGCAGAGCATGATGCGATGTCCACGTAAATACCAGTTGGGCCACGCCCTCAAGGTACTACGCCCCTCTTCAAGTGGATCCACCCTCAGAGTCAAAAACCTAACCACGTCATCGGAAGAGGCCCTAGTACGGGGGGCTAGCCACGTACAGTGCAATCAGCTAACGCGTCCGTTCACTTGATTTTCATCAAACTCTAACCTTGGTCAGAATGAGGTTTTCATATATATTTACAAACCGAGGGGCCATTTGCCCGGCCGTCCGAATAGATTCAAGTCATAAATATTACAGAGTCGTGAAAACCCTCATCCGCCAGTCATCACATGCTTATGCGAATTTCACAATTATGCCAATGTCAGATTTATATTCACGCATGTCAAAACACGTAACTTTTCAAGCTTGAACATTTTCCAACCTATAATTATTTTCAGAAAAACCTGCGTACAACAAACTTCTTATTCAACACTGTAATAGTCTGTTTTAAAAGAACACCTACATGGAGCTCCGCTCCTATGCATTTTTTTCTAGGAAACACGTAACACATTGTGGAGAACATCTCCAAATACACGTTGAGAGATATCATTCCAAAAAATAGCAATATGTGATGGTGCGGAAAAAAAAACATTTTTATACATCTCGTAATCTATGAAATAACATAATATGGAGTTTGTGGACTCACCTTGATGCAGATCTGGTACTAAGATCCTATAAAATAATAATGCGAAAATGCTTAGTACTTCGGTATCGATCAAATAGCCCTATTCCTTAAGTAATATCGAGATCCTACGAAATGAGCTTAGGAGATATATATATACTTATATATATACTCATAATAATTCTTTAAAAGATCAAAAATCCTATACTCTTAAAAGAATATACTCTCCCAAGAAACCATATTTAACTATATACTATATACTAAAAATCTATTTACAATATTTAAATCCTAAAATAAAATCACAAACTTAAACTAAACTATATATATAGTCTAACGAAAAGAAAGGAAAAAAAAAAATAATAATAATAATAAAAAGAGCATGCAAAGGACATGCAAACTAACCTCAATTGGAGACTATTATGGCTGCCCAAAAAAAACTTAAGGAAAAATATAAAAGACTTATAATATATGTATATGGCTGCCAAATGGTAGAAAAAAAAGGAAAAAAACTTATGACCTATATATATGCCATAATGGCGATTAGGGGGAGGGAAAAGAAAAAAAAAAAAAGAAAAGAGATGAGAAGAAATTGTTGTGGTGACAGATAGGTGTATGAGGTGGCGGCAAATTTCTTAATTGCTAATTTTTTTTTTTTTTTGGAAATCCTTATATGAAAATGTTAAGTATTTATATTTCTAAAATACACACACTAGGTATTAAAAATAAAATCCACTTAAAGGCACTTATAAACCTTAATAATAAAACCTCAATATAATAAAGTTTTATCCTTATTCCTAAGTATCCCAAAATACCACTAAGTGTCAAAAACACTATATTCCACCAATATAGATCCAAACTCTATTTTCATTATGTCCGTAATTTTAAAGTCATGCTAGGTACTTACGGGGTAGAGCGTTACAAGTAAAGTTGATAAGGCACTGGTAATTTAGGTGCTAGTATAAACGTAATGTCATATGCTATGTGTAAAAAACTAGGCCTAGGGAAATTAAGACCCATTAGGATGTCTATAATTTGGTAGATAAGAGTGTTAGACATCCTGGAGGAGTCATAGAAGATGTCCTAATTAAGGTTAAGGACCTCATTTTCCCTATTGATTTTGTCATTTTAGATAAGGAGGAGGATGTAGACTTCCCTATTATCTTCGGACAGCCCTTTTTACGTACATCAAGGTTGTTAATAGATATTGAATGAGGGAAGCTGATCCTCAGGGTTAGGGATAATGATATAGTTTTTAAATTTCCATTGAATTCGTCTATCCCTCTCAAGATTGGGATATTCTGTGTTATATTAATCATTAAACTGACGAAGTATCTTTGACTGTGCAGGAAACTTCCCCAAAACGGGAGAAAAAACCAAAGAAACCTAAGGAAAATGAGAAACATCTTTTCCTTCAAATAAAGGCTATAGTGATGAAATGGGTCCCGGTTTGGCATATTGAGAAAGAGAAACCAAAGAAACACTAGGATTTTCTTTATCCGGGAAGTGATTTTAGCACCTAAAAAGGGAGTACTCATTACATCTTCTGAATATTGTAAATGTATGCTTGTATTTTCAATTTCTCGGTTTTTTTCTTGTCTTTGTTGTTGTTACCAGGTAATTTTGGAGAGTATGAATGCTTTCCTTAAGACTTATTTTGAGCTTAAATGAGATCCATAAGGTTATCAGGTATGAAACAGGGTTCAAAAAAAAATTAGCGTCCAGGCAGAAGCCTACCCCGGACGGTAAATTCTCTCTCTCTCTCTCTCTCTCTCTCTCTCTCTCTCTCTCTCTCTCTCTCTCTCTCTCTCTCTCTCTCTCATCTTCTTCTTGTTCTTCTACTTCTTCTATTCTTCTTTCTCTTCCATTCTCCCCTAAAATACATACCACCACCCTTCTTTTCTTCACAAACCATCCTTCACTCCCCCCTCCCTATACCATTTTTTTCTTTTTTTCCAACTCCCCTACCCTTTTTCTTGTATTTATTTTTATTTCTGCCTTCTTTTTGGTCATTCTCTCTTTACTAACTTTGAAGGATGTATTCATTAAGATGAATGGATTCAAATAGGAGGAGAAACAAGGAAACACATTCAAGTTGTTGAAGGAAAAGTTGAGTAGTGCACATCTAATAGCACTACTTAATTTCGATTAGATGTCTGAGATAGAATGCGATGCCCTGTGGGTTGGCATTCAAGGAAACTTGATGCAAGACAAATGGCATTTTGCGTATTTTAGTGAAAATTTGAATAGTGTGGCATTAAAATATGTTACATATGACAAGGAGCTCTATGTATTGGTGAGAACATTAATACATTGGCAACACTACCTTTAGCCTAAAGAGTTTGTGGTCCATACTGACCATGAGTGATTGAAGTTTTTTAAAGGACAACAAAAGCTAAACAATAGGCATTCTATATGCATGGAGTTCATTGAGACATTTCCATACGTCATCCGGTACAAGAAAGGTAAAGAAAATATTGTAGCCGATACTTTATCTGGAAGGCACAGTCTTATCTCTACCTTTCAAGCTCAATTACTTGCTTTTGAAATTCTGAAGGACTTTATGCTAGTGATATTTATTTGAAGGATAGATTTGATGCTTGCTTGATTGTGTCTATTGATAAGTATCGTATACCTGACGGTTTTCTTTATCATGCAGGTAGATTGTGTATTCCATCTTATTCTGCTAGATTGTTAGTAGTAAAAGAAACTCATTGCAATGGTTTAATGGGAATTTTGGCCTATGACAATTTGTATGAGCACTTCTTTTAGCCTCACATGAGAAAAGATGTTAAAAAATTCATTGGTCATTGTCTAGAATGTAAAAGAGCTAAGTCCACTTCTTTACCACACAGTTTATACGCTCCTTTAGAGGTGCAAAAACCTTAGATGGATGTATCTACGGATTTTATTCTTGGTCTTCCTAGGTCACCTAAGGGCATGGGTTCCATCTTTTTCGTGGCAGATTGGTTCTATAAGGTGGCGCATTACATAGCTTATAAGAAAACAGATGATGCTTGTCATGTAGCAGATCTTTTCTTTACTTGGATTGTGAGATTCCATGGCATTCCTAAAACTATTCTTTCAGATTGTGACGCGAAGTTTCTAAGTAATTTTTTTATGTGTTTTATGGAGAAAACTTGTAACTAACTTCATATATTCTACAACTTGCCATCCACGTCAAACTGACGGCCAAATAGAGTTAGTTAATAGAACCATTGAACAACTTCTTAGGGCCATCCAGAAGAAGAACTTGTGCCAATAGGAAGAACGTTACCATACGTTGAATATGCTTATAATAGAGCTCTTTATTCTACTACTTACTCTCCTTTTGAGGTTGTTTATGGTTTCAACCCTTATGTGAATCTTTAATTGATTGTAAATTTGATTCAATATCTTTCCAGGATCACCTCCTTTGATGAAGAGCTTCTATTCAAAATTTTGTAGTTCTAGCACTCCGATAAAAAACCTATGAGGAGCTAAGCTTCATTATCCAGTATTGAGAGGTAAAACTCTTTCCTAATTTGATAGCAAGAACCTTGGGGAAACTATGGCACCAAAACCCAAACTACACAAACTAGAAGACCTAGGTTTAATCAATTTTTAGAACAAGAACTCTTAGAATCAATCAAAGAAGGAATTGAAATGATCAATTGATTTCCATAGATTCATCAATCTAAGCTTCACAAGCTAAGGAAGACTTAGAAGCTAACTAAGATAGGTTTGAAGAACCCTAGTAACCAGTAGAGAATCCTCTCAAATTTTAGCAAAATTCAACTTAGTCTTCAATGTAGATTATAAGTGTATCTTTAGAGCATTAGGCATAAACTTACATTGACTATTCACTAAGGACTCTAAAACACCAGTTAGACCATTAATTATCAGCTGGAATTGGAGTTTAATCATTAAAATCCGTCCTAAACAATGCATTTCTCCAACACCAGGACCCTACACGCGACGGTAGGGTACCGCACGCGGTAGGGTGTTTGCCTTGTAAGCCAAACTGTCCAAAAGCCTACCGCAGACGGTAGTTGCAGGGCTTACCGTTGGCGGTAGGTCCTCTGTTTCTTTTTTACTTGGTCTTTTTCACCTCCAACTTGCTCCATTTAATAATCCTGGATTAAGGTATAGATTATGAGCACTAAGCTCACAACATGATCTATAGGTAAAGGCACCAAATGAAATGGAGTTAGAGGATTGAAACCATAAACAACTTCAAAAGGAGGGTAGAAGTAGTAGAATGACGCGCTCTATTGTAAGTAAAATCAATGTGAGGTAAAATAATTTTCCCATTGGTGCAAGTTCTTCTTAAGGATAGCCCTAAGAAATTGTCCAATGGTTTTACTGACCACCTTCGTTTGGCCATCTGTTTGTGGATGGCAAGTTGTAGAATATAATAAGTTAGTTCCAAGTTTCATCCATAAAACACACAAAAAATGACTAAGAAACTTGGTAACACGATCCGAAACAATAGTTCTAGGAATGCCATGGAATCACACAACCCAAGTAAAGAAGTTTGCCACATGACTAGCATCATCAGTTTTCTTACAAGGTATGAAATGAGCCATTTATAAAACCGCTATAACAAAGATAGAATCCATTCCCATAGGTGACGTAGGTAGTCCAAGAATAAAATCCATAGATATATCAACCTAAGGTACTTTAGGCACATCTAGAGGAGTATAAAGACCATGTGGCAAGGAAGTAGGCTTAGCTCTTTTACACTCTAAGCAATTTCCAATTAACTTTTCAACACTTTTCTCATATGAAGCCGAAAGAAGTGCTCATGCAATATGTCATAAGTTTTAGCAATGCCAAAATGCCCTATTAAACCACCACAATGAGCCCCTTTTACCAACAAGAAGGAATGCATAATTTCCCCTCATGATAGAAAAAACCATCATGTATAATATACTTATCATTAGGCACAAGCAAAAAATCATCAAGTATGTCTTTAAAATCTTGATCTCTAGCATACAACTCCTTAAGCATTTCAAAACTAGGTATTTGAGCTTGCAAAATAGAGATAGGATTATACCTTCTAGACAAAGCATCGGCTACAATGTTTTCTTTACCTTTCTTATACCGGATTATGTATGGGAATGTCTCAATAAACTCTATCCATCTTGCATGCCTCTTGTTAAGCTTTTGTTGTCTTTTGAGAAACTTCAAGGACTCATGGTCAGTTTCCATTATAAACTCTTTAGGCCACAAATAGTGTTGCCAATCTTTCCATATCCTCACTAGTGCATAGAGCTCCTTGTCATAAGTAGCATAATTCAATGGCCCACCGGTCAAATTTTCACTAAAATAGGCTAAAGGCTGCTTGTCTTACATCAAGACTCCTCCAATTCCAACCCCCAGGCATCGCATTCCATCTCAAATGTCTTCTCGAGGTTAGGTATTGCAACTAGAGGTGCACTACTAAACTTTTCCTTTAGTAACTTGAGTGCTTTCTCTTGTTTCTCATCCCATTTGAAGCTATTCATCTTCTTGATTATCAATCAAAGGACCAACAATGATGCTAAAGTCCTTGATGAATCTCCTATAAAAGCTTGCTAGACTATGGAAGCTCCTCACTCGGATGCATTCTGGGAGTAGGCCAATCCTTGATTGCTTTCATTTTATCTTCATCCACTTGAAGACCTTGAGAACTCACTATATAACCTAGGAAAGTGATGCGAATCGGAAGAGTCAAGCACCCACGAAATTGAAGCTTGGACCAATCACCAGGGCTCAAAGGAAGAAAGTCAAGAGTTATGAAGATAATGGCTTTGTTTCTCACAGGGAGGAAGCTTTAAAGAGCAAGCTTGAAGGGTTTGATGGTCAAGAAAAGGCTTCCAAGTTGTTCTTAATGTGTTCAATTTGCAAGGATCATTCAAGGGAATAAATTAGAGGTGAAAATGGCTAAGTCCTTGACGAGGAGCACCCTATCGCTGATGGTAGCCCTGCCCCTACCGTTGCTGGTAGGCTTCTGCCGGCCCAGCATTTGGAAGACTATGCCCTACTGCCGACTGTTGCTCTCACCCTACCATTGCCGGTAGGGTTCAGACGGAAAATAGCCTTTGTAATTTTTAGGCAGGGTTTTATTGTTTGAACTTATTTTCCAGCTTTTAATGAAGGGCTTACTGGGCATTTTATTCCATTATTCAATTATTTAGCTATGGTTAAGGCTTGGCCTATAAATATTCCATTATAAACTCATTGTTTGATGAATTTTGCTGAAATTTGTGAGAGAAGGATCTCTTTGTCTCTAGGGTTCTTCACCCTTCATAGTTAGCTTGCTAAGGGTTAATGTCCTTAGTTGTGAGCAATTGATTACCTTAGGTTGATGAATCTATGGAATAAAATTAATCATCTAATTCTTTTCTTTAATTGAGTAGGAGTTTTTATTCTTTGATTCAATTAATCCTAGGTCTTCTAGTTTATGTAGTTGGGCTTTTGAGGCCTTACTTTCTTCAAGGTTCTTTGTATCAAATAAGGAAAGATTTTTGCCTCTAAACGTTGGGTTTATGAGGCTTAGATCCTCATATATTTTCTATTAGAGTGTTGAAGCTACAAAATCTTCAATAGAAGTTCTTCATCAAAGGAGGTGATCTTGGAAAGTTGTTGAACCAAATCTACAATCAATTGAAGGTTCACATCAAAGTGGTATCAGAGCAACCTCCAATTAAAGGTCAATTTGTGTTGTAAGTTAATTCATTGAAAATGAAAAAAAAAAGTACTTGATGATCTATGAAAAAAATTCCAAGAAGATCATACAATAGTAGTACAAAAAAATTATTCTGAAAATCAATTGTAAATTCGGTTGAATTATGTGCGAATTTGTTGATTCTTTGTGATGGAGATGTTCTCCTTTGAGTAAGGATTCAATTGAAATAAGTTTCACTCAATTTGGACTTCATTTGATTGCTCAATTTGATTAAATTGTGAAATGTGTTTCGGAATCGTGAATGTAGAAAAAGTTTTGATTAATCTGAACATATCTTGTGTCATGCTAATTCAATTTGAATGAAATTTGTGCTTAAATTCATCAATTGGTTTCATTGGATTTGGATTTGCAGTTTTTAAGTTATCGTCATTGTAGTGTCAGAGTGTCAGTATCCCCTATTTTCTTAAAAAATTGTTTTAGTACTCTTGTGTTCTTTGTTTAGCCTAATAGTTTTGAAATGCTGTGTTTTTTATTTCTAAATTGTTTCGTTGTGTGTTTCTAATCTTTTTTGAAGATCCATTATGGTTGTTGGCTCTTTTCCATGGATTACGTTCTTTGAAATTCTTACACCTCAAGTGTTTGAAACTTTGCCTCTTTGAAAACTTATCTAACAAAGTGATTTGTTTGATTTACTTGCTTGAGATTGATGCTCTTGGTTTGAGTTGGTTAAGAATTTTGAAGGATAATATAAAGACTTGAGTGTTGAGCGTTTGGAAAAGGTAAGAGGGTGAGCTTATCTTGATAAAAGCCAATAAATAGTGTTAAATACGAGTGAATTGAGTGATCATCAAAGAGTGTAAACACTTAGGAAGTGATTGGAAGGTACTTTTCTTTGTTTTCTTTGTTTAATTTGTAGGTTTAATAGTGCCCGCAGATAGTCATTTGCCTACGCTATCTCATCAAGAAGGCACTAGTGAACTTACAAGGATGAATCTAAATGAGACTTTGAAGTCTATGCAACAATCAATTGAAGGATTGGCAAGACAATTCCAAAGTGTTGCTAGGGATGTTGAAGAGCTTAAGAAAGGCAAGAGTAGTGCCACAATGGAGCAAAGAGTTGGAGATAACCTTGATGGGTTAATTCACCTCACCAACAAAGACATTTTGATAATGCATCTACTTATGGATACCATGATATTCCGGTTCAAAATTCTTATCCATTTCATGAAGGTGGAAATCAAGGAAGACCACAAGTTAGAGGTGGTATAAGAGGAGGTCTCGAAGGAAGAGAACACTATAGACCACAAGAAGAGTTACCAAGAGAAGCATGGCATGAAGACAATTTATATGACGATTATGGAGATAATCTTAATGTTGGCCAAGCATACCGTGGTGGCTACTATGGTAATTAACAAGGGGATAAAACTCTAAATAAAATCAAGTGGAAGGTGCCTAGCTTCAAGGGTGAGAGTGATCAAGATGTGTTCCTTGATTGGGAAAGACAAGTAGAGGGGTTTATAGTGCTTAGTCCTCTATAGGTTTTATAATAGAATGTGTAGATTATCAAATCTATAATAGAAATTCTTCAAGCATGGAGGTTCTTGTTGGCATGTGATTGAATCATCAAGCTTCTACTAGTTCATTCACATCAAATTGGTATCAGAGCAATCTCATGGAAGGTCCATTATTGTTCATTTTGTTTTATATTCGTTGGAAAATTAGAGAGAGAGAGAGAGGGAGAGAGAGAGAGACAGAGAGAGAGAGAGAGAGAGAGAGAGAGAGAGAGAGAGAGAGAGAGAGAGAGAGAGATGATGATGATGATCTATGGAAAAAAATGAAGATCTTGCAAAAGAAATTGATGCAGAAAAATTGATAGCAAAAGAAAAAGACAGAAATTATGTACAAAATATTTTATGCATGTAGTCTCCTTCGAGTTTGGGATCATTTAATACAATTTTCTCTCAATTTGGAGTTAATTTGATCGATCAATTATATCAAAACTTTCGGTCTATCAAGAATTCTCGAGTGCAGAAAAGTTGTGGATTAATCTGCTTATATCTTGTGTTATACCTATTCACATTTATCTAAATTTGTGCTTAATTTCATCCTCTCTGAGTTAGGAATCATTCTACATTTTTTTACTCTATTTAGAGTTATGCTTTCAGAGTTATTACATTTCAATAACATGGTGTCATTTTCCCTTGTTTTCTGGAAAATGCTTTTAGTACTCTTTTCTTCATCTTTAGCTTAATTTTTCTTTTAATTGTGTTGAATTTGGATTCTAATTTATTTCTTGAATGTGCTTATTCATTTTTTGATGATCAATGACCTTTATTGGCTCATTTCCATAGACAAATGTTCTAAAATTCCTTACACCTCAAGTGTTTGATGTATAGTTTGTGTCTTTAAACTCTTTGTGTTCCAACAAAGTGCATTAATTGTTTTACTTTCTTTGGTTGATACTCTTAGTTGGGGTTGTAAAGGAGTTTGAAGGATCTAAAGGACCTTGTGAGTTGATACTCTTTTGTGAAAGTTTAACAATATTTTAAATAGAGCATATCTGGTCCCATTTATCATGGCAAATAATGGAAGCCTTGAGAAAACAAGAGATGGTTCTTTGCAAGCTTGGAGGAGAGAAGCCTAACTCATATAATGGTGGTGGCTATGGCGTAAATGCTTATGGTGGTAAGAACCATGGAGGTGAAAACTTAATTTCTAGAGGACATGATGGTTATGATAATTTCACTCCTCGAAAATCAATTACAATTGGTAACTCTTCTTCCCTAATCCACGATAAAAACCTCTCACTGATTCTCGTTTGTATGTTACCTTCTATTAAACTTGGAAAATGCATCCTCAATACCATTGTGTACTTCTTACAAGTAATTAATATATTTAACATATAATGAATCACACAATTTCATTAATAAGTAAATATGTTGTTATAAAATACGCAATGTGACTAACTTACTTAATATATGGTTTCACTTCATCGTAGTTGAATAGAATGTATTCATTGCTGCCTTATATTCTTTATCATGCAAAAATCTTGTCGTCGACTTACCGTATGCCATTCCTATCCATCGCAAATTGATAGAACCGTGTGATACCCCTAACTCCTCCGCTAGGTTAACTATAGCTGAGTAGGGTATCGGCGTGCCTCTCGTTACTAAACTACAAGTCCCAAAAGTCCCCAATACTAAAGCAAAACCCGGGGTAACACTTAGAAGCAAATATAGAGAATACACAATAGAAAAACAAATAAGTAAATTGAATACTAATGGAATATTCAAAACATAAGGTTCAAGAAAACTCCTTATTATCATTCTAATACAAGGATAAAAATATTTTACACAAATAAATCCACACGAATAAGTAAAACAAGAAGAACCTTTCAAACGGTTCAAGCATAAGAGAAATAAAAACAAAAACACGTCCTTTCCGGGAATAACCCGATCTCAAAAAACTCTGTACATACTACTTTAGCGGCTTACTGCCCTCTGTTCATTCTGAGTCAACTGAAAAAAAAATGATACGGAAAGACATGAGCGCAAACGCGCAGTGAGTTCACGTGTGTGTATATTTTAGTGATATTCTTAGGAAGATAAAGAAGTAGCTTATGAAAACAGTTCATGCAAGATTATAAGAAAATATTTTCCTTTGTTATTTTAAGATACCGACTCTTGAACCTATATGAGGGGGTTCGAATGCAACTGGGAAGTCTAAGCGAATCAAGACAAATCAATGTAGCTCTTACACCCGAATTCAAAAGATCATGTAATGTGAAAGTCGGGCTCTACGGGTAGAGTCCGGAATCTGTAATGAGGTCATCGAAAACAAGTTCCGGCATCTCGTAGTCAATAGCCACCAAACATCTTATGAGTGCTCGATTCCAAAACCATCGCACTCTCATTCGCATAGAACCAGGCTACAGATCTTGGGGCACCTACCACGTCTACCCTGAGACCAACCTTAATTTCAAGTCTCTCCTAACTTTCCACAAGGTGGCTGTCCCGTTGTAAAGCATGATGCGATGTCTGGCGTATTACCACCTGGGCCAAACCTTCCAAGGTACTACACCCCCTCTATAAAGTTTATCCACCCTCCAGAGTCTGAAACCATCCACGTCATCGGAAGAGGCCCTAGTACGGGGGACTAGCAATGTACAGTTCAACCCTCTGACACTTCTGAACACATGATCATAACAAGAATTTTATCCTTGGTCGGAATGGGATATATATATATATATATTTAGAAACCAAAAGGCCACTTGCTCAGTCGTCTAAACAAATTCAAGTCATAAACATTTTAGAATAGCAAAAATCCCCATCCGCCAGTCAAAACATGCTTATGTTGATTTTACAAATATGCCAGGTCTATGTTCATGTATGACAAACTATGTAACTCTTCAAGACTAGAGCATTTCCAATTCAAAGAAAATTTCCAAAAAACCTGTGTACGAGACTAATTCTTTTTTACGATAGTAATAACTTTTTTTCAAACAATAATAGTTTGTTTTAAAAACGGAGCGCCGCTCCTATGCTTTTATCAAGAACATGGCAACACATTATGGAGAACATCTCCAGTTAATAAGCATTCTAAGTTATATCGTTCTAAAAATAGTAAACATTTCATGATAGGCTTAGAAGTCATACAAATATATATAGCCAGCAACATTTGAAAAATAATAATAAAACAAGGTTTGTAGACTTACCTGAGCGCAAAACTCACGTTATGATCCTACAAATATTGTAATAAAAATACTTTATATTTAATTAAGTACCAATCAAATAATACTATTCCCTAAATAATATAGAGATCCTACAAAATGAACTTAGGATGTATATATATACGTATAGTAATTCTTTAAAAAGATCGAAAATCCTATACCCTTAAGAATATACTCTCTTAAGAAATCACAATTAAACCTTATTCCTAAACACGTCACTTGCTCAATCCAATTATTATATTCCCTAACATTAACTAAATAAAAATTTTCAAAAATAATTAAAACTCAAAAAAAAAATTTGATTTTAAGAACATAGAATTGAATCTATTCTAAACAAAAGCTAGAATATACTAACTAAAAAATGAAAGGAACATGAAAACACTAACCTCAAATCAGGAGATTAATTTGGCTACCAAATAAAACTAATAAAAAAAATGGACATGAGTTACGGAATTATATAGAGGTGGTAGGCGGTTAGTGAGTAAAAGAAAAAGAAAAGAAAAAAGGTGGTGACGGGTGAGGATTGAGGTGGCATGAACCTTAATTAGTAAGTTTTCTCTTTTTTTTTTTTTTTTTTTTTGTCTTAGGTTCAATATCTTATTATTAAACACACTATCAAGTATTTAAATTTCTAAAATGTGCATGCTATGTATTCTAAAAAAATTCCACTTAAAGCCACTTATAGACTCCACTAATAAAAGCTTAACATAATAAAGTCTTACTCTCATTCCTAAGTATCCACAAAAATACCACTAAGTTCCAAAAACACTTTACTCCACTAAATCAGACCCTAAACTCTACATTAGTAATGATTGTAATTTTTAGAGTCATGCAAGGTGCTTACCGGGTAGGGCGTTACAAACCGATTCTCGAACTTCAAATTGATCACCTTCTTCGTTCGTTGGTGGTCTCTCGCCTTGATAGATACATGAGGTTCAATTTAGTAGCTCTAAAATGTGGCAGCCTCTTCAATCAAATAAGAATTGCACATCGATCACTCAACCCTATTCTTATTCTTGATATTCTTCTTTAGATGGTTCAAGTACCCGTCGAACGGATACATCCATCTGTACTGAATAGGACCACATACTCTAGCCTCATACCACAATTGAACCACTGAGTGCTCCATAACATCGAAGAACAAAGGACGAAAAATCCTTTCTAGCTTGCACAACAATAGTTCAATAGTACTCTCCAATTCACGCATGTGCGCCACACTTAATTTAGCAGAAAACAAGTCCCTATAAAACATACTCAATTCTGCCAAGGCCCTTCAGGCCTTGTTGGGAAGTACCTCATTAAGAGCAATAGGAATCAATCTGTCTAAAACACGTGGCATTCATGACTTTTCACTCCGGACATTGTCAACTCCTTCAAATCAACACATTTGCTCAAGTTAGAGGCATATCCATCTGGTAGTTTCAAGTCCTTCACCCACTCAAGTACGGTTTTCCTTTGTTCTTTTGTCAAAGTAAAAACACATTCGGTTTCTCAGAACCTTTGAGATTTAGTTCAGGCCGATTACAATATATTTAAACATCTTCCCTAGACTTCATGTTATCTTTCGTCTTCCCTTTACGTCCATAACTGTGTTAAAAACATGATCAAAGACATTCTTCTTATCATGCATGACGTCAAGATTGTGGCAAAATAGAAGAGTACACAAATATGGAAGATCCTAAAAGATACTACACTTTGTCTGATTGTGATATTGTTCTCTGCTATCTTCCTTGACCATCTCCGTTCTGTTTTCTGTAACCTTTGGCATGTCATAAACCCTTTCCCGCAACTGACCTCTGGTAAGATGAGGTGGCATCCTTAAATGATCTGCTCTTCAATCCTTCTTAAAAAACCTCAAATCCCTCCGAAAAGGATGATCCCAAGCAGAAAGTAGCGATGACAATAAAACAAAAATTGTTTTCACCGTACTTTGTAGCCTAAATGACTTCGTTTCTTCTATGCAATAAGGACAAGACAACGCGCCAGCACTACTCCAACCGGACAACATGTCATAAGTTAGAAAGTCACTAATAGTCCAAAGAAAGGCAGCCCTCATTTTAAAGTTATGTTTCTTCAAAATATCATACGTGTTAACTCCATGCAATAACAATTGATTCAATTCTTTTATCAACGGTGCAAGTAAATATCTAACTTATGTTTAAGATTTTGAGGGCCTAGAATAATACATCAAGAACAGTACCAGAGTTTTTAAGCATATCCAAGGAGGTAAGTTGTACAGCGTAAAATTCACTGGCCAAGAAGAATACTACTTTCCAAACATCCCAAATAGTGAGAAATCGTCAGTACACAATCCATGTCTTACATTTCTTGCTTCAGAAGAAACTCAGGATAAGTACTATCGAAATGCTTCCAAGCGTCTCCATTCCTAGGGTTGACTCATCATATCCATCTGAGTGCTATCTCATATGCTCAGCCATTCTTTGAGAAGCATACAACCTATGCAATCTAGGTGTTAGAGGACTATAATACATCTTCTTGTACGGAATGTCTTTGGACTTCTTCTTGTTTTTCTTTCTTCTCATGTAACGGTCATGGCCACAAAACTTACACTGACGTGTTTGTACATCCTCTTTCTAATATAGCATACATCTATTAACACATACATCAATCTTTTGCACCGGCATATTCAAACTGGAAACCAATTTTTTCGTTTGGTACCAACTATCCAACACCTTATTACCTTCGAGGAGTACATCCTTCAAAAACTGTGCTATTTGACCAAAGCACTTTTCAGACATGTTGTTCTCTGACTTGATGTTCAACAACCTCGCCAGTGCAGATAACTGTGAATACTTTGTACACCCTTCATACAATTGTATATCAACCGATTTCAACATGTCATAAAATCGTTGAGCCTCAGGATTTGGTGCGTCCTCATAATTGTAGTACGATGCATCGGGTTCCAAAAATTCGGACCGGCCGCATAAAAAATACCCTCACGATAAGTTTTGCTTTCAACATTTCTTGCAACACTACCTTCCCTAACAGTTGGTCGGTAACCCCATGACGGTTCTCTATATGTAGTCCAATTATAGTAACCAAGTAAAAAACTTATTTATAAAGATGCAACTTCACATCATCTTCTTTAAGATACCTTTTGTTCTTGCACTTTGCACACAAACACCATAACTCGTTAGTTGTACCAAGACTGTAATTAAGATACCAATTTACTAAACGCTTCACATCTAGTTGAAACTCACTACTAATCCCCATAACCCCAGGTATGATTCTTCTATATATCCAACTACAATCCTCCTCCATAACTTTACTAAACAAAACACATTCATTTAAAGTTAGAATTCATTACTCATTTAAAGCTTTTTGAAATATTTAGAGTTTAAAGACTTCTATAATCATTTGAGTGTTACATATACATCAAAATTTTTTAGAGTAAAATTTTAAGGTTTTACGTATAAACTTATAGATTAAGACTTTTATGTATAAACTTATAGATTACAAAAACATTTGCTTAGGTTGACTTCTAAAAGAATAAGTCGCTTTGATACATTGTGATCAGATTACTTCTAAAAGAAGAAGTAATAGTTAATTTTCCCTAAGATTTAAAAAAAAAAAATTTTGACAGAGTCTCTTTTGTAAAATGGACATTTTCCTGTCACAACGCCCACTAAAAAGGCAACATTAATTTAAAGAGTTTGGGCTCCTTCAGAAACAATTTAAATTAAAGAGTTTGGGTTCTCCCATAAACAATTTAAATTATAAAGACCCAACTCCCCCATAAAAAATTTAACATAAAGAGTCCGGGCTCCCCTATAAACAATTTAAATTATCGAGTCTGGACTCCCCCATAAACAATTTCAATTTTAAACTTCCATTTAAAAATAATCAACAGTTTACAAAGCATAAGAAGGCTTAAAAACTATCACATGAACTTTATTGATTTATAATATGAAGAGTAAATGGTCATTTTAGAACTTAAACCTTGAGGATTAAATATACTACAACTTAGAGATTAAGAGTTTAAGGGTTTTACCTCCCTCGAAAGTAATAAACCGTGCTTGGCCTTGAAAATGTGCCTGAAATAAAGAATCAAAATCATTATGATTTAATTAAAAGAAAACCAAACAAGGAGTTAAAAAACTTATATTAAAAGTTGTATGGAGAAAATGGTACAAAACATGTGATCAATATTAACCTAGGCATCGAGTAGTCTAGTGGTGTTCTCCTTTTGGTACCAAGCAAGAGTATTATGACATAATGGCTAAGTGACTGACACGTTTGGACAAGCGAGGGAAGAAACAAACCTTGATTTTCCCTAAAGTCCATATACTGAAAATATGGATTTATAAATCACAAGATTCTCCAATGAGTCCAGCCAATCAGTGCTAGAACCATATATACTTTAATTTAACATTTTACTAAGAATGAAAATTTTCTTGATGGGGTGTAGGAGTTGAGAGCCAGCAGCATTTTACATCATATTTATGAAACTTGAAAACCATAAACAGTACTATATGAAATATTTGCATATCTATATTGGAAGGTTTTTGTTAGGCATTTCATAAAAATGCTAGAATTCCCCCTCTCATTCTAGGCCCTAGAGGTAAGCATCTAATATGGTTGACAGTTTATGTTGCTTTGAATGGTTAGCCTGCTATGAGCCTCTGATAGAAAGAATGTTAAATTTTTACTTCCCACAATTTGTCACTTAAGAACGTAGACATAGACAAGACTAGACCTTTTCACTTTAAAGAGGTGAGAAAATAGCATAGCAGCATGAAGAAGATCCATACATACACTTATTATCTGACCATTTTAAACATACTTATCAAGTAGGTTGATTTATAGCTCCATGTTATGATAAATCAAAACTAGTAGAAGCAAAACTAGTATTTTGTAAATATAACTTATTTAAGAAAAAGAATAATTTGAGTAATTAAAAATGGGCACTGCAAGTATAACCTCTTAATTAATGTTATTAATTTAAGAAATGATATACAAGACATATACCATATTTCCAACAAGAAAAACATGTCGTTTATTTCATTTTATACATTAAGGGTAAACAGGTCGTTTATTTCATATGATGAAAGTTTTACTTTTAACTATCCACTAGTAAACTTTCAAAAAACAAAAAATATATACACTATTAAATGTTACGGGGCAAACTACTATTTTTGTAACAATAGGGAGAAAGTGTTTTTACCCCCTAACTTGATGGGTACATTGCAATAATATCCCCCAAAAATCAAATCTAATTTTACTTAAATTAAAGATTTTTAGATATTTGAATATTGAGTTAACTACTTTAACTACAAGGGGATGTCAAAATTTTAGAAGGATAAACACTTGTAAACATGGTTTTTCTTCTTCTTCTTCTTCTTCTTCTTCTTCTTCTTCTTCTTCTTCTTTTTAGAAGAAAATGAAAATGGTATTTTTAGGCTAATTACATGTTAAACTATGGGAGGCAAATTTATTTTTAAGGGAAAAAATGAGAATACAACCATATTGTTCAAAGGGTATTCGTGACTTTTAACATGGTGGTATGACTCGAGATGCGTAAGAAACTGTAGAGCTATTGGAAGGTCCGGTCACAAGAGCCAAGGATAGAAGAAAGGAGGAAAAAGCCAAAGAATCAAGTTCGGAAGGCCTTGAAGCTTCAACGTCAAAAGAAGTAAGAGGCATACCTACCGATGATGGTAGTGTGGACCTACCGTCGCCGGTAGGTCCACGCTACCATCACTGGTAGGTCCAAGCTACCGTCGCCGGTGGGTTTTGTCTATGAGAGGAGATTTCGACCTATCACCGAATGTGGGTCCACTCTACCATTGCCAATAGGCTGTTGGGCAAAGAAAGACCAAGTGTGAGTCGACCTATTGCAAACGGTAAGGCGAGACCTGCCGTCACTCGTAGGTCTCTGCTGGTGGAGAAATTGGAAAATTTTCAACTTCCTTAACCCTTCAATTTTGTTATAAGCTTATTTTGACTTATATTTAACTGCTCTAAGTACCATTAGAACTCTTTGAAGCTAGTTTAATACCTAAGGTTTGGAATATAATTGTTACATGGCTTCTTTACAGGGATAGAAGGAGATATGAGACAAAGCCAATGAGGAGCAGGTGGACACACTTTAATACTCTTATTTGTAGCCATTTTGGCAACATGGATATATGGCAGATATATTAAGTGAAGAACTAGGGTTCTTTGGTTTTCTTCTTCTTCCTTGTATAATTTAAGACAAGGAACTTCTTGAATCTTCAATTCAAGTGTCCAAGTCTAATTTCCAAATCCTAATATCCTCTTGAGGTGCTTTGGAGTCAAAGAATAGGAGAGACTTCACATAGTCTTGTTGATTCTCCCTCAAATATAAAAAGGTTGAATGTTTTCTTTCACTATTCTTTTCTCGCAAAGTGTTCTTTGTTCTTCAAATTTCTCAAAAAATAAGCATCCAAGCTGCTCTCAAGAAGAGAGTTGATCTTGGGAGCAATTCATCCTCATAAAAAGCTTAGGAGGATCATACCACATGGACTAAATTATAAGTTGGGGTACCCAAACCAAAACATAGAGCTATAAATCAACCTACTTGACAAGTACGTAAAATGGTCAAGAAGAAGTTTTGACCATTGATAAAGCAAAACTAGTAAAAGAAACATGGCTGCAGCCAAAGCAAATAAGCACAGTCAGTCACTTCTCTCAAATCCAAACGCAAGAGATAGAATGAAGACATTAAATTAATGTCTTCTTGTGGCTTTTGAGTCTCAGTACTATCCATGATAACATAACAAAATCTGTAATATTACTAAGTAAGAAAAATTTTCTTAACTTAAATCTTATCTAAATTTAGAAATTTACAATTGGATTCTTACAATAATAAATTCAAATGGTTTTATAATTACGAATAATATATATAATACCCTTTATAAAATTCTTATATAAATAGAATTTATTAAGGAAATACACAAGTCACAATTTTCTTATTAAATCAAAGCTTAAAATAAAATATGTCTAATGTATAGAAGTTCATGACTCCATGAAATTTTCATGGCTCTGTCATCAATGCCGGACCGAAAGCACAAAAGAAAAAAATAATTCTTCAATTTTGGCCTAAAGAGAATCCATAAAAGAAGACATTTTTTTAAAAAAGATTATGCTCAACTTCTAGAATCGCATTCATGCAGAAGGCAGAACAATTGTTTTCAAAGAAAACAAACAAATACTGTACTTATGAAACTTTTCTGCACCGTCTAACGGCGCATGATGTAGTAGAATTTTTTTTTTCTATGAACCCTTTCATGATTGTCTCAAGATCCATACCCCATAAAAAAAGGACTAAGTAAAACTTCCTATGAGATAAAAGGAATATATTCCCAAAACAGAAGCAGCCCATTAACATCTCCAAATTGAATGGGTTCAATTCCAAATTGAATCAACATAGTATTGATTTTCTATTATAACCAATGAAAATCCTATTTTGAACCTAAGAAAATGTTTCATATGAATAGAGCGAAGTGGCAAAAAGAAGCTGATTTCAAGAATAAAAACATTGAACTGAAATGCTTTACTATTAAAAAAAAACTTACAGCGCAAAGTGCAACGGCGAAGGCAGCGTGAATGGTGACCGGCAAGTAAACGGTGATGTCGGTAGGAGAGGCGGACAGAACCTACAAAATAAAAAAAATAAAAAGGGAGGAGAGGATTTAGAGAGGAGAGAGAGAGAGAGACAGAGAGAGAGAGAGAGAGAGAGAGAGAGAGAGAGAAGCAGAAAGGAAAGGACGGCATACTTGGCAATGCAGCAGTGACGGTGGATGGCATGAGGGAATGATAAGTGCATAATTGTCTATATATTCTATATGTTAATTTCACCGCTTTCGTTGTTTTTAATATTTAAAAGTATATATCTAAATACCTCTTATTCTTTTCTAGATACCCTATGGAAGTAGAAACGATGAAAAAAAAACGAAAACGATGAAAATGGAAGCTGTCGGCAAAGAGATAGCACCTACCGCGAAGGGCAGGGTGAGCTACCATTGACGGTAGGTGCCAAGGATGGACAGGTGGAATGGAACTCGAGGCCTACTACAAATGGTAGGCTTCACCCTACCGTTGGCTGTACGTAGGCTGGCAAAGGGCGTTTCCAATCCTTTTCCAACTCGGTTTTCTTGATTTCTACTCCAACTCTAGCTTGGATTTCTTGTATTTTTATCTATAAATAGCACTTTTATGAAGCCATTGTAGAAGACAAGTTGTAGACATAATTAGATAGATAGATTAGTTTGGATTAGCTTAGATTAGGAGTAGATTAATTAGGTTAGATAAGTTAAACACTTTTAAAATTCCAGCTTTTATATTTTCTTTAGTTGTAGAATTTCAAGTTTCGTGCAAGATTTAGTTTCTTCGATTCAAGAATTGAAGACTTTGATTCAAGATTTCAATCTTCAACTTGGTGACTCAAGAGACGATCTTAGAAGACGTTGGGGATTCAACTTAGGCTTCAAGACTTTAATCCTAAGCTTTCTTTTCCTTTTCTTGTTATTAATTCTTTTATTAATTTTCAGTTTTTATTAATATGAATAGTGATTAGTTTTTATTGTTTGGATTTGGGGTTGAATCTTAATTCTTGTTTATGAAGTTCTTGGTTTGATTTCTTGAATTTGATGGTTGTTTTGATTTAAGTTGTCTTCCAAATGTGTTTGTTTGTAATTTAATTTTCGCGAGATTAGATTATTTGCAAGGTTATTTGCATTTAAAAGGAAGAAAAATCTAGGGCAATCGATCGGTGATTAATTGAGGCAATTGACTAGAGATACGATTTTAAACTTTTAGGTCCTTTTAAATCACTTAAGAGTATTACACTCATAATTTTTAGGGAGAAAAGAGATTTTCCTCTAAGGGTTAGTGAGTAGGTTACTTTCGTCCTAGAGATAGGGATTAGGGATTGCCCAATTTTTGAGTGATGATCCAACTTAATTAATTCAATATCATTTTCATTAAAGTCTTTTCCAATTGAGCTAGTAATAAGGATTAGGGGGATTCTACCAAATCAAACTCTTGATTTTCTTAATCTCTTAAGAATTGTTTTTATTATTGATTTTTTTGCTTTTATTGTCTTTAAGTTTTTCCTAATGACATCTTTCTTTTTCCGACTAAACATGAGAAACACGATTAACACTTGAACCTTAGTCCGTCCCTTAGCGATTCGACACTCGGGTTAAAACTCATATCTACTTTTTTAGGTCCACTACCCTTACCTTGTAGTAATTATGATCACATCCCATTTTAAGATTTTAAACATCAAGGAAGTTACAGGGTTACGGGAGAGGGAGGAGGGAATTGCAGATGGAATAAGAGGGAGGGGAAGGGTTATTGAGAATGGGGAGCTAAGGCTTTTGTCCAAATTTTATTTAAAACCTTATCGACTCATTAGCGACTACAAAGTCGGTCAGTAACCTGTTTAATTGGAGTTAATGACCGAATTAGACACAATCTTTTGGTAACTTTACTTAATTACTAATAGATTACCATTCGATCTGTAATTTGTTTGTAACTGAATAAAGTTACCAACTGAATAGAATCAATCGTTAAATTCGGTAGCAAAAACCCTGCTTCCTGGTATTGTTCCTATGCTAAATCTTTTGAGCATATTTCTAATAATTTCTATGAGGTCAATAGACTTGGAGCTTGAAATTGATACATTGATAGAACTTGTGAAAGGTTCCAAGGAATGAAGTTAGAAATGGAGGGAATTATGTAAAAATGGATGAGAGGTTCCATAAAAGAAAAGGGGATATTGAAAATCCATTTAGTTATGATCATTATGAGCCTAGCTATGGTAGTGGAGCTTATGGCGTGAACATGTATGGTGAGTATAGTGAAAGTTATAACTATGAAGGATATAGTTGTAAAAGAGGCTCTCGAAATTTGAGAAATGCATCAAGACCTCCTAGTTATAATAAATTAGAGTTACCCCTTTTGTATGGAAACTATGATCTATACTACTATGTAAAATGGGTGGAAGTAGCTGAATCCTTGTTCTATGAACATAACATCAAGGGGGAAGAGGAATTGAAATTGATTCTAAAATCTTCACTCATATGGCCCTTGATTAGTAGGAATCTACTAGTGAATATAGAAGGAAAAGAGGGTTAGAACCCATCAATACTTGGAAGGAACTGAAAGAAGAAACGAGAGAAAATTTTGGAGTTGGTTATGTTGAGGCTCAAAAGAAGATGAATGCAAAAGTGAGGTCTAATAAGGAAAAGCAAGTTGCAGTCCATGAAACCATCTAATATTGAAGGATCTCTAAAGTGAAAGAGCTTCCACAAGCTCAAGAGGTAGTTGAAGAATGTATTTAAACAATGTTCTGGAAGAGATTTACATTAATGAACCTTCTGAATTCAAGAATGAGCAGACTGTTGAAAAAGAAGAGTAAAATAATGAAAATAAAGGAAAGGATGAGCACTCAAAAGTGAAAGACCATGAGCTTGAGAAAAATCAGAGCGCAAAAGAAAATGAGTGTTTCATTATAAAACAAGAGAATATAAAAGAAGAGCAAAGTGAAAAGAGCAAGTTGAGATTGGAAAGGGTGGAAATATTAATAAGAGACTTGGCAAAAGTGAGAGTGTCCATGGTTCATCAATGAACTCACTTTCTAGTGAGGATTTGAATCATTTTTCTAATGATAACTCTTCCTTTGTAAGTAAATTCTCTTGTGCGCAGAATTTCAAAATTCCAAGGAAGAATCAAGAGGGAGACTTGACTAAAGCCCACCAAAAACCTAAACTTCTTCCCTTCTAATTCTTACTTCTGCTTTGAGATTTATCTCAAAGAAATTAAGTTGTTTTCATGAAAAATGGATATCAAATTTATTTTCTTAACTGTCTTCGAACTTTACTTGAAAGAGACATTTCCTTGAATTTAATTTCTTACCTTGTGAAATTCCTAGAGTTTATGATTACTACTTCAATGTGGCTAATTATGCTTATTGTATGCTAAGAATAAAGGACAAAGGAAGGAGCATGGAGAAATAGTTTAGCACTATCCTTGAAAATTTTCCAATAAGCGTATCTCTTAATTCTTTTTGTTTATGTTATGAAGTTGCATTTGTGGAATTAAAGTTGTTCCTAGAGTATTATATTTCTCATGTGAGCAATATTTGAGATGTTTGTACTATTTCTTTTGGTCGTGCTCTCTTTCTAGTTGTATCTTCTACTTCCAAGTATGTTTCTTCTCATGATTCCTCAGAAAACCAACTCGTGATTGGTGATGTTAATAGTAAAGCTTCTTGTTTTATTATGAGTTGGTCCATGATGAGTCCTTAGTTGATTTTAAAGTTGTTGGTTTTGAGCTTGATTGTTCTTTAGTCGATCAAGATTCTTAATGAGAAGTGTTTAGGAAAGCTTGTGGAGCATTGTGGTTATGTGATATCTTTTCTTGATGTTTTTATGAGGATTTTCAACATGTTAATTCTTTCTTACAAACATTTGCCTTCTTTAAGTGAGCGAAAGGCATTTTATTGTGGCAAGTGTGAACTTTCAAATGTGGTTGTATCCTTGAACATTTTGTTCGAAAACACTCATGGTTTAAAATTCTACCATTTTCATTCTAAGGAATCGTTGTTTAAAACTTTTGGAAACATGGTAGAAGTGGGACTTGAAATATTTCAAACTCTTAAACTTCTTTATTTACTCTTTGAATTTGCAAAGAATAAAAGTTTATTTACCATCTTCCTTTTAAAAGATCATGGTATTGATTATTCTTTTGAAAGAGTATCAAGGAAGCTGTTCATACGAGAGGCTTCAATTTCAAAATCCTTTCTAAAACTTTTAAATGAATATCTTTTACTTGAAAACTTGAATCACTACCAAACTTCATGTTCTTGATCTTGAAAGCTATAGTACATTTGAGTTTCCAATTTCATCGGCCTTTCAAGGATATTATGGAAAATCTTTTTACTATGTTTGATTTACAGGACTTCTATATTTTCACTTATGCTTTCATGTGAAGAGGTCTTGTAAGCTTTGACTATGTCTTGTATCGTTCATCCTTGAGCCATCTTCTTTTGAACTTCTTTGTTCACACAACCTTTACATATCATAGACCTTTCAAAGAAGTTCTAGAGATCTTACTTGCCTTGTTGTTAACATGACCATTGGACTTACTCGACTAGTTCTTGATTACTTTAGCAATAATGTTCATAGCATTGTTAATTTGAAACATTTCATTTCTAATGTTGCCTGCCTTTTGTACTTTAATGAAGGTGCGAATTCAAGGACGAATTCTTTTTGAGAGAGAGGTATGATATGACAATAGATATGCATGAATGCTTTGAAAAATTCGAGTCCAAGGTTAGAGTTAGAAACACAGTCGAAATGGAAGCAAGCTGGAATTTTTGGAATTCCTAGACCAGTTTTGGGAGAACTTCATTTTGGGACTTTTAAAGAAGTCACATGAACAAGTGACCTTCATAAATATTGTAGAAGACTACTTGAAGTTTCCAGAATGGTATGTGTTATTCTTATATGAGTTCATTTGAGTATCCTATGACTAGTCTTAAACTGGATATTCTACCTTCGATTGCCAAGATGATATATTTTGGTAAAATAGCCCTAACTTGAGTTATAGGAGTCCAATTGAGGTGATTCAAGATAAATTGGAAAGCTACAAGCCCTACAATGTTATTGAGATACCAAGAGTCAATTTGAAATTTTTGAAGGTCAAACAATATGAAACATATCCTATTACCTGCAACAGGTTTTTGGCTAACGAAGGCTTGATGGAAAGACCCTTACTGTTTGGGTGGCAGGGTCCTTAACTAATTGGTCAAAAATGTTATTTTTGGTCTTTTGTCTTTTTAATTCCTGGGCATGTAATTTACTTCAGCGAGGGTTAATTTAGTCTTTTAAACCTTCCCAATCACTAGGGTTAGGATAGAGTTAGGGTTTTATTATAACTATCTTATTATGCTTTTTTTGTACGTAGATTTTGATTAATTGATAATTTGAATTGAAAGAATTCCCTTTGAGGTTTCTAGATTTCTTCAACCTATATCTCAACTTAATTCCTAAAGGGTTTCCTTCCTTAGTTGGTGAACAATTAATGAACTTAGATTGTAGTTCTATGGAATTCAATTGATCATCATCAATTCAATTCCTCTTTAATCAATCCTAGAAGTTCTTGTTTCT
Source organism: Catharanthus roseus (assembly GCA_028651295.1). Lineage (NCBI taxonomy): Eukaryota > Viridiplantae > Streptophyta > Magnoliopsida > Gentianales > Apocynaceae > Catharanthus > Catharanthus roseus. The sequence goes on along the minus strand of JAPQWS010000107.1, from coordinate 2,678,283 downwards.
TTAATTGAATGATTAGGTCTTTTGATTTGTATAGTTTGAGTTTTAGTGACTTTGTTGCTCTAATATTCTTGTTGTCAAATTGGAAAAGCATCTTCCCTCTCATTATGGGGTTAATGGTGCTTAGTTCTCTATAGGTTTTATAGTGAAGTGTGTGGATTATCAAATCTTCAATAGAAGTTCTTCAAGCATAGAGGTGATCCTTGGCATGTGATTGAATCATCAAGCTTCTATAAGCTGATTCACATCACATGAGAAAGTGTGATATTTCTCAATATAGTACTAGCAGAGGTAAACTATGATATTTCTCTAGAATTTTTTCTTCTTTGAGGTACTCATATGTTCCTAGTTCCTTTTCCTGGTTGCCGTATTTACACTAGTGAATTTTTTTCCTTGCAGTCTGATGTTGAGCTTGGGTAGGTTCTGATGGTGGATGGAAAATATTTTAACAATGTTTAAGAAAATCAAGAACTGGAAACAAAGGAATTCAAGATGAGAAGGTAACTTATGCAAATAGTAGTGAAGCATAATGGATTTTGATCGTGTGCATGAGGAATGGGTTGAAGTGGAAGATGGAGGTTGAATCTTTAATTGCAAAGAATTGTAAGTGGCCATTGGTTGGAACTTTAGTTTAGAGTTGAACAAAGAAGAAAGAAACACAATTAGTATTCTCATTTTTATTCCATTAGATATCACGTATCACATATCCAATATCATTCTCATTATGGTCATCTCAACAATTGAGCATAATTATCCCTTATTTATTGATATCACGTATCACATATACCATATTTCTTTATCATTCTCATCATGGTCATCTCAACAATTGAACACAATTATCCCTTATTTAATGATATCACATATCACATATACCATATCGTTTTTAGTACATGGGGGCTTGGGTGGGCTCGAGCCCCTGGGAAATTTTAAAAACTTTAGAAGTTATGTATATTTTACATTCAAGTCTCCCCAGAATTTTTTTCTAAAGTAGCCCAAAAACTTTGGCTACTTGACATCAACAGAACTCAGCTGCTCAAAATCGACAGAACATTTTCTCCCTCTCTCTTCGACTCTCTTTTCACTCCCTCCCATCTCGACACTCGACTCTCGGCTAGGCGTGCGACAGCAACGGTGGCCGGTAGCCGATGGCGACATGCAGTACCAGCACGGTGACAACGCGGCAGAGGCAGACGCAGTAGGTAGTAACTTCTCGGCTTCTCCAATTCTTCTGCAACTGTTCTTCAACTTTGAAAAAAAAAGTAACTTTTTTACTTACATTTTTAATTACAGTTTTTTCTTCTAATTTTTGTTTTTAATTAAAGTTTTTCCTTTAAATATTTGTTTTATAGGGTTTCTTTTGGTAAAAATAATGAAAAATGGTTTAATTGTTGAACTAAATAATGAAGTACTAATTAATTGTTCTAATTAATTGTTACTTTGTTTTTTCGGTTTCATAAGTGAAAATTTTTTAATTTAATTTAAAATATTTGATTATTAAATAGGATTTTACTATGAAAAATATCTTGAAAAGTTAAAGAAGGGTTCTAATCAGGTTGAAGAAATATCATCTAATAAAGGAAATATTAATAATGAAGATTGTGGGAAAAAGCCTCGAGTAGGGGTAGAGATTTCGGATTGTAGCATTGTTGGTGATCTAGGATTGCGTAAATCAATCAATAGTGATCCTTATGAAATTAGAGATGAATTAAGGAGACGGTATGTGGCTAAAGTACCAACCGAACCATGTGATAATAAATTCCTACAAATTGATTTTGGTGAAATAAGGAGATCGTTTCAAAAGATATGGTTCAAAGATTTTACTTGATTAGAATACAGTGTACATAAAGATGCAGCATTTTATTTCTGTTGTTATTTGTTTGCTAAAGGTCGCAAACATGGTGATGATATGTTTATAGAAGTTGTTTTTAAAAATTGGAAACGTGCTGAAGAAAAATTTAGAAACAATGAAGGATCTCCAAGTAGTACTTACTCTGGTGCTGCAATTCAGTTGTTGGGTTTCAGAAATTAAAGACATAATGTAGAGTATATGTTATGGAAACAAAGTAGTCAAATTGAGATTGACTATCGTGCTCGGTTAACTGCAGTTGTAAAAGTGATTCAATTGTTATTAAGGCAGGGTTTACCTTTCCATGGACATGATGTACCCTAGGTATTAGACAGTTACCGTTGAAAGACCTTTTCTGCTATGAAAATGATTAAGAATGATTTACGCAATAGGATGAGAGATGAGTTTCTCAATGACAGTTTGGTTTGTTACGTTGAGCAAGAGATTTTTTTTAGTATAGAAAATGAAGACAACTTGCAGCCGTTTCAGAATATGCAAACTCGAAGAATAAAATTGCCATGTTAATCATTCCCTCACATGTAAAATTCTATTTTAGATCATTTCTCAATAAGGATTTCTTTTTCATTGCAAAAGTATTTGTATGAGTGTTATTTGTTTTTATATTAATCTTCTAATCATTCTAAATTAATAGCCAGTCATATTCGAGGTCATCTTTTGATCGTGCTTGATCGATTATCTCAAGATTATCAACGACTTTGGCATCAATATCTTCAGCTTTGATAGAGGCATTTATCCCGTGAGTGATGGGTAATCATTCTTCGTGAGTGACGGGTGATCACTCCTCATTGGTAATAGGCGATTGCTTATTCTTTTGCTATTTTATTTGCATTAATATGTGATACTTATCCCTGAGTGATGGGTCATCATTCCTCGTGAGTGATGGGTGATCACTCCTCATTGGTAACGGGCGATTACCTATTTTTTTGCTATTTTATTTGTAAATTTAGAATTGTTTGAATGTTTTTGTACTTGGAATGCATCTACTTTATAAACGAAATTCTGGCAAAATTTTTAATGTTGTTCAGCCTCCTAGCTTTTCTATCCTGTTTCCGCCACTGCTTATGGGACAAGGTACTCTAGTTTAAAATTCTAGATCTACACAAGCATTTTGATTGAGATTTTTCTACTCCTTCTACCAACATCCATTATCTGCTGCAAAGTTGTGTGCAAGGAATGGCATGATCTCCTTTCTCAATTACATTTTTATAACTTTTACCTTCAAAATCCACCCTATATTACTCTACTATTTCATAATTCGATGAGTGGAAAAATGCTAGATATACACCATTTGATTTCACTAAAGAAGGATTATAAGTCTAGTAAAGAACCTCTTTCTAGTAAAAGGCTTGAAATTCAAATGAAAGAAGGTTTGTCCAATCCAAAGATCTTGCAACGAGTTGCTTTATCTTATGCAAAAATTATTCATAGTTTATTCTTTTACATAAGCAATCCAATTATGGGGTAATAGCTTTGTATTCCTAAAATTAATTCAAGCAAGAGATCACTTTAAAGCATATAGTTTTAGCTTTTCTAAAAGTTATAAAGTTCTTGATGTTGAGAGTTGGGATCATTCAAATAACGAATTAAGGGTGCATTGTCAAATTTTTACTAATGGGGTGGATACCAAATGGTGTGAATTGGCGATCGATAACTTTGTAGTAGGTGGTATATATGAAACTGTTACCATCTTGAATAGAGCATTTTACTAGCTTTTGGACCGTTACTGTTTGGTATATTTGCTCCCAAATATTTCAATCTTCATAAATAGAATATGTGCATTTGATATTACCAAAGAACGAGTTAAGTCAAACCCCGACCACCAAGAAATCTAATGTGGATCTTTGAGAATTGGTGAAATAAGGGAAAATCTACGTTTATTCTACTGTTCAAGATCACCACCATTTGATATTTGGATTATGAATTTTGTTTTTATTTTTTTTTAGAAGCCGGATTTCATCCATAATCAATTCCTTGCATTTACATATACCAATTGGTTCGTGGACTGATGGAGAGGTTTTGGCTTATTCCAATAGAAGTCCTCACCTACTTTGGCTCATTAATCTATGGGAGCAAAATGCTGATGGCATGTATCTGCTTTCGTTGTATCAAGCTTCTTTTTTACAGCTTCATATTTAAAGAGGTTGTGGTATGTGTTTGTTTTATGAGATAAAATCAAATATTTCTCTAATTAGAATAGGGTTAATTACGTGATAATTTTATAGAGTTTTTTATTCTTTTTCCTCCTTGTGGAAAAGGGCATGGAAGGGTTGGGGTGAGAGCGAACTTTTGAGGGATTGTTTCTTTTCGTCATCAATGCATTAAAAAATGGTGTTTAATTATTAATTGAGTTGTATTTTTGTACTATTGACTTATATACCTAGAATAAAAACTATTTACAAAATACTTTCTCCATTTTCATTTAGTTGTTATATTTTTGACATCACACTGCTTAAGAAAATATAAAATTTAAAATGTTTTTTTCTTGTGTGGACTAGAATATCCTCCAAACTTTCACTCATCCCATTATTATTTCAACAAGTATCCATGTGAGAAGATTTAAAAGAAGTTGCAATTTGTTTTTAATGGAAGAGTATAAGGGGAAAGGTTCATTTAATGTTATATTATTTTCACAATATAACAAGCTAAAACATTTAGGAATTAGTAGAATGTGACAAGTAAAAAGAACGAAGGAGTAGTTTAGTTAAAGGAAAAGAAATTATGTTTCATACCATGACACTTATTATTTTATACCATTTTGTGAGAGAAGAAAAGGAAGAGGCGAACAAGCGGCTACACATTTTTCTTACTAAAATTAATAGCTTCTCGTAAACTTCTTTTTTCCCCTTTTTTTCTCAAAATGAAACTTCACTTGAAATATTCTTTATTATTTTTCCTTTTGTATAGCAATAATAAGCTAATGAGGTGAATGATGTTGTGAAAATTATTGCAAGCGTAAGTGCATTTATATAAATAAGAAGAAATTTAAAGAATAACTAGAAATTGTATAGAGAAGAAAGGAGAAAAAGAAGAGAAAAGTAGAGAAGATTTTATTGTTTTTCTTTCAGGTGTGATTACAACTGAGAGATAAGGGCCCTATTTATAGGGCTTGGGGGATACAAGAGATGGGTGAATCAGGGAGATAGGTTCTATTATAACTAAGATAATATTAAAATTCTATCACTTATCTATCCATAATGTCTATCTCTACAAAATATATATCTCTTCAGGATGTCTATATCTTCATAATATCTATCTCTTCAGGTGATAGATTTTATCTCAAATATTATTATCTCTTATGGACATCAACGAATATTATTTTATTTATAACACTTCCCTTTGATGTCCATTATATAGAGTATATGCCTCGATAAAACCTTACTAGAAAAAAAACCCAGCGGGAAAAAACTCTAGTGAAGAAAAAAAGGAGTACATCATTCTCTATGTTAAAGATTACATCCCATGATTAGGTTATCCTTTGAGATTTCTATATCGTTGCATTCCAATCTTAAATACTAACTTCTAAAATATTTTTGTCAGTAATGTCTTAGTGAAAATTTGCGAGATTATCACATAATCTAATTTGTTGCATATGAATATCACCTCTCTTCTGGAGCTCCTGAGTAAAGAAAAATTTCGGTAATATATGATTTGTCCTATCTCTTTTAGTATATCCTCCCTTTAAATGAGTTGTACAAGCTGCATTATCCTTATATGGAGGTGTTGGGACTCTTTCCCTAGAGGATATACCACAACTTTCTTGAATGTAGTGAATCATAGATCTTGACCACACACATCCTTGACTTACCTCATGAATGGCTATGATCTCGGAGTGATTAGAGAAGTGGCTACCATGGATTTTTTTTAAGAACGCCATGAAATGGTAGTGCCACCATTTGTAAGCATATAGCCAGTTTGAGAACATGCTTTATGAGGATCAAATAAATAACCAAGGTCTGCACAACCAATTAACTTTGGGACGGTTATATTTGAATAAAATAACCAAAGGTATATGGTCCCTTAGAGATATCTAAGGAGATGCTTAACACCATTCTAATATCGTCGTGTAGGGGAAGAACTAAATCTTTCTAATAAATTTACATCAAGTGCTATATCAGGTATTGTGTTATTAGCAAGGTACATTAGTGCACCAATAACACTTAGATACGGTACTTCAGGACCTAATAGTTCTTCATATTCTTCCCTAGGTCAAAAAGGATCTTTATTTACATCTAGCGATCATACAACCATTGAAATACTCTGTAGATTTGCTTTGTCCATGTAAAATCTTTTCAATACTTTTGCAGTATATGTTGATTGATGAATGAACACGCCACCTTCCAAATGTTCGATTTCTAAACCAAGACAAAGTTTGGTTTTTCCAAAATCTTTGATTTCAAATTCTTTCTTCAAGTAATTGATTGCATCTTGGAGCTCTTCTAGAGTTCCAATAAGATTGATATCATCAACATATATATCCTGCTTTTAGCAAGCTTTCACTAAGACGATTATACCACATGCGCCTAGATTGCTTTTAATCATATAATGATTTTTGTAACTTAATTGAATAATTTCCACAAGAACCGAACTTATATGTTGCAGACTACTGAATCCTTGTGGGATCCTCATACAAATGTCATTATCTAGGTTCATATAAGTAAGCAGTCACTACATCCATCAAGTGTATATCAACCTTTTTATCAATAGCCAGACTCACAAGGTATCGAAAAGTAATTGAGTCAATCACAGGTGAATATGTCTCAATATAATCAACACCTAGTCTTTGTGAGAAACTTTGTGCTACAACGCATGCCTTATATCTCACAATTTCATTATTCTCATTTCACTTTCGTACAAATACTCATTTGTGTCCAATTAGCTTAACTCCTTTTAGTGTCCAAACTACAGGTCCAAAAACTTCACATTTGGAAGCGAATTTAACTCTCACTAAAGCACTTCTTTCCATTTTGGCCAATCATTTCTATGATGGCATTCTTCAACTGATGTTTTCTCACGATTCTCATTATCTCTTAAAACTTCAAGGGCTACATTATAGGTAAACAAATCATCAACTTTTATTTTTATTTGATTCCAACCTCTGCCAGAAGTGGTATAATTTTTGGAAACTTTTGTATTATTTTTATTATTTTTAGAAGTCTAGATCTTTTCAATAGATGTCTCTTGGTCTATTGTCAATGTCTTCAATATGATATCCGTCATCATTTAATCCCCTCTTCTTTCAAGGATTCTTATCTTCTGAACCAAGAGGACGACCACGCCTCTGGTGTGATTTGGACTCAACAGCAATAGATGTTGTATTTTGCTCTTTTGGGACTTCAACTTTAATAGGGGTATATATTGTTGGAATGTGCAATTTAGTCACCCTTATATTGAGTCGGCAAAGGTATTAGGCAATTAATTTGCTATTTTCTACAAATGAACTATCATTTGAACTTCTAGTTCACTCACGCTTGTGTGTGGATCAAGATAATTCAATGATGTTGTCCATACAAGCTATTTTCCTTGTGGCTTATTTTCTCCCTCTAATTTAGGAAAGAGAGCCACATCAAAATGGCAGTCAACAAACCTTGGCAATGAATACATCTCCAATTAAAGATTCAAAGTACCTTATTATTGAGGGAGAGTCATAACCAACATATATCCCCAACCTTCTTTAGCAGCCCATTCTGGTTCACTAATTTTGTGTTATAGGAACACACACTATGCACCCAAAATTTCTCAATGAGAAATATTTGGGTCAAAACTAAAAGCTAATTGTAAAGGGCCTAATACGCACAAATACTGTTGCATGCAAGATAGCATATCCCCAAACTGAAGTAGGGAGATTTGTTCTCATTGAGAGTGGTCTAGCAATCAATTGTAACTTTTTAATAAAAAGATTCAGCTAAACCGTTTTGTGTTTGAACATGAGCTGCAGGATATTCAACAAGAACACCAATTGACATGCAATAAGCATCAAAGCTTGAGAAGTATATTCTACGGCATTATTTAGACGGATTGTTTTAATAAGATGATCAAGAAATTGTGCTCTTAGGTGAATTATTTGAGCAAGTAATTTTGCCAACGCCAAGTTGCAAGTTGATAATAAAAAACATGCGATTATAGGGATGATGCATCAATTAAAACCATTAAGTATCTAAATTGCCTACATAGTTGATGAATAGGCCCACATATATCACCATAATATGTTCTAGAAATGCGGGAGATTCAGACCTTACTTTGTATGGGATGGTCTAATAGGCAACTTCCCTTGAGAACAAGCAACACATGATAAAATTTTTAAAACTCTTTGATTTTTCAATGGGTGATCACGAGCATTTCTAATTATTTCACATCATGATTGTTCCTGGGTGACCTAAACCATCATGTCAAATAGTAAAATTTGTGAGATTAGTAAACTTCTGGTTTACTAAATGATGCACTTTACCAATACTCATTTTGGTGTAATATAGGCCAGAAGATAGAGATTGTAATGTCTCTAAAATTGATTTATTTCCCAAGGCCACTTGAATAATGCAAAGATACTCAAAAACCATATTCTTCCATTGCCTCAACATGATACCTATTCAAGAGGATATCTCTAAAACTTAGCAACTTTCTTCGGGATTTTGAGGAAAATAGTGCCTTGTGGATGACAATTATTGTCCCTCCAGGCAATAGTGGCTCTTCTGGAGTCTTCAATCAATTTTGCACTACCATTAATAGTAATAACATTTGTTTCTCCCATATTCAAATATGAAAAGTATTTATCGTTTCTCAGTATGGTGTGAGTAGTTCCACTATCAAGTGTCATTCTCAGAATAAGGAATAAGAGTCATCTCTTTTCTCTCTTGATTCAAAATTTGGAACTCTGAGGGTGGAGAGTCATCGTGCTGATAACGTGTTGTGAAAATTATTGCAAGCATAAGCGCATTTATATAAATAAGAAGAAATTCAAAAAATAACTAGCAACTGTAAAAAAGAGAAAGGAGAGAAGAGAAGTAGAGAACATTTTATTGCTTTTCTCTGAGGCATGATTATAACTGAGAGGTAAGAGCGCTATTTATAAGAGTCAAGGGATACAAGAGATATGGGTGAATTAAGAAGATAGATTCTATCATAATTAAGATTTGATTAATATTCTATCACTCATCTACACATAATATCTCTCTCTACAGAATATTTATCTTTTCAAGATATCTATAGAATATCTATCTCTTCAAAAGATAAATTTTATCTTAGATATTTTTATCTCTTATGGATATGCACAAATATTATTTTATTCGTAACAAATGAACTTTTTCTAAAAACAAACATATATTTGTATTTTATATAAAAAAATCTTACAAATAATACTCTTACGTGAAGATGATAAGTTGATGTTGAATTACCACCATTAAATTCACCATTACTAATTATAACTCTTAAAATTATTCACCTTTATTTTCTCGCTTCACATATAATCTCTTCAAACGTTTTTCTTCTAAAACTCAAATTGGGACAAATACTCTAGTTTAGATATGTGTGCATAGAAGTAGTAACTCTTCCCATACATGTTATTATTTTAGTAGTCATTAAGTGGACCCCGAGTATACCTTGCACAGTATACCTCTAAGTATAAATGGTGTCATCCCACTTAAATATCAAAAAAGCGAAAAAAAATCATCTCATTCACAGTGAAAGTAAGTAACGCGAATGCATTTCAGATGTTCTATAAGTTATGTATTAATGTTCCTCGGGTGATGTGTTAATATTCCATGAAAAATATTGTATGTTCCATTAGTTATACGCAGGTTCTCATGAGTTTTCCGCTAAGTTTTCTTTGTTGTAATGATGCTCGACGTCATTATGTGTTAAGTGGAACCAATAACATATAAGTTTATCACCCACATATGCCGAAAAATAGTATTAATGTTCTATGAGTTATGTATTCCATAAAGATAGTATTAATGTTCCACAGTTTCTATGTTCTAATTCCATCAAAATACTAGTGATGTTCCATTGGTTATGTGTTCTATAAAAATATGTTCCATGGGTTATGTGTTCCATGAAAATAGTATTGATGTTCCATAGGTTATGTGATCCATAAAAATGATATTAATGATCCATAGTTTATGTGTTCGGGTTCCATCGAAATACTAATGATGTTGTATGGATTATATGTTCCATATAAATAGCATTGGTATTCCATGAACATTATTCATGTTCCATGGGCAATAAGATTCCATGATTTCTGTGTTAGTCTTCCATGGAAATGGAATTCATATTCCATGGTCGTGTTGTAGTGTTACATGGAACTAGTATTAAAGTTTCATGGATTTTGTTTTAAAGTTTCATGGAAATAGTATTTATGTTCCATGAGTTATGCATTAATTTTTCACGAAGTTATATTCCATGTTTTCTGAGTTATGTATTAGAGTTCCATAGAAATAGTATTAATGTTTCATATGTTATGTGTTAATATTCCATGTAAATAAAATGCATGTTCCATGTAAAAAATAGAAAATATCTCATGAAACTCTGATAACATACTTCCTCCATCTCTTCTCTATAACACAGAACTTTATCACCCATATATACTAAAAACATAAAATATACAACTTAATATCTGATGAATTGTTACATATATAATCATGAAACTACAGTTATAGAATCATAGAACTTAAACAATTGAAATATGGAATTTCGATAATATAAGACTTTAACAACCAAAAAAATATCAATTATGTAGGAAAAACCGATTCTTCCTCCTCATCTCCATCAATAATAAGTTTTCTACATATCTCCACAGGTTTACTCTAAATAATTCAGCAAATAACATACAAAAATGTAAATAAATAACTAAAGATATGCTGTCGTCAATCAAATAAGATGGAAACTGACATTGCCACTTCATTAGAACCTGCTGCAGTGCGTTAAGATGTCACTGCTAAAACTGTTAAATCGTTCCTTCAAAAAGAAAAGAAAAGAAAAAAAAAGCAGCAATGATGATTTGATTATGGATCCCTGAAAAATTCTAGTAGAAAAAAGATAATAATGAAGAAATGAAGAAAGAAAGAGGAGATACAGTATCAGAGAACGAGAGAGGCACGCGTGAATTTAAAAACCCTACTAATTTCTACATCCTTAATCGTATAAATAGAACGGTGTAGTTTTAACCCGAGGTGTACCTAGCATGTTATACCCGGAATGTACGAAATAATTTTCATTATTATTTCATTATTTAAATTAAAAATTTTATCAAATTTCTTTTCTAATTCAAAAATAAAATTCAATTGCATCGATAATTTATACAATGTACTCGGTTACACCTTGCAAGGTGTAACCGATTAGTAAAATTACATTGTTTTGAATAGGTTTTATAATCTAATTATAAGTAAAAATTCTCCTTGGTTTAACAAACCCATGCGCCTCCACTCTATTAAAAGAAATTTGCATTTTTTTCTTCTTGCGATATCTGCTCCTTCTCAATCTCTGCTGCACTGTGATTTCCTTTTATCAGTCACTGGTGTTTTTGTGATCTCCTTATCGATCATAGTAAGTTTATTATCATCAACTTTCATCATATGTAATTTTTGTTTTACAATGGAGAATTATGAAGAAACGAATGTTCTAACATGTGTTGATATGGAGGATTTGAATTGTTATGTTTTCAATCTTTTAGCTTATATAGATGGTGATTCAATACTTCCGAAATTCATGGAAAAAGAAGTTGCATGTAGGATATTGTTGATGTTTCTGTTTGTTAATTGTTTAGTGATTTCTGTGTTGCTAAATGTATGTGTGCCAAGTTTTATAACTACGTGTGTCTAGCTCTTCAACTAGGAGTGCCTAGTTTTGAAACTAGTAGTGTCTATGGTTATGACTAGTGAAATTTCAACTTTTTTTTTTGTTTGTATATTTAGATGCTTTTAGTTGGGTTTATTGTTAAGTTTTTTTGTTTCAACATTATCTTACCTCTAATAAATTTCGGTATTGTTTCATTACAGTTTCTTATATATTTTGAACATCTGTGGTTAGTAGTGCCAACTTTTATAACTGGGAGTGCCTACTTTTATAACTAGAAGTGCCTAGTTTTTGAACTGACAATGCTTATTTTATTACCATTAAATCTTCAAATATTCTTGTTTGTTGCTTTTTTTAGATGATTTTTTTGGGTTTTAATGTGATGTTCTTTTTTGTGTTTTCAACATTATATTACTTCTTATACGGCTTAGGTTTGTTTCATTATAATCTATCGTATTTTTGAACCTCTTTAGTTGGTAGTGTCTACTTTTAAAAATAAGAGTGCCTACTTTTATTAGTAAGAGTGCGTACTTTTTAATAACTAATAGTGCCTAGTTTATAAGCAATTGAACCTTCAACTTCTATTTTTGTTTCTTTATTTAGATGCGTTTTGCTGGTTTTAATTTAAAGTTTCTTCGTGCTTCCAACCTTATATTACTTCTTCTAGCATAGCTTGATGTTTTTTAATTATAATTTATTGTGTGTTTTAACCTTATTTTGTTGATAATTTAGAGAATGAAGGTGTTTCTTCCAATATTAAAGATCCAGTTGGAAGACATGCAAAAAGAAAACATAATCTAAGAAAGAAAAGCATTGTCGAGATAAAATGCAACCAAGCAAGCGGGAAGAGGAAGAATGCTTTGATGTATGCTTCAAAGATTAAAACGGATGTCCAATTGTCTATGAACAACTAAGCTTTAGGGAGAGTTATGAATATTCCAAAGATTGAATTTCAGCTTAGTTTAGAAATATCAAACTCTAGCAATGGGGATACTTCAAATAGTTTGCAGCCATTCATTAATTTTTTGTATATTTTGTAGTTTCATTATTTTATATCTTGAAAGATACTTTAATTTTTATTTTTTGGGGTTTTGATGTTATTTTGTATGACAAATGCTTCTGTAAATATGTGTCTCTACTTTTATAATTAAAAGTATCTACTTTTATAACTAACAGTGCCTAATTTTAAAATTAAGAGTACCTAGTCTTAAAACTAGGATGCCTAGTTTTAAAACTAAGAATGCCTAGGTTTATAACTCGAGGTACCTAGTTTTAAAATTAGGAATGCCTAGTTTTAAAATTAGGAGTGACTAATTTTATAACACACAGTGCATAGTTTTGAAATTGACAGTGCATACTTTTATAAGTAAAAGTACCTACTTTGTAGTTGAGAGTGCTTTTTTTTTAAAACTAAAAGTTCCTACATTTGTAATTGACAGTGTCTTTTTTTTTTTTTTTAACTAAGTGTGCATTAATGATACTTTAACTTATCGTGCAAATTCACGATAAAGATGGTAGTATTTCATTATAGAAAATTAAATATAATTATAATATAATATTTGAAAATGTATTTAACATTCATTTCAAATATCATATCGTACAACTACAAGATACTTTAGAGAATTGGGGTCTTGTGGAAAATTGATGATGCATTTTGTGCACTCCCTCTTTTATGATTCATTCCAGACATGATACTTGTGTAGCTGTTATACCATGTAATTGATTACACCAACCGTACAAGGTGTGGCTAGTGCCAAAACTACATCGTTTTAACTAAACCCAGCAACTGGAAAAAAAATCAAACCCCACTCTCACACCAATCGATTGCAATATTCGAGCAAAACCTTCTCCTTACACGCACAAAACCCCCTGAAAATTCCACTTTCAAAATTCGATTTCTCTAGCGATTCTCAATCTTTTAAACTTTCGATTCTTCTCTTTTTCTTCAATTTCTTTGTTCCTTGCTTCAATTTTTTGTTTGTTTTCTTCAATTTTGTGATAAGAAATCATCAAGAATGGGTTCCTTAAGTAGTAGCATGTAATAAATCTTCAAAACCAATATGAATTTGTAGTTTTCAACAAAAAAAACAGTTCATCGAAGTATTTCTCATCTTATGTATAGAAGTAGGCATACTTGTATATCTATACTTGGGGTTTTTGTGCTGTATATTGTGCTTTAGTGTTGGAAGCTGTATATTTGTACTTTGGTGTCTACTCTTCCTGATTTCCAAGTTGAAGACACATGGATTTTATGTTTCATTGTGCATTAAGTGTTTTTTATATGTTTTCCTGTGTTTTGAAACTATAAAAGTATGCAATATTGCTTAGGTTATGCATTCTTAGTTTTAAAACTAAAAATGCCTAGTTTTAAAGTTAACAGTGCTTGCTCTTAACACTATGAATGCGTAATTTTTAAAAATAGGCACTGTCAGCTTTAAAATTAGCACTCAATGTTTTAATACTAGGCACTCTTAGTTTTAAAACTAGTCATTCCTAGATACAAAACTAGGCATTCTTAATTTTCAGACTAGGCATTCCTAATTTTAATGATTGAATTTGAAGGAAAAATTTTGTGTTTTAGATGTTGTCTACTTATATAAGATATCTGCTCTATCATGAAATTTTGTATGATATATTTCAATTAGTAATATAGAGTATGTACTCTAGTTTTAAAACTGAGAATGCCTAGTTTTAAATCTAGGAATGCCTACTTTTAACCTAGGAATGCTTAGTTTTAAAACTAGGCACATCCAGTTTTAAAACTAGGCATTCCTAATTTTAAAACTAGGCATACCTAATTTTGGTGATTGAGTTTGAAGGAAATGATTTTTGTGTTCTCCACTTGTATAAGATATCTACTCTATCTTGAAATTTTGTCTGATATATGTCGATACTAATATAGAGTATGCACTGTTACTTTTAATATATCTATTGAGGGGTCATTCGTCAACCACAAGAACATCATGAAATCGAAAATAAAAGTGAGGAAGTTGACAGGGCAAGAAAATACAGACTATATAGATTGTGGCGCCTTATGCGATACATGGAAATGTATAAGGGGTAAAGGAATTCAAGCTGGGATGCGCTACTGAACAAATTAAAGGAAGACCCGAGTATAATATTAAGACTTAGAGCAAAATATATGTACACAATTATGGCAATTTATACCATGCACTTAGTTACACCTAGCATGGTGTACCAAATTAGTGAAACTGCATCATTTTGAGTAGGCTTTATAATGTAATTATAAGTAAAAATCCCTAGCAACAGTGCCAAAAACTGGATGTGTTAGTTTTAAAATCTATGGGAATGAACTACTAAACTAAAGTAAAAAGCAAGTGGACCTATCACTGTAGTAAACGAGGTACACCCGAGTGTCGAATCTCGAGGAACGACAAAGGCTCAAGTACTAATCACTCATTCTAATGTTTAGTCTAAGCATGGTTTAAAGAAAAATTAAAGTAAAAATCTGAAACTGCTTTATCAACTAAAGTCAATAAAACAAGAGAATTAAGGTTTTAAAAACTATTAAAGCAAGAGTTTGGATGGTGGAATCCCCCTAATCTTTGTTACTAATTCCATTGGAAAAACTTTATGAAAATAATGTTGAATTAATCAAGTTGGGTCATCACAACTAATCAGGCAATCCCTATCTCTAGGAGGAAGTCACCCTACTTACTAACCCTTAGAGGACAACCTCTTCTCTCCCTAACCAGTAATTATACCTGATTTAAAGGACCTAAAAGTGAAATATCATATCTCTAATCAATTGCCCCAATTAACCCCCAAGTACTTCCCCTAGAATGTTCTTCCTTTTTTAATTTCGAACATCCTTGCAATAAATCTAATCTTGCGATAATTAAATTGCAACAAAGCACAATTAGAAGACAACTCAATTGAAAATAAACATCAAATTCAATAAATTAAACCAAGAGCAACATAAACAAATATTAGGGTTCAACCCTCATCCAAACATAAAAAACTACTCACTAATCATTGTATAAAACTGAAATTAAACATTGAATTTAGTAAAAACAAAGGACAAGAAAGCTTAGGAGGAGATTAAAGTCAAAAATCCCAGTCCCGAGCGTCGTCCAATTGAAGCCCTAAATCGTGATGTTGAATCTTCAATTTTTGGTCTCCAAGTATTCAATTACAGAAACTCTACTAATTTCCTACCTAACTAAGGATGAATTTTTGGGGGAAATCTAATCTAAGTTCACCCCTAATTACCTCCCTCAGCCATAATGGCGGAATTCTCTATTAATAGAGGAAAAGTACATTAAATTAGAGTTAAAATCGGATTATAACTGCTACAGCTGTGTCCTACTGTGCATGGTAGGTCGAGCCCTACGTTCTGCCTAAATTCTCCTCTTTTTCGTCAGGACCTACCATCAAAGGTAGGGGTAGCCTACCATCGCCGGTAGGGTTCTATCCAACTTTGGCTTGTGGTTCCAGGACCTACCGTCGATGGTAGGTTGGCCTACCTCAACCGGTACGTTAGCTTCAACTATGCTGTCAGCTTTATTTTCGTCGTTCTCACTCTGTTTTCAACCGGTTTCGTTTCTTGTCATTGTTTCTCCTTTGGAAAGAACCTTAGACAAAAATAAAGGGTATTAGTGTAAAATATGCATTTTTACATATTAAAAACATCGTAAAACAATGGAATTAACATATAAAAATATAGACAAACAAGCATATATCACCAGACATGGTAATTGTGTACATATATTTCGCTCTAAGTCTTCATATTACACTCAGATCTTCCTTTCATTTGTTCAGCAGGGCACCCCAATTTGAATTCCTTTTCATACTTATACATTTCCGTATGTCACAAGCAAAAGGTGTCATACTCCACATAGTTTGTATTATCTTGACATGTCAATTTCCTCACTTCTGTTTCGTATTTCATGATGTTCTTGTGGTTGACGAATGATCCCCTCATGCTTCAATAGATATATTAAAACTGAGAGTGCGTACTCTATATTAGTAATTGACATATATCAGACGAAATTTCAAGATAGAGTAGATATCTTATACAAGTAGAGAACACAAAAATTATTTCCTTCAAATTTAATCCCTAAAATTAGGAATGCCTAGTTTTAAAATTAAGAATGCCTATGTTTAAAACTTGGAGTGCCTAGTTTTAAAACTGACAGTGCTTGTTTTAAAACTAGGCATTCCTAGTGTAAAAGTATGTATTCCTAGCTTTAAAACTCGGTATTCTCAGTTTTAAAATTAAGAAAAAATCACCCCCGTGCTTCTCAACTATTTCTACCTTACCGCCCATATCCTAAATGTTTTAAATAAAAACAAAATTTAGGACCTAAAAAAAAAATAAACCACCCCTCCTCCTACCTCTCTCTTTCTTCTTCCTCTTTCCCCTATTCCCTTTCTATCCTTCTTCTTCACCACTGACTAGCACAACCACTACCACCCCTCCTTCTCCCTCTCTCCTTCTCTTCTTTCCCCTCTTTCCCTTCTTCCCTCCCTGGCCTTCTTCTTCACCGGTGACTAGCACCACCACTACCACCCCTCATCCTCCCTCTCTTCTTCTTATTCTCCTCTTTCCCCTATTCCCTCTCTGTAACTTATTTAGTGATGCCAAAACCCTAAAAGAAAGTACTAATAATGTGGTTCTTCCATTGGAATTAGGAAGGTAATAATTTTATATTGGGGAGATTTTGTTCTTCTTCCTACTTTCTTCTTCTTCTGTTCTTAAAAGGCATGAAGCTGGTGGAGGAGGCCAAGAACAAATACACCCCTTTTCCATTGTAATTCACTTATGTTTTATTTTCTTGTTCTATTGTAAAATCTTGAGAAAGAATTACAAGTTAGGAGGTCCATATTTGAGATAGTATTTTTTTTTTTTGTCAAATTTCTTTAAATTTTACTTTCTAAAGCACTAACCATATTATTTAAGCCACACTTTCATGGTTGAGGAAAAGAAAAACACTCTCCAGTCAATTCTATGGTTGAGGAAAAGAAAGTATTGCAGGTGGAAATGGATAGAAAAATTATTTGTATGAATTATTAATTAGATTCTTGGGTAGAAAAAGAAAACCCATGTTCTTCTTCTCTTTTCTTTTTAGTTTTCTAAAGTCACGGGAAGAAGGAGAAGAAAGAAATAGATGGAAAAATTATTTATATGAATTATTAATTAGATTCTTGGTGGAAAAAGAAAACCCATGTTCTACTTCTTTTTCCTTTTTGTGTTCTAAAGTCACAAGAACAGAGGAGGAGGAGAAGGGGAAGAGGGAGAGAAGAAGAACAAAAAAGAGAAAGGGGGTTACCCCAGGCCTCCGGGAATGAGAGAGAAAGGAAGAAGAATATGGAGGGGATGAGAGGGTGAGGGGAAGAGGGGAAAGAGGAAGAAAGATGAGGGAAGAAGAAAGAATAGGAGGAGAGAGCTGTTGTTGAGTGGAGGTAGAGGTAGTGGTGGTGGTGATGGAGGTCACCTGTGATGAAGAAGAGAGAGGAGAAGGGGGAGAAGAAGAAAAAAGAATATTTTCATTTTGGTCCTTTAAAATGTTATTATTTATTTTTGTATTAAATTTATAATTAGAGAGAATTAATTTAGTTTGACAAGTTTACCCTCTTAGCTCTACTGTGACTTCCCGAATTTTAGCTCTTGTGGGCATAATCAGTAGCACATAAATTTTCGATGGCAAAAAGGGCTGAAAGAAACATTTAGGGCATGGACGATAAAGTAGAAATAATTGAGGGGCATGGGGTGATTTTCTCTAAAATTAAAAGTGCATACTCTATATTAGCAACTGTCATATATCAGACAAAATTTCAAGATAGAGCAAATATTTTATACAAGTAGATTGCATCTAAAACATAAATATCTTTTCCTTCAAATCCAATCCCTAAAAATTGAGAATGCATAGTTTTAAAATTAAGGATGCCTAGTTTTGAAATTGGGAGTGCCTAGTTTTATAACTAGGAATACCTAGTTTCAAAATTAAGAGTGCCTAGTATTAAAACTGGAAGTGCCTAGTTTTAAAGCTTACAGTGCCTAGTTTTAAAACTAGGCATTCATAGTGTTAAAAGTAGGCACTATCGGCTTTAAAACTAGGAATTCTCAGTTTTAAACTAAGAATGTATAACCTAAGCAATATTGCACGCTTTTATAGTTTCAAACATAGGAAAACAGATCAAAAAACACTTAATGCATAATGAAACACAAAATCCATGTTTCTTAAAATTGGAAATCAAGAAGGTTAGACACCAAAGCACAAATATACAGTTTCCAACACTAAAGCACAAATGTATAGCACAAAAAATCCAAATATAGATATACAGGTATGTCTACTTCTATAAAAAAGATCAGAACTACTTTGATTAACTATTTTTTGTTGAAAATGACAAATTCATATTGGTTTTGAAGAATTATTACCTGATACTACTTGAAGAACCGTTGTTTGAAGAACCATTTCTTGAAGAACCCATTCTCCAAGAAAATGATTTCTTATCGCATAATTGAAGAATTAAACAAGAAATTGAAGTAAAGAACAAAGGAATGTAAGCAAAAGAGAAGAATCGGAAGTTTAGAAGCTTGAGAATTGCCAGAGAAATCGATTTTGAATGTGGAATTTTTGGGGAGTTTCTCGCATGTATTGCAATCGATTGCTCTAAGAGTGGGGTTTAATTTTTTGCTCAATTGCTAGTTTAATTAAAATGACATAGTTTTGGAATTGGGTACACCTTGCATGGTGTAATCGGTTACATGATATAACAACTGCAATTATATCTTCACAATTTGCAAGATTTATACTAAACTCGAGGACACATATTTATTAAGACAGATTTCTAAACGCACATATGATAGTCATGTATTTGAAGTTTTTTGGTGTTTAAGATATATTCTAGAATAAATTTTAGATGTTGTATCTGGTCATGTGAGCCTTCATTTGGTTGGAGTGAAATCAGGAAGGGGAATAGGAGGGGATGTAAATCACAATATAAATGTCCTATTTACGTCATTTGGTTGTAACGAAAACACGGAGGAGATGTAAATAAGGAGGTGGAGAGCTCCGCAAATTATAATATGGACCCAGGCACACGTAGTTTTGTGTACCCAGTTAGTGGAACTACGTAGTTTTGATTAGATTTTATAATTTAATTCTAATTAAAAGTACTCCGTTATTTATCCTCCTCACACACCTTTATTCTATAAAAGAATTTGATTTGCTTTTTCCCTCGTTGCTGGGATCTCGCCTTCCACAATCATTGCGATCCGATTTGCTCGATCACCGGTGTTTCAATGTTTCTTATTTTTTGATAATGTGTGAGTAGCAGTCTGTAATTGATCGCCTAGGAATTGTTTTTTCATGGAGAGTTGTGAAAAAATGTATGTTTTGTTCCATTGATGGGGAAAATGTGAATTGTGATGTTTTGAACCCTTCTTTGTGTGAAGATGGTGTTTTGGTACTTTCAAAAGCATTGGAGGAAATATTTTCACGTAAGACATTGTTTTTTCCCGTTGGTTGTTGTTTTGGTTATTTCTGTCTTGATATATGAATATGTGCCTAATTTTAGAACAAGCTGTGTCTAGTTTGATAATTAAATGTGCCTTATTTTATACCTAGGTGTGCCTATGGTTATAACTACTGGAACTTTTAACTTTTCTGTTTTGTTTCAACATTTTTAGGTGTTTTTGTTGGTTTTTATGTAAAGTATTTTTGTGTTTTTAATTTTATATTACTTTTAATATGGCTGGGGTTGTTTCATTACATTTTTTATGTATTTGAATTCCATTAGATATACATGTGCCTGCTTTTATAACATATTGTGCCTAATTTTGTAATAGAGTGTGCCTTATTTGTAACTGAATGTGCCTACTTTGATTCCTATGGTTATAACCACTGGAACTTTTAACTTTCCTGGTCTTTTCCGATATTTAGATGTTTTTCTTAGTTTCTATGTAAAGGTTTTTTGTGTTTTTTAACCTTATATAACTTTTAAAATGGCTAGGTGTTGTTTATTAGATTTTTTATGTACTTGAATCTCGGTAGATAGTTGTTCCTACTTTTATATTAAGTATGCCTAAGTTTGTAACTAAGTGTGCCTAATTTTATAACTGAGTGTGCCTACTTTGATAAGTAACAATTCCTACAGTTATAACCACTAGAACTTTTAACTTTTCTGTCTTGTTTCAGTATTTAGATGTTTTGTTGGTTTTTATGTAAAGTTTTTTGTGTTTTTTTAACCTTATATTATTTTAAAATGTCTGGGAGTTGTTCCATTTCATTTTTATGTATTTGAATCTCAATGGATAGTTGTGCCTACTTTTATAATTAAGTCTCCCTAATTTTGTAACTGAGGTGTCTAATTTTGTCACTGAGTGTGCTTAGTTTTGTAACTTACTATGCCTACTTGGTTCTATATTCTAGATGTTTTTGTTGAATTTATTTATATGTTTTATGTGTTTTAACCTCATTTATCCGTTGAATACAACTGTTATGGAAAAGCCTAAGGAAGTTTCATTGGTTGGAACTATTGTAGCATCTAAGGAAGATGCATTTAATTTGTATAATAATTATGCATTTAGATTGGAATTTAGTGTTCATAAGGGTAAACAAAAGCTTAAGACAGGAAGCAGTACGAAGTATTTGAAATAGATTTATCACTACAAACAAAGGAAGAAGTGTGGAAAGGGAAGAGGGAGAGGTCCTATACTAAAGTTGATATTCATACGGATTGCAAAGCAATGGTGGAATTTTGTTTGAATGACAAGGGTGGCTGGACAGTTACCAGGTTAATGTTAGTCATAATCATGGGCTTTGTACTATGAATCAAATGTATTTTATGTGTTCTCAAATGGTATTTACGAAAATAATACTGGTTACCTTCAGGAGTAGAAGAATAGCGGGTTTCGGATTGCTGTTGGACTAAGGGTTTTGAAGAAACAAGTTGGAGGTTCACCTTTGTTGGCTTTACGTCAAGGGATGTGTATAATAGCTTACAATAAAAAACTTGGATGGTGGGGATGTGAATGCATTTATACAGATATTAAGTGGAGGAAGGAAAACAAAAATGATTTCTATTTTAACTTTGAGGTTCACTGTAATTCCTCATTATGTTGTTTCTTTTGCAGGTAGTTGGATGAGGTGTGAGTACGACTTATCGGATGAGCAAGTATGAAATGATTTGCAGTCCGTTTGCAAGGATGGATAATCATTGTAGGAATGTTATGTTTGGCTATAGGTTCTTGAAGAACAAAAGAAGAGTCATTTATATTGTTATTCAATACTTTATTGAAGTCTAAGGGAGGTAGACATCCTATTACATTGATGACTGACTAGTCCGCTGCTATGGCTGCTGCTATTGGCAAAGTTTTTCCAAAGACACGGCACCGGTTGTGTATTTGGCATATCAGGGAAAATTGAAAGAAGCATATTATGGGGCAAAGTTCCAAACAAGATTTTGTCAAGGTGTTTAACCATGTATTGAAGGACACCGATGCAATTTCTGAATTTCAGTTTTATTGGAAGAGGTAATTTATACTACTTTTAAGTTTGTATTTCCTATTTTTATGTGTTTGTGAATTTTCTTTTTGATTCAGTAAGCAGTAGTGCATACTTTTATAACGTGGTGTGCCTACTTTTGTAACAAAGAGTGCCTATTTTCATGACTAAGTGTATGCATTACTATTTTGTGTTTTTTAAGTTGCATTTTTTGTATATGTAGATTCTTTTGTTCATATTTGTGTATGCTTTATTTTCTATTTTTTACTCTCATATTTATTTGTCTATAGTGCAGGGGTATTTTTCATGTTAAGATGGGTTTTCTTGCAATGTGTGCCTACTTGATCACTATGTATGCCTAAATGTATTACCAAGTGTGCCTACTTTTGCCAGTATGTGTGCCTTCATTTTTTATATGAAAGTAATATGTTTTCCTTTTGCTTTTGCAGTTTGATGGATAAATTTGGTTGCCACAATGATAATTGGTTGAATAAGTTGCACAATTTGAGAGAGAAGTGGTGTCTGACTTTTAGTAAGGATTTCTTCTCTGGAGGTATTCTATCATCCCAAATGAGTGAGGCAACTAACCATGCTTTTCTAGGAGACTTTCAAAAATAACTACGTTGTGTGACTTTTAACGGATTTTTGATGAAGTTGTTTCTGAATGGAGGAGCAACGCAAGTATGGAAAATTTTTGTTGTAATCAAGGGCATGTTGAGATGAGATCCCTGAATCGAAATTGTTGCAACATGCTAATGGAGTTTATACTATTGGGGCATACAAGCTATTTGAAAACTAGTTTATGAAATTCCCAGAGTACTGTCAACGTCTTGTGGTATGCAACGATGGCGAGCATGTGTATGAGGTTTGGCATCTTGATATTACTGGTTTTAGACACACGGTTGTCTGTAATGAGAACACATTAAAAATTTCATGTACATGTAAAAATGTTCACTGAAGTTGGTGTTCTTTGTTCTCGTTGCTTGCATGTGTTCAGTTTTCATTGTCTTCAAGCCATGGATAAGTATATACTGAAGAGGAGAACAAAGGATATTGATTTAAGTTAGGGCAATAGTGGAGTTGGTTATGCAGAGAAAGTTAACAAGAAGGATATTGTTGGTTCAAGTGTTTGGAGGAGGGATAAGTTAAGGAAGTTTTCAAATTTGATTTCTGCCAGCGAATTAAACGTGAATGCTCGGGAATGTGTAGAAGAAAGGTTTAGAATAATGAAGGATAAGATCATTGCTGAAGTGATATCTTTTTATGTTGATAATTCAGAGAATGAAAGTGGATCTTCCAATATTAAAGATCCAGTTGGAAGGCGTGCAAAAGAAGAACGTAATATAAGGAAAAAGAGCATTGTCGAGATAAAGTGCAATTAAGCAAAAGGGAAGAGGAACAGTGCCCTGACGCATGCTTCAAGAATTAAAATAGCTGTGTAATTATCCATGAACAATGAAGCGTTAGGGAGAGTTGTAAATGCTCCAAATAATGGATTTGAACTTAGTTTAGGAATATCTAACTGTAGTGACGTAGAACCTTCATGTAGTTCGCAAACATTTATAAATTTTATGTAGAGTTTATCATTTTATTATTTGAAGATTATGTTCAGTACAATTTTTATTTCTGATTTTTTATGTTATATGTGTGTCAAATGTTTTTGGAAAGCGTGCTATGGTAGTTTAACATGTTGCTAATTTCTTAAAATAAGGATGCCTACTTTTATAACTAAATGTGCCTAATTTTGTAACTAAGTGTGCCTATTTTTATAATGGAGTATGCCTTTCATTTGATATATGTTATTTAAGTGACATTGTTTTGTATATGCAGATGTAGATGATTTTGTTGAGTTGTATTATTGTATTTTATAATGCCGTCATTTTATAATTGTGCTTTATGTGTATTCCAATATGGTGGGAAGGAGTGTCTTGATACTTTAACACAATGTTATACTTCTGCAAATCATTGTGCCTACTTTTATAACTGAGTGTGCCTAATTTTGTAACCGAGTGTGCTTACTTTTATAACTTAGTGTGCCTTCAATATTATGTAATGTTCAAGTGACACTTATTTGCATATGTATATGGTTGTTTACTTGTATTGGTGTATTTTATCGTCATTTTTGTGTGTTCATACATTAGGAGTGTTGCAAGACGGGTTGGAGAGTGGGAATGTGTTCTATGAGACTTTAACACACTTCTAAGTTATGTAATTAAGTGTGCCTTCTTTCATAACTAAGTGTGGCTACTTTATGAATGAGTGTGCCTAAATATTTAGAAATTCACTCAAATATTTAGATATTCTTGCCATAATATATATATATATATAAGAGAGGATTTAAAAATCCAATACATCACAAGAAAAAATCAGGATGCACTCCTAATTGTTCTTCAAAAAAAAAAAATAAACAACAAAAAATGTAAACAAAACAAAGGAAGTTATAACTAGAGAAGTTTCTTAATTCACACACTCATAATGAGTGTTAGAGGATTTGAGGAATACCCCAAAACCATAGTCGGCCATGATGCAGAAGTTCTGGTCCTCAAACAGAACCATTCTCTCTTGATTTCTGCTTTTTGCTGGCTGAACTGCATCCCTCTGCCTCTTTTCTCTACTCTGCCATCTTCTGAAGCATCCTCATAGAAGCTCTTATCTCTTGTTCCTCTTGTACCTACTCATGGGAATATGGGATCACAGATGGGGAATAGTAGCGAGTTATCGAAAAGACGTGTTTGAAATGAACAGAGACTTGGGTAGGCAAAGAGAGATGGGAAGCAGTTTTATAGCGGCCATCTTCTATATTAACATGCTAGCGAAATTCGTAGTTCTCCAGGCATATTTCCACCATCTCCAACATTTACATCAGATACATCTTGAGCAGAGTCGTAAAATGGTAGAAAGAAATGCCTTTTCTATAGTCCATCAACTTATGCAGATTCACATGAATGTATGGCTTATTGTATGAGTATGAAGCTCACAAAGGAAGGCAAACTCTATATTTGTAAATAAATGTTCGGCTAAAGGTTTCAGAGGACATTTTTGAACCTCGGCTAAGTGTTTCAAAACTTCCTGATAAAGTCATAAAGCTTAGCTTCAAAGAAGGAAAAATGGAACTGGTGAAGAATTATTTTACAGGATGGGTGGTATTTATAAAGAAAAGATTAAACTTTTGGTCTCCCCAAGATGGAAATAATAACTTTCATGTGGAACACAAAGAGGTATTTTATTATCATTAAGGATTACGTGGGGAAGATATAATGTTGTATTTTCGTGCAACTTCTCTATTCTCTTGCAACTGTTTTATTCGGAAAAAAAAGGAAAAACCTCCATGGTTACCCTCATAAGTGTGAATGCAAATATAGGATATGCACACTCAGTTACAAAATTAGGCATACTCAATTAAAAAAGTAGGCACAATCAGTTATAAAAGTAGGCACACCTAACTACTCAAATTCAAATACATAAAAGAAATATAATGAAACAACCCACACCAATATTAATAATAATAACATAAGGTTAAAAGCACAAAGAACCTGGCCATAAAATCTAACCAAAAAAGTAAACAAACCATATACATATGAAAAAATTCAATTGAACAACACATAATATTGATAGCACACTTAGTTATAACTTTAGGCACATTCAGTTATACATTTAGGCACACTTAGTAATAAATTTAGGCACACAAGTTTAAAATAGAGTGTGCCTAAGTTTAAAACTGAGTGTGCCTAATTTTAAAAGTGAGTGTGGCTAAGTTTAGAACTTAGTGTGCCTAAGTTTAAAACAGATTGTGCCTTCATACATTATGGGTGTTGCAGTACTGGGTTGGGGAGTGGGGAATGTGTTCTATGAGACTTTAACACACTTTGTAAGTTATGTAATTAAGTGTGACTAAATTTATAACTAAGTGTGTGTTTATCATAGGGAAGATAGTTGTGCCTACTTTTATAATCGATTGTACCTAAATTTGTAATGGAGTGTGCCTAATTTTGTAACTGAGTGTGTCTTCAATATTATGTATTGTTCAAGTGACATTTGTTTGCACATGTATATGGTGTTTTACTTGTATTGGTGGATTTATAGTCATTTTTGTGTATTTATACGTTAAAGGTGTTGCAATACGGGGTTGGGGAGTGGGGAATATGTTTTATGAGACTTTAACACACTATCGAAGTCCTGTAATTAAGTGTGCCCACTTTTATAACTAAGTGTGCCTACCATTATAAATGAGTGTGCCTAAATTTATAACTAAGTATGCCTTCAATATTATATGTTGTTCAATTGGTATCTTTTGAATATGTATAAGGTTTGTTTAGTTTTTTCGTTAGATTTTATGGCCAGGTTTGTTGTGTGGGTTTGGAGGGAGGGGAAAGTGGTTCATGATAATTTACCATAATGAATGTCAAACTTTTGTACTCAGGTATGGCTACATTTATGAGTAGGATTTCCTTTCTTTTATCTCTTTTAATTAATAACAAGCCCTAGCTTCTAATTGACTTAAGGAAAGTAAATGGGCACTTTAGGCTCTTAATTACAAGCCCTAGTTTTTCAAATAAATTTGTCTTTCACTGTCATGTGTGTTAGTTGATTAAAGCTAAATACAATATTATATAAGCAGAATAATCAAAAGATACATATTAATATATAATTAATTATAGTTTATATATACATCAATTAATACTAGATGTCTTTCTTGTAACATTGAGATGCTGCAATCTGCACACTCTTCCTCACAACGTTGATCTCAGACATGATCAATGTATATGTATACTTGGCTCTAAGTGTTTGGATGATTTTTTCATTATTCTTTGGTTCTTTGCGCAATGCATCCCAACCACATGCTGTCTTTTGATCCATATATGTTTCCATGTGGCACATGCAGAATACTCTACAATCTACATAATTTTTGCTGCTTTGCCATTACATCCTCTTCATTAAGATTTTGTATGTTGGAGCAGCAGTAATCTTTCTGAAGCCCATAGTAGAATTTCTTTGTTGATAATGATTGGGGGCTTCTTTTTGGCAAATATAAGGAAGCATAAATGCTACAGTTCTTTTATAACATATTTTGTAATTATTGTTTTTTTATGGATAATAGTAACTTACCAAGAAATTGGGCACATCTCTGTATTTCTCTATTCATTTTAATTCCCTTCGGCAGCGGCTGTTGTCAACTATTTTTACTTATTTTGTGATTAAGTCCATGGCAATCATGCAGAAGTGTTGTGCATTTATCACAGGGAAGATTAGCTACATTTTGGATAAAAAGTTTATCAGTTTATTGATACTAAATTGTAAAGGAAGGATAAATGTTAATACGCAAGTGTAGTGCCAAAGATTTTAATCTCCATTTCTACCAATGTTTCAAAGCTTTTATCTACTGCTCTGTTTGTTGTTCTCCAGTTTTTATGCTTACTGTAGGAAAGTGGTGGTGAGTGTTATTTTTAGTGGTTCAAACAAATAAAAGAATGTAAGAATTAACAAAGGGAACTTACATAGACATGTAGAGAAAAAATGATTCTCTTACGCTTCACGTTTTTTGCCTTCTGATTACATGATTGAGATGAATAGCCCATCCATATAGAATACTATTTTGTTGGAATCTGTAGGCAAAAACAAAGTAAAATAAAACTACGGAAATCCACCAACAGGATCTGTACATACTAGAAAAACCGATTGGATAGAAATTACCTCAATGTTTTGATTGTTCGTTGTGGAGGAGCTGCTTTGTACGCTTCGCCCTCTACTAGTATCCACGCGACGAACTCCTCTGCAAGCGATCGGGATGCTAGCCCCTTCTGTGTTTCGAAAACTGTTCAGAACTGATCCTGACTATCTAGTAATCGGTCATATTTCGGAGAGAGGAGGCTAGATACTATATCGCCATTCTAGGGTTTAGGGTTTTGTTTTTCTTTAATCAGATAAAGGACGGCTACCATGAAAAGGTTAACATAACCTTAGCTGTCAATATCAAAACCCTAACTGTCATCTAATGACAGTTTAATCTCGTCCGTCTATTCCTATAATCATCCAACGGTTGGATGAGTAATATTAAGTAATTAATTTCATTTATTAGATTAAATAAAATTAATTACTTATTAACCTACCAGAAAATACAATATGGAATCTGATTCCCCTTTTGTATACGTTCAACGAATCTGGACACAATCTAGATTCATTGAACGTGGACATTATGCTCACAAGATCGTCTATGCGTGTGACCCTGTAGGTTCACTTAACGTTGGCAGTGAATGAAAAAATGTCCTAGACATTTATTCACAAAACATAAGCGGCCTCTAGCAAGACATTATGCTTACCCAAGTTAAGTAAATATAATAATAACCTAGCACCAGATTTAATATTTAGCCCTTTTGTCACATGATATCCTAATTAAGTATAAGGCATGGATCAAGTCATCCTTATAAAACTTAATTAACCATTTACTTGATCACCGAGCAGATTTGTTCCAACAAATAATATTAATAACACCTTATTAATACTTATTTGAGCATGGCCATGCATATTTTCCAGTCTTCCTTATCAAGGGGCCCATGGATATCTCTCTCTAAAAAGAGAGGGACAAATCCCTTTCACTATCTCCAATATTCAAGCCATGACGAGAAAATAAGCCAACCAATAATCATAATGATCACCTAATTAAAAGTGATGTTTGACTATGTCAAAACATATTTTTCTCCCCATGCAAGAAACATTAGAAACATTAGGTCGAAGGACACCAAATATAAAACTGAGAAGAAATACTTATAACTTAAACCCATGCAATATTTCTTCTTCACTTTGGGTCATGTCCAATACAATATTCTCAATATGTATTTATGAATTGATTTTATATCTCATATTCATGATCAGTAAAACTTGACCATCAATCAACTTCACACTAGTTTACAAGATGTAATAAACTAGGGACAAATAAGAATAGTATTTTATTAGCTATAAGGGTTTTACTATCAAGTCACATACTTGATGACCAAGAGCATAAAATACAATTCAAAAATACATGCTTCATAAATCATAAATGTGAGCCAATTGGTCTTAGGGCATATACTAACATATTTGAGAGTTGTTCATTAGTCATCATTGTTCTTGCATCTTCTCTTGAGATTATGCAAGAATCATGGCTGAAAATTGTGGCACTGAAAAATGAAAGAATAAAGTAAAGTAAAAATATAAACAAGTAAATAAATAAAGAAGATAAATATAGTAGTATAATGTGGTGTGAACCTTTTTATACTGTAAAAGATGTGCCTAGTCTATTATGTATGCAAATTTATTACCGTAACATGTGTGCCTAATTTTGCAACATAGTGTGCCTTATTTTATAACTGTGTGCTTACTGGTAGCTTTTTTAATGACAATTACAAGTAGTTTTCCAAATATTTTATAACCAAGAGTGGCTATAATTTTATGTAACATGGTATGCTTTATTTTATACCTATATGTGCCTATTTAAAAAACTAGGGTGGAATTCACAAAAGAGATATAAGTTGGTGAATCATTACGAATGAAAGATACAAGTTGGTGAATCATTATGAATGAAATATAGTAGCAGAGTTACCTTTCTATTATATTGTGCTCTGGATTGTCATTAAGGAATTCAAACTCTGTTAAGGATAGGTTTTTTGTAAACATTGCATTGTGATATTTGTCTTCTATCCAAAACGGGGACCATAAGTTGCTCGGGACTTTTCTTGTTCGATGTAAGAGGCTTGGCTCTATACTCGTCTCTTTGGTGAAGTCCCCATCATCTTCTAACATTATAGTGTAGGGGGGATAAAGATCGGAATGTCGTTTAAAATGCTAAAATATGTATGTGATTCGTACTTGTGAGTGTGGAGCTATACCTATCAATATCATCATTGTTAGCTGGAGCTTGTCTTAGGTTTATGAGGTGAATTGATGCTTCAACCTCTGCCTCAGTTTCATAATCTTTATACAAGCTTTCTCTTCTTTGTTGTAGAGTTTGTTGTGGGGTAGGGGCGGGATTTGCTTGTGTGTTTAATTCATCATCCAAACCCACATCAAAACTAGGTACAATTTTGTCTTTCAAATCATTAGCCTTCATTATGTCTTCTTCAAATTCATCAATTGCGTTCAAGAAATCAAGATTCTCGTGGAATTTATCTTCTTGGCTATCGGATTGTGGCTTTGATGATGATGGAATAGCGTGTTATTGTGTTTGTAAAATGGGAAACATGCCTGATTGTATTTTGTTGAACATAGCAGTGATGTCAACATTTTTAGCCCTTAGCTATTTGCACACCTTAATAGACTTGAGTGCATTGCTTCCCAACCCCATTATTGCTGTGGCTGCTTTCTCAATAAGCTTCTGTAGGTTATAATTAGTTTTATTAATATGGTTTGGTGACAACATTGAAGTTCATTTTAATATTAGCAGGTGTGCTAGTTTTAAACCTAAGTGTGCCTAATATTAAATCTAGGTGTGCTTAATTTTAAAATTGAGGTGTCTAATTATAAAATAAGGAAATGAATACAGAGCTTTGTATGTGCTTTTGTCTTATCATTTTGAGTGCCTACTCTATACAACATGGAATTTCATATTATTGTAAGTAAGTGTTATCTAATAACTACGAGTGCCTACTCTACAGAACATTGAAGTTCATTTTAATGTAAGCAATTTTGCCCAATTTTAGAATTGAGTATGCCCAATTTCAAAATAGCATGAACTCGCCTAGGCTTCTTTGGAGCTCAATCTTGCCCAAGAATCTTTTCTCCGCAAGAGGGGCTTGAAGGCTTGATTTGGCATAAAAATTGAAGAATATCTAAGGAACATCTTGTAGAAAACAAAAAGGAAAAAAAAAAGCTTATCTATCTAGAATAGGAATCAACAAGGATTATAAGGAATCGTCACCTATCCCTTATTTACAAGAGAATACCAAATCCTAACAACACTAACTAAAAAGTTAGCACCTTTAGGGAATATAGGATTTGGATTGAACAAGAACTCTTGAATTCCTTTCAAGAATTACTTGCCTAAATTTCAAATAGAACAAATTTACAAGGAAGAAGAAGAAGAAGACTAGGAACCTTAGTTTCTCTCTCTCAAGATAACTCTTTATATAATTTTCATTCATCATTCATTGTTTCCAAATGGCCGCCCATAAAGAGTACATATAGTGCCCAAAGTAATTAATAACAAGCCCTAGCTTCTAATTGACTTAAGGAAAGTAAATGGGCACTTTAGGCCTCTTAATTACAAGTCTAGGAGTTAAGAAAACAAATTGGGTGGTCAAAATAAGCTTAAAAATCAACAATTCAGAGTTACAGCCGAGACCTACCATCAACGGTAGGTCCGACCGACCATTGGCAGTAGGTGTTGTTCACTTGGTTTTCCTTTGAACAGAGACCTACAAGCAACAGTAGTTCTAACCCTACCATTGACGGTAGGGGTCTTCTTGAGCTTCTTTTGCAACAGAGACCTACCGGTGGCAGTAGGCTTTCTTCCTTCCACACTTCTGGTTTTTAACCTTCTAAGTCTTCCATTCTTTTTTTTTTTTTTTTTTTGGGTTTTCCTCTCTTGTATTATGGATATTTGGAATGTTTTGGTGCTTTTTTTATCTTAATTTTCTCTTTCCAAAGCGTTCCAGGTAACAATAAGAACCGAAGGAGTCCATCATCAATGGAAGTAAAGCTTTGACCGATTACTAGAGCTCAAAGGAAGAAACCCAAGCTTCAAGAGGACAACGGTATGAATGTTTACATGATAGAAGTTTTCCAGAGCAAAGTTGATGAGTTTGAAGATCAAGGAAAGCATCCAAGTTGTTTACAATGTGTTCAATTGTCAAGGAGAAACTAAGGAACAACTTAGGGAAGAAACTGGCTAAGTATTGAGAAGAACATACCTTATCACTAGGTTGCCCCTACCGTTGACGATAGGCTTCTGCCAGGAGAGCCCTTAGAGATCAACCACCTACCATGCACGATAGGTCTGACCTTACCGTTGCCAGTAGATCTTGGAAGAGATTTGCCTTAAGCGCCCTTTTGGGCAGGAATTTGTAATTTAAGTGGTTTTTTTAGCTTTAAATCAAAGGGTTTATGGGTAATTCAAGCCATTAAACACTTCGTTTAGCTAGGGGTTAAGGCTTGACATATAAATACCCTATTATAAACAACTTGTAACTAATCTTGAATTATGAATTGCTAGAAATATGAGAGAGTTCTCCAAGTTGTCTCTTGGTTTCTTCTCCTTCTTAGTTTAGCTTGCCTAGGGGTAATATCCTTTGCATTGTTAACAATTGAGCTTAGATTGAAGTATCTATAGAATCAATTGAGCATGAAAATTCCTTCATTGGTTGATTCATAGAGTTTCCTTTTTTTGAATCAATTGATTTTAGGTTTTCTCGACTGTGTGGTAGGGGTTTGAGGTCTTAGTTCCCTCAAAGTTTTTGCCATCAATTTGGGAAAGAGCTTAGCCTCTCAATGTTAGGTTTGTGAGGCTTGTTCCTCCTAGGTTTTTCATTGAAGTGTGGAAGCTACAAATCCTCGCTCAAGAGAGAGGTGATCTTGGGAAGGATTTGGATCCAATTCAACAATCAAAAAGAGGATTCATATCAAAGTAGTATCAGAGCAACCTCCAATTGAAGGTCAAATTGATTTGTAAGTGTTTTACATTCGTAAAAAATGAAAAAAAAAAGTGAAAGTACTTGATGATCAAACAAAATTCTATGAGGATCATGCAAAATTAAGTACAGAAAATCAATATGAAAGTCAATTAAAAAATCGAATATTAATTGTGCGAATTTGTTGATGAATTTTATGGAGACGTTCTCCTTTGAATTCTGATTCATTTGAAATAAGTTGTATTCAAGTTGGAGGTCATTTGGTTACTCAATTGAATTTAATTTTGGATTGTGTTTCAGATTCACGATTGCAGAAAAAGTGTTGATTGATCCGAACACAACTTGCGTTAAATTCATCCACTTCGAATAAGAGATCCTCGTGAATTAGTCTCATCTGTTTTTGATTCGTATTATGTGATTTATTGTCGTTTTAGTGTTTGGGTGTCATTATCCTCTATTTCCTGGAAATTTTGTTTTAGTACTCTTCTATTCTTTGTTAAACCTCATTGTTTTAATTTTTTTTTTTTTTTACTTCTAATTGTTTCCTTGTGTGCTTCTAATCATTTGTTGATGATCAATTATGTTTGCTGGCTCTTTTCCATAGATAAAATTCTTTGAAACTCTTGCACATCAAGAGTTTGAAACCTTGCCTCTTTGAACCCTTATCCAGAACTAAGTGCTTTGATTGTTTGCTTGTTTGGGATTGATGCTATTCATTTAAGTTGTCTAAAAAGTTTGAAGGAACTTATAGAGACTTGAGTGTTGAGGGTTTAGAAAAAGGCAAGAGGGTGAGCCTATCTTGATAAAATCCAATTAGAGAGTAACCACGAGTGAACTTGAGTGATCATCAAAGACTATAAACACTAAGAGAGTGATTGGGAGGTCCTTTGTTTGCTTGTTTTGTTTAATTTGAAGGTTTAATAATGTATACGGATGGTCATTTGCCTATTCAATCTCATCAGAAGGTACTAGTGTACCTTTAATGAGGAATTTGAATGAGACTTTGAGGTCTATGCAACAATCGATTGAAGGATTGGCTAGATAGTTCCATAGTGTTGCTAGAGATGTTAAAGAGCTTAAGAAGGGCAAGAGTAATGCTACAATAGAGCAAAGAGTTGGAGATAACTTTGGTGGCTTCAATTCACCTCACCATCAAAGGCCTTTTCATAATATATCTACCTATGGATACCATGACATGCCGGTTTAAAATTCTCATCCATTCCATGAAGTTGGATATCAAGGAAGACTACAGTTTAGAGGTGGAAGAAGAGGAAGTCTAGGAGGAAGAGAATACCATAGACCCCAAGAAGAATTTCAAAGACATGAAGCATTGCATGATGACAACTTTTATGATGATTATAGAGAT
Source organism: Catharanthus roseus (assembly GCA_028651295.1). NCBI lineage: Eukaryota > Viridiplantae > Streptophyta > Magnoliopsida > Gentianales > Apocynaceae > Catharanthus > Catharanthus roseus. Next base: position 2,644,200 of record JAPQWS010000107.1, on the reverse strand, counting down.
AATACTAATATTGGTCAAGCATACCATGGTGGCTACTATGATAATCAACAAGGGGATAAAGCTTTACACAAAATCAAGTGGAAGGTGCCTAGCTTCAAGGGTGAGAGTATTCCTAATGTGTTCCTTGATTGGGAAATACAAGTAGAGAACCTATTCATGGTGAGAAGCTATAGTGACATTGTCAAGGTGAAACTACTCATTACCGAATTTTCGGGTTATGCACATTATTGGTGGGAAAGGATTGTTACTCAAAGGTTGAGAAATAGAAGACAACTAATAGAAACTTGGGCAGAGTTGAAGACTCTCATGAAAGAGAGATTTTTACTGGAACATTATTATAGAGAGTTGCACTAAAAATTGATGAGTCTTAAGCAAGATACAAAATGTTGAAGAATATAGGCTAGAAATGGAGTTGTATACTTTGAGATAGAGCTTGGAGGAAAATAAAGATGCTTCAATTGCTAGGTTTCTAAGTGGTCTCAATAGGGACATTTCTAATCAACTAAAATTGTATCCTTATACTACTTATGAAGACATGTGTCATTTGGCTACCAAGATTGAAAATTAGAGAAAGTGGATTGGTTTCTCTAAAACTAATCTTCCGTCTTCAAGAAGTGTAGTGCCTAAACGTCAAGCATCTAGCTACAAGAGTTGGCCAAAGAAAGAAGATACACCTAAGGTAGCCTTCAAAGATCATCCTAAGCCTAAGGTGGAAGAGAAATGAAAGTTAATCACTAATCCAACAAGGTGTTTCAACTGCAATAGTGTGGGCCATATTGCTATAATTGTCCTGCCAAGAGAACTTTGGTGTTTAGTGAAGATTTAATGGTTGGATTGAGAAGAGTGATGATGATTGCCAAGAAGGGATTGTGGACAAGGATGCAAGTAGTGAAGATCAAGTTATTACCATTTTTGAAGCCGATGAAGAGGGAATGAGCTTAGTAACTATTAGAGCTTTGTCTACTGAAATCCATTAGGAAGAATCAAGCATTCAAAGAGAAAACATCTTTCACACCAAATGCTTAGTGGGAGGTAAGGTGGCTAACCCTATTATTGATAGTGGTAGTTGCACTAATGTGGCTAGCATTTATCTTGTTGAAAAATTGAATTTACCTCTCCTTAAGCATCCTAATCCCTATAAGCTACATTGGTTGAATGATAGTGGGGAAGTGAAAGTAAACAAACAAGTGCTAGTGTCTATTTCTAAGGGGTCTATAATAGTGAGATTCTTTGTGATGTGGCTTCTATGCAAGCAGGCATTTGTTGTTGGGACGTCCTTGGCAATATGATAGAAAGGTTATTCATAATGGTGTGAAGAACACCTTTACCTTTGAAAAAGATGGAGAAAGGTTCATGTTGAATCCCTTGACTCCTAGTCAAGTCTTTGAAGAACAAAAGAAAATGAGAGAAAAAGAAAGACTAGAGAGTGGGAAAAAGAAAAGGAGTATTGAAGAGGAAAAAAGAATTGAGTAAGGAAATATCTAGAGAGGAAAAAGTGAAAAAATACAAGAAGAAGAGTGATAGTTGTAAAGGAGAGAAAAGATGCTTCTATGCAAAAAAAATTGAGATCATAGAAGCCATTGAAAAAGAAGAGTTGGTGTTACTTCTCTATTACAAGGGAACATTTATTTCTACTAATAATTATTTGTCTTCTTTGTCTAATGCTATAGTAAAGGTTCTTGAAGAGTTTAAAGATGTATTTCCTAAAGAAATGCCTGGTGGACTTCCTCCCTTAAGAGGGATTGAACATCAAATTGATTTGATACCCAGAGCAGTGTTGCCAAATAGATCGGCTTATAGAAGTCCTCCTGAAGAGACTAAGGAGGTAAGGAGACAAGTTGAGGAATTGTTCTCCAAAGGATATATAAGAGAAGGCTTAAACCCTTGTGTCGTTCCTGTTTTGTTAGTTTCAAAGAAATATGGTACATGGAGTATATGTGTTGATTGTTGAGCCACTAATAATATAACTATCAAGTATAGGCATCCTATTCCTAGATTAGATGATTTTCTTGGTGAGTTGCATAGTTCTCAAATATTTGAAATCGGATTACCATCAAATTAGAATGAGGGAAGGGGATGAGTGAAAAACGGCTTTTAAAACTAATTTTTGTCTTTATGAGTGGCTAGTCATGCCTTTTAGTTTAACTAATGCTCCTAGTACATTCATGAGACTTATGCATCAAGTATTGAGGAACTTCATTGGTAAATTTGTTGTTGTCTGTTTTGATCTATAGTAAAACTTATGAAGATCATTTGAATCATCTTAAACAAGTTTTGTTAGTTTTGAGAAGTAAAAAGTTATATGCTAACCTTAGAAAATGTGAGTTTTGTTTGGAAAAAGTGACTTTCCTAGGTTATGTGGTGAGTTCTCAAGGCCCTCAAGTAGATCAAGAGAAGGTTAAAGCAATCAAGGAGTGGCCTAATTGCAAGAATGCATCCGAAGTGAGGATCTTCCATAGATTAGCGAGTTTCTATAGGAGGTTCATCAAGGATTTTAGCACTATTCCTAGTCCTTTGACAGATGTTATAAAGAAGATGAATGGATTCAAATGGGAGGAGGTTCAAGAGAAAGCATTCAATATATTAAAGGAAAGGTTAAGTATTGCATCTCTACTTGCATTACCTAACTTTGAGAAGATGTTGAGATAGAATGTTATGCATCGGGTGTTAGCATTGGAGAAGTATTGATGCAACATAAAAGACCCTTGGCTTTCTTGGGTGAAAAGTTGACTAGTACGGCATTGAATTATGCAACATATGACAAGGAGCTCTATGCACTTATGAGGATATTGAAGCATTGACAACATTATTCGTGGCCAAAAGACTTTGTGGTGCACACCAATCTTGAGTCCTTGAAATTTCTCAAAGGGCAAACAAAATTTGAATAAGAGACATGCAAGATGGATGAAGTTCATTGAGACATGTCCATACATCATTCGTTATAAGAAAGGTAAAGAAAACATTGTGGCCGATGTATTGTCAAGAAGGTACACTCTTATCTCTCCTTTGCAAGCTCAAATTCTTAGTTTTGAAATACTTAAGAATGTATGCTATTGACCAAGATTTTAAGGATATATTTGAGAATTGCTTGCTTGTGCCTAGTGATAAGTACCATATTCATGATGGTTTTCTTTATTATGAAGGTAAAGTGTGCATTCCATCTTGTCTACTAGATTGTTGTTGGTTAAAGAGGCTCATTGTGGTGGCTTAATGAGACATTTTGGCATCGCTAAAACTTATGACATCTTGCATGAGCATTTCTATTTGTCTCACATGACAAAAGATGTTGAAAAGTTTTGTGAAAATTGCTTGGATTGTAAAAGGACTACATCTAGTTTCTTGCCTCATGGTCTCTATACTCATTTAGAAGTGCCTAAAGTTCATTGGGTTGATATCTCTATAGATTTTATTCTTGGTTTGCCTAATAATGGATTCTATCTTTGTTGTGGTACATATGTTTTCTAAAATGGCTCATTTTATAACTTGCAAGAAAAACGATGATGCTAGCCATGTACCAAACTTATTCTTTACTTGGGTGGTTCAGTTCCATGCCATTCCAAAAACCATTGTGTCAGACCAAGACACTAAATTTCTTAGTCATTTTGGTGTGTTTTGTGGAATAAACTTGGTACTGACTTGTTGTATTCTACAGCTTGCCATCCATAAATTGATGGCCAAATAGAGGTGGTCAATAGGACCATTGGGCAACTTCTTAGAGCCATCCGTAAGAGGAATTGGTGACAATGGGAAGAAGTTATTCCTCACATTAAGTTTGCTTACAATAGGGCTAAACATTTTACTACTTCCTTCTCTCCTTTTGAGATTGTCTATGGTTTTAATCCATTGACTCTATTTAATTTAGTTCCTTTGCCTATCGATCATATTGTGAGTTTAGATGGAAAATGGAAAGTTGAGCTTGTCAAGTCCATCCATACCAAAGTGCATGAGGCTATTGCATCAAACAACAAGAAGTTGATAGCTAAACGGAATGTTGGAAGGAAACTTGTTGTGTTTGAACCCAGCGATTGGGTTTGGGAGCATCTTCCAAAGGGACGTTTTCCTTCTCAATGCAAGGGCAAGCTTGATTCTTGTGGCGATAGGCCATTTATAGTTCTTCAGTGAAGAAATGATAATATCTATAGAATTGATCTTCCGGATGACTATAATATTAGCGCTACCTTTAATGTTTCTGATTTATCTCCTTTTGATGTAGATAAAGATTCTGGGATGAATCTTTTCAAAATTGGGGCAGATGATATGAACCGGACGAGTACATCATCAATGAAAGTAAAGCTTAGACCACTTACTGGAGCTCAAAGGAAGAAACTCAAGCTTCAAATAGACAACGGCATGATTGTTTACATGATAGAAGTTTGGAAGAGAAAAGTTGATGAGTTTGAAGATCAAGGAAAGCGTCTCGTGTTGTTTACAATGTGTTCAATTGTCAAGAAGCAATTAAGGAAACAACTTGGGGAAGAAAGTGGCTAAGTATTGAGAAGAACATACCCTATCGCTAACGGTAGGGTTGCCCCCACCGTTGATGGTAGGCTTCTGTCGGGGGAGCCCTTGCAGATCAACCACCTGCCGCACACGGTAGATCTAACCCTACTGTCGCTAGCAGGTCTCGGGAGAGATTTACTTTAACTGCCCTTTTGGGCAGGAATTTGTAATTCAAGTGATTTTTCCAGCTTTAAATTAAGGGGTTTATGGGTAATTCAAGCCATTAAACACTTTGTTTAGCTAGGGGTTAAGGCTTGACATATAAATACCCTATTATAAACAACTTGTAAATAATCTTGAATTATGAATTGCTGGAAATATGAGAGAATTCTCCAAGTTGTCTCTTGGTTTCTTCTCCTTCTTAGTTTAGCTTGCCTAGGGTTAATGTCCTTGGTATTGTGAATAATTGAGCCTAGATTGAAGTATCTATAGAATCAATTGATCAGCAAATTCCCTTCATTGGTTGATTCATAGAGTTTCCTTTCTTTGAATCAATTGATTTTAGGTTTTCTAGTTTGCGGTGGTAGGGGTTTGAGGTCTTAGTTCCCTCAAAGTTTTTACTGTCAATTTGGGAAAGAGCTTAGCCTCTCCATGTTAGGTTTGTGAGGCTTGTTCCTCCTAGGTTTTCCATTGGAGTGTGGAAGCTACAAATCCTCAATAAAGGTTCTTCAAGAGAGAGGTGATCTTGGGAAGGATTTAGATCCAGTTCAACAATCAAAAGAGGAATCATATCAAGTAAGGTCTCGAAAGTTCTTCTCGAATAATACCACTATCCCTTTGTCCTCCTCTTCTATCTTCCTTGCCATCAACCTTGTAATTGGTCCTTTGAAGATCTCCACGTTCTTAGGCTCATAGGTCATACCACAAAACTGAGTGTGCCTAATATTAAAATTGAGTGTGCCTAATTTTAAAAGAAGAGAATGAATGCAGCAGATTTTTTTGTACCTTTGTGTTATCATTTTCAGTTTCTTCTGGTGGTGGCAGTAGTGCCAATGCAAGTGGATTTGTTGAACATTGCTCATCTGTTGACACTATTGCTTTATTCTCAATTTTCAGGCAGTCAAGCACTATTCCTTGACCAAAACTGACTACAACTTTCTCTTTTTCTTATCTCTCCATGACAAACTTATCATCCCAGGAATTGATCGCTGGGATTGATCTCTTTTCTTATAGTTTGAACTTCATCCTGTCTAGGTAGAAGAGCTCCATTGTATAAATTTACAGTATGGTTAGTGACAATGTATTATTCCTAAGTAAACAATAGAGGCTTTATTAGAATAAAAGTTATCACTAGGAAGGCAGCAGATCCAATGAAGTACAACTGGTTGGAAGGATTTTTCTGGAACTTTTCACATCTTTCAATTAAGACTACAAGTGAGTACTTGCAGTAGTTGTAGTTTTGAATATCGTTGGCATTAACTAAATCTCCGAAGAGGTAGTGCGGATCCTCTTATAGGAAGTATGGTGGATCATGGTGGTGATGCATTAGAGTAGGAACTTTGTCTCCACCATCTTGGGACAACCTTTGTACCAACCTTTGTTGAACAATTGTTATCTTTGGTGGAAAGTTAGTGTACTTTGTCTTCATTTAACAACGAATATGTTGTGTTGTTCAGTGGATTATGTCCTTGCTAGAATCATGGACTGGTTTTGTGCCTCTTGGGAATCCAAGTACTAGATTCACATCCTCCTTATTGATTTGTACGCTTGTCTTATTCTCGGGTATCAAGCTTGTGTTATGTACGTTAAATTTCTGGATAAGGTACACTATCAGGCTCTTTGGGAGCTTTATCTAAAGCAGAAGGATCCAAATCTTATCTCTTTGACTGCTTTTTTGTTCGTCACTCATTTTTGTAACAACAGTGTGGACTGCAGTGTTATCATGTTCGTTTTCAGGGATGGGAATCGAGCGTCAAATTTTTCTTCTAATTCTGATTCATCTTCCTTCACATTCTTTCCTAAAGGTTTTTTTTTATTGGCTTCTTTACTTTTTTGCTGCCTTGTTTTTTTCGCAGTTGGCTTGTCAATTGTTTTCTTTTGTCTATGGCGTTTTAATTTACTGAGTATGCTTGCTTGCTTGTTCTTTTGAATTGTTTCATCCTGCAGTTGAGAACAAAAATTATTGATAAATGGTGTAAACTATGTGTTGAATGATATGAATATACTATTTTATTTGTGTATTACCTTGCTACTATATTTGTTAATGTCTCGTTGTCCTCTGGTATATTGTCCACTAGTTTATCAATTGTCATGTAGAGACTTTGTTCGGTTCTTGCCTATGCCTTACTGTAAGGAGACATTCAAATGGTTAGTAAGAGAATCACTTTTAAATGCTTGTTTGAAAATAGGTGTGCCTAGTTTTATAACGTGGTGTGCCTTATTTTATAAATTTGTGTGCCTTATTGCATAAATGTGTGTTTCTAACGTGTATGACATATATAGTTAACATACTTTATGTATTGGAGCATTTTTAATGAAAAGTTATGCTCATTTTTACAAGTAAGTGTACAAATATTTGCATGACCAACAGTGATTACAATGTTAAACATGCAAAATAGTTGTCTGTAAGTAGGTGTGCTTAATTTTAAAACTAAGTGTGCCTAAGTTTAAACTTGGTGTGCCTAAGTGTAAAACTGAGTGTGCCTACTTTAAACTGTGCTCATTTAAACTATGTGCCTACTTTTAAACTATGTATGCCTAGTTTTTAAACTATTTGTACCTACAATGTACGTCATAAATGATAACAAAAACAGTTATTATTTTTTATAAGTGAGTGTTTGATTTTGTATAGATGTACCTACTTATCTAACATAGTGTGCCTGCTTCTTAAACTTGTGTGCCTACATTTTAAACTGTATGCCTACTTCTTAACATTATGTCTACTTTGTAAACTATGTGTGTCTACTTTGTAAACCGTGTATGCAATACTTTTTAAAATATTTGTGCCTACAGTATATGTTACAAATAACAACAAAAACATGTATTATTTTGTATAAGCGAGTATTTTATTTTGTATAGGTGTGCCTACTTATCTAACATAGTGTGCCTACTCCTTAAACTGTATGTGCCTACCTTTTAAACTGTGTTTGCCTACTTCTTCAACTGTGCATGCCTACTTTAAACTTTGCTCATTTAAACATTGTGCCTACTCTGTCAATTGTGTGTGCCTACTTTTTAAACTATTTGTGGCTATAATGTATGTCACAAATGACAACAAAAACAGATATTATTTTGTATGAGTGTTTTATTTTCTATAGGTTTGCCTACTTATCTAACATAGTGGCCTACTTCTTAAACTATTTGTGCCTACCATTTTAATTGTGTGTACTTCTTAAACTGTGTGTGCCTACTTTAAATTTTTCTCATTTAAACATATTGTGCCTACTTTGTAAACTGCTGTTTGTGCTTACTTCTTAAACTATATGTACCTACCTTTTTAATTGTGTGTGCCTACTTCTTAAACTGTGTGTGCCTACTTTAAATTTTTCTCATTTAAACATATTGTGCCTACTTTGTAAACTATGTGTGCCTACCTTTTAAATTGTTGTGTGCTTACTTTTTAAACTATTTGTGCCTACAATGCATATCAGAATTGACAACAAAAACAATTATTATTTTGTATGAGTGAGTATTTTATTTTGTATAGGTGTGCCTACTTATCTAACATAGTGTACCTACTCCTTAAACTGTGTGTGTGCCTACTTTAAACTTTGGTCATTTAAACATTGTGCCTACTTTGTATACTGTGTGTGCCTACTTTTTAAACTATTTGTGGCTACAATGTATGTCATAAATGACAACAAAGACTGTTATTATTTTTTATAAGTGAGTGTTTTATTTTGTATAGTGTGCCTACTTCTTAAACTGTATGTGCCTATCTTTTAAATTGTGTGTGCATATTTTAAACTTTGTTCATTTAAACATTGTGCCTACTTTGTAAACTGTGTGTGCCTACTTCTTAAACAGTATGTGCCTACATTTTAAACTGTGTTTGCCTGCTTCTTAAACTATTTGTGTCTACAATGTATGTTACAAATGACAACAAAAACAATTATTATTTTGTATAATAAGTGAGTGTTTTATTACCATAAGTGTCTAATATATCAACTGGATGTGCCTCTATATACAGATATGTAGATAGGCGTTGTTAATTTCAGAAATCACAAACCAAGTACAAAAACACAATAATGTGATCAAAAGACAAATATATGAAAAAAAACAATAAACAATAGTATACTACTTTATTGAAGTTTTTTGAAAACTATAATTTTCAAGTTGATATTTACCTCCTTTCATTACTCTTGCTTGAAGAACTGCCGTTGTTGCTTGGAGAACTTATTTTTTATGATTTTGTGTGCAAATAAGGAGGATTTATGGTAAAATCGAATCGTGGAACAAAGAAAACTAAAGAAAGTAGTGATTGAGTAGTGAATTTTGCTGCAAAATCTCATGAAATCTCCTTTTTACGTGAGGGTTTTTGGGAGGGAAAGGAAAGGAAAGGTTTTCTCTTAGTGGGCATGTGTAATCTAAATGCGTTGGATGAGACTTGATTTAAGTTTTTTGACAGTTTCTTTTACGATGTCTAGGAGAGTTCCCCTTCTACGTCAGCAAATTAGCCCCTCCCAAACAGGTGAAATGTGACGTAAATGAGATTTCAAAGTCTATTTTATCCTCTTACAAATTAGTTTATTACAAATATACTTTAAACAAAATCCTATCCCATACATATATAACATTCATATCTTTGTGTAATGATATAGTGGTAAATTATATATAATAAAAATTACCTTTCACATTTCACCTTAATCAAACGGAGGAAAGTAAATGTAATTTACTTCCTTCATACTTCTATTAAACAATTTTGAAGTAAATGACATTCCCCCTCTTCTTCCCCCTCTTGAACCAAATTAGGGCAAATAAATAATGAATGGGGCAGAAAATGAGAAAATGGGGCTGCATTTATCAAATAAAAATACATAAAAATAAAAATTAAAAAATTAAAAGAAAAACAGGAAGGAACAATTCAAGATTCCATATTCCATCTACGCGCCTTGAACTGAAAAACAGGTAGGTTTCTTGCAATTGCCAATCCAAAATCGCCGCCCTTTACAGCGAACTTCTGACAGAAAAGACCAAACAATCTTTCTGTCTACCTTAGATTTATCAGGAATTTCTTGCTTGATTCTTATTTCCCATTTTCTGCATCTACAAAACCCAGACAAACCCACATTGAAAGAGGAAAAAAGTATTAAATTCCCAGTCATCGTTGAAAAATCATAAACTTTTGTTCGTGAAAATCTTGATTTGTTTTTATATTTTGAATTTCTTCTTCATTTCCTTGGTCGGAAAATGGATGATATGAAGGATAAAGTCAAAGGGTTCATGAAAAAAATGAATAATTCATTCACATCTTCTTCCTCTGGTGGATTTAAAGGTCAAGGTAGAGTTTTGGGCTCTTCTTCATCTTCGTCCTCTTTGGTAGCAGCGAATCCCATCCCCAACCGAAAGATACCAGGGCTTGATTCTTCAAAGCAAAATCAACCTTCATCAAATTCTAGGCCTGCAACTCAAAGACCAAGTGCCAGTGTTTCTGATAAAAAGATGGAAAGGCCGAATAGTGATTTTTCGGATAAGAAAGTTGGGAGTAGGATTGAAGTGGATTCGAATTTAAAAGAGAGTGCAACGACAAAGGGGTTTGATCCATTTGATTCATTCATAACTTCTTCGGATAGAAATCAAAATGGGTATTCGTTAAATATAGTTGAATGTCCTGCCTGTGGCGGAGGATATGGGTCAGAACAGGAGGTTTCGGATCATATTGAACACTGTTTAAGTCTTTCCGACAGTGGTGTACCTCGAGATGGTAATACTAGTGGATTACATATGAAAAATGAATTGGAAACTTGTATTGGTGCATACATTTCTGGAAAACCATCGGAGGGGTCAACTGAGGTGGTGCTTAAGCTTTTGAAGAATGTAATTAAGGAGCCAGATAATGCAAAGTTTAGAAAGATTAGGATGGGCAATCCTAAGATAAAAGAGTCAATAGGTGATGTTGTTGGAGCTGTGGAGTTGTTGGAATGTTTAGGGTTCAAGTTAGAGGAGGAAGGTGGAGAAATGTGGCTTGTGATGGGAATTCCATCCCAAGAAGTGCTTGCTTTAATCAAGAAGGCTGTGTCAATGTTGGAGCCACAAAAGATTGAAGAATCCCCATCCACATCCCCAGCTAAGGGAGATGAAACAGGAGAGCAGACTAGGGATGAGCCAAAGGCTATTGACAGACAGGTAAAATTCATTCAATTCAGTGCTGCTTCTGTTTTATTATGTATTATTCTTTTTGCTTTCTAATCATGTTTAGTCTACTTCTGCACAAATTTTCTAGTGCTTTATGTTATGCTTTGGTCATATAATTTAACCTGTCCTGGATATTACTCTCTTCTGAACTGAACGTGGAAGTAAGCTGGTGAAAACTCATGCAGGAAGATTCTTCATTAACATAAGTTTCAGGAAGGATCACCTTAACTACTTGATAATTAGTTAGACTCTCAAATTCCTGCTTAAGAGAGTTTGCACAAGAGAAGTGCCAAGATTGGGTAGCTTCCGTTGAGACCATATATTTATTTAGCTATTAGGACTTACTGCTTCCCCCCAAAAGAGTATAAATACCTATCATGAGCGAAGCCTGACATGAAATGAAACTAATACTAGCATTGGCATTTCCATATAACATGTCGATCTAGTTGGCATTATCTGTTGATGGAGTATGCAAATTATACCTTGGTGATCCATAAGATGAGAAAATCTTTCTCGGTTCTTATTTCCCATAACTGTTTTAGCATTGTGGAAATTTCATTAATACTTTTTTCCAGGTTTTGTAAGATATTGATGAGAGTACCTAGAAAAGAATGCATCCAAATATCTTGTCCATTAATTTTTCTTTTCCCATTTTGTGATTCCTATGGGTCATTTGTATAAAAAATGAAGTAGAATCTGCATTCCACAAGCCAGTATCACTATTTAAAGAAAATCCACATTTGTTCGACGAATATTATAACGGTAGCAGTGTCTATATTATAAAAGACAAATGAGTTTCGTGAAGTACTCCTCAGTAAGCTACTTTTAGGTCTTATTTCACAGTCATTTATTTTTTCACCTCTATTGGCCGCTTATTAAGTTTTATGGCTGTATCTGGACTATTCTGATTCTTGTGGTCTCAGAGAATCTTAGAAATGCTCCTTAAGATTGTGCAATTTGGAGCATACTGTTCTCAACAAATGGATATTTATGTGCTTTAGCTTTTTCATGCACCACACTATTCACATTTTCAGTTGCGTCTTTATGCTTGTGATGCTGCATTCTTTCTTGTGTCTGTCTGCGTTTCTTAACACTAGTATCTAGTACAACAGGTAAAATGTTTATCTTGCTTCATAAATCCACTATTTGTTTCCTTCTCAACAATTTTACTAACTCTACCATATTACTACACTAAGTCTAGGTACATCGTGTACTGCCCCAAAAGATCAGTAATAGTATGGCTGGTTGCATGAGTGAAAAAAACAAGAATTTTCCCTGGTTCAGCTTTATGTTGTAAAAATAGCACTAACTGGATCCAATTTTGTCTTTTGATTCCTGAAAGGGCCATATTGCAGATATAGCATATTGCATATTGCATATAGGATATGTGGATATCATTAAATCCTGCTAATCAGTATTTAGTTCCTTCTTCTCCACTCCCAAATCTGCCACTGGTTTCCTCACGCTGCCTTTTCCTCCATTCTATTAACTTTTAAGCTACTATAAGTTCCCAAAATTTTATCCAACTCCTACGATAAATTTTATCCAACCCTGCTTTCTGTTTTTGCTTCTGCTTTTGCGTGGGTTTTTCATCCTTGTCACCGCCTCCATAGGGCTACTTCTCTATCCATGGTGAAAAAGCACGCACTTTTGATTTTTTATGCCTTTTTGGTTTTGTGGGTTCTTTGGAATTGGCATAAACGATGGGGATTTTTATCAATAACATCCCATTCCTTGATAAAGATTGCTATGGTTTGGAAGGAGAGGAGATGAATTTAGTATTTTCCGATTGCTTAAAAAAAATATGAAAGGAATATCATATTCCACCTTGACATCCAACACTCATTAGAAACACTAATTAGTGGAGGACAATCATGTTTTGGATTACTGTTGAAGTTATTTTGTATTATTTTGCATAATTTCAGCCTTTAGCTAGTTCACGTTTTTTATGAAATATTCTTGATTTTATCACTTTTAAGTTAGGGAACTATATATCTCATGCAGAAAACAATAAAAAGAAATTTAATCAAATTATATTTATTCATTTAACTTCCCAAAATGGTGTGCCAAAATTTTCCAGTACAAGTACTATACTGTTTCCAAAGACTCAACTGTTGCCCTCGGAAGAACTATATTTATTACTTTGCTTGAAATATGGAACTTTATTTTGATAATAGAGCTCTTTTAGGTTACACTTTAATTACTTCACATTTCTGTGTTAGCATTACTCAGAACAGTTCTATTTCAGCCTCTCTATTCAATTGAATTTACCACATTTCACGTAATCTTATTCTTTTTCTTCTATAGTTGACATTTCTCTTGTTGTCATTATATGCCTTAATGATCCAGCTTCTTCTACAATCACTTATGATGGTTCTTATTTTGCTATTCTTTACTAGATTCGGGTGTTCTTTTCTGTTTCTGAAAGCACAGCAGCAAAAATTGAGCTGCCTGACTCCTTCTATAACCTTTCCCGAGAGGAAGTAAAAAGAATGGCAGATATGAGAAGAAAGAAGATTGAAGAATCTCAGCTATTAATTCCTAGATCATATAGGGAAAAGCAGGCACAAGCCGCAAGGAAGAAGTACAAAAAAACACTTATCAGAGTACAATTTCCTGATGGCGTTGTGCTTCAGGGAATCTTTTTATCTTCAGAGCCAACTACAGCTTTGTATGAGGTTAGTCCTTTAATTTTCTCATTGTGGCTGAGATTGCCTATACAGTGTAACTGCATAACCATAAGTTGAAAAGAATAGATTTCCAAATTCTTGATGAAAAGCCAAAAGCATTTTATTATTTGAATTTTTATATGATTGTCCTCTTACTTATTGGAACCAGTTCTAACCATTTCATGTATTAAATGATACTTCGGTTTACATGTAATTATTGAACAGGGTTCGACATACTTAGCAGCTAAATGCACAGTTTTCCTACCACCATCTCTTGTATCATTAACTAAACTTGATCATTCACTAAAACTCAAATAATCTTATTAACTTAGGTTGAATTGGAGTTGGATATCAGCAGTGTGGAGGCCTGTGATATTTTGTTTAATTCAATTTTTTGGAGGCTTTGTTCAAATCTCAAACTTTTTCTATGCATGTATGTACCCATTTCAGTTCATGGTTCTATGTATAAACTCCGTTTGCCTTCTCTTTAAAGTTCAAAAAGCAATGATGCTCCCCCCACCCCCTCCTCATCTCTGTGCATGTCTATGTTGGTGCTGTATTGTCTACTAAGTATGTGGTTCTTTTTCTTTTTTTCCTTATTATGTAATTTGGGGCGGACAACGAATTTTCCAAAGTAACTGTCCTCTGGCTTGTGTATTTATTCAAACTCTTAAAGGGAATTCATCTCATACCTGGTTTGTTATCAAGCCTCCAAATTGGGGAATTGAATTTCTTTTTCCATATTATTTCTCCCTTTCTTCTTCTGTGTTCTCAACTCTATATTCGTTAACCTTTCATTTATTCAACGAGGTGAACCCTTACTTTGCTAAAGGGCTACTTTCTCTACCCCCTTCCCCACCCCCCACCCCTCAACCCAAAAATAAAATAAAATAAAATTATGGTAATGCAGTTACTTAACTAAAGAATGCTTTTTGTACAGATTGAGAAAACTTAGTTAGAATTCCAGTTACTTAACCTCTTCAAAAATAGGATCATCTGGCAAAATGTGCTTTAAAAGATTTTTGATTTTTTAAAGAATTCTGATATAACCTGACCACAATAAATACATCATTGGAATGTTCATCCCATTTTACATAGAATTGATCGGGTAAACTGATTTTAGTTCAATACTTTCCTTTACCTATTTTGTTCTATAAAGTTCATCTAATAACTACTTTTATTTCTAATGGACATTTTAGACTTCCTTATGCCTCAGGTAAGTACCTATTATAGTTTCTGTCTTTTTCTTTGTTGGCCCTCTCTCCTCCTGCTCTTTTGCTGATGTGTTTGTTCTGAAAATTTTGTGTCGAAATATTTTCAATTTTGGTTGTTCTCTCATCTTCACTTTAATTTAGATGATACATTTTTCATAGATCTAACACAATACATTTTTCTCTATTGGTCGTTTATCATCAGTTCGTCAGTGCAGCGCTGAAGGATCCCAGTTTAGAGTTTGAGCTGATGCATCCTGTGCCCATAAAAAGGCGAGTGATCCCACATTCTCCTGCACCAGGACAAAAAGCGAATACACTGGAGGACGAGGATTTGGTTCCTGCAGCTCTCATCAAATGTAGACCTATTGAAACAGACTCTGCTGTTTTCACCGGCCTCTGCAATGAACTCCTCGAAATCATTGAACCGTTTTCTTCCCAGGCCTAATGAGCACAATTCAGTATAATACTACCAAAGACAAAACTCGGCATCCTCAATCTCTCTGGATAGAGTGGATACTGGAAGCCATTTTATTTGCTTTGATATATTTTGAAACTATAGTTCATTTTCAGCTAGTGTGTATCTTTCTAGATGGAAAATTCAAGTGTTGAAGATAATAGCCCCAAAGAAGATTGTTTTTGTCAAAGATAGCGTTTTGGGAAGGATTGACTATGCACGGTCAATCATGGATCAATCTATTGTTGTTTCTTGGCATTTTTTTGGTAACCCGATATTTCATAAATTATTGACTAATTTAGAAAAGATTAGAAAGTACAAGATTCTCAAGCAGTATCACAAAATTGGCATGTGGCATTAACGTCACTTCCTTGTGTAATTTGAATTCAAGAGCTTTCACCTGACATGCTAAATTGAGGTATTTAAATGAGGAAGGTGGTACTATCGGATTGTACACCTCTTGTCATTGTTTTTTTGTATCTAAATTATATATATGTGTGTATATACATGCACACTGTATTTGGAAGTCTGGGATCATTTAATATACTTTTTAATACATTATTTAGTATACTAATACAAATATGACAAATGTCTATTAAACTTATTTCATCTAATCCCCCTCGTCCTCATCCCTCAACCGCTAGTGACAAAAAAATTTTAGAAAAAACAAAAGAAAAACCGTTAGTGACAAAAAAATATTATTTTAGAAAAAATTAAAAAAAAATGATTGCAAACAATCAACCGTTAGTGACAAAAAAAAATTTAGAAAAAACAAAAGAAAAATTGTTAGTGACAAAACAATATTACTTTAGAAAAAACAAAAAGAATTAAAAAAAATGGTTACAAACAATCAAGACTACAATTAACACCTGAATAACCTTGCAATTCCTCGTTAATTGATGAGAGTGAAAGCACCAACAACGTTATTTACAAAGGATCAATTACAAGAGCGCAAGTTAAGAAGCTTCAAGACAGTATCTGAATTTCTCTTAACTGGAATGAACTTCTGGATCTTTGGGGAAATCCATTTGAAGGCCAAAGACATGATTATAAAAGGGGGAAACCAAGAGGAGTTGGAGAGCTCAAAGGATGCGGAACAAAGGAGAAAAATGGATTCATGATGAATCCGACGCCGGTTCCTCCCGGATTGGAGAAACTGGAGTCGAATCCGTGATGAAAATACCTTCAGTAGGTTTCTGCAAGAGGAAATTGACACCAGCTTAAGCGATATGCAGAAACTACGCTGCATTTTTTATTTACATTTTTTGGTTCCTAAACTTTGCCAACTCATTATTTTTTATTCTAAGCTTAGTTCTAAGTGTTATTAAGGTTATTTTTTTGAATGTTTAAGAGTCCTAAGACTCATAGATTAGTATTACTAATGGGGCTAGAAATTGAAATGTATAAATACTTCTTATTGGGGCTAAAAATCCTAACATTCAACTTAATATCAAATTAGAAGATTTCTTCTTCATGAGAGCTTGAGAGAGTCTTCTCCATGTCTTTTCTTCTTTACTTATAAAGGTTTGATCATACTTCACGTCATACCTCAAATATTCTAGTTCTGAGGATTCTAATGAATCTTTTACATTTCAACTCAAATAGGAGTCTTAACTTCTTAGTTAATCTAAGGTTTTTATTTGGTTGTTTTGTGTGATTCTTTAAAGAATGTTAATGGGGTTCTAATTTCTTAGTTGTTCTAGAGTTTTATTAGCTTCATTGAAGTTGCTTTTGTTGATATCCTCTTTAAGTTTCTAGTGAATTAGTTCTCAAAGGGTTTTTAGGGATTGATTCATTTTGGGTTCATCTTTTGAAAAATCATAGGGAGTGAAAAGCTAAAACTATTCACTCAAAAACATTTCACATATTTGATTCTTATCACTAACATGGTGTGCGAGAACAAAGCTGTCTTCTTCGTACCAAAAGAAGACTTGATAATCCGCAAATTGATGAGTTGAGAAGATTTTGACACAAAGAAAATAGATTTGTTCTTGTGCATGAGTTGCGAAAAGTCCCAGGATTATTCAAGCATTGGTAATGTCCTCTGCCTCTTCTAACTATGGTTTTCTTCCTTTTTTTTTCCTTTTTTTCACTTGCATTAAATGGGAAAACGTCAAACCGTCTGCTCTAATAGCAGGTAATTGGAGAGGGGTTAAGATGAGATAAATTTGATAGAAACTTGTCATATTTGTATTGATGTACTATAAAAGTGTACTAGATGATGTATTCTGGTGATTAAGAAGACACAAACTTTAATCCTGTATTTCTTAGTTAGATAAACTCTTCTTGTTTGGGTTGAGAAACTTGTAAGGCTTTAGCCATTTGTCCCAAGACCCTATTTACTATAACAATTCCCTATTTACTTTTACAGATCCGGAAGAAAAATAAACAAGAAGCACCTAGACTATTACATAAGAAATGTTATCAATATTCAGCCGAAGCTTCTCCTTTTTCTCCGGCTAGAATACCGAAGTCTTCATCCAACGGCTGCAAAAGAAACTGTTAGCAAAAAGGGAAGAAAAGACAAGCTCCGTGAGATTATCTGATGCTATGAGAAGGACGATCCAGCTGCGGCTCGCGAGGGGCAACAAGCGAGCAATAGCCACGAGTGGCAGCAGAGCAGCAATAAGCTACGGCAACGAACAGCGCCTGAGCAGCAGCGAACGAAGGCGAGCTGCGGCAATGGTGAGCCGCAGCCAAACAGTAGTGGGAACGGCAGTGGATGGCCGATCCGGTGTCTCTCAGCTCGAACGACCTCACAACAAAGAAAACCGGTCTCTCTCTCTCTCTCTCTCTCTCTCTCTCTCTCTCTCTCTCTCTCTCTCTCTCTCTCTCTCTCTCTCTCTCTCAGCTCTATCTTTCCTCAACACAACAATGTCAGACGCACAGTCAGGCGGCGGAGCCGACTAGTGATGCTGGCGAACAGAGGATTCCTTGAGAGCAAGAAGAGGCCGAAACTCGGCAGTGAAGAAGGAGAAGAAGGCAAGATGGAGAGAAAATGGAAAGTGAGGACTGTCCTAAAATTAGGGTAGCCCAAACACGAAAGAGATTAATAAATAGCCAGTCCCCATGGGTGGGTCAGGTTGGCCCGGCCTAGCATCTTAGCCCAAGAAATTTAAACCCAGTCTTCTTTAGTGAGGCCTAGTCCATAAATCATCATAGGGAGTAGTTTGGGCTAAAAAATAAAATTGAAAATGTGTGAAAATAACCCCAAAAAGCCTACAAACTCTACCTTGAACACATTTTTATAACTTCCTAGCTAGGACAAACTCAAATGAGTCAACTTTCATCTATATGAAGGAGATCCCTGCACAAAGCAAATTTGTCAGTTGTCACAATTTTAGTACCAAAATCAGTAGGATTATCTTTAGTACTAATTTTCTCTATATTAACTAAACCACTTGAAACCTTTTCCCTAATGAAAGGTACTTAACATCTATAAGCTTAGTCCTTTCATTGTAAACAGGGTTTTTACACAAGTGAAGACAACTCTAACTATTAGTACAAATAACTGCTTTGGAATGTTACATGCAATTCAGTTAAAAAGCCTTGAAGCCAAATGGCTTCCTTAATTGCCTCCGTGGCAGCAATGTATTCAGCCTCTATAGTCGATAGAGCGACTACAGGTTGCAGCTGTGACTTCCAAGATATAAAATTACCCGCTAAGGTAAAGAAATAAGATGTAGTGGATTTTCCACAATCTTTGTTACCTTCAAAGTTAGAGTCAACATAACCAACCAGTTCAAAATTATCGGACCAGTTGTGATAAAGCAAGCCCCTATCTACTGTCCCATTAATATACCGTAGCGACCACTTGAGAGCTGGCCAATGATCCTTACCTGGGTTAGACATGAATCGACTTAGAAGGCCTATGGAATAAGCAATATCAAGTCAGGTGGATATCATTGAATACATGACGGATCATATGGCCATTCTATAAGGTATGTTTGCCATGTCTTTCTTCTCTTTTTCATTTTTTGGACAGGATTTTTCAGAAAGCTGAAAATTGCTCGCAAGTGAGGTACAAACTGGCTTGCATAAATGCATCGAATATTTGGAAACAATTTACTGCAAAAAGAATTTCTGGGATATGAATATGGAACGGTCAGCCATATCTCTAGTTATGTTCATCCCAAGGATTCTAGAAGTAGAACCTAGATCCTTCATATCAAACTTAGACTTTAACAAGGATTTTAAACTAGCAATCTTATCTCTATACTTACATGCAATCAACATATCATCAACATAAAACAAAAGATAAACAGCAGTTTCAATATTATCACCACAAAAATACAGACAACTATCGTAATTGCTTTTAATGACCAACTTTAAGCACGAAAGAGTCAAACCTCTTATACCATTGTCTCGATGAATTTTTAAGCCCAAGGACTTTTTCAAGAGACACACCATGTGTTCCTTACCTTTTACCTCAAAACCTGGTGGTTGACGCATATAAATGGTCTTTTCAAGTTCACCATGCAAGAATGTAGCTTTTGCATCAAGTTGTTCAAGTTCAAGATCATAAAAGGAAAAGATAGCAAGCATTATCCTAATCGTTTTGTATTTAACGACAGGAGAAAATATTTTGTTAAAATCGATGCCCTCAACTTGAAAAAAACCTTTTGTAACCAGCCTAGCCTTGAACCTTAGAGGTTCATTGGCACACAGGCTCTTTAATTTTAAAAAATTCATTTGCAATCAATTAATTTTTGTTTTGAGGGTTTTGGAACAAGTATCCAGATTTTGTTTTTGTGTAAAGAGGACATCTCCTCATTTATAGCATGCAACTATAAAGAGCGATTAGGGCTTTTCAACACATCAGAAAAACACAACGGTTTCTTTCTTCAACATAAGATGCAACAGCAAAAGTATACGAGACAATGTATGAATACTGTATCTAACAGGTTCTCTATGCACTCTTCTAGCCCTTTCCCTAGACAACTGGTAGTCTCTAAGGGCTTGTGCTTGTGCCTTAGGATGATCCTCATCATCATCTGAATTTTCAGATTCAGGCACGTCGGTTTCGGGCTAACTAGCTGGTAAATCCGACTCTCCACTGGTTTTGGGCTCATGTGTGTGCATTTGTGTGGGTCCGGAGGTGTCTTCTACCTCTGCAGGAATATTCTCAACCGTGGAAACATCGGTAGAACTATCGGGAACATCTTTAGCCTTAAGACAAGGCATATCAAGCTTGTTGAAGGCAATATCCCTACTCACAACTACCCTTACTCTCAGCTCACCTATGAGCCTAACTTTATAACTCTTCACCTCACTAGGTTATCCTATGAACACTCCCTTTTTAGACATAGGTTCTAACTTACCTTCCGTTTGATGTGTAAATGCAGCACATCCAAGTAATTTAAGGTTGGACAGGTTTGGTGGTTCTCCGAGCCACAACTCTAAAGGAGTCTTGAAGTTTATGGCTGTAGAAGGAGACCTATTGATGAGGTAGACAGTTGTACTTACAGTTTCTCCCCAAAAAGGTTTAGGGATACTTGGGGATACCATAAGACACTTAACCTTATCCATGATAGTACAGTTCATCCTCTCAGCAACACCATTCTGCTCAGGGTTATGTCTCACAGTCCTATAATGCAAAATGTTATACGATGCACACAAATCAACAAACTTTTTGTTACAAAACTCAAGACCTTTATCTGTCTTAATTGTCTTTAGTTTATTTCTTGTTTGATTTTTGGCAAGGCGTTTCCACTCACAAAACTTTTCAAAAATTTGATCTTTTGTTTTCAAAAGAATTACCCACACATGCCTAGAAAAACCATCAACAACAAATAACAAATAAACATTGCCACCATACGTTAGAACACTTTCAGATTCCCACAAATCACAGTGCACATAGTCAAGGATAGAAGTGGACTTGTTTGTGCCAACACAAAAACTGAGCTTATGTTGTTTTCCCAAAACACAATGGTCATAAAAATCCAAGGAATCGATTTTGTCACCACACAAAAGATTTTACTTGCGTAAATAATGTAGTCCCCTTTTCACTGATGTGACCAATCCGACAATGCCACAACATAATCTTTTCAGAGACAGTTTTCGAAATCAATGCAGATGCTTCGCAAACAGTTTTTCCAATTAAATAGTATAAACCATCTATTTTAAAACCTTTAAGCATGACCAGTGCTCCTTTGCAAACTTTCATAATTTTATTTTTAGATTTATAAGAATAACTGTTTGAATCAAAAACACCGAGGGAGATTAGATTCTGACGAAGGTCGGGCACATATCTCACCTCAGTCAGTTTCCCGGTCACGTCATCATGCATTTTAATGAAAACATTTCCAATGCCCTTGATGTCACAAACTTGATTATTTTCCATGAAAACCTTTCCATGATCAAGGGTTTTAAAATCTGAAAACCAGTGCTTGTTTGCTGTCATATGAAAAGTGTAGCTAGAATCAAGAATCCAATGATCAGAAACATTAGAAGAAGGGGAAGGGGATACACAAAAAACCTCAGAATACATGGAATTACCATCTGATTTAAAATCGTGGTTTTGTCAGTTTTATCACTCCCTTTACCTTGTTTACGTTGTTTTCCATCTTTGATCATCTGAAAACACTTGTTTTTCATATGACCTTCCTTGCTGCAGTAAAAACATTTCACTTTGTTCTTATCTCGAGACTTGGACCTCCCTTTACTTTTAGAACGGTGACTAAAAGATTCTCTCCGGTCAACCCTCCCTCACATGTAAAGGTTCTCTCCGTTTGATTTGTTTTCTTTTCTCAGATCCAAATCTTTTAATTTCAAAGCGTTTTTAACATCAGAAAGAGTCAAATCATCTATGTCATGCTTGATAGCAGATTTAACATCGTTAAAAGACTCAAGCAAGAAATTTAATAAAATAACAGCAACGTTTTCATCGGAGAACTTCTCTCCAACATTTTGAAGCTCCAAAATAATTTTGTTTGAATCATCAATGTTTTCAGAAAGTGATTTCGACCCGCTCATTTTAAAACTGAAAATCTGTTCTTTTAAATAAATTTTGTTTGACAAGGACTTTCGCAAATACAATTTTTCAAGTTTTGTTCAAATTTCAAATGCGTTATCTTTCTCGTTGATTTCTCTTATAGCATTGTCGGTTAAATGCAAGGTGAAGCAACTATGTGCATTACTAAGTTTTTCAGGAAGAACTTCACCCTTCCAAGATTCCGGATACTTTCAAGGCTAAAAATTGCGTGTGCGGTTTTATTTTGGACTAAAACTTCTTTCATTTTTTCTCCGCCACATTACGAAGTCAGATTTGCCATCAAACTTATCGGTTTCAATTTTTGGAACAGACATGATTAAAAATGGCAAATAAGAGTAATCAATGGCTAGAAAAATTAAATATTTAAAAAGAAGTTTGTCACACAAATAAAATGGTCCGTATTTTGCTTTGAAAAACAGCGCGGTAAAAAATAGGTGAAACGCAAGAATCTTACAACAAAAATTCAAACAGTGCAGTAACACAATAACCGAAAACAGAGAAACAGACAAGTTTAGGCTGAGCAAGAGCAGACAACAGAAAAACCCAATAGTCACGAATAATAATAACAATTTGTAATTAGTTGCAGAAAAAATCACCAAAACACAGCTACTTGAAGTCTTTGTGGACTCAAGCCATGCTTAGGTTTTAGATTTTTCAAAAGTAAACCAGATTCACCAAAAGTAACAGATCTGTGGCAGTAATAACCGAAAGAGCGAGTATAACAGAGAAATCAAAAAAAAAAAAAAACAAATTTATCAGAAGCAAACAAATCTAGCAAAAAACAAGCAAATCTAACTAAACAGGCAGAAATAAAAGCAATGGATCTATCAAAAACCGAAAGAAAACAAAGGAGGTTTAGAGAACGCTTCCCTGAGCCAGATCCATGGAACTTAACAGTTCCCATGGGTCTAGAATGTCAAACCCGAGAGGTCCGACAATAGGTGCCGACAAGAACACCGAAAAGTTGAAGTCTTTTTCAGGCTCTGATACCACTGTTGTGCAGATCTATAGATCCGAGACCCTATTTACTATTACAACTCCATATTTACAATTACAGATCCGAAAGAAAAATAAACAAAAGAAGCACCTAGACTATTACAGAAGAAATGTCTTCAACATTTCTTCAATACTCCGCCAAAGCTTCTTCTTCTTCTCCGGCTAGAATGCTGGAGTCTTCACCGGCAGTTGCAAAAGAAACTGTTAGCAAAAAGGGAAGAAAAGACAAGCTTCGTGAGCTTACCTGATGCTATGGGAAGGACGATCTAGCTATGGCTCGCAAGCGGCAGCGAGCGAGCAATAGCCACGAGCACCAGCAAAGCAGCAACAAGCATGGGCAACGAAGAACGGCTGAGCGGCAGCAAATGAATGCGAGCTGCGGTAGCAGTGAGCAGCAGCCAAACTGCAGTGGGGCAGTGGATGGCCGATTCGGCATCCCTCAGCTCGGACGGCCTTACAACAAAGAAAATAGGTCTCTCTCTCTCTCTCTCTCTCTCTCTCTCTCTCTCTCTCTCTCTCTCTCTCTTACCTGCAGCTTTCTCTCTCCTCAACGCAACAGTGTCGGATGCACAGTCAGGTGGCAAAGCCGACTCGCAGCGCCGGCGAACAGAGGATTCCTTGAGAGCAAGAAGAGGTCGAAACTCCGCAGTGAAGACGGAGAAGAAGGCAAGATGGAGAGAAACTGAGAAGTGAGGGCTTCCTAAAATTAGGGCAGCCCAAAGAGGAAAGAGATGAATAAATAGCCAGTCACCATGGGCGAGTCGGGTTGGCCTGGCCCGGCCCGGCATCTTAGCCCAATAAATTTAAACCCAGTCTTCTTTAGTGAGGCCTAGTCCATAAATCATTATATGGAGTAGTTTGGGCTAAAAAATAAAATTGAAAATGTGTGAAAATAAGCCCAAAAAGTCTACATAAACCTTAATTACGTATTGAACTGTTGAGTTTTTCTAAAGTAGGTTTCGTAAAGTTTTTAATTTTCAAGTTTGGAAAAAAAATTTTCTCTATTTGTTAATTCTTCATAGTGAATGAGTATATACATAAATTCAATTGAATTCACCCATATATGCTTGACTACCGGTGTGATTGAATAAAATTGGAGTTTCATATTTTCTGTTTTTACTACTGTAAAAATGAATTATTTGTGAAGTAAAAATATTCAATTCATTAAAAAAAAAGTTCATTTTTTGTGGCTGGGGTTAATGTAGTTGAGATCATAAACAAACCGAAAGACATGAAAAATGAGGGAATTTTTTGTGTTGTGTGGTAGAGATCTGTTTGTTGCATATGCAAGCAATCTTTACATACAAAAATAGGCATGAATATCACATGGAATAGAGACTAGCATGGAAAGAAATTCAACTGCTTAGCCATGCACGTGAAAGATGATAGCAATTCATAAACATGTTAGTATATGGTGGCATATTCAATTAATATATATATATATATGTATGAGTACATAACGTGGGTTGTTGGCTCCCAAAAGAACTCAAACAAAGAAAGGAACTTAAAAGATCTAAAAAGTCTCCACAAACTACCCATAGATATATGTACATATCTTCACCTAGTTTTAAATCTTTTCCAAGTTTTGGGATGAAAAGATGGATGTTTGTTAGTGTGTTGCAATCCCTTTATATGAATATTTGTGCATGTATGCGTCTTTTAGTGGTAAAGTTTTTAATTTTTTTCTAAGTAATTGAAGTAAACAACATAAAAGAAATTATACACATGCATAAGAGAAAATCTGCCATATCTATGGCAATAAAAAAATCCCAACCTCATTATCCTTAAAAAATGGATACAAAATATAAAATTAAAAAAAATACACATCTAACTTCATTTTGTATTTTTAAATAAATAAACTTTTCACACCATGAGGACAACAAGAACCGTCTTTACGTGACATGTAAATAGAAATTTAAAATTTTTTAAAAATTTTCCTACATAAAAGTGTAAGTTTGATAAGGGGTGAGATTTAAATTAGATATCAAGAAATCTTTTACAAGAAGAAGAAAAGAGCCAAATGTAAAAGATAAAAAATGTGTTTGTAGATTGTAGATTTGATCAAATAATTTTGAAAAAATCAAATATAATTTGTAGCAATGTAAAACTATAAAATACAGAAAATAGACGTAAAAATTAATTTATGACCGAGGTTAAAATTTCAGGAAAGTAGGAGAAGATAACTGCCTGAGTGTAATGGGAGAGACGAGAGAAAAGAGGGTATCTTTAATATATTAATTGGTTGACAATATTACTAAGAGCAATTTAGTGGTTAAGATTCATGTGCTAAAAGAAAGATAGTGATATTTGAAAATTCTGAAGCTTGGAATGATCGGTAATTAAAGATTTAATGACAATGTGAAATTACAAATAACATGTGACGCTATGTTACAAGTAAAATTAAAATAAAAAAAAATTTATGTATCCTTTTATTTACACGGTTTGATTTTTACTTAAATATTTAGTTTTGTTTTAAAAATTTTTAACATGACACTATATATAAGAGTTGATCTCGTGATTAAAGGCAAAACTACCCTTTTCTAAGAATAGTCCGTCCACTCCTCATTCGGTTAGAATCACTTTGAGTAGGATATATTTCATCAGTGATCGAAGGTAGAATGAAAGGTAGTTATTATTGCAGTTCAAGGTAAACTTAAGATAAAAATAGACAAGTGAAATTACGTTTTTTAAAAATCTTCAATTTATTAAAAGGTATTCAGTGAAAAGACGTTTCAATAAAAAAAATAAAAAAAGAAAAGAAAAGAAAAGAACATAAACCTGACAGACCTTGTTTTGTAAATATGAAAACTTTTTCTTCTCCAAATACATATTCCTAAATCTTTAATTAAATATATTTCTCATTATCCCTAAAAAACACAACAATCTCTCTCCGTCTAAATATCATTTTCAATTAACTCTCTCTCTCTCTCTCTCTCTCTCTCTCTCTCTCTCTCTCTCTCTCTCTCTCTCTCTCTCTCTCTCTCTCTCTCTATATATATATATATATATTACTACCTCTATATATATATATAATAGAAAACTTGACACCCCTCCCCCCTTCCATCTTCACATTTCCGATAATGCTACAGTCGTGACTTCAAATTAGTATTAATAACTCGTTTACCGACTATCCCAAACTATTCAATTGGACATGCATATTTGAATTGTAATTCAATCCAAAATAATTTCTATATTTTTTTTATTGCTTGTCCTGTTTCTCTCATGAAAGTCAAATATAAACCATATAATTTAATTCCTATTTTTTGATATATTTAATATTTAAGTAGAGCTCCTTTGATATTCTCTCAGCTGTACAAGCTTTTCCTTTTTTTTTTTTAAAAATATTATTAGACTATATAAAATATCATATTCGTAAGAATTTTTGAGTCGTATTTGGTATTAAAAGGCAAAATTCCTCGCCCTCAAGATCTTCATTAAACTGTTCGAGTTCAGGTGAAAGATGTAAATAATACTAATTTAACGATTTTGAAAACTAGAAGCTCAGAATCTGATGCGCACAAGAAATTACCTCCCACATTGAAGAGGTTGAAATTACTGTCAGAATCCGAAACTTGTTTGTTAGTGTCAACATGACAACCTGAAAAATAGATGAGCTACGCTCATACAGTACGGTCCTGAAATGTTTTTCATTTTATTTAATCGTGCAATAAGGTTGTTGGAAAGCAATTTATATTAAAAATCTTCACCTAAATTTTATATATTAAATAGGTCACCAACCATGTAATTAGAATTTACCCCAAAAAAAAAAATTTTAGAAGGCTTATTACAATAAAGAAAGCTGTTTATGGTTCCCCAGACATCTCATAGATTAGACTATTTATGCATTCGACATAATATAATTTCTTACTAGTCCTTTTTTTTTGGCTAAATATTTCTTACTATAGTCAACTTTTGAAAGTTTCTAGTGGGGAAAATAATCTTATGTGTTCTGTCTCATTAATATGAAAATAGTGTACAGTATATAGATTGTCCATGTGACAAATCCTAAACAGAATATGAATAGGAAACCTAACTAATTACAACTAGGTAACATAATTATACATAGTTTAGGATTAATAGTAATCCTATTTTAATTATATGTCAATCCTTAACGCTCCCCCTCAAGTTGGAGGATGAAGGTCTGAAATGCCCAACTTGGAAGCTAACCGATAAAAATGTGTCGGATGAAGAGCTTTAGTGAGAATATCTGCTGGCTGTTCTTCACTGCGAATATATGCGGGGAAAATAAAACCTTCTTGGAAAGCATCACGAACAAAATGACAATCTATTTCAATGTATTTAGTGCGTTCATGGAAAACAGGATTTTCGGCGATATGAAGAGCAGTCTAGTTATCACAATGTAATGGAATTGGGCGAGTGATAGGGACATGAAGATCACGCAGTAGAATAGATAACCATTTTAGTTCACATAAAGTCATTGCCATAGAACGATATTCAGCTTCAGCAGATGAATGAGAAACAGTATGTTGTTTCTTTGTCTTCCAGGAAATAGGAGACCCACCAAAGGAGATAAAATAGCCAGTGAGAGATCGTCGAGTTATGGGGCAGGTAGCCCAATCTGAGTCATAAAATGCAGTCAATAAAAGGGGAGAGTCAGATTTAAGAACTATGCCACGACCAGGACTCCCTTTCAGATATCGGACAACTCGAAGCATCCCAATGAGCACGACGAGGAGCGTGCATAAATTGAGCAAGTGTATGTACAGCATATGCGAGTTCAGGTCGAGTGAGGGTGAGACATATCAGCTTCCCTACGAGTCTACAGTAGCGATCTGGGTTATCGAACAAAGATCCAGAAGCTTTCGCCAGCTGATGATTAGGTTCCACAAGAGTATATGCTGGTTTAGCGCCTAATAAAACCATTTCAGAGAGAATTTCTAATGTGTACTTTCGTTGGCATAAAAATAAACCCGTGGGGTTTCTTGCAATTTCTATGCCCAAAAAATTTTGAGAGGTCCCAAGTTCTTCATGTGAAAGCACTTATGTAATGAAGCTTTGAATTTCTCAGTGTGGATATGGAATTTCTAGTAATGAGTAAATCATCCACATAAATAAGAACACATAGATAAATATTCTCTCGAGAGTATGTGAAGAGAGAGTAATCTGTATAAGACTGAGAAAAACCATACCTACAAAGAGCAGTAGTGAGTTTTGAAAACCAACACCAAGGGGCTTAGCGAAGACCGTATAAAGATTTCTTTAAACGGCAAACTTATCCTCGGAAAGAAGTCCGAAAACCGGGGGTGGTCGCATATAGACTTCTTTTTGTAAATCTCCATGCAGAAACACGTTGTGGACATTCATTTGATGAATAGGCCAGTTGCGAGCAGTGGCAATGCAAAGTCAAGTGCGAACGGTGACCATTTTAGCAACTGGAGCAAAGGTGTCTGTGAAGTCAATACCTGCTATTTGTGTATTTTCCAAAATTACCAAGCGGGCTTTATACCGCTCGATGGTGCCATCTGCTTTGTGCTTAATACGGAAGACCCATTTACTCCCCAGAGCGCGTTTTCCAGGAGGCAAGGATGTTAAAGACCACGTACCATTTTGTTCAAGTGCATCAATCTCTTGGCGCATAGCTGTGCGCCAGAGAGGATTAGAAACTGCTTCAGAATAGGTGGTGGGCTCGGATTCCGTGGCTACATATGCTAAAAAATGCATGTGTGAATTAGAAAATTTGCTATAGTCCACAAATTGTGTTATTGGATAAAGGGACGTACCTAAGAGGTCCAAAGAGGGTGAGAGAGTAGAGGAGGAATGGGATATAGGAGACTTCCATATGGCGTTGCAATCATAATCTTGTAGCCGAGGTGGAATATTTTTAATTTGAGTGCTTCGTCTGGGTGCATTAGTTGGCGGATTTTCTTGTGGTAATTGTGCAGGAATATCTTCCTGAATTTGGCCATAATTTGGCTGTGTCTGTTGTGCCGCAAGAGGGCTGAATTTGGATGTTGCTGTTGTGGGCTGCTGAAAATTTCTGCGAGCCGCAAGAAGGCCTACTTGGGCTGCTGCTGCGTTGTTGGGCTGCTGGAGGGGAGGTCGCTGACGTTGGACCGTGTGAAGGAGGGTGCCGGCCAGCCCTGGAAGGTGGAGGTGGGCTCTGCGGAACTGGGCTGTAGGAAGGAGCGAGATGTGAACCAGGGTCGGAAGGTGGAGATGGGCTGCGTGAATGTGGGTTGCAGGAAGGGTTTGCTGGTGGGCAGTGGGAGGGGGCTTTTAGAGGTGGGTTTGTGGTTGGGCTGTGGGATGGTGTTATGGGATCTGGGCCAGTTGTAAGTGGGCTGCGCGGATGTGGGCTGTGGAAGGGGGCTGGTGTTTCTGGGTTGGGTTTATTTGCTAAACTCCCCCTATCTTGCATAATATGTTGTTTGGAACCCAAAACTTGTTCTCCAAAATTGTAAAATGTGCGAAGTCTATAGGAAATATTGAAGTGTCTGAATTTTCTTGGACTGGAAACCTTGTTTCATCAAAAATCACATCTCGGGACACAAGAAATTTTTCTATTTGTAAGTTATAAAATCTCCATCCTTTCTTATGAAGAGGGTAGCCAAGAAAAACACACAGTCTGCTGCGGGCGCGAAATTTATCTTTGGATGTATCGTGGTCATGAACATAAGCTAAGCACCCAAAGCTTTTAATGTGAGAGTATGATGGTTTCTTCCCGTATAACAACTCATAAGGAGTCATACCTTGTAACAATTTTGAGGGAGTTCGATTTATGAGATACCCTGCCGTCAAAACGCATTCTCCCCAAAATTTTATAGGCAAATTAGCTTGAAATCGCAAGGCCCCGAGCTAGATTTAAAATATGTCTATGTTTGCGTTCAACCCTTCCATTTTGTTGTGGTGTGCCAGCAATAGTAGTTTGGTGGATTATGCCATGTTTAGCAAGATTCGACTTTATAGGTGCGAATTCTATCCCATTATCACTATGGATTGTCTTGACAGTTTTGTGAAATTGTATTTTGATCATGGCAAGGTAATATTGAAGAATAGACACAACTTCACTTTTCTTTTATAGGAGATATATCCAAACAACCCTAGAATAATCATCTAATATAGTGAGAAAATATGAAGCACCTATAGTTGATGTGGTTTTATATGGGCCCCCACAAATCACAATGAATTAAATCAAAAATTGTAGATGCTTTATTGATGCTAAGATGAAAACAATCACGAGTTTGTTTGCCATGTAGACAAATGTTACAAGGAGATCTGCCAGTTGTAGAGTCTTTAGAAATATCCAAAAAATGTCACTACACAATTTGAAGGATGTCCCAATTGTATATGCCATAATGTGCTTGAGTCAAAAACCGTGCTAGAAAAAACATATAATTCCTTCAATTCTATAGGTTTGTAGAAGAAAATCCCATTCCTCTGCTCTCCCACTCCAATCGGCCTCATCGAGATACGGTCCTATATAACACAAAAGTTGTCAGAGATAGTGATAAAACACTTCAAATCTCGTGCCAATTGAGACAAAGAAATTAAATTGCATGTGAGTTCAGGAATGAGAAACACTCGGTGGAGTGTTAATCTAGGATTTAAAGAGATCGTTCCTTCTTGTACAGCAAAAGTCTTGGCACCGTTAGGTAATCCAATGATGTGTGGACGGATACGATGAATATTTTTTTAAAAAAAAATTTCTTACCAGTCATATGGTGAGAACATCCTGAATCGAAAATCCATAAATTTTCCATACCAGATAATTTTTTGGATTGCGTGTTATTTGAATTTTTTAATGCAGTCAACAGCGTTAACCACTGGTCAACGGTCAAAGCTGGAAAGGGGCCCGGCCAGCTACTGCTTGTGCTCAGCCCATCACTGTAGATCGGCCCGCCCAGCCCGCGGCTATCCTCTTTTCTAGCGAGCAGATCTTCTCTGCTGAAGATGTCCGCCGCCGATCTTCCTTGCCGGACTGAAGCGGAATTTGTCCATGCTTCCAACAGTCTCCCCCCGTCTGTTGCGCGAGCTCTCGGCGACTGCGATTGCTGTCTTCCTCCTCGCCCAGATCTTCGGCCGCGCCAAGCTTTATTGTTGTTTGCCGGTGAGAAGCCGCGGCTGCCGACAAGTTGGTGTAAGTTCCACAGCCACCACTCTGGATATCCCACAAGCTGGAAGCATCTGGTGACGTTGTGTCCAGCCGTTTGCAATAGGTACAGTAAAATTTTGAAGGAAAAATTATGCGATCTCTTCCAACGGCAGTGGCTCCGGTGGCGGCTCTGGCAACGCCGTCGCTAGAGTAGTCTCCTATTCGTGTTGAATTTTTATACTGTTCTTCTTTGTAAATTTGAGCAAGAACTGTTTGTAACATTGGTATGGGTTCTTACTGAATCATATGGGAATGGACAGTGCCATAAATTGCACTGTTTAATCCCATTAAAAATTGGAAAACTTTCTCGTTTTCTCTTTCTCTTATGATAAAGGTCAACAGTTCTGTATCTGTGCTGGACGGGAGTTGAGTGTAGTTTTCTAGTTATCCCATAACTTTTTCAGACGTGAAAAATACACGTGTACTGAATCACCTCCTTGTTTACAATTTGCCAATGCGGCTTTTAATTAGTATATTCGTGGGCCGGTGCCAACTAAAAATCGTTCCTTTAAATCTGTCCATAATTCATCAGTTCTCTTGGAGTGATATGGTGGATCGGAGAGAGGGTTCAATAGTATTGATAATCCAAGAGTTCACAAGATTATTGATTTCCTACCATTCTTCCTGTTTGTCTGGATCTCCTTTAGGAATTGGGATTATTCCGTCAATGAATCCCAACTTCTTCTTCGACCTCAAGGCCATGCGCATGGCTCTTGCCCATTCTACATAATTATTATCTTTTTCTATTTCTTTAATTGGATCGTTGTTAGAATCAATCCAAGTCCATCGGCGGATGCTACATAATAAGCATCTTTCTTTATTTTGTGAGCATGGCTTTCTTCCGCCATGTCATTATCAACATTCCAATCTTGTCGTTACTCATTATAAGAAATTTCAGACAATTAGTTCTGATACCATGAAAGTTTCCAGTGGGGAAAACAATCTTATGTTTTCTATCTCATTAATATGAAAATAGTGTACAATATATAGATTGTCTATGTGACAAATCTTAAACCGAATATGAATAAAAAACCTAACTAATTACAATTAGATAACATAATTATATATAGTTTAAAATTAATAGTAATTATATTTTAATTATATGTCAATCCTTAACAACGTTTGAGATTGAAATCCTTAAGTGATTAATAATGTAATAAAGGAATATAATTCAGTTAACATGTGCGTAGAATTTGTTTTTGCTTAAAGATTGGTTAATGTTTCATCATTACCCTATAGTTGGCGGGCCATCAACGGATATTCTTTTTCTTTTTCTTTTTCTTTTATTTTTCTATTAAGTGTCATTGTCATCCATCTTTTTTTCATGGCAAATTCTAATTATATGCAGCCCTTGGGATTTGCAAAGGTCGAAAGCACCCACTAAGACACGGAATCAAATATTTAAAGGGGCTCCATTTTGAATGAATAGAAAAAAAAGTTGTATGGTTTGGAGTCAAAAACATGTTTTATATGGTATATTAAAAACTAATATAATTGTCCCCTTTACACTCATACATTTTAAATATTTTTTCTTCCCGAGACTTGTTTTTTATAATATTTTTATTAGTAAAAAAACAGAATAAATATTACATATTAAATTTAAAATATAAATTCTAAATAAAATATATTTAAAGATATTTTAAAATTCTGAGAGTAACTTTATATACTTATACATATATGTATATGAAGGGTATCGCTTTGGCTCAAAATAAAACAAAGTGAACCTCAACACTTTCTTCAACTTTGAAATGAAAACAGTCCCCACCACCCCCCCTCCCCCACGACTTTGAAACAAGAAATCGTGCAAGGGGACCACGATCTCAATATTTTTAATCTCAACAAAGTTTTATTGGTTCTTTTAACGAATTTAATAGTGCCTAATGTAGTAAAAGCGTGTGATGATTTTCTTGGATGTAAGATCAAAGACATGTCTCTTCTTCTTCAAACATTCATCATGTTTTTTATATTACTCCTATGTTTGCAGGCATGGAAAAAGAATCTAGTAAAAAGGCTCAAACAAAATAAGAGAAGATATTCTTATGCTTGTAATTTAAATTGGAACTAGAGAGAAATTGGTTATTTATGCCATTCAATTATTCACTTTTATGTTTTTAATTAAAAATTTGTTTTTATCTTTCTCTAATCATATGATCAATTTTTTTACTTTGATGTTTATGTCAATTTATATGTGAAAGAAATAGATAGTTAATTTTCACTTAAAGTATACATAAACTCTATAAATCAACATAATGATAAAGGTAAAAAAAAGATCAAATATAGAAAAGATATGTAAAAAAAAAGGTATTTATAACTAAACACGGTCATAAGTAGCTATTTGGTTAAATTTGAGTCAAGATTTTATGACTTAGTATAGGGCTAAAATCATATGTAGCTTTAACCTAATTTTTTCTTTTCTGTTTATAATTGTAAATTTTTATTTTATATTTGATCATAGTATGTACTATTTTGATATTGCAAGTATAAAAATTTAAAGTACTCTTATGGAATTCGACGCGTTTTAACACGTAGATCGAATAAAATAGTAAAAAAAATAACTAAATCCTTTAAGTTAAGTTATAAAAATGTACCCAAAAAAATGTATCGAAAGTTGTTATGAAATTGTTAAATTGATATAAACATGCAATGTCAAACATATAATTTAATTCACTCAAATTGTATGTATTCTCATTCTAATAGAGGTCATTATTTTTCTATTTTTCCACTATTATAATATATATATATATATTGTAAGGCTGAAAGAGGTGTTAAATTTTTTTTCTTAACTTAACAGTTACAAATAGTCAAGTTTGACTTTTGTGTTGGGTCAAGAGCTGTCTTTCAATTTAATACAGTGCAAAATAAATCACTTAACACAAAGGCACCCTTAGTTGTTTACGCAGTTCGACTAACAATGCCTACTTCTACAGGATCATGGTCACTGATCCTATCCACTATTTGAGGAAAAAATACAAAGGAACAGTTGTTCTATCCTTACTAGTGATCAATCCGACCACAATAATCAACACACGCTTGTTGGAATAATTTGCTGCATGTTAGATTAGACACACTCGATCTAACACTTGGGGCAGCTAATACAAAATATCTAAAACCGAAAGAAACATCTCAACTCCACTATCTATTACAGTATGAATGAAACAAGTATAATTGTGTTGGGACTGTGACTAGGGGTGTAAACGAGTTCAGACCCTCTGGGTACTCGCAAACCCAGACCCTTATAGTGAAATATTGACCCAGACCCAAACACAGACACTCTTGGTATAAAATTTATGGACCCAAACCCGACCCTCCAGGTCTATGATAGGGTATACGTATACCCGTATGATATATATATATATATTTTTTACTTTTTTCACTGTTAAACAAATATATATAAAAAAATTTTCAAAAAATCTAACCTTAAAAAATCATACCTTTATTTTTCGCCTTTGGAACAAACAACAATTGGTATCAAATTTTGAAGGAGAGAAATAAGTCCACAAGAAACATCCAATGGACAAAACAGTAGTCCTAAAGAAAATTTATATTCTGTAAACTATGAGGCCTTAAGAAAATTATGAGGCCCGAAAATAATTTTTCTTCTCTAAACTAAGAAAATAAAACACTCAATATCATAAATCTATAAATTTATGTATTAATAAAAAATATAAAAGTAATATAATATATATAAATATATATTATTATTTTATTATAACGGGTATACGGGTCTGGGCATCTTCGTACCTTGCCCAGACTCATGTAATAAAATTTATACGAGTACGGGTCCGCAGGTATAAAATTTTTAACCTTACTCACTATAAACGGGTATAGACCCGAACGGGTACGGGTAAGACCCGCCCCATTTACAACCCTAACTGTGACACTTCTTAACAGAAACGAGCTGACACCACCTGCATCAGAATTTTCTCACCAAAACTTCCAAACTTCTATTTTTCAAGTATATGAATGTACTCCCTTAATTTTTTTGGAAGAAAAACGGCTGTAGGCTGCTCAAATAAATAAGCAAACTGAAATCTTGTTGAAGAAGGTTTCCTACTTGAAGTCTTCTTCTAATTTTTAGCTGATTACTGTAATAGTTAAGTTAATCTCCAAGTCTAATTAGCATGTGCTTCAAATAATCTTCAAGAGATCTCTGATATATATTAAAGAGATAAGACTCCTTAATAAAATAGAACTTTACTTCTTCAAGTAATGCCAACTCATCTTCTAATTTAATTAGGAAATTATTTCCTATACAATCTCCACATTTGACATTGTTTGATTTAAAACTTATCTTCAATAATCAGCAATAGCAAAGTTCGTTTGTATGTTGACAACTATTTTAACATAATATCGGAAAGCAACTAAAAGTTCTAACACAACACAAAGTCTCTAAGTCATATCAAATTATGAGTAATTAGCAATAACTCCAAGAAAAAACGCATAATGCCCTTAACACTTATTTAAAAAGAAAATCGGCATTTAGAGACCATCTGAAACATTTTGTTAAGATAGAATAATAGAAATATCCTGAATCAACATTAAGGCTCTTAACATAACAACCAGATATATCATTCAATAGCGAAAACATATAGTTATTACTCCCCTTTAATGCTCCCCCTATCTTCATTCTCTCCCTTTTTGGATCAAACACTGACAAACCTCACTGGACTTTCTCCAACATCATAAGATTCAATAGCGTTCAGTGTCATTATTGATTTCTATTAGCAGTGAACTAACATGAGCTTCTTTGACAAAGTCAACAGTAAGATTTCGACTAGATTTTACCATGTTTAAGCTTGAAGCTACTGTAAAGAGAAGCTTTTCTAAACTCCAGGAAAAAAAATAAGAATCCAAATAGATAACAACAAAGATAATCTATTATCCACTTGAGAGTCCTAAGACTTTCAGCAATAGGAAAAAGATAGATATCAACTTCAATAGGGAGATTGAATGCCACTTTGCTAGGAAGTCCTTGATAAGTACTGCTTGGAAACTCTTCAACTATCATCATTTGAGACTTCCACTTGATATAGAACTCTTTGTATCTTCTTTTTTTTTTTTTTTTAACATAAATTCAACAACGTTTTTTTATAAAATAAACAAAACAAAAAATAGAGAAATTGAAAAAATTTATATGTACAGTGTTGTGTCGAAGTTGTCAGAATCACTTCATACTGTGCAAAGGCAAGGAGTCTTCTTCCTTGTTCACATTTTATCTATTGAAAAGTATTCTTTCTAACATCATTGTCGAAAGTAATTGTACCTCCATTACACAATTGATGTTTTGTGAGAACTCCTTTATTGTTTGTCATATGCTGCGAACAACCACTATCAATGTGCCTCCGACATGGTGAGCTTGTCTTTAATAATAGATGAGCAAAGTTTCTGACATCTTTCTTGATAACCCAAATTCGTTTGAACTTATTCAACTTCCTCTCAACAACAAGACTAAGTTTAGTAATAATTTTTCCTTGTTGAAGATTTGTGATTCTTTTGAAACACAGTATCCAAACATGTCCAGAAATATTGCAATAATTGTATATTGGTGATGGCTTTCTTAGTTTCATTCTCCTGAAGAAAAACTCTTCTTTTCATCTTTTGACAATTTGGCTTTCATTACTCCAGTTGCTATCTCTTTGATGTTTTTCTATTGTGTAGGATTACTAGTCACTAAATTGACATAACCCGGACCAGTGAGATCTCCAAAACTTTTTTCAGGCTCCAAGATTTCATCTAGATTCATCTTGCCCTTGTTTCGTTTTTCTATATATTTTTTTGCTTCCTCAAATTTTTTAGCTTTTCACACAGGACATTTACTTGTGAATTTTCCTCCAACAGCTTGGCATTTTCAGTCTTAGTCACAATATAATCTTTATTAGCTTTTACTATGTTGTGTGCAATAGATTATATTTCTCTTCAAGCTAGTTATAGTTAGCCTCTTTTCTGTTAGACTCAACATCTTCACTATTAGTCAAAGCATCTATATTAACACAAGTTGAAGTATTGTTACCTGACTCAAATTGCAAGTGGAAAGCAACATTGTTGGCTTGTGAGTCTTCCTCATCATTCTCAAGTTGTATGTCATAGTCTATGTCATTACCAAAAGTTGTGTTATATGACTTTCTCTTTTTCAACATATTTGCACATTTAGATTGAATATGCCCACGACCTCTACATTCTAAACATCTGATTCCATTATTAATTTTCTTGGTTAGATCAAGTTTACCTCTTGGTTCAATAGTATTCACTTGAAAGGCAACTCCTTTGTCAAGTTTTTTGGTGGGTAGTGTCATTTCATAGGCCTGTAAATTTCCTATCAATTCATCATGTTTCATAGTCGACACATCCTTGGCTTCCTCTATTGCTGTAACTTTTACTCTAAAAACCTTTCAAGAAGAGACCTTAGAGTCTTCCTGACAAGTTTTTCTTGATCAAAACTCTCACCAAGTTGATATGCTTGATTAGCTATGTCACGCAACTTGTCGTTGAATAGTTCTATTGTCTCGTCTTCTTTCTTACACAATTCCTCAAACTGACTAGCTAACATTTGAAGTCTAGTGATTTTTACCTTATTTATTCCTTCATGGATTATTTGCAAAGCATCCCATACTTTTTTTGCTTTCTCTATTGTGAAATGAGCTTCAACTACTCTAAATCAACACCAGCGAAGATAGTGTTGAGATTTTTGGCACTGCGTGATGAGTTCTTTTTTTCTTCAAAAGACGAATATCCCGGACTTTTTCTCACTATTTGCTTTCAAAGGCATCTTCCAACCAGATTCAACAACATCACATGAATCATCATCAAGAGTCTGACTAAGAATTCTCATACACTCTTTCTAATACACATAGTTAGTTCCTTCCAACAAGAGTGGACGAATTTATGAACCTCCTTCTTTCATCTAACTCAAGTCGACATAAATTCCTTCAACCTTTTTCACAGGATCTCACCTTACTGATACCAGCAAAACAATGGCGACTAGGCTCTGATACTACTTGTAAGGTTGAAAGAGGTGTTAAATTGTCTTTTTTAACTTAACATAACAAATACTCCAGTTTGACTTTTGTGTTGTGTCAAGAGTTGTCTTTCAATTTAACATAGTGCAAAATAAATCACTTAATACAAATACACCAAGAGTTGTTTATGCAATTCGGCAAAAATGCCTACCTCTGCGGGATCATGTCACTAATATGACCCACTATATGAGGAGAAGTACAAAGGAACAGTTGTACAATCCTAACTAGTAATCAATCCGACCACAATAATCGATGCACGTTTGCTGGAATAATTTGTTGTGTGTTATATTAGACACACTCGATCTAACACCCTTGGCAGCTAGCAGAAAGTATCTAAAATCGAAAGAAACATCCCAACCCAACTATCTATTACAATATGAACGAAATAAGTACAACTGTGTTGGGACTGCGGCACTTCTTTGTTAGTATATGCCCTAAGACCAACTGACTCACATTTATGATTTATGAAGCATGTATTTTTTTAATTGTATTTTATGCTCTTGGTCATCAAGTATGTGACTTGATAGTAAAACCCTTATAGCTAATAAAATACTATACTTATTTGTCCCTAGTTTATTACATCTTGTAAACTAGTGTGAAGTTGATTGATGGTCAAGTTTTACTGATCATGAATATGAGATATAAAATCAATTCATAAATACATATTGAGAATATGGTATTGGACCTGACCCAAAGTGAAGAAGAAATATTGCATGGGTTTAAGTTATAAGTATTTCTTCTCAGTTTTATATTTGATGTCCTTTGACCTAATGTTTCTAATGTTTCTTGCATAGGGAGAAAATATGTTTTGACATAGTCAAACATCACTTTTAATTAGGTGATCATTATGACTATTGGTTGGCTTATTTTCTCGTCATGGCTTGAATATTGGAGATAGTGAAAGGGATTTGTCCCTCTCCTTTTAGATAGAGATATCCATGGGCCCCTTGATAAGGAAGACTGGAAAATATGCATGGCCATGCTCAAATAAGTATTAATAAGGTGTTATTAATATTATTTGTTGGAACAGTCTGTCTGGTGATCAAGTAAATGGTTAATTAATTTTTATAAGGATGACCTGATCCATGCCTTATACTTAATTAGGATATCGTGTGACAAAATGACTAAATATTAAATTTGATGCTAGGTTATTATTACATTTACTTAACTTGGATAAGCATAATATCTTGCTAGAGGTCGCTTATGTTTTGTGAATAAATGTCTAGGACATTTTTCATTCACTGCCAACGTTAAGTGAACCTATAGGGTCACACGCATAGACGATCTTGTGAGCATAATGTCCACGTTCAATGAATCTAGATTGTGTCCAGATTCGTTGAACGTATGCAAAAGGAGAATCAGATTCCATATTGTATTTTCTGGTAAGTTAATAAGTAATTAATTTTATTTAATCGAATAAATGGAATTAATTACTTAATATTACTCATCCGACCGTTGGATGATTATAGGAATAGACGGACGAGATTAAACTGTCATTAGATGACAGTTAGGGTTTTGATATTGACAGCTATAAAAGATTATGTTAACTTTTTCTTGGTAGCCGTCCTTTATCTGATTCAAGAAAAACAAAACCCTAAACCCTAGAACAGCGATATAGTATCTAGCCTCCTCTCTCCGAAATACGACCGATTACCAGATAGTCAGATCAGTTCTGAACAGTTTTCAGAACACAGAAGGGGCTAACATCCCAATCGCTTGCAGAGAAGTTCGTCGCGTGGATACCAGTAGAGGGCGAAGCGTACAAATCAGCGCCTCCACAACAAACAATCAAAACATTGAGGTAATTTCTATCCAATCGGTTTTTCTAGTATGTGCAAATCCTGTTGGTGGATTTCCGTAGTTTTATTTTATTTTGTTTTTGCCTACGGAGTCCAACATTCTTAACAGAAACGAATTGATACCAGCTGCATCAGAATTTTCTCACCAAAATTTCTAGACCTCTATCTCTCAAGTATATAAATGTACTATCTTAATTTTAGTGAAGAAAAAAGTCTATAGGTTGCTCAAATAAATAAGCCAACTGAAACCTTGTTGAAGAAGGTTTCTTGCTTGAAGTCTTCTTCTAATCTTCAGTTGATTGCTTCAATAGTCTTCAAGTTAATCTCCAAGTCTACATAATCTTCAAGAGATGTTGGATATATATTAAAGAGATAAGAACTCCTTTATAAAATAGAACTTTACTTCTTCAAATAATCACAACTTATCTTCTAATTTATTTAATTAGGAAATTATTTCCTAATATACAAACATATATATATAATTTGTGCGATTTAAATTTGCAAAATAATTCACCATGGGTAAGAAGATTTAAAACTTATGATGGATGATTTAAATTTGCAAAATAATTCACCATGGGTAAGAAGATTTAAAACTTATGATGGATAAAAAGATATAGTTGATGAGTATGAAAAAATAAAATCAAAGTTTATAAATAAAATAAGAGAAGTTAAAATGGTTTAGGTGCATTAATAGCTAATTCTTCTAAAATTTATTAAATATAAACTACCACATTTACAATAATTTATCTATATTAACATGTGTTATGGAGACTCATTGATATGGAAGCCAATATTTTCTGTATCTCCTTTTGACTTCCCTATTTTCATTTTCTCTTTTGCTGATGCAAAACACATAAAAGCATATGCATATATTAAACACGGATTAGACCAGTAATTAATTAGGCAAAGTTACACTGTGGCTCATGTGCCTGACTGTGTTAGTAGTTTAAATGTTTTACTGCACCTTTAATAATTCTTCCATTCATCATTTAAAAAGATGTGTTTGGCCAATACCGAAATGACTGCACTTCCAATCGTAGCCTATGATTTAGAAATAAAGAAGAATAAATGCATCTGACTTGTCATAATTAGTAAGTTTTTAAGAAAAGCAAACAAGGAACGTGTGGAACTCTTTCTCTCTTTTTTTTAAATTTTATTTTTCCCCTAAATTATTTCTTTTGTCAGTCGCTGCCAATTTTTTAATTAAAACGGTCCTTTAAGTACAACTTTTTTATAATTCCTCGTAATAAAGAAAGCAACATATATAAGTTTTCTCAGAGAGAAGTCATTTGAAGTAGATAAGGGTCTGATGTGTGACGGAATTTTGTTTTGAATTTGCCTTAAATTGAATTGTCTGCAAATGAGATCTCAATGCCAGAATTTTATACTAAGTTTAATGACAAATATTAAAAAAACTTGACTTATTTTTTTTCTTCCAGAAAAGAAAAAAGAGAAATTTTGAGTGTATTTAAATTAGGGTTTATCAAACGTTTGCATCTTGACATATAAATTAACTTTCCAAATTAATATAAATTTCTTTTGGATTCAACCATTTCTATTAAAATTTTCGATTTTATAAGATTTGACTATCATATAGTATTTTTTGTTCATATATAAAAAGTTTTATTTATATTAATGTGTGCAATAAAAACATACGACAAATCTTTTAAATTATTAAATTCTATTATAATCTAATGTAAAATTCTTACTTTAGATTGTACAGATAATTCTACTCTTGATGAAGATCGACCTTTGTTAACTAACATGCAACTTTTTCTTCTTTTTTTTTTTTTTTTTTTGGGTCAGTATCTATTGTTTGTTTAGTAATATAAGAAGGATTTGTGTAACATGTATAGATTATGGTTATTTGGTACGATTATTCTGGAGTGGAATGATTTTTTCAATTTATATTTTCTTTCTAATATTTTGGTATGAAAAACTGAAGTTAGAAATGTCATTTTATAGGAATACTTATTCCAGGGTAAAACTAGAAAAAGTTTTTGTACACCAATAATATGTTTGGTACATGCACTCCAAGAAAAAGTAGTTATAGTGACATATCTATTAAGACATTTAAAATATTATATCTCAATATAGATTTTTTCCTACACTTTTAAATGACTTGAAACTCCTATCCAAACATTTATAAACATATGAAAAATCATATAAACGCCCTTAAAAACTTTTTGGGTCTGAATTACATAAGCAAGAAACTTGCCCGCCTCTTTTATTTTTTTGGAGAGTTCCCATTAGGATAACTTTTCTTCCTTTTATTACTCTTGCCACCAGAGATGTTAGAAATTGCAGCAACCTCCATCCTTGTTTAGCAAGTAAGGAAAAGTTATAAGCTTCAAGGTCTCTAAACCCCATGACCCCTTTTTGCACAAAAATTCTCACTTCTTCCAACTAATGCCACGGTTAAGCTCCTTCTTTCCCCACCAAAAACTCCGAGCAAGTGTAGTAATCTCATCACGTGTTCCCTTGGATAAAAGAAAACATTGCATGCATAAGTTGGAATTGCCTAGAGCACCGATTTAGTAAGTACCTGTCTTCCAGCTTGAGACAAGAACCGTCCTTTCCACCCTTGCACCTTCTTGATCACCCTCTCCTTTAAATAAGTGAAAATCTGCTTTGTTTTTTCTACCCACCATGTATGGTAATGCCAAATATTTATCCTCCCAACATAGCTCATCGTATTGATAATTTCTAGCAATTCTTCTTTTTTGTCCTCCGCCATTCCTTTTTCGAATAGAATAAAAGATTTCCGGTAGTTAATCTTCTTTCCCGAAGCCTCCTCATAATCCTACAAAATAATCTTTAAAGTGTGAGCCGAATTTTCATTAGCCTCCATAAACAAGAGACTGTCATCTACAAAGAATAGATGAGTGATCTCCCGAGCTTCCCATACCATTTGAATTCCTCTTAGGCTGCCTACCGTATTAGCTCTTCGTATAAGGCTAAATAACCCCCTCTGTACATATAACAATAAGAACGGGGATAGAGGATCTCCTTGCCTGAGCCCTCTCTCCGATTTGAAATTCGCAGTTGGGAATCCATTCATTAGCACCTGAAAAGAGACAAATTTGACACAATTCATAATACGGGAACAAAATTAAGATGGAAAATAGAGCCCCTTTAGCATCCATTCTACAAAATTCCACTCTACCCTATCATACGTCTTGCTCATGTCCAGCTTAATTGCCATGAGTTTCTCCCCTCTACTACTTCCTTTCTGTAGCCAATGAAACGTTCCAAAAGAAATTAAAACGGTTGTGTGGATTGTTAGATCCACAAACCTATTTACTATTACACACAACTTTTCTATTTACTATTACAGCCCTCAAAAATAAGAAATTATAGAAAAGTCCCTAAACTATTACAGATTCATAGAATAGTCCTCCATTTTCTTCTTATTCCCAAATCTGGTCCCTGTTTTCTTCTTCAGAAAGAAAACACCTTTCTGCTTCTTCTCCGGCAATGGCTGGCTGTAGATCGCCGGTCCTGCAGAAGATAGTTAGCAAGAAAACAAGAAAAGACCAAGGAAGAAACACTCACCTGAAGCCAGC
The DNA here is from genome assembly GCA_028651295.1 of Catharanthus roseus. Lineage (NCBI taxonomy): Eukaryota > Viridiplantae > Streptophyta > Magnoliopsida > Gentianales > Apocynaceae > Catharanthus > Catharanthus roseus. Next base: position 2,600,585 of record JAPQWS010000107.1, on the reverse strand, counting down.
TCGCTGCGGCGGCAGTCCATCCGGCAGCAGCAGCAGCGTGGGCCACCGGCGGGTTGAGGATGAACTCCGGGAGCTGCGGCGAGCTCGAGGTGAGGAGCGGCCAGCGACAGTCCCTCAGCCGGACTGAGTTTCACAGGAGGAAATGGCTCTCTCTCTCTCTCTATCTCTCTCTCTCTTTTCTCTCTCTCTCTCTCACACAGCTCACTCTCTCTCTCTCTCTTCCCTTCACGGTCGCCCGACGGCAATCAGGCAGTGGTGCCGACTCGCTGCGTCGGCGACGGAGAGGTCATGGAGGAAGTGCAGCGGCGGTAAGGCAGTGGAGGAGGAGGAAGAAAAGGCTGAAAATGGGGAGCTGAAATGTGCTGTGAAGAAGAGAGAATGGGGGCTGCCTTTCTAATTGAGGCAGCTCCCAAAAATAGAGAATATATATATAGGGAAACCCTAAGTCACCATGGGCGGGCCGGGTTGGCCCGGCCTGGCCCGGCATCTTGGCCCAATAAAATTCAGCCCATATCTTTAGTGAACCCAGTCCATATCATCATAGGGAGTATTGGGCTGAAAAGTAAAAATGAAAAATGTGAGCAAATGAGGCCCACATGACCAACAAACTCCACCTTGAACACATTTTTCCATAAAATTCCAACCACAATCGACTCAAAAAGAGTCAACCTTCATCAATGTGAAGAAAATCCCTGCACAAAGAGAATTTATCAGTTGTCACAATTTTAGTACCAAAGTCTGCAGAATTATCTTTAGTACTAATTTTCTCAATATTAACTAAGCCACCTGAAACCTTTTCCCTAATGAAATGATACTTAACATCTATATGCTTAGTTCTTTCATGATAAACAGGATTTTTACACAAGTGAAGACAACTTTGACTATCAGTATAAATCACAGCTTTAGAATTTAAAACATGCAATTCAGATAGTAAGCCTTGAAGCAAAATGGCTTCCTTAATTGCCTCGATGGCGACAATGTATTCGACTTCCCGTAGTCGATAAAGCGACTACGAGTCGCAACTTGTGATTTCCACGATATGCAATTCCCTGCCAAAGTAAAGAAATAAGAAGTAGTAGATTTCCTACCATCTTTATCACCTGCAAAGTCAGAATCCACATATCCAACCAGTTCAAAATTATCAGACCAATTATGATAAAGAAGACCCCTATCAATAGTCCCATTAATATAACGCAACAACCACTTAAGAGTTGCCCAATGATCCCTACCCGGATTAGACATGAATCGGCTAAGAAGGCTTATGGAATAAGCAATATCAGGTCGGGTGGATATCATAGAATACATGACGGATCCTATAGCCATTCTATAAGGTATATGGGCCATGTCATTCTTTTCTTTGTCGGTTTTGGGGCAAGATTTTTCGAGAAAAGTCGAAAGTGGCTCGCAAGTGGTGTACAAAGCTGGTTTGCATAAATGCATCGAAATTTTGGAAACAATTTTTACGCAAGAAGGATTTCCCGGGATATGAATAAGGATCTATCAGCTCTATCCTAACAAATGTTCATCCCAAGGATTCTAGACGCAGAACCTAAGTCCTTCATATCAAATTCGGACTTCAGCAAAGATTTCAAGTGAGTAATCTTATCTCTATGCTTACAGGCAATTAGCATATCATCTACATACAGCAAAAGATAAATAGCAGTTTCAACATTATCACCACAGAAATACAAACAGCTATCATAACTGCTTTTAACGAAACCAGCTTTAATCATAAAAGAGTCAAAACGTTTATACCATTTCCTGGGTGATTGTTTAAGTCCGTACAAGGACTTTTTCAACAAACATGTCATGTTCTCCTTACCCTTTTCCTCAAAACCTGGTGGTTGACGCATGTAAATAGTCTCTTCAAGTTCCCCATGCAAAAATGCAGTTTTCACATCAAGTTGTTCAAGATCAAGATCATAAAAGGCAACAATTGTAAGCATTATCCTAATTGTTTTATATTTAACAACGGGAGAAAATATTTCATTAAAATCGATGCCCTCAACTTGAGAAAAACCTTTTGCAACCAGCCTAGCCTTGAACCTTGGGGGTTCGTTGGCAGATTCTGGCTCTTTGATTTTAAAAATCCATTTGCAATCAATTAATTTTTGCTTTGAGGGTTTTTGAACAAGAATCCAGGTTTTGTTTTTATGAAGTGAGGACATTTCCTCTTCCATAGCATGCAACCACAAAGAACGGTTAGGACTCTTTAAAACATCAAAAAAACACAGAGGTTCCTTTTCTTCAATAAAAGATGCAGCAGCACATGCATATGAGACGATGTAGGAGTAACCGTACCTAGCGGGCTTTCTCGTCTCTCTCCTAACCCTATCTCTAGACAGCTGGTAATCTCTTAGAGCTTGGGCTTGTGCCTCGGGATGATCCTCATCATCCTTATCTGAATTTTCAGATTCAGGCGCGCTGGTTTCCGGCTGCTGACTGGTCGGTATATCCAACACTTCACTGGTTTCAGGTTGATCGTGGGGTTGTGCAGGTTCGGAGGTGTCCTCCACCTCCACGGGAATATTCCCATCAACAGGAATGTCACTAGGGTTATCAGGATTGGTTTTAGCCTTTAGGCAAGGCATATCAAGTTCATTGAAGACCACATCCCTACTCACAATAACCCTCACCCCCAGCTCACCTTTGAGCCAAACCTTGTAACCCTTTACCCCACTAGGGTAGCCTAAGAACACTCCCTTTCTTGACCTTGGGTCTAACTTACCCTCCTTTTGATGTGCAAATGCAGCACATCCAAATACTCTAAGGTTTGACAGGTTTGGTGGTTCTCCGGACCACAACTCTAAGGGAGTTTTGAAGTTTATAGGTGTTGAGGGTGATCTATTAATGAGGTAAACAGCTGTACTTACAGCTTCTCCCCAAAAGGGTTTTGGGATTCCTGAAGACACCATAAGGCACCTAACCTTATCCATTATAGTACGGTTCATCCTTTCAGCAACTCCATTTTGCTGAGGGTTGTGCCTAACAGTCCTATGGTGTATTATGCCATGCAATGCACATAAATCAGCAAACCGTTTATTACAAAACTCAAGACCATTATCTGTCCTAATTGTTCTTAGTTTATTTCCGGTTTGATTTTCGGCAAGGCGTTTTCATTCAGAAAATTTTTCAAAAGTTTGATCTTTTGATTTTAAAAGAAATACCCATACATGCCTAGAAAAATCATCAACAACAGATAAGAAATAAACATTCCGACCATAAGTTGGAACCTTTTCAGGTCCCCACAAATCACAATGCACATAATCAAGGACAAAAGTGGACTTGTGTGTGCCAACTGAAAAACTAATTTTATGCTGTTTTCCAAGAACACAGTGGTCACAAAAATCTAAAGATTCGATTTTGTCACCACCAAAAGATTTTGTTTGTGAAGGCAATGTAGTCCTTTTTCACTGATGTGGCCAATTCGACGGTGCCACAACAGAGTCTTTTCAGGAACAGTTTTTGAAACGAATGCAGATGCTTCGCAAACAGTTTTTCCAATTAAATGGTAAAGACCATCCCTTTTAAAACCTTTGAGTATGACCAGTGCTCCTTTACAAACTTTCATTGTGCCATTTTCTGATTTGTAAGAAAAACCATTTGAGTCAAAAACACCAAGGGAGATTAGATTCTGACGAAGGTCAGGCACATATCTCACCTCGGTCAATTTCCTGGTCACACCATCATGCATTTTAATAAAAACATTTCCAATTCCTTTAATTTCACAAACATGATTATTACCCATAAAAAATTTTCCATGTTCAAGGGGTTTAAAATCTGAAAACCAATGCTTGTTTGGAGTCATATGAAAAGTGCAGCCAGAATCAAGAATCCAATGATCAGAAACAGAAGAAGGGGATGGGGATACACACAAAACCTCAGAATACATAGAATTACCATCTGATTCAAAATCGTGGGTTTTGTCATTTTTATCACTCCCTTTACCTTGTTTACGTTGTTTTTCATCTTTGATTCTCTTAAAACACTTGTTTTTCATATGACCTTCCTTGCCACAGTAAAAACACTTCACTTTCTTATCTCGTGATTTCGACCTCCCTTTACTTTTAAAACGGTGACTAGAAGATTCTCTCCGGTCAACCCTCCCTCTCACGTAAAGGTTCTCTCCGTTTGTTTTGTTTTCTTTTCTCAAATCAAGGTCCTTTGATTTTAAAGCCTTTTTCACATCAGCAAGAGTCAAATCATCTCTGCCATACTTGATAGCAGATTTAACATCATTAAAAGACTTAGGCAAGGAGTTTAATAAAATAACAGCAACGTTTTCATCGGAGATCTTCTCTCCAACGTTTTGCAATTCCAAAACAATTTTGTTTAAATCATCAATATTTTCTGAAAGAGATTTTGACCCGCTTATTTTAAAACCGAAAAGTTATTCCTTTAGATAAATCTTATTTGATAACGATTTTCCCAAATACAATTTTTCGAGTTTTGTCCAAATTTCGAAAGCATTGTCCTTTTCGTCTATTTCTCTCAAAACATTATCGGTTAAATGCAAGGTGAGGCGACTGTGGGCATCACCAAGTTTTTCAAAAAGCACTTCACCCTTCCAAGATTCCGGATACTTTTCAGGGCTACAGATTGCGGGTGCGATTTTATTTTGGACTAAAACTGCTTTCATTTTTCTACGCCACATTACAAAATCAGATTTGCCATCAAACTTGTCGGTTTCAATTTTTGGAACAGACATGATTAAAAATGGCAAATAAGAGTAATCAATGCCTAGAAAAATAAAAGAAAAAAAAGTTTGTCACACAAATAAAATGCTCGGATTTTTCTTTTGAAAAACGGCGCAATAAAATAGGTGAAACACAAAGAATTTCACAACAGAGATAGCGCAATTTGCACAATATAACCGAGACAGAAATAAACAGGTAAGGGCTGAGCAACAGCCTTCCAACACAGATAACAATAAAATCAACAACCACAAATAATAACTACAATTTGTAATCAGTTACAGAAAATCACCAAGGCACAGCTACTTGAAGTCTCTTTGGACTCAAGCAAGGCTTGGGTTTTAGATTTTTTGAAAAATAGACTAGATTCACAAAATAGCAGATCCGTGACGGTAGATTTAAAGCAAATAAGCAGATCTAACAGAAAATAAACAGATCTAGCAAAATAGGCAAAAATAATAGTAACGATCTACCAAAAAAGGCTGAAATAAACAGAGAAGGTTTAAGGATGCTTCCCCCGAGCCGGATCCACGGAACTCAACGGTTCAGTGGGTCCGGGAAGGTCAACCCAGAGGCGTAGCCAGGTCCACAAGAGCACTAGGAAAGTTGAAGTCGTTTCCGGACTCTGATACCACTGTTGTGTGGATTGTTAGATCCACAAACCTATTTACTATTACACACAACTTTCCTATTTACTATTACAGCCCTCAAAAATAAGAAATTGTAGAAAGGTCCCTAAACTATTACAGATTCACAGAATAGTCCTCCATTTTCTTCTTATTCCCAAATCTGGTCCTTGTTTTCTTCTTCAGAAAGAAAACACCTTTCTGCTTCTTCTCCGGCAACGGCTGGCTGTAGATCGCCGGTCCTGCAGAAGATAGTTAGCAAGAAAACAAGAAAAGACCAAGGAAGAAACACTCACCTGAAGCCGAAGCTCGCAGCGAGCTGCGGCGGCGGTCGATCCGGTAGCAGCAGCAGCGTGGGACCACCGACGGGTTGAGGATGAACTCCGGGAGCTGCGGCAAGCTCGAGATGAGGAGTGGCCAGCGACAGTCCCTCAGCTGGACTGAGTTTCACCGGAGGAAATGGCTCTCTCTCTCTCTCTCTCTCTCTCTCTCTCTCTCTCTCTCTCTCTCTCTCTCTCTCTCTCTCTCTCTCTCTCTCACAGCTCACTCTCTCTCTCTCTTCCCTTAACGGTCGTCCGACGGCAGTCAGGCAGTGGTGCCGACTCACTGCGTCGGTGACAGAGAGGTCATGGAGGAAGTGCAGCGGCGGTAAGGCAGTGGAGGAGGAGGAAGAAAAGGCTGAAAATGGGGAGCTGAAATGTGCTGTGAAGAAGAGAGAATGGGGGCTGCCTTTCTAATTGAGGCAGCTCCCAAAAATAGAGAATATATATAGGGAAACCCTAAGTCACCATGGGCGGGCCGGGCCGGCCCAGTATCTTGGCCCAATAAAATTCAGCCCATATCTTTAGTGAACCCAGTCCATATCATCATAGGGAGTATTGGGCTGAAAAGTAAAAATGAAAAATGTGAGCAAATGAGGCCCACATGACCAACAAAAACATTCCGTAACTAATTGCTCAGGAACAAAGACACTCTGCGCCTCATCAATAATATAGGATAAGACTTGCTTGAGCCTATTTGCAAGGACTTTTGCGATGACTTTGTATAAAACATTACACAAATTTATAGGCCTAAAATCTATTATTCTAATAGCATTTTTCACCATATCAATAAGCACAATAAAGGCCTGATTAATCCCTTTCACCAACCCCTACCATTCAGAAATTAAATTAAGAGCCAAAGAGCTAATATCCTTGACTGTACTCCAATAGTTTCGGAAAAAAGCCACATGAAAACCATCTGGTCCTAGGGCTTTCAAGGGATGCATCATGGACAAAGCTGCAATAACTTCTTTCTCCTTAAATGGAGCCACAACCAGCTCTATCTATTCTAGTGTTAAAGTCATGAAGTTGACTCCTTCAAGGACCCCATACCCTCTCCTTGGACTTTTTGCTACAAATAAGTCCTTAAAATACTTCTACTTCACAGCTATACCATCTACAACATCCGGGTCATATTTGTATATGCCTTGTTCATTCTCAAGCCCTTCAATATAGTTTTTGCCCTATGGTTACTTGCATAATGATGGAAATACTTAGTATTTCTATCACTATAAACCATACAATTTGACCCCGACCGAATCCTCCAATACTCTTCCTTCTTATACTATAGAACCTCTAAACTATGTCTAGCTAATTTTAACTCCACTCCTCCTCTTCTTTCATTTTGCAAAGCTTGGATTTCCTTCATCAGAGACTTAATTTTGTCCCCTATGGATCCATACTTCTTCCTACTCCATTTAGTCAACTCCAAAGCCACATCCTGAAGATTCCTCTTTGCTCCCCTCATTCTTTCACCTCCATGCATATCCCAAAGTTAATCCACCTTCTCAGGGCATCCACCATCATGCATCCAAAGAGTCTCAAACCAAAATATTTTCTATCCCTTCCACTTTCTGTTACGTCCCCCTTTTCACCCTTCCAGCAACAAAACAATTGGTACATGATCAGAGTAAAAGGAATGTCCATAGAACACTAGTTGTTGAACAAATTTCACCCTCCATGCTTCGTTTGCCACAAACCGGTCTAACCTCTCCCATACCCGTTGCCCCACCCTCTCTCCCATTATACCAAGTAAAATCATTCCCCCTAAACCCCAAAACGTTCAAATCGGCTCCTACCAAAGCTATATAGAACTGTTGCTTTTGCATGTTACTTTTATCTCTCATTTCCTCCTTCTCATAAGAGTACATGATTTCATTGAAATCCCCTCTACAAAGCCAAGGTAAATTCTTCCCATAGCTAAGTTTCCATATCAAATTCCATTACTTCTCCCTCCTTTCTACTCTTGGGTTTCCGTAGAATCCTGTTACAAAACAAGCTCCCGTGCCCATCCCAGAATTAACGAGCATATCTATATGGCCACTGAAATAACTTTGCAGTGCAACATCCAAACTCCTTTTCCACTATAGTACCAAACCCCCACTCTTACCTGCACTGTCTACACCTATACCTCCCACAAAAATCAAACTGCTCTTTTTTCTGCACTGCCGCATTAGCTTTTAGTTTGGCTCTCAAACACCATCATGGGATATTCTTTTTGAATAAGCTTCTGCAAGGCTCAAATTGCCAAAGGGTTCCCAAGCCCTCGACAATTGCAACTCAAGTTACTCATTCAGAAGGGTTCATCGTTGATTCCATACTTGTAAATCATATATCCAAGTCCTGTTTCACCTTCTTGAATTGTCCATGCTCTTCCATCTCATCTCTCGATTCCCTTCCCGTTTTATGAACACCAGTACCCAGGCCCCCTCTTGTAAACCCTCCTTCCTACACCCTTTCAATTTTTTTTTTGTATTTTTTTCTCATACCACTTGGTTCCTTCTCAAGAAAACGCCCACTTTTTCTCCCTCCTTCCCACCACGCTCCACATTTTCATGTTCATGCATGGCTACCAGCGCCCATGTACCAATCCCTTCGCCTTCAGCCTCCTCTTCCGGAACTATCCCAGCTCCTGTCGCCTCACTCTTTCCTGCACTACCCATGCCCTCCCACCAATAAAATGTCCATCAATTTCTCTCCCTACTGCCATCTTTTCGCAATCAATAACCACTTTCACGGTGTATGTGGCGTTAAGAATAGAGGATTCCGTATCAGCCGCCATCCATTCCCCATATTCCATGCTTTTTTTTCTCCTCTTCACTTAGGGTTTCTGGGCGATCCCACAATGCTTAAAGGTGTGCCCAATACATCCACAAAAGAAATATATATATATATATATATGGGGCATCCTCTCATACCATACCGCTCCCCAAAATTCACCATGAACTGGAACAATGAGTTTTATGCCACGCCTCAGAGGTCATTCAACATATTAATCTTTGCCTGAATGCGAAAAAAAGAACCCTCTCCTCCCCTCCCGCCCTTCCTCCCCCTTCCTCTTTCATTCTTTCCGGAATTTGTATCTCTTCAGGGTCCCCAAATCTACTAGCAATCTTCCTCCCTACTTCCTTCGTATAGTACCCAACTGGTAACCCCTCAATATGCATCCATAAATACACATCCCTAAAGGACTCATTAGAAAAGTCCTTCAATTGATCCCAAGGCTATAGAGCCAAAAGATGGTTGTTGAAACACCAAGGGCCCTTCTTCATAATTTCCTCCATGACTGACATCCGAGCAGTAGACATATCCGAGAAGAAAATCTGCAAAACATTATTCCTTATCTCAACAACCCTAATTTTTGCATCCGTCACATCTTCTTCAGCATAAGGTGCAGGACTCAAACTTGAAATTCTTTGATTGAGTATAGTTTTCCCAAGCAATTGTTTTGACATTCTTCCACCCCTTTCTATACATCCTCCTCATCGGCCTTCGTAGATTCCTCCTCCTCCTCAGACAAGGTCACCTTTTGGAGTCATTGGATGATTTCCTCGTCCATGATCCTCAACTTGCATGAGTTGATTGCCGCACAAAACCCTAACCAATTGGTAGGGTAGCAAAAAGCCTAGAGAGAGAGCCCTCAGGCTAGCAACTATATTGTGATAATTATTTCCATGAATTCATCATTCCCAATTAGAAATGACATAAACTTTTTGAGTTAGATTAAATTTGAACAACCATTTAGCACCGAATAAAATAATAGAAGTAATCGGAGACAATAATTATTTCTTATCTTTTATTTTACTTTTATTCTCCATCTCTCTCAATATTTCTTAAGGGATATTTCAGCTCAAAGTCACCTAATTTTAAGAACTATAATTCTTAGGTATAAGACCAAAAGGCTTATATATCTTATTGGAGATAGTAGTATGTCCCGTTGTGGAATTTTCAATTCTCAATTAAATTGTTTTATATTTAGATAGAAAAAGGTAAAACTATTATTATAGAATCGGCTAGCATTACTTTTCATTTGTAGTGAGTCGATTTGTCTAATGTATGCTTCAAATAAAATTTAACATGAATAAAATATACCATCTATAATAGTTTTTAACTCAAATAAATTTTACAAAATCTAAAATCGTATAATCAATTGTTTGACTTTGAAAAACATGAAATTATAAATTATAATTTATTCATAAATTTAATTCACATTATTGATCAAAAAAACTTTTAGTTCACATTAACATTTGCTTTTAAACAAACATTACAAAATATCTTGGTGGATTATTTAATTAAGTATTTGCGTGAAATGTTAATATTTATCACACTTTTATGCCCTCCACTCAAAAAATTTGTCATTAATTTGATTTATGAGTAAGGACGTGAATTCCTTCAATTATAGTAGATTACATTATATATAATTAATATTTCATATCTGTTATGGAACTTCTTGGCCAGCTTTGTCCTCACTATAGAATAATCGATAGAAAATATAAAGTATAGAGAAATAGAGAATAGAAATATAAAGAGTAACTAGAAGAATACATAGAGAAGAAAAAAGACAGAAAAGAGTAGAGAGAAAAGTAGAGAACATTTATTGATTTTTCTCTGAGGTGTGTTTACAACTAGATGCCTAAGACCCTATTTATAGTACTTAGGTGGTACAAAAGATAATGGTGAATCAGGGAGATAGATTCTATCATAACTAAGATTTAATTAAAATTATATCATCTATCTCTTCACAATATCTATCTCTATAGAATATATATCTCTTCATGATTTCTATATCTTCAAAATATCTATCTCTTCAGGAGATAGACTTTATCTCATATATTCTTATCTCTTATGGACATCTACAAAAATTATTTAATTCATAACACTCCCCCTTAGATGTCCATTACATAGAGAATATGTCTCGTTAAAATCTTACTAGATAAAAACTCAATGGAAAAAAAACTCTAGTGAAAGAAAAAGAGTACGCCATTCTCTATGTGAAATAGTACTCCCCTTGATTCAATTTATGAGCAAGGATGTGAATTCCTTAAATTATACTAGATTACATTATATATAATCAATATTTCATTTCTGTTATGGTACTTGTTGACCATCTTTGTCATCACTATAAAATAATCGATAGAAAATATAAAGTATAGAGCAATAGAGAATAGAAATATAAAGAGTAACTAGAAGAATACATAGAGAAAAAAAAAAGACAGAGAAGAATAGAGAGAAAAGTAGAGAACTTTTATTGACTTCTCTCTGAGGTGTGTTTACAACTAAAGGCCTGGGGCGCTATTTATAGTGCTTAGGTGATACAAGAGATAGGAGTGAATCAGGGAGATAGATTCTATCATAACTAAGATATAATTAAAATTATATCACCTATCTCTTCACGATATCTATCTCTATAGAATATCTATTTCTTAATGATTTCTATATCTTCAAACTATCTATCTCTTCACGGGATAGACTTTATCTCATATATTCTTATCTCTTATGGATATCCACAAAAATTATTTAATTCATAACACTCCCCCTTAGATGTCCATTACATAGAGAACATGCGTCGTTAAATCTTACTACATAAAAACTCAGTGGAAAAAAAAAACTCTAGTGAAAGAAAAAAAGTACACCATTCTCTATGTCAAATAGTACCCCTCCCTGATGAGATAATCACTTGATATTTATAAACTTGTGCAATAAAAAACTATCTCAAGTGCTATTATCAGTAATGTCTTAGTTGATAAATCTTCCAGATTCCACTGATCGAACTTGTTTATAATTCATTGTTATATCTTTTCTGAAGCTCATGAATAGATATATTCGCCTTATCTCCTTTCGTATATCCTCAAAATTTATAATCATCTCCAATAATATATTTGGAATTTCATCTAAAAGGATACATAAATATCTCGAATAATTTATTCAACTTGATCGCACACATTTTAGCCATCCATCATAATTAATTATTTCTTTGACACAAGTTAAAAAAGTGACAACTACATATGTTTATATACACAATCTTAGTGCATGTCAATGCATGACATGATTTTTGTAGATCATGTAAAGAATCAATATCTTATATATCCATCTCTTGAGGAGTTGGATTATTTTTCAAAATTCAAAATAATCATTTGAAGGAGATATTAAATGATAAGCTCAATATATATTTCCAAAGTCATTAGTTAGAGAAGAATCATTACAACTATTATTTGCATGAAACAAATATATTCATGTACAAGATATGTGGGATCATGGTATTTAAGGACCAATTAATGGCACTTCACTATTCTTTTATAAAAGATCTTTATCAATATATAATTATTTAATGACTTGGAATAATAATGATGTGCCATGTCCACGTAGAACATTTTAAGAATGTTCAATTTATTAATCAAGACAAAAGCTTGATTTAAAACCCTTGATCATCATACTTGCCTTTATTTATTCTTCAAGAATAATATTTGTTCATATTGTCCTCTCCTTTTAGGGGCTAATCATCTTCAGAATTAAGTGTTAGGTCACGCTTCAGGCGTGATTAAAACTTATAAGTTATATTTTTATCCTTTTAAGACATCTTCCCAAATAAGAATATCAATTAGAAACTTTCATAAACTTGGCAAAAGTATATGAATACTTGGTTCACAATTATCTACAAATGGCCAAATCCTGTGAACTTCTAGTTCACTTATTCTTGTGGGTAGAATACTCATATGATATCATTCTTCTAGTATTGCTGACTTTCTTCCCCTAATTTGGGGGTACACTAGTTCGTCAAAGTGTTACTTAACAAATTGTCCAATAAAAATATCTCTTCATGAAGCAATATATGTGGCAAGTATAATTAATCAAGATGAGTAAATGTTTCTTCATACATGGCCTTGATCTTCATCATTATCTTCATTGATGATTCACTAAGACAGTTACATTATGTTCTTTAAGTATACTAAGTCTATTAGGAACTTCATATAAATACGTTATCAAATGATAACTTAGACAAATGTATATCACTCGTCTCATGTTCTATATATAATAACATTCCCCACCAGAAATATTTCTTTGCGAGTAATGCTAGGCTTTCACAAAGAATTTTACATCAATACTAATTTCATAGTTCGCATAAATGAATATTCATAACTATCCTTCTAGGATTACACTTTAAGTCTATATTTCCTTCTAGGAATTATGTACACTTCATGTGTACTTATTAATTATCTGGACTAGCTTTTATATTCTCATGCGAATTCTATATTATCTTGAGTTCGCAGACTTTGAAAACATCATTCTAACATGTATACTTTTGCCATTCAATTCATTATCAATCATGACCTATTATGATGAGATCTCATAATATCACAATTTCCAAGTATCTGAATTTCTTTTGGAAATAATATATTGGTCATTTTTGAAAATTTTTTTAAGAATTTTATTTCCTCAACTTTATAATGACCATCCAAAATTTTCATCCTTCCATATGCGAGGAGATCATATTTATGTAATCGATTTATCTACCTACATTTCGGTCATGTCCAAATACATTGATTGTGGTAAGTTGTCCTTCAGAGACATCAAATATATTATGAGCATTACTAGTCACATATTGGTTAGATAACATGCCTAGCCGTATTCTTGAACTTCTTGTTCAAATTTCATAAAATATCAAAATTAGACATAAGTAATTATTATTTTTATCCGATGTTTTCTCCTCTTAATGTTGGAATATTTAAAATCAACAAATTATGAATATCTCTTTTGGTATTATTTGCCCAAAATATATAAGTTCATCTACCTTTTGGTGGAGATATAAAAAAGAATAGCGCACATTTAATTCGTAGATGGCAATTAATACTTGACTTTTTTATCATAAACCAAATAACAAAGATGAGTATATATAATAATTTTTTGGCAAAGATACAAAGCAAGTATTACTACATTTATAATAACTAAAGTTGATGCATTTATGGTCTACAGGATCATTTAGTGTATGAATATATTCTGCAGGATATTCAACACTAATATGAACATATACATATCAAAACCAGTATAATTAGGACGAATTATGCCTTTGAGAGAATTTAAAGTATGAGCTCATTATTAAGACAATGTAAACGGCGGGTTACGAGTCAACAATATACATATGCACTAAAAAAAAAAAGCAAGAATTGTGACAGCAAATTCCATCGCAAAAGCAAAAATTGTGACAGAACAAGTTAGTCGTTAAATGGCCATAGCAAACACAACATTGTGACGAGATATTCGGTCACTAAAAGTGCCTTGCGACGGAACCGCGACAACCCATCGTAAAGTTCAGATCAAATAGTTTTTGCGGCGGAATTGCGACCGTCCCAAAAGAAATGATCATGCCAAAAGGTGCGACCGAATTTTCCGTTGCAATTCTGTCACTACTGCTGACTCTACAGTGGAAATTTCTGTCGCAATTACTAGACCTACAACCGACCTTTCTGTCGCAATCGCGTTGTAACTATTTAGCCTGCGACAGACATGTTCGTCGAAAATCCGGAGAATGTTGGGCCTACACGACAGTTATTTCTGTCGCAATTCCGTCGCAAGAGAAGATACTGTGAAGACTTAGAGATGAATTTTCGAACACCATTCGGTCGCAAAACATTTTTTTTTAAAATTAAATAGCCAATTACATTGTCAATTAATAAAATAGCTTTTTCCCTTTTTTGAAAAACTTGTTTGGTCTCTAATCGGTCGTAACTATATATATTAATAATCAAACATTTGTAAAAAATTTAAAAATAAAAAAATCCATTCCGAAAATAAGAAAAATTTTTGAAATAACATTTCTATAACAAAAATTATCCTTTGCATACTTTAAAATACCATTCATATCGAGAAAAAAAAATCGTACCACAGAGAATCAACATACTTTAAAATACTTTAGATTAGTTCTTCAACAGATTAAGCATCTATACTTTCAAATGCTATGTCAACAGAGAATCAACAAGATGTTAATGATCATGAGCCAAAGGTAATTTTTACGGATAGGGAAACTGGTTTATTGCCCGTGATCGACGATATATTCAGTACAGCATACCATGTTCTATGTAGAAGGCACATCGATAAGAACTTGTTAGACAAATTAACCGAGTTGACAAAAGATAAAGATGTTGCATCACGGTTTATAAATGGGTCATGGAAGAAATTGTTGAATAAAATCGATGAGCAGGAATACCTAAAGAAATTGGATGTTCTGAAGACGAAGTGGCAAAGCAGGCCGAACTTCTTATATTATTTGTTCAACACTTGGTTGAATCCCCTTGCTCATAAATTCGTTAGATGTTGGACTAAGAGAGTAATGCATTTTGGAGTTGAGACCACCAACCGGGCTGAGAGTGACACTCGGTGCTGAAGCTATGGCTTTCAACATGCCATGGTGATTTGGACATTGTGTTCCTTAATATTAACTAGCTCATTGAAGGTCAAATAGCCAACATTAAGGCCTCATTAGAGTATTCTAAGACTAAAGAAAAGTTTAATGCGAAGAGTAATCCGATACTGATTAGAGTAAGTAGTAAAATCAGTCGCTTGGCCTTGAAAAAGATATGGCTTGAGATATCGAGAGCTCCCGAGATAATTGATTATCCTAAAAATAAGTGCGGGCACTACATGAGGACATCACACTGCCTCCCTTGTCCTTTCGAGCTTATTACACAATTCGATCACATGCTTCCTATCCAGTTGGTTAATATTGATGCCTTTTGGAAGACACTAGAAATTAACAGTTGTCATCCTTCAGCCTGACAACATGACATGGATTTTGAGATGCATTCTTTCACTGACCTCTTGCATCAGATAAGTACATCCAAAGTTAAAGAGATGCGTCGTCTTGCGAAAGGTGTATTAAGTCCAGTTTTGCCTGATGATCCGGGTATGACATTAACATCGACGCACGAAGTAGCAGTCACGAAAGGGCGGAAGAAGACGAACTCAACGGAAAGAGACAAGTCGTATTGGGAACACATGTCAATTGTTCATCGAAAGATACAAAAGTCAAGTGCTTCTGGTTTGGGTACTGGGTCTGGATCCGATTCGGGTTCTTGTTCTGGTTCTGGTTGGGGTTCGGTTCCTGTGGGAGAGGGAGACCGTCAAAAGGTCCTAAGGGAAGGGGTAGAGGGCGTAGCAGTGGACGGAGTAGTTTATCTTCCGTTATAGGTCCATCTCCATATATGACATTCCCTTACATCGATGCTTTCCCTAATTTCATTTATCCTTTTATCTTGAATTGGAGAATGTCATCGGTGATGGAAATTGTGGTTTTCAGGTAGTGGTAGATTTTATGTTTGGTGATGAACATCAATGGCCGGAGGTTCGTAGACGAATGCTTTTTGAATTGGAACATATGGCTAACATATATGTTTCACATCTCGAATCACTGGAACGCCTGTATGAGCTCGTACAAAGGACACAATGGTAGAATGGACCTGCGCCCTTAGATATTGATTGGAAACACCAGATTCGCTTTATGTCATAGTAAATGCATTATATATGTGTGTGATATTAATTGTGTTGGTTCTACGATTGTGTTGCCTTTGTATTCGTATTTGGATCGTCCAGGGGGTACATTAGTTATTGATCTCCTAACATAACAACAACACTTTATTCAAGTAAGTTAAAATTAATATAAACTCTTTTAGTTTTTTGGAATAATACCCGTTCAGGATTTTTAACAATAAACTAATTGTCTTATGCAGCTACAAATGTATGACGGATACCCCCTTTATACGTGCAATGGGTTTATTTCCATAGCGATCGAGTTAGTAGTTGAGCAAATGCATATCATGATAGGATTGCATATTAGAACGCGAGGATTGCAAATTGGAATGCGAAGTTTGCTATGAATAATTCATCAGCAGATCCTATTTATGTATAATATTTGCTAAGATTAATTCATAGGAGATCCCATTTATGTAAATTGGAATTATGCAAGGCTTAGCATAGATATGTTTGTTCAGAGATATTTGGACGCAGAAACCGGACGTCCGATTCTTAAAATCAGACGTCCGCTTTAAGAATCGGATGACCGGTTTCTGCATCCGAATATCTATGGACAAAATTCTTTTGCTCAAGAAGTAAAACAGGACGTCTGATTTGAAAATTCGGTCATCCGATTTAAATACTGGATGACCGACTTTTCAAATAGGACGTTCGGTTTCTCCTATTTTACCATTTTGTATAGCATGAAAGCACAAAACACCCAATTAACCAAATAAAAACATAAACTACAAATGCAATTTATCAGTCATAGAAAATATACTATAGCCAGTCAAGTACATAAACTAACAATCTAACGACGAGGCTGATAATACTTCTTAAGCATGTCAGAAAACCGTCCAATGTTCATATCTGAATCAACGTCGTCACGATCCATCTCACTTGATATCATACCCACGAGAACTTGTAGAGAAATAGGAGTTGCAGTCGGCAATTGAATGCCACGCGGGAGCCTTTCCGGATTCTGTATCCTTGGATAAGTGCGGGAGAGAAACCAAGATATGTAATCGTCTATGCACCGAAATGGTGGCACAACAGAGATGCTTGTCCATGTCTATGTCAGCAGATGAGACAGTGCCTCCAGCCACAAAGCCTAGATGAACGCATTCTTGACCATGTACTGCATGTTATTTACTGGTTTGCGGTGCTCCAGAAGACAAATAGGATGAGCTGGAATGCATTGAACCCACCTAAACTGTCTGACAACCCTATCGAGCATATAGGGCTCAACTGTTGGAATCCGTAGGCAAAAACAAAGTAAAATAAAACTACGGAAATCCACCAACAGGATCTGCACATACTAGAAAAACCGATTGGACAGAAATTACCTCAATGTTTTGATTGTTCGTTGTGGAGGCGCTGCTTTGTACGCTTCGCCCTCTACTGGTATCCACGCGACGAACTCCTCTGCAAGCGATCGGGATGCTAGCCCCTTCTGTGTTCTGAAAACTGTTCATAACTGATCTTGACTATCTGGTAATCGGTCGTATTTCGGAGAGAGGAGGCGAGATACTATATCGTCGTTCTAGGGTTTAGGATTTTGTTTTTCTTTATTCAGATAAAGGACGGCCACCAAGAAAAGGTTAACATAACCTTTTATAGCTGTCAATATCAAAACCCTAACTGTCATCTAATGACAATTTAATCTCGTCCGTCTATTCCTATAATCATCCAACGGTTGGATGAGTAATATTAAGTAATTAATTTCATTTATTCGATTAAATAAAATTAATTACTTATTAACCTACCAAAAAATACAATATGGAATCTGATTCCCCTTTTGTATACGTTCAACGAATCTGGACACAATCTAGATTCATTGAACGTGGACATTATGCTGACAAGATCGTCTATGCGTGTGACCCTGTATGTTCACTTAACGTTGGCAGTGAATGAAAAAATGTCCTAGACATTTATTCACAAAACATAAGCGTCCTCTAGCAAGACATTATGCTTACTCAAGTTAAGTAAATGTAATAATAACCTAGCATCAGATTTAATATTTAGTCCTTTTGTCACACGATATCCTAATTAAGTATAAGGCATGGATCAAGTCATCCTTATAAAACTTAATTAACTATTTACTTGATCACCAGGCAGACTGTTCCAACAAATAATATTAATAACACCTTATTAATACTTATTTGAGCATGGCCATGCATATTTTCCAGTCTTCCTTATCAAGGGGCCCATGGATATCTCTCTCTAAAAAGAGAGGGACAAATCCCTTTCACTATCTCCAATATTCAAGTCATGACGAGAAAATAAGCCAACCAATAATCATAATGATCACCTAATTAAAAGTGATGTTTGACTATGTCAAAACATATTTTTCTCCTCATGCAAGAAACATTAGAAACATTAGGTCGAAGGACACCAAATATAAAACTGAGAAGAAATACTTATAACTTAAACCCATGCAATATTTCTTCTTCACTTTGGGTCATGTCCAATACAATATTCTCAATATGTATTTATGAATTGATTTTATATCTCATATTCATGATCAGTAAAACTTGACCATCAATCAACTTCACACTAGTTTACAAGATGTAATAAACTAGGGACAAATAAGAATAGTATTTTATTAGCTATAAGGGTTTTACTATCAAGTCACATACTTGATGACCAAGAGCATAAAATACAATTCAAAAGTACATGCTTCATAAATCATAAATGTGAGTCAATTGGTCTTAGGGCATATACTAACAATCTCCCACTTGCCCTACCACCAATTTGACATGACTCTCAAACCCATTGACCTAGTATGACTCTCATGCTTAAGTTGTGGGAGTGGCTTTGTCAATGGATCTGCGACATTGTCATTGGTGTCTACTTTGCAAATTTTAACATCGCCACGCTCAATAATTTCTCGAATGAGATGGAAACGCCTGAGAATATGTTTGGATCGTTGATGAGATCTAGGTTCCTTAGCTTGTGCAATGGCTCCTGTATTATCACAATATAGGTCCACTGGGTTCACAATGCTAGGAATTATACCTAGTTCTGTGATGAACTTTCTGATCTAAACTGCCTCCTTGGGCTGCATCGAAAGCGACCACATACTCAGCCTCTGTAGTAGAATCGGCCACGGTATCTTGCTTTGAACTCTTCCAGCTCACAGCACCTCCATTCAAACAAAACACAAATCAAGATTGCGATCTAAAATCATCTACATCAGTCTGAAAGCTAGCATCCATGTAACCATTTACAACAAGCTCTCCGTCCTGACCTCCGTAGATCAAAAACATCTCTTTAGTCCTTCTTAAGTACTTGAGAATTTTTTTACTGCAGTCCAATGCGGTTCACCAGGATTTGACTGGAATCTGCTAGTCATGCTTAATGCATACGAGACATTTGGGCGAGTGCATAACATGGCGTACATGATAGATCCAATTGCAGAAGCGTAAGGAATCTTACTCATGTGTTCTGTATCCTCCCTTGTGGTAGGACTTTGAGACTTACTGAGTTTAACGCCATGTGACATTGGCAAGAATCCTCTCTTAGAATCTTGCATACGGAACCTTTTCAGTACCTTGTCAATATATCCACTCTGACTTAGGCCAATAAGTTTTTTAGATCTATCTCGATAGATCCTAATGCCTAGAATATAGGCTGCTTCGCCTAAATCTTTCGTTAAAAAACACTTCCCCAACCAAGTTTTTACACTTTGCAAAGTGGGGATGTCATTCCCAATTAACAAGATGTCATCGACATAGAGTACTAAGAAGACTACTGCATTTTCTGTAACCCTTTTATAGACACAAGGTTCATCATCATTCTTGATGAAATTGAATTCTTTAATTGCTTCATCAAAACGAAGATTCCAACTTCGAGATGCTTGCTTCAAGCCATAAATGGATCTTTGAAGTTTACAAACTTTACTAGAATCCGAAGGATGAATAAAACCTTCAAGTTGTGTCATATACACATCCTCCAGTAGATTTCCATTAAGAAAAGCAGTTTTAACATCCATTTGCCATATTTCATAATCATAATATGCTGCAATGGCAAGTAGAATTCTAATTGACTTAAGCATTACAACTGGAGAAAAGGTTTCATCATAGTCTATACCATGAGTTTGTCTATACCCTTTTGCTACCAATCGTGCTTTGTAAGTGTTCACATTGCCATCCATGTCAGTTTTCTTTTTGAAAACCCATTTACACCCTATGGTCTTGCAACCTTCAAGTGGATCAATCAAAGTCCAAACTTGATTATCATGTATGGATTGCATTTCTGATTTCATAGCCTCTAGCCATTTGCTAGATTCAGGACTATGAATAGCATCTTGGTAGGAATTAGGTTCACCTTGATCAATAAGATCAATATTATGATCCTCAGTCACCAGAAATCCATATCTCTGTGGTATCTGAGAGATCCTACTAGACCTTCTTGGCCCTTGTGTCAAAGGTTCAGGCTCAGTATGAATACGTGAGTCCAACTGAGTATCCATACTCGGTTCAGAAATGATCTGCTGTCCTTGAGCTTCTTTAAGATGGATTCTACTCCCACTGACTCTTTTGGAAACGAATTCCCTTTCAAGGAAAATTCCGTTCAGAGCAACAAACACTTTGTTTTCAGATGGAAGATAAAAGTAGTATCCTTTAGTTTCCTTAGGATATCCCACAAACAGACACTTATCAGATTTGGGTGCTAGTTTTTCAGATAATGATCGCTTCACATAAGTATCACATCCCCAAATTTTGAAAAATGCTAAACTAGGTTGTTTCCCGGTCCATATCTCATATGGTGTTTTCTGAACAGGTTTAGATGGAACTCTATTTAATATGAATACAGCAGTTTCTAGATCATAACCCCAAAAAGAAATTGGAAGATCTGTTTGACTCATCATAGATCGAACCATATCCAATAGAGTTCGATTTATGCGTTCAGACACACCATTCCATTGTGGTGTTCCTGGTGGAGTTAATTGTGATAATATCCCACAATTTTTTAGATGTTCGTCAAACTCTTGGCCTAAGTATTCACCACCTCGATCTGATCGAAGTAATTTGATACTCCTTCCAAGTTGATTATGTACTTCATTTTGAAATTCCTTAAACTTTTGAAAGGAATCAGATTTATGTTTCATTAGATAGACATAACCATATCTACTGAAATCATCTGTGAATGTAATGAAATACTGAAAACCTCCTCTGGCTTGTGTGTTCATTGGCCCACATACATCAGTATGTATAAGTTCCAATAAATCGGTAGCCCTTTCACTTTGCCCTGTAAATGGACTTTTAGTCATTTTTCCCAATAAACAAGAATCACATTTTTCATAAGACTCAAGGTCGAATGAATATAAAAAGTCCATCTTGATGGAGTTTTGATATGCGTTCTCATTTATATGGCCCAAACGACAATGCCAGAAGTAAGTTTGATTTAAATCATTAGATTTAAATTTCTTTGTATTTATGTTATAGATGGGCTTACTAATGGAATCATGTAGGTTAAGAATGTAAAGTCCATTACATAAAGAGGCATCCCCATAGAAAATACCATTTTTATAAATAGAACTTTTACCATTCTTAGTATTAAACTCAAAACCATCAATATCCAAACAAGAAACTGAAATGATGTTCCTACTCATAGCAGGAACATAATAACAATCTTTAAGTTCAATTATAAGCCCAATAGGCAAAAGTAAATCAAATGTCCCTACAAACTACAAAGCGAGCAACTTTTGCTCCATTTGCAACTCATAGGTCCACCTCTCCCTTTTGCCAAAGATCTACTCCTTTTGAGTCCCCGCACATTTACACAAATGTGAGCTCCACATCCCAGTATCTAATACCCATGAAGTAGGAGTAGACATATTAATTTCTATAATGAAAATACCTGAAGCGGCAGTCTCACTAGCCTTTTGCTTCTTCTTTTCTTCCAAGCAGAGCTTGCAATTCCTCTTCCAATAACCAGGTTCATTGCAGGGGAAGCAAGTCCCTTCCTTTGGTGGTTTAACCTTGGGCTTGGGCTTACGCTTGCCTTTACCCTTTTTGGCCATATCCTTTCCCTTTCCCTTTCCCTTGTTCTTCTTGAACTCGCCCTTCGAACCATCGGAACATTGGGAGGAGACTTCCTAATGTTTTGTTCGACTCGCTTGAGCATCCCGTGCAATTCATTTATGGACTTTTCCATATTATGCATATTGAAGTTCATGACAAACTGATCATAGTCAGAGGTCAAAGAGGCCAAGATCATATCAGTAGCCAAGTCATGACTTACAGGTGCTCCAAGTTTTTCAAGCTGATCAAAATACCCTTTCATCTTAAGGACATGAGCACTAACTGAAGTGCCAGGGGTCATTTTGCAGCTATTCAACGCCTTAGTGGTAAGATATCTCTCTTGACGTGCTCGCTCTTGGAACATTTCCTTGAGCTGTTTTATCATCTCATAAGCCTCAACTTCCTCGAATTGTTTTTGCAACTCAGATTCCATCGTAGCCAACATGAGACATGTCACATCGTTAGAATCATCCTTGTGCTTACTATAAGCATCCTTTTCGACTCTAGTGGCATTGTTAGTTGGTTGATTAGGGATAGGGTTCTCAAGTACATATAGCTTTTTTTCTTGTTTAAGGACTATCCTTAAATTTCGTGCCCAATCAAGAAAGTTAGTCCCACTAAGCTTATTCTTTTCAAGCACGGATCGCAACGATGTGTTTGAATTGTTTGAGGCCATTATCTACATAGAATTTGCAAAGTAAAATTAAATAAATGAAGCATTAAATTTTCCCTAAAATATTCAACACTTGATATAAATCATGGGTATAAAATTCATTTTATTCTAATCATAAGTAAGCTTTGGCTTAACACCCATAATTAGAGAAAAATATATTAATGGGATTTATATCTAAATGTATCGGCAAAATCCCATATGATGTCCTAGGCTCAAAACCGTTTTGATAGTCTAGTTAAGCCAAACCATTCCAAGCATATGGAAATCACCATTTTCCATCTTCCCCTACTTAGGTAACCATTTATCTCTTGCTTTGGCAATGAGACAAAATGATGATCCAAGCATGGAGAAGTGCTTATGATCATGGAAGATATTTTACGACTTAATGTTTTTTTTTTTTTTTACATGGTTTCAAAAACCTTCTTCCTTTTTTATTTGTATATTATTTCACAAAATATATATAAAAAATAAAAGGAAATAAACTAAACATCACATGCATAATATATATACATCAAATAAAACGTGTCATAGCATGGCCCCCGATCCTATATTGACTTCCCACGAGCCTCATGGAAGTCAAAGGTCAATCTAGGTAAGTCTTCATCTCCATGAGCTTGCCTCCAATGTCTTGGCCTTCTAATCTTGTTACATAGGATAGAAAAATATACATAGGAATAGGAAATAAAATTAACCTACTCTAGTAAAGCTTGATAATATTACATCAACGAAAACAACGACAAGCAGGCCGTATTAAAAAACATACAACCCATTAACAAAATAAGCCAATCAATCACAAGAGGTAAAGGGTCATGCTATGCACCATGCATCTAAAGATAGGAAGAAACATGCAAAGAAACAACAAGGGGGTTCCGGGGGCGAAGCCCCCTAATGCAGCGGTCCCATGGCCAGTCGACTGGCGCAGGGGGTCAAGGGCGGCGCCACTGCAGGGGTCTCGGGGCGGCGCCCTTGAAAGAAAAAACGATTTTTTTTCTTTCTAACTCATTGAATAAGTTATTGCCGTCATAAACCCTAAAATCATGCCGCCAGAAATTTTGTTTAACAGTTAAACATTAAATCATGTGATTCTGCATATTAGTTTAACAATTAAATTGCACAGATTACAGACTGTACGCCAAACAATTTGGCAGTAACAACATTCTGTTTAATTAATTGCATTACTAAGTAAAACAGAATATGATATATGCGAATCCTATAATTCAATTTACTCTGATTATTACACTAATCAGAAACCTTACTATAAGGCCGATTGAAAACAACATGTGTAATCAAAGCGGTAACAGATAAAATCAGTAAAACTAGTATGTACGTGGCTCTGATACCACTGTTGGAATCCGTAGGCAAAAACAAAGTAAAATAAAACTACGGAAATCCACCAACAGGATCTGCACATACTAGAAAACCCGATTGGATAGAAATTACCTCAATGTTTTGATTGTTCGTTGTGGAGGCGCTGCTTTGTACGCTTCGCCCTCTACTTGTATCCACGCGACGAACTCCTCTGCAAGCGATCGGGATGCTAGCCCCTTCTGTGTTCTGAAAACTGTTCAGAACTGATCTTGATTATCTGGTAATCGGTCGTATTTCGGAGAGAGGAGGCGAGATACTATATCGCCGTTCTAGGGTTTAGGGTTTTGTTTTTCTTTATTCAGATAAAGGACGGCCACCAAGAAAAGGTAAACATAACCTTTTATAGCTGTCAATATCAAAACCCTAACTGTCATCTAATGACAGTTTAATCTCGTCCGTCTATTCCTATAATCATCCAACGGTTGGATGAGTAATATTAAGTAATTAATTTCATTTATTCGATTAAATAAAATTAATTACTTATTAACCTACCGTGAAAAATACAATATGGAATCTGATTCCCCTTTTGTATACGTTCAACGAATCTGGACACAATCTAGATTCATTGAACGTGGACATTATGCTCACAAGATCGTCTATGCGTGTGACCCTGTATGTTCACTTAACGTTAGCAGTGAATGAAAAAATGTCCTAGACATTTATTCACAAAACATAAGCGGCCTCTAGCAAGACATTATGCTTACCCAAGTTAAGTAAATGTAATAATAACCTAGCATCAGATTTAATATTTAGTCCTTTTGTCACACGATATCCTAATTAAGTATAAGGCATGGATCAAGTCATCCTTATAAAACTTAATTAACTATTTACTTGATCACCAGGCAGACTGTTCCAATAAATAATATTAATAACACCTTATTAATACTTATTTGAGCATGGCCATGTATATTTTCCAGTCTTCCTTATCAAGGGGCCCATGGATATCTCTCTCTAAAAGGAGAGGGACAAGTCCCTTTCACTATCTCCAATATTCAAGTCATGACGAGAAAATAAGCCAACCAATAATCATAATGATCACCTAATTAAAAGTGATGTTTGACTATGTCAAAACATATTTTTCTCCCCATGCAAGAAACATTAGAAACATTAGGTCGAAGGACACCAAATATAAAACTGAGAAGAAATACTTATAACTTAAACCCATGCAATATTTCTTCTTCACTTTGGGTCATGTCCAATACAATATTCTCAATATGTATTTATGAATTGATTTTATATCTCATATTCATGATCAGTAAAACTTGACCATCAATCAACTTCACACTAGTTTACAAGATGTAATAAACTAGGGACAAATAAGAATAGTATTTTATTAGCTATAAGGGTTTTACTATCAAGTCACATACTTGATGACCAAGAGCATAAAATACAATTCAAAAATACATGCTTCATAAATCATAAATGTGAGTCAATTGGTCTTAGGGCATATACTAACATCAAAACAGTCAAAGTATGCAAGTATCTCATGCCATGTAGAAACCCAAACATCAATTATCTCCTCAGGCCTGTACAGAGGCCACCTAACCTCATCTGTTGTCATCATGTCTAAACGAATGCAGATGTTAATTAATTTGTGCTCCAATTTGTGTCCCAACATCACAAACCTTTGGATATAAGGTTTGCACAACTTCGCTCCCGGTCTCACCGCTGGGGCAAACATAGGAAAATACAAGTATACCAAGCCTAATAAATATATATATATATATAAAATCAGCATTCATAACCCTAAAACTAAAATAAACGTTCATAACTGTAAGCACTAAATAAACAAATTACATAAAAGAGATTTTACCTCAAGCAGTGACCAGCAACCAGACAACTTGTTCGCATCAACACGCGAGGCCTGCCCTAAATTCCGGTACAAGTATGCCAGTGTCGTAGCACTCTATACAAATCCACCGACAGAACGAACATCCTTCACAATCGGCCACAGCTTCCCAGGGATAATATTACAACTCTTATTAGTGAATAGTGAACTGCCAAGTAAATACTGGACATGATAGGTGGCCCTCTACTCTATAGAAAGTCCACTAGCAGGGGATTCTGCAACTTGTGCCAAGTCCTGACCATTTATACCAATACTAGAGTCAGTAATACGCAGGTCGCTCTGAATAACTGCAATCAACTACTCCAGAGAATAATGATGATTCGACGATATTATCGTGAGCAGGTAGGCCCAGAATCAACTCAACATCATGCAAGGTAATTGTCATCCCCCCCCAGTGCATATGGAAACTGTTGGTGTCTGGCTACCACCTCTCCACAAAAGTAGATAATAAGGATGAGTTCGAATACTGAAACATGCAAGACCTCAAATGCGATAAACCCGTCTCCTCTACCAACTCCAAAACTGCAAGATCACTATGGGTCCAACCAGTTAGAGACACAAAACGGGACCGCGTCTTCAATATGGATCTCTCCTGCATATAAAAGAATTACACAAGCATCAAATAGGTAAATGAATACACAAAATTTTCTAATCATAAAAAAAACCTTAGAAATATTCAAATTACCTATCCACGCGTTATACTACCAGCGATATAGCCATTGTACGAAGGGATAAGGACTGGATCTAGTGGATCTCCATCAGCTGGTCTTGTCTGCTCCCAATTGTCATTCCTCGCTTTCTTCCTTTGAGTACGGTTCGTTTGAGGACGAGACTTCTCGGGTCTTCTATGTCGATACCCAACAATCTTACTCAGCACTGACATGAAACTACCAGTCAACCTTTTCACCTTCCCCGAGGCAGGCCTACCACCAGACGATGATGCAAGAGCCGAAGGAACAGGCTCATCCTCATTACCGTGACTGTCGCCATCATCATCATCATCACCATCATCCTCAGGCTCATCATCCTCGCTGCCGATACGGAGCGAACCAACCATGCCACGGTCCTCAGACTAGGTCCTGCCACCATCCCCTGATGTACTAGAATCCCTACCCAATCCAGCATCAGATGAGGGATTGCCACAATTAGTGGCTCCATATTCAACACAGTTGTAAGATGAATCCACTGGTACGGAACTGGACACCTAACTGCAACCGTGAACCACTGACCTAATTTAATGGCACTTGAGTTTTACTCATACAATATGGCCAATCCCAGCCGGGAATATGGAGAGGAAGTGTAGGAGCATGAAGATATGGAGCATATGATGTAGGTGGTAGCTGAGAAGATCCATAACAGTCATAGAGTATGGGCATGTATGGATCGTGTGATAGAGGAAGAGGACAGGTCCTAAACGGTATAGGGGGTGGCTGGGTGGAAGACCCCAGTGCACCAGGGTCATAGTATCTACCCAGTCAAAATGGTGCAGGAGTCAACGGTATATCAGAAGTACTATGGCGTCCTCTCACACCACGGGATGATGCAGTTACTACACAACCTTGAACCCAACATGTCTTGTCTATCACAGGACTTAAATCATCATCACCCCAACGTGCTCCGGGCAGAACCATCTAAACAAATTTCCAAACATTTTCCTCAATCACATTACATCATATTCGTCTAATTCATATCTTATATTATTTAAATCTTTTTACATGATACAAGAAATGCATTTTTCTTCATCTTTATATTATTCAGTTAAAGCCATGCATTAAGCTAAATTTATTATAGTTATATTTATTATCCTCTTTAAACACTTCACACTTTTTTATTAGATTGTGTCAACCCTAAACATATAAAATTTTTCAAAATATAATTTGATGTATCCTAAACTCTAAAACTCTAAACCCTAATTTATGCAATTTGTTTATGACATTTGTTTATACAATCGTATTATTCATATAAACCGTACAAAAACTCTAAATAAACAAAATTAAACAGTCAGTCAAATTCACAGGCACCTTAATAAACGTAAACAACTTAAATAACACAATATAAACTCTAAATTAAATAAATAAACATAAATATAATCATAATTTTAAAAAAATAACATAATCATTAATTATAATAACATAATCATAAATGTAACGCCCTATCCCGTAAGCACCTAGCATGACCTTAAAATTACGGACGTAATGAAAATAGAGTTTTGATCTATATTGGTAGGATATAGTGTTTTTAGCACTTAGTGGTATTTTGGGGATATTTGGAAATAGGAATAAAATTTTATTATATTGAGGTTTTATTATTAAGGTTTATAAGTGTCTTTAAGTGGATTTTACTTTTAATACCTAGTGTATTTATTTTAGAAATTTAAATACTTGACATTTTCATGTAAGGATTTCAAAAAAAAAAAAAAAAACCTTTGCAATTAAGAAATCGGCTGCCACCTCCTATACCACTCGTCACCACCACAACCCCTTTCCCTTTTCGTTTCTTATTTTTTTCTTCATCCCCTAACCGCCATTTATATGTATATATTGGTCATGTTTTTTTTTTTTCTTTCCCACTAGCATTTTGGCAGCAATATATATACATAGATATATTAGGAGTTTTTTTTCTTTTCTTCTTCTTTCTTTGATAGAAACAATTTGGAGCAGCCATTTGAGGTAAGTAAGTTTTTTTTTAATTTTTTTATTTGCTTGTTAGTTAAGTGTTATATATATATATATATAGTATAGGCTTATGTCTTTTCCTGTTAGGATTTAAATATTTTAAATGAATTTTTAGTATATAGTATATAGTTAATTATGGTTTCTTGGGAGAGTATTTTTTTTTTTTTTAGAGTATAGGATTTTCGATTTTTTTAAAGAATTATTAAATATATAAGTATATATATATATATATATATGCTAAGCTCATTTCGTAGGATCTTGATATTATTTAAGGAATAGGGCTATTTGATCTGTATCCAAGTATTAAGCATTTTTGCATTATTATTTTGTAGGATCCTAGCACCAGAACTGCATCCAGTTGAGTCCACAACCTCCGTTTTATTATGTTATTTCAAAAGTTAGGGGCTATATAAATATGGTTTCTAAACTTATCATAAAATATTTACTATTTTTGAAACGGTATAACATGCCATGTTTTTTCTTAATTGGAGATGTTCTCCACGATGTGTTACATGTTCATTAGAAGTGCATAGGAGCGATGCTCCATATAGGTGTTTCTTTTTAAAACAGATTATTGTTATGAAAAAGAACTAGTCTGTACACGGGTTTTCTGAAAATATTTATAAGTTGGAAAATACTTTGTTTTTGAAAAGTTATATGATTTGGCATGCATGAATGTAAACATGGTATGTTTGTAAAATCTGCATAAATTGGAGAATGCTTTGGTCCTGAAAAGTTACATGTTTCAACATGCATGAATATAGGCCTGGCAATGGCATAATTGTGAAACTTACATAAGCATGTGATGACTGGCGGAGGAGGATTTTTGGTGCTCTAAAATGTTTATGACTTGAATCTGTTATGATGGCCGGGCAATTGGCCTTTCGATTTGTAAATACATAAGAAAACCTCATTCCGGCCAAGGTTAAAGTTTGGTGGAAATCAAGTGAACGGACGCGTTAGCGGATTGCACTGTACTTGGCTAGTCCCCCATACTAGGGCCTCTTCCGATGACGTGGATGGGTTTTTGACTCTGAGGGTGGATCCACTTGAAGAGGGGCGTAGTACCTTGAGGGCATGGCCCAATCGGTATTTACGTGGACATCGCATCATGCTCTGCGGTGGGACGGTCACCTAGTGGAAAGTCAAGAGGGGCTCGAACCTGAGGTTGGCCCCAGGGCAGACCTGGTAGGTGCCCCAAGAGTCTGTAGTCTATTTTAACCAGTGATATGGGAGTGCGTTTATTTTGTAATCGAGCGCTCGTATGGTGTTTGGCTAGTATTGACTATGAGATGTCGGAACTTAGTTCCGATGGCCTCGTTTTGGGGATCCGGACTTTGTTCGTAGAGCCCCATTGTTGCATTACATGTTCTTTTAAATTTGGGGCATAGAAGCTGCGCTGATGTGTCTTGATTCGCTCAGACTTCCCAGCTGCGCTCGAAACCCTCATGTAGGTTCAAGCATCAATTTTGTTAAAATAGTAAAAGAAATATTTTTCTTATAACATTGCATGAACTGTTTTGTGAAACTGTATCGTCATTGTTTTAAAGAAATCACTACCGCACACACGTGGACTCACTGAGCGTTCGCGTTCACGTTTTTCCATATCATATTTTCCTCTCAGATTAGCTCGGAACGGTCAGGGGCCCAGCAAGCCACTGAAGTTTTAGGACAAGAGTTTTTGGATCAAATTTCTCCAGGAGGACATATGTTTATGTTTTATCTTTTTAGACTCGAACCGTCTGTAAAGTTTCTTTTTATGTTGTCGTATAAGCTGTTAATGTAAAATACTTTTGTTTTTATAATAAAACGACCATGGGAAGTTTTTTTTTTAAAGATCCTTTGTTCTGAGTGCACTAGTAGTATCTAATTTACTTAAGTATTTCGCGTACTTTGTGTGTATGTCTGTTAATGTTGTTCTAGGGTTATGTTTCATTGTGGAGCTTATAATTTAGTGCCGAGAGGCACGCAGATGCCCTACTCAGTCGCAGTTGACCTAGTGGCAGGGTTGGGAGTATCACAATAAACAAATGCAAAAAATAAAATCTAAAATTTCATTTGCCCATAATCGGACGGTCAAATCACAGTTCATTCGCCTGAACCGAGGAGCCACCACGACTCGGATCTCCTGACTGAGCGAGTCAGCAATTGCCGGATTTCCGAACCGAACGATTGGAGCACAACCGAATCGTTGGTCCCGGAGATTGTAACTTTTTCAGGCACATTTTTAAGCAAAAGAAAACAGTAATTTTTTTCAATTCGACAGATATTTTTAAATTTTAAACTGATAAAAAATATAAATAGATGAATGTGGATCGAAATACTAATATTTTATTAAAATTACAACGGTCGGATCTTCCTAAATCTAAAATTGAAATTTGTTGTTTTAGAGGGAATTTAGAAGATTTATTGAAGTTAGAAAAATTTTACATTCAAAAATAAAATTTTTTCACATTATACATATATATTCTCGAATTATATTTATTATGCTCTAATAAAATTCTCCCCGCAGTCAAATCATAGTTTGGATACTCCATCCATTTTATGGGACTTATGGCCACTAATAACCTCTTTTATATATTCCCACGTGTTAACATGCCTTTCAATAAAATAAAAAAATTAAAAATTAAAACAAAATAGACGTGGCTTTCAATCATTTACGGAATTACCCCTATGCTTATCCACAACAACAAACCACAGACCACCGCCATCAAGTCTGCTTCACCGATAAGAAATACATTTTCCAGACAAACGTGGTGCTCGCCATGCACCGCTTCGTACCACACCGGTGAGGTTATCGTGTCCCCACTTAGGCGAGAGTTCCAAGGTTTTTTGAGTGGTAATATCCAAATTGTTGAGTCGGCTAAATAGTTAAACCACGTGACAACATCGTCACTATAAACTCACGAGTTGCTAAAACACGTGGACACGTGGCGACCAAGTAGTTGATTACACAACTGCATTACCACCGACAGCTGGGTGTATATATGATAGTCTGTGCAATTAAATCCTTCCTCACCGCACGTGGAACCGGTTGCTGAACCCTCATGATCGGTAAAAGCATTATCCCGCACTGTTTTGTTTTCTTTTTCTTTTTCCCTTACTTTATTTCCCCACGCCATCTCCAACCTCTTGATTAGAATAATTTTAAAAGTTTTTGATAAAAAGAAGCCCATTGAAATACTTGTGCCACTCTAACACCTCTTTTTGTTTATTAAATGACAACATTACCCTTTTTGTGGACTCCATAAAAAAGGGCCATAAAATTACACTCATCACTTTTAAAATATAAATTATTTAAATTTACCCTCAAAATTAATAATCTTGCAAACTTGAAGATTATAATTTTAAAATAGGGTTATTTAGGTTATAGTTCCCTCACGTTTTCAGTATTATTACTTTTTTCCAATCATAAATATAAGGGATATAAGGGATTTTACATCTTTATACACAAATTAAGGTTCATGAAAATAAAATAATTATTTTAACTACAATACATTCTTTACCCTTCATAATGAGAAAAGAAATAAATAGTAAGAGTGAAATAAATGGATAGAAAAATGTGTAAATATAGAAAAGGTTTAATAAATACTTATTGAAAATTATAAACTTTTTATATTCTTTAGCATTCTCAATTGGTCTAAAATCCCTTATATTTATGATGGGAGTATCACTTTAATAAATTTGACTAATAGCCTATGATAATGTGTTAGTTTTTATGCAAAAAAGTCACTTTACCTCTAACAATCATGAATAACCATTTAAAAGAATGAACTAATTTTCATTAAGGTGACATGATGTTTTTTTATTATTTTCATTTTATTGTTTTGTATTATTTTAATATTGATTAGTGTTTTGTAAAATAAATACATTATGCATTTAATGTTATGAAACCAGTTAATATATAATGGATGTTCAAATACGTCCTTTGAAAAGAATTAATTTCACAAAATACTAATCATATTAGAGTGCATAAGATCCCCATTGTTTTAGTTAGATCCTTTTAGAATTTTGCAATCTTTTGTATGTTGAGATATAAATAAGCGATACGAGAAAACATTAATAAGATGATTCAAATTTATCTCTTGTGTTCTGCCTTATCTATATATGTTCTTTATTTATCTCTATTCTTCTACTTTGATATTATCTCAAATATTTCAAGCAATCTATGTGCCGCATTCATCAAATTCATAACACGTTATCAGTATGATCATTTGAAGAATGAGATTCTAAAAGGTGATTTTCCAAAAGTCCCTTAGGCATTGTTTGATTGTCAAGAAAGTAAAGTGATAATAAGAATCCCATTCGTAGGAAAATAAATCCTAGTAATATGATTTCTAATAGATTACATTCTTATGTTTGGAAGTTTCAAAATAATGTTAAGGAAAGTAATGTAAAGTATGTTATTTATTTTGTTTTAATATACGAAAAATAAATTGTAATTTTAAAAATTAAATATGTCATATGCTATGTACACTTTAGTTTTTGAAAAATATATTAAAAGTTTAAATCATATAAATATAATTGTTTTAATTATATTTGTACATTATGTTCATTAATTTGATACCCTTTCAAATATGATAATAAATTACCTATTAAAAAACTCCTCAAACATGAGAGAGAGAGAGAGAGAGAGAGAGAGAGAGAGAGAGAGAGAGAGAGAGAGAGAGAGAGAGAGAGAGAGAGAGAGCTATTAATAAAAAATTAATATTCGAAATTTTTTCTATCTATATTATTTTGTAGCAAGTGACACTTCAAGCAAATAGTGCTACCTCACTTTCTTTAGCTAGGCTAAGAAGTCGATTCCCTACATAGCTCTATCCTCCCTTAATACTCTTACCGGAGTTTTATGAAAAAATGGAAGCCCCTTATCGGAAACCTTCCGATAAAATAAGAATAACCCCTACCTTCAAACCCCTTTTTTTACCATTAGCAAGAACATCCAGAAAGTTCAGTATCTTTTTCATTGACACACAAAAGGGTTAAAATTCAAATTTCAACCAAACTTGCAGACCTAGGGAAAAGAAATTTGAGAGGCCCTTTCTATGTTGAAATCTTTTATCGACTAAAATCTCTAGATTAAAGATGTTCACACCATAGCTGAAGGTCTTACGAGAAAGGCACAGTGATTCGGGAATTAATTTTTTTCTTCAAAATCTACGCTTATTGAAGGTGAAGGAGATTAGGAAAAAAGAATAGTTAAAGAGTTATGAAGATAAATAAATCAATAAGAAATTAATAAATATCTACTTTATTATTTAGAAGATATATTTTATTAATTTTTTATTTAAAATCCTTGGGAAATGAATCACAATACTACCTCCAACCAACCAAGGATTCTCTTTTCCAAGATTGTGCATTTATTTTTCCAAATCGTAGGAAACATATCACTTTCCCATTTCACAAACATTAAGTCAAACAGGAATTTAAAAACATAAAAAGTGATTACTTTTCCTAACCCACTTTCATGGTCAATCAAACGAGAGCTAAAGGTAAAAATATTTTTGAAACTTTTTTAGATAAGAAAAATCGAATCTTTTTTTGTTTATGTTTATTTTTAATACTTGATGCCATGGAAAGATCAAATATTTTATTATGGATTCTTGTAGAAATCCATCTTCATATATGAGTCCTGAAGTCAACATTAAAGAGAAATTATGATTATAAAGATTTCTTTCTTCCTTAATTTATGAGCCTCTGAAAGCTAAATGATTTATTAAGAAAGATTTTGACAAAATCTAAAACATAGATAACTGCCTGAAGATGGTCATCATAGTAATACATATTTATGGTTATAATATATTAAATATATATGTATATTCTTTCTCAATTTAAATAAAATAATATAGAGAAAGACTTTCCCTTTCTCATGTTTTCAATATGCTCCTGTAGTAATAATATTGAAAGAAAAATATATCAAGATTATTGATTATCTTTTGATACCAAATAAAAGAACGAGTCATTGTTGATGCCTATTATAATATTCCTTTTAATTTTATGTTATTCCTTCGTGATTATAATTTCTTATAATCGTGATATTCATTATGACCTATTTACCCTAATATATATATGTATATATATTATCACCATAAGTGATTAAATAAATAATGAGAAAGAAAAAGAAAATTTATAATTTATTGATGTAATATAAAAAGAAGTTCGTAACGTATCTATAGTACTTCAAACACAATTGTAAATATCTACTATGCATTAATTAGAAAAGAAAATATTATGCCATTGATAGTTGATTTTGATTTCAAGTATTAATTATGTCTATATTTATATAGACCTGTTACAGTTTCTTAAAAATATTCAGAGGAATGGATTGACTATGTTTTTTGTTTGCATCTTATACAATTCATGCTTTATTCCTTTGATTTGTTCTGTTCAAGAATAGCAAAAAAAATATAGGAGTACTATGAATGGTAATTCAATTCTCCATAAGAGCTAATAGATTGAAATTAAAATATTCAGAAGAGCTAATCAATAGAAAGGTCCAGAAGAGCTAATATATTAAAATCTCCATAAGAGCTAATTGATTAAAATCTCTAGAAGAGATAATTAATCAAAAGCTCTAGAATAACTTGTTTACTAAATACTTCAAAAGAGTTAGTTAATATAAAGTTCTAGAAGAACTAATTTTAAAAACTTTGGAAGAGTAAATTGATCTAAGAGGTTACATGATAATTACGCTATATTATCATGACCTATAGAATAAATGTAAATTACATAAACTACCATGTTCTCCTATTGTAATTTATAATTTGCCAAAAGTTTATGTAAGTGTAATGCATTATTGAGTAAACATGAAATTTACTTATTCAAAAAAATTAAATGTTGGCATGAACAGTTGGAACTTCCTGGATCATTAAAATACAAATTATCATAAAGAATTTGTAATAATATTTTCATAGAACCAGAAGTTCATAATCACAAATTTAGTTGTACTACTATTTTTCAAGGCAAAATAATTTTATGTATCATCAATATTCATTCGGGTTGAATGTGTTTTGGATTGAATATATACAATCGATGCATCAACCATATATATTGTTGACTGTAAGCTGAACTTTGCAATTTTGATAATGAACTCATATTTTAAATCCTCCCACTGATATAATTTATTCTAGTAATATTGATGATATACCAATATTTATTATTGATCGTTCCTACAGAACAAGTTCGTAGACCTAGTAAATAGTTTTGTAGAACATGAATGCCTTGAGTTTGTTCCAGAAGAAATTCAAGTACCTGAAAGTCATAAAAATTATGAGATTTCATTGTATCATGTCATGATATAAATATATGGAACCACAAAATAGCACAAACATCCACGATATTTATTTATAATTTATGTATCAAAATGGGGATCTTGGATTAAAGTCTGCAAACTCGAGATTCTAATTTTTTAAGAGATATTTGGCCAAAATAAAACATAAAAGTTCGCAAGGAAATTATACAAAGTCCAGAAAATTGTTACATACACTTAATATGTATGTATGTTTCTTGAAGAATTATACACCTAAAATGTAATCCAAAAAAGATAAGAATTAATAAATAAAGTGTGAACTTAAATAAGTTATGATATGTGATTTTTCGTAAAGTCTTGACAATATTGATACAAAGAAATAAATTTTTTTGTGGTGGATTGAGTTTAGATAACTTGAAGGACTCAATAGGCATATGCCTGAAGCATATAAACAAATCGTTCCTGAAGAACATACCATAATTTTTTAAGAGATATTTGGCCAAAATAAAACATAAAAGTTCGCAAGGAAATTATACAAAGTCCAGAAAATTGTTACATACACTTAATATGTATGTATGTTTCTTGAAGAATTATACACCTGAAATGTAATCCAAAAAAGATAAGAATTAATAAATAAAGTGTGAACTTAAATAAGTTATGATATGTGATTTTTCGTAAAGTCTTGACAATATTGATACAAAGAAATAAAATTTTTTGTGGTGGATTGAGTTTAGATAACTTGAAGGACTCAATAGGCATATGCCTGAAGCATATAAACAAATCGTTCCTGAAGAACATACCATAATTATCCTAGTGATCCTTATTAAAAGAAATATATAAAATTAAGATTGGCTATATATCCATGAAAGTTCTATTAGAATTTGTTGTGCTTGTCTCTTATGATTCTCTATCTATTTTTAACATTCTCTACATTAGGGGGAGAAAATTAGAATCATAAAACGTCATGTTTAATATTGAAGCATCTTCATCTATATACAATTATTTGTGAACTAGAAGTTTTATATATTATTTATTTGCTAAGTTGTAAATTTAATTGATATTTTATTAACTGTAGAAGAGTTACAAAATTGAATTTGTGAATACTTCCGCAAATGTCCCAATAGGACATAAGTCTTATAACTAGCAATGTTAAATCATGCCTGAAGCGTGATTAATATTTTATTTTTAAAGATTCTTAAGAGAAATGATTAAAATTTGAAATATTCCTCATGAAGAGTTTATAATGGCAAGCAAATGCTAGAAGTATTGAAATAAGTATTTCAAGTTCTTTTGTTTTGATTTACAAATTGAATATAATGAAGATGAAATTTGATTATAAAAAGTTGTATATTGATATAATATATAGCACATCATTGTCCAATTATCATTTTAAATATCAAATATTGGTAAATATCACATGTCAATATATGAGAAGGTAATAGATACCTTTTGGTCATGAAATACCATAAATCTCTACAATTAATACACTAATTACTCTCTATATGATTTTCGAAATAATATTATTATTATCTTACAATATTTCCCAAGGATAATTAATCTCGTATTGTGAAGAAAATTCAACTCCAGTAGAGATAGATAAACACCAAGTTGCTTTTATATTGACACACAAAATTACACGCTAAGACCATAAAGTTATGTATATGTGATGATAGCAGTCACTCCTTCAACTATGTTGAAGTTCTAAATTGTTATATGACTTGTTGAAAATATGCTTGATCATTATTGATAATTAATTTTTAGATATTTATGATATCCTTTATGAATGAAATTACAACCATATTTTCGAGTTGTAAAATTTGAGGACATGTTTAGAGAGACATGATAAAATTTCATTGTAATTTCTTTATAAGAAATGTGAAATTAATATGCAATAATTTCAATAAAATATGATACATAATCTTGAAGCTTTATTCACTAAAACATGCCAATTTATTAGTTTAATGATATTTTAGAAAGGGGATTATATAAGAGTGCTCTTTTTCTCACTAGACGTTTTTCTCCCATATAGTTTTTTCTCTTGTAAGGTTTTAACAAGACATATTATTTATGTTATGGACATCCAAGGGGGAGTGTTGTGGAAATAATGAATATATAGTGGATATCCAAATATGTTCTCTGAAGAAAACTAAACTCCCAGAATGCTAATTCTAGTTAGATTCATAAGATCCTATTGCTTTATTATATCTTTTTAGAATTTTGTAATCTTTTGTATCTTGAGCCTATAAATAGGGCATATGAGAAATATTAATAAGATAATTAGATTTATCTTTTG
Source organism: Catharanthus roseus (assembly GCA_028651295.1). NCBI lineage: Eukaryota > Viridiplantae > Streptophyta > Magnoliopsida > Gentianales > Apocynaceae > Catharanthus > Catharanthus roseus. Next base: position 2,562,306 of record JAPQWS010000107.1, on the reverse strand, counting down.
TGTGCTATCTTCTCTATGTGTTTTTTATTTATCTCTATTCTTCTACATTTATATTATGTCAAATATTCCAAAAAGTCGATGTGTCACATTCATCAAATCCATAACATTTAATTTAATTTAAAAATTTTGCTGTTTGAAGAAAATTTATTTTTCTGTTTCTTAAACCAAACCAAACTAAATTTACCTTTAAAATCAAGTTTCTTCACATTGAAGTAATTTTAGTTTGGAGAAGATGAAAATGTATAAAAAAAATTTAATTTAAAATAGCTTTAATTATGTCATACATTTATTTTTCTTAAAATAAATTTATAGAGATACATATACATAAGTTTATGTCTAATAAGTTTCTGTAAATAATCAACCAAATAGCTTTCTATTTCATGATTTTAATAAATTTTTAATAATAAAAAGGATTTTTTTAAAATAATATTTTTTTTTATTTCATAAATTAGCTTTACAAGCAAAAGAATATTTTGGTTATAAAAGAAATTTTTTGCAGTGTATTTAACAGAAGGTACTAAAGTGTTACAAATAAGGCTGTAAACGAGTCGAATGAACTAGCTCCATCTCGACTCAGTACTTTTTTAGTCAGCTCGAACTTGAGCTCGAGCTCGATTGAGCCTCCTAATTTTGGCGGAGCTCGAGCTCGATAATTCGATTTTAATTTACATATATATTTTTTAAAAAAATATTTATATATATTATTAAAAAATAAAAAATATATGCATATATACATCAACTTGATAAATTCGACGAGCTACCGGACACTCGAACTCGCTAGATTGCTTAATGAGCCAACTCGAATTCGGTCAACAATTAAGTCGGATCGAGTTTTGATCATGTGATTTAGCTTATTTACATCCCTAATTACAAACGTAGCGTTAAAGATAATAAAAATAACGTAAAATGTGAGAATACTTTAATGTATTTAATCCCTTAAAATGTCTAGAACATGTATCAGTAATACTCATTCTTCCCCTAAAGAAAAACAATCCTTCGCACCAACTTAATTAATATATGGGAGAATAGTAGCATATTGAAAAAGATGACTTATATTTCCATAAGAATGTCCATCAGACTGATTACAAGAATACAATACAAAGTAATTAGATGTCCATTTCGGACCTATATGACATGACTGACTCGTAATTCTTGGTATGTCAAGGCAAAACCTAAACTGTTGCTTGAGAAATACCTATTTATGAAACTGGAAATCAATTCATCTGCTATAAGAAGTCATGAGATGACATAAGGAAAATTGAAATAGAAAATAGAAAAAAAAATATGTTCAATTTATATTTCAAAATAACAACATAAATTCGAAAATATAAAAAAAAATGCGAGATTTTTTAAAAAAAAATGTATTCGAATCTAAGTTTCATTGAAAAGAACAATGTCAAATTTTATTTGGATAACAATTCTTTCTATAAATAATTAAACTATTACTAAATTTAAAGAAATAACTCACAATCAAATTTTATGCACCTACATTTTTTAATTAATTTTTTTATACTTTGAGAGAGGAGATGTGGTCAATCTTAAAACATCTAGTATAATAAGGAATACTTCTACTACTAAACTACTATTTTGTTACATTCCCCTACCACTTAAGTTTAAAACTCACTTATTTAGTATAGCGAAATGCACAGTAACGAAACTAGAAATATGAAAATAAAAGGTCAAATTTTATACTATACAACCTGTATAAGAAAAAGATTAGATATTAGAGGACGACTACAAGTAAGTAGTGATCGAAGAGATGGGAATAGGGCTGTAAACGGGGCGGGTCTTACCCGTACCCACACGGGTCTGTACCCGTTTTTAACGGGTAATGTTTAAATTTTATACCCGAGGATCCGTACCCGTATTTATACTGCTATATGGGTCCGGGTAAGGTATGGTGATGTCCAGACCCGTATACCCATATTAATAAAATAATAATAAATTTTATATATTATATTATATTAATATATAATTTATAATTTTTTTAACATATTATTTTACTCTTATCTTTAACCCTAACTTACTACCTCCACCTACCAACCAACTACACTCACATCACATCACACTACACAGACACACTACACTACTCAGACTACTACTCACCTCACCTCACTCCTCGCCTCTCCTCTCATTTCAGCTCTCTCTCTCTCTCCTCTCTCCTCTTTTATTTTTATTCGATTAATATACTATGATGATTTTGTGTATATTTGAACTTTTAATTATGTGAATTAGAGATGTTAAATGATTTTATTTGTTGAAAGAAATGTTAAGGAGATTATGTTAATCATGTTAAAATTTTTATTTTTTGAATTATACATTATTTTACATATTTTTGTTTAACAGGGAAATAAAATAGAAAAATGTCATATGTGTACAGGTATACGTATCCTATCCTAGACCCTGGAGGGTCGGGTTTGGGTCCAAAATTTTATACCCTGGAAGGTATGGGTTCGAGTCTAGATCCAAGTTTCACTATAAGGCTACGGATCCGGGTCTGGACCCGTTTACAGCCCTAGACGGGAAGTGAAGACATTTTAGAGGGAGAGCGTGCTGACAAAAAAAAAAAATAAAAGACCCTTAAAGTCATTTCACCTGTCTCCTTAAAAAAAATTAGGTAACAGCCTAAAGATCTTACCTATACTGCCACTCATCACGCTTTTTTCATGCATATTTGCCTCGAATGTATGACATCACTCTCCATTTTTCGAGCTCAGTCTTAATTATTCTTGTCGTAACTTATCAGTTCTTTCACTCATCCAACGAGTACTTGAAGCTCCATATTTGCTTCCATATCATGGGAGTATATGGACAAACAGAAATAAGTTTATTTTCAGGCATATCATTACACATTCTTGCACAAACATGCCACTTCAAATTATCCCTAAAAATGCTCCCTTTCGTAATCTATTCGATTAATTCAAGTAAATTTACTTTAATAAAAACTTTACTTTCCCCTTAAAAAAATAAAAGAAACTTCCCTCAACGGTTAAATGGTATACATATCTAATGACTACTTGATTTAATTATCAAAAGATTAACTATAAATTCTGCATAAGCTTAAAATATTATCTCCCATACCTAGCCAGAATATATATTATCTTCTAAAATCCATTTTTTCCTAATAAAAATTAAATTTATCCCAAAAAATATTACTATTATTGGTCATAAAATATAAAGAATTTTAGTCTCATTGAGAATAGTAAAAAATATAAAAATTTTACAGTTTTCAATAAGTATTTATTAAATTTTTTTGATATTTATCTATTTTTGTATTAATTTATTTTAATTTCAGATAAACGATAAAAAGAATATTATTATTTAAAAATTATTTTTTTAAAATTCTTAATATTTGCACTCAAAAGCTAAATCTTTTTATATTTTCAATTGAAGATCGTACTACAATATAATTATTCTCCCTTTTTATGTTGAAAAGTGTTAATTCTTAGCTCGTCTATTGAGGTGTGAAGCCACGGGTTTTGCCTTTTGTATCAAAAGAGGTACTAAATTTTACCATATCAGAAATTTTTGTTTAGGTAATTTCATGACAGAATTTTCAAAGGTCATGGTTGTCATCTTATCTATGGCGCCCATATTACTTTTCAATGGAAACATGTTTCACTTCTCAGCCACCATCGCCAATAATCAATTTTTTCTTCACATAAAATTAAAAAAAAACGAAAAAGAAAAAGAAAAAAATACATCACACGTCCACTTGCCATTTTTGCCTTTTAAATCTCAGAATAAAATAAGTAGCAGTACACAACACATATACTAGAGCTGCTGTTAAAGAAACATTTTCTGCTCTCTCTCTCTCTCTCTCTCTCTCTCTCTCTCTCTCTCGCGGACCGGTGCTAGCTCCAGTTAAAGCATTTAGCTGAATTGTTTTTTCGAAGGTGTTTCGGAGGAGAATTCTGATTCCGGGCTTTTCAGTGATCTCTGAATTTTGGGTTTTTGTTTTTATTGAATTTCTGAGATGGAGAGGGATTTTATGGGTTTGAATGTTAAGGATTCTGTAGTTACTGTTAAGGAAGAAGTTGTTGAAGGCTGCAAGGATTCTGGTGAATTCTGTTTCTCACATGCATAATCATATTTGTTTGAATCGCATTCGTTTATTTATTAGTTCTGTCTCCCAACCGTCTCTGTTTCGATTAGATTTCCTGTGTAAATTTTGACAGAAATTATTTGCTTTTGTTATCCCAGGAGAGATCTGCTTTCAAAATTTAGAATCTCTCTTTAACTTCATGAATGCATTTGCTGTCCTGAAGCTGAGATTATTATGAAAAAAAATGTGTGGAATCATGAATTGGAAAGTAATAATATAAGTAAAAGTAATAATATAAGTTCATTTAATTTGTTTCTTTATCCTGTTAGTAAATTGATTGCCCTGAACTCAAAATAAAATTCTTCCCATTCATGTGAAGATCTATGACATAATCAAACTATCAATGGAAGAGTTGTTAAATGAGTTTTGTTTCTTCTCTGCGCCAAATATCAAAATTTAAACTATAATTTAGTCACTAGAAATGATTTTTGCCCTATTTTCTTGTTTATAAGAAGCTCAAGTAGGGATATAGAATTTTTACACTGGAATTTTGGTCCATACATGTTAATTTCTTTCTAAAATCGTTGCTAAATCAGTTATTTAATACCATTTGCTGTTCCAAAAGATGTTTAATTTGTAAGCTTCATTCACTCTATCTGACTGAGAATTGTTATTCAATTTTTCTTGCGATTGCAGTGTTCGCCAAAAGTCCAGCGGTTCCTTGGAATGCGCAGAACAAGGTATAAACTCTCCCCACTTTCATGTTCTTTAAGGCTACCCAAGATGAGAAAATGTTAGAAAAATTCTGTTGTGGACCGATTCATATACATTTTGGACTATATTAAGTCACATGTTAGTATCTTGGATCAAGTAAGTTAATTATGTCTCCTCCTATGGAAATAAAGAATCTAAGGTGTGGTTTGGTTTGACATGAATTAGAGGTCTATATCCATTCTCATGGACTGAGAAGAATGTTCCGAAAAGGTCAAGGGTGGTCATTTCTCAACATTTTGCATCTTCTGGAGTTATGCTTGTGTCTACAGATGAAGTTGATGCCAACCAAAACCATCAACCCGGTGAAGGGTGGTCTGTATCTGGAGTATACTCAACTAAATAGACTCCTAATATCTGTAGGTTGGATAATTAAACGGTTTAATCTGTTGACTGTATTCATGTGCTTGCAAGCTTTGGTCCGTGATTTCTGAATGCAATGTCAGCCATTCCCTACATAGCTATAATACTGACGCCATGAATTTGTTCCTACCATATACAAAAATAAAGTTCATAATCTAAGAAAATATTTTTACTTTGATATGCTATCTAACAAGGTCTTAGTTTATTCACTTAAAATTTATTAAGAATCCTTTATGAACCAGCACTTTTTGGAAGATGAATTGTAATAAAAGCAGTTGGTTTGTATTGATATCTTCTTTTATGCAATAGAGCTTCAATTCACTGCATCTTACTTCTGATGCTAAGATGCTTCCAATGACTATGAGCAACCCTTTCCTCAAGAGTAATTTTGCTGGTCCTGTTCAGAAATTTTCCGGTGTAACCTCAAAACAGCAATTCATTGGAGGTGTTCCTGCTGCAGCTGGGCGCACAACTTTTCCTTCTGGCAGTTTTATTGCCGGTACAACTGAACCATGGTAAGATTCCAAATTTGGTTTGCATACAGAAAGAGGAATATAATTCTACCAATACATAATTTTCTCATAATTTCTTTCTACTTTTAAACTTCTAGTCATAGAAGTAGTTTTTGACACCGAGGCAAGAAGAAGTATTTGATTGCTGGAGGTATATCCAACTCTGGATTTCTTCCTTGGCAGGTTTACCAAGAAGACCGGTGGAGCTAATCCTCAGTTGACCATATTTTATGGGGGAGCTGTGAATGTCTTTGATGATATCACTCCTGAGAAGGTCCTCCCACTCTTTAATAGGGAACTAAGTTATGTCTGTGATATTTGTCTATAGACATCAATTTAGAGTTTTTTCTTTGCCAATAAATTGAAGTTGCTGTCTGTTGTTGTCTGTGTTATCAGGCTCAAGCTATCATTTTTTTGGCTGGCAATGGGTGCATATCTGGAAATATGGCACAACCAAGACTTCAGTCGCCTCCTTCCAAGTTTGCCCCTGGAGATGCTGCATTTGGGAATCAAGCCATGATTGCACAATCTAACTCAGCACTTTCAAGCCCTATTTCTGTTTCATCACATCCCGTTGGCCAGTCGTGTGGTGTTCCTGATAATAACGATGAAGTAAAGACACTTAAAACCACAGGCATGCCAATAAACCTTGTCACCAAAGGGGAAACTCTGAAGATGGTGACTACAGGTGGACCTATTACTTCAACTACCATGATGCCATCAGGTACGGCACACTAATGGAGTTACTTGATATAATTTTTGTTGGATTCCATGACTGTTCATTTAATTGTAACAGATACGTCATCAATGTTCAATTTGATTCTGAGTTTAAGCAGTCTTAAATTCTTTCAACCTTCAATGAAGTTCTCCCTACTAACCTCTGCTATCCCCTGAGACAGTAAAAGTGATCAGAAAAGTGCTTCATTCATTTGCTAATCTGTTTCTGTTATATGCCCTCATCACATTAGAAGCATATTATTTGCAAGTTAACGACATACTGAAACTGTTCTAACATGTTATAATAGTTGCAGTGTGTCTGTCTTGCTGCTGATAATACATCCTACTGCAAAGCAATTTAATTAATAGTTAAATTTTACAACTACTGCCTAATGAAACATATCTTTTATGCAGTTGTTCCACAGTTCCATAAAGCATCATTGGCAAGGTTTTTAGCGAAGCGCAAGGAAAGGTGAACATTTTTGCTCTCTCTCCTTTTGTGGTTCCCTCGATAACTTTGATTTAAGAACCAAGATAGTCGTTGAATGTCTAACCCGCAACCTCATCACGACCTTCCATTCCATAGCAACAAAGCATGTTAGGCTGATTTCAGCACGTCCTTTGTGCTTGTAGGTTAATGAACTCATCCCCATACAACCTCAAGAAACCGGCTGGAAGCAGCAACCCAGAATATAGTGTTGCAGAGTTCTCTACAAACTCTGTTGCTGGATCTAGCTCTGTGTCAACGAGCAAGGAGTCACCATGACTGCTCGAGGGTGCATTACGATCCTGATATAATATTGATGCTGATTTCTTGTAGCAATTTCTGTAAGAAAAAATTAAGTTTTGCTGTCATTTAGTTTAAGTTGTAATGCAAACTTCCTTAATTTGTAATCCATTTAGCTTTTATTTTATCAAATTATTGTTAAGCTGACATTATGTCCTTTTATCTGATGGTACAAAAAAAGGAGCATATTGTAGAACATTTTTGGCTCTGTTAAGGGGACAAATAGTAGTAGTATAGTGGAATAATATTATGTATATTGATAAATAATTTGCATATATGATTATTAATAAAGTATTATCCTTGTTTATTCTTCTGAGTCACTGTATGCTTCTTCAACTTAATAAGTATTTCCTTGGGTTACAATGATGCAAAACTTATCTCACTAAAGCAAAAGACTCAATTTTTCTATGTTCAGTGTTGATCCGGTAATTTGGCACAATGAGTAGTCTACTACGAATGTTATAGAAATGTTATAGGAAATCTTAAGTTTAAACTTTTTCAGTAATATTATGGAAAATTTTAAATTATACTTTATTATGACAAACCTCCAATTCTTACAAGCACTTTGCAGATAAAGTGCAGAGAAGCAAATGAGAAAGGGGAAAGCTTCTCCATCACTAATGCAAATTAACCTCCTTCAAAGTGATTGGTAACTTCATTGATTTTTCATTCAACTAAACAAAATAAAAGTAATTATTAGAAGTAAATGTCTATCTTTCTCTCTTTCTGTGAATTAAATAGAGTTCCTTAACACTTAGTTATTATGTTGTTGCTTATGATAAGTATTTGATTACTTATGATTTTTTTTTTTTTTGGTTGAATTCTTGCGTTAGATCTATGTGTTCTAAAGTTTTAAAATTAAGATCACATATATTTAACATATATTTAAGAAGTACAAAAATTAAAATAATTTCAAATTTGTCCTATATGAATTTTCTTGAATATTAAAATTAGAATCTTAAGATATTTTTGTGGGTTCTCAATGAAGATGAGTTCACATCAATTCTTGTATATATGAACACAATTCTCACGTGGATGGATTGGAGGATTCCCTACTTGAAAACCTCTTTAGTGGTCCTCCTCCTCAAACATACATAGTACGGTTGAGATGATCTTTGATGTGGTTAATATTAAGAGCCCACTTGTGTTATCTTTTGATGCTTGATTTTGTATCTTAGAAATGTGGTTCATTTTGTACCTCAGAAAGGAATTATTCAAACCACATTTATTTCATGGTTTTTTGTTTTCCCATGATTGGTCGCCGTTCAAATTGTCTATGTCCTTCTTTTATCATCTTATCCTATTATTAATTTAATATATTTTATTTATAAAATTTATTAAATAAAAATAAATTTATAAAAAATATATTATAAAAAATTTGTAACAAAGGAGATGATCCTGGATTGACCCATCTTTTTTATATTTTCAATTCTTTTGTCAAAGCATCTAACCAATTAGAGGTAAAAACTTTGCTAAATGCCAATGGTATCTTTGATTCTTTGTTAATGACAAATGAGGTCTCAGTATATATGTACCCATCATTTGTACCCAGCAATTGGACCACTTTTTCCAAGTATTTTCTGCACATGGCCCCAACAGACTATAGTCCCACCATGATGGTATTATTAGCTTGAAAATTTGTGTTATGAAATAGGTTAATGAGTAAAATAAATTTGTAAGTTATATTAAATTATTAGGGAAAAAAGTGCTACACATTTTTTAATTTCAAAATTAGCAATGTTGACCATCAAATTTTTAGATGTACGTTTTTTACTTTTTAACTAAAAAAAGTGAATAATTTTGACCCTTCTATTAAATGGGTCATTAATTGCTGATGGAAACTAATTACGTGCCCTTCACATGATTTTTTTAAGAGTATTTGCATTAGCATCCGCAGGAATCATCGCAATGTTTTGTTTTAATTAAACAGTCGGATTTCCCTTGTCCGTACCAATTCTGAGTTGGTTGTTTGATGTCCGGAGAAGGCCCCCGAGAGAGCCGTTCCCAGTCCGTCCCTCGGCCGGCACGTGGCGACCCGATCTCGCCGCGGGAGCAGCTCGAGCAGTCCACCGACAACCGACGGGTTCGGGACTGGGACCCCGTGCCCAACCCTCAAAACCAATCCTTTTCCCGAGGTTACGGATCCATTTTGTCGAGAAGTGCTCTCTCTGTGTGTTTCCTCTGAAGGATGACATGTACGGGTGTATAAAATGGTACATGAATTTAACTAAACTAATACAGGTGAAGCTGTTAAGTAGTAGTAACATTTAGAATCCGATGGACATAACACAGTCGTGCTGAAGGTACAAGGTTTCTTAATTATCATGGCTACAAGGAAACATTTCTATAAAAATCATAAAAATTTAAGAGAACATCAGCGGAAGAATACTAAAGCATTAAAGAGAAAAATTGTAAACTTTAAACATATTTAAGACTTGATCATCAAAAGGGAACTCCTTCATTTGTTCCAGTGTCTTTCTTAAAATTCCTACTATCTGCATAAAGGGGTGGAAAGGGATGAGTTTTCAACTCAGCAAACAACGATAACTTCTATCCAAGAATCAAAAGAAGAATCGTCTATGAAAAGTAACTAGGGTTGGAAGTTTTAAGGAAACTCTTAGCCACTTACGAAAGAACCTTTCAAAAAAGGTCCTAAATTTGTGAAATATTCCTGATTTGGGGATTGGTTTAGAAGTTCAGAAAATATTGGGGTCAATCATGAAGTTTTAGAAAAGTTTATGTCCTTAATTGAAAGATTTTAAAAAATTTAGGGTCAAAATATAATTTCTAATAAACGGTCAACAAAAATTTGGGAACTGGTACCGACAGTGTGCCAAAAAAAGGATCATTTTCTTGAAATTTTCAAAAACATTTATGTTTGAACAACTTTGAAAATACTTGGGTAAAAATGTAATGTTTGAAACTTCTAGGACCAAAATACAAATTTTAAAACTTGTTATACCAGAATTTCAAAGACTTCGCAAAATTAGGATTTTATTTTGCTTTAGGAGAAATACATTTATTCACAAAAATAAGAAACTAAGGCCATAAAACTGAAAAACTGAAGTCTAAGTGTGAATTATTTAAGTTGTGAATATTGAATCTTAAGGTGAACTATTAATCTGAAAACTGAAGTGTAATTTTAAATACTGAATTAATTAATCAAAATAATATATAGTTTCAGTTATAAGCTAAAAATTTCCACTTAAAATTTATAACTATAACTAAGTGCATCTTAAACAATTAATTAATTTGCAAAAATTTGTTATTAAGGACACTTAAAATATTAAGTGCTTAAAAAATATATGTTATCAAACACACTTAACTTAATAAGTTCTTAACCGATTCATTTTAAAAGGTAAATTAATTTATCAAGTAAGGCGTAAAAGCATAAAAAAAAAAACTTTTTTCTTTCCTTCTTTTATATAAAATCTAATATATCATCAAACTCAAAATTTAGCTTAAAAACGTCTCAGAACAACATTTAGGCTTTGTTTGATAAGATTGAAAATTGGAGTTTGAAGTTTGAACTGTACAAATTGTAAATTTTGAATCTTAAATTTGAAATACTTCAAATATTAAGTAATTAAAAATTATTTGTTATCAAATGCACTTAATTCAATAAATTCTTAACTAACTCATTTTAAGAGGTAAATTAATTTAGCAAATAAGATCTTAATTATCATAAACATTTAAAATAACATATAAGCATCATGAAAAGTTGAATTAAACATTAACACGGATCAAATATGATATAAATGAAAGAAAACTTTTGTTCCACAAATCCACATAATTTCGTCTACACATTTAATTCATCATATGAACATATAAATACTTTGTCTGAACCTACATCACACATAATCATGCTTCGTTTGTCATTGAGCCATAAAAACGTCATAAATCATTCATGATCATAAAAATTTTAGAAACTTTAAACTTCATTAAAATCATTAATTTTCATAAAATTGAATATACGTAGAGCATGATTCAAGGGTTGAAAATCAATCCTTACTTACCTTAATCTGTCGAAAAATTGACTCTGATTAGAAATCCTAATTGTTCCTTTCTTTTCCAATGACTTCTCTGGCGTCTAAAACAACAATAAGTTTTTACACAGTCTTCAGATATAACCCTTTAATAGTTTAAAGGTAGGATTTACTAAGGAACTTCAATATTGCACTTAAGTCCTCGAGTTTTTCATAGTTTATTTCTTAATAATATTAAACCCTCAATTAAATTTTATTAGCATTAGAAATCTAATTTTATAGATACTAACTATTTTATTCCCAAGTAAAACATAATTAACTTAAAGGATTGAAGTTTTACAGTATCTTTATCCAAAAAACAAAAAGGACATATATTCCGATAAAAAGTACCTCAAAATTTTAAACTTTTTCAAATTTAACCTTTTAACTTTTAAACATACGTTTTAACTTTCAAATTAAAAAAAAATGAATAGTTTTGACCGTTTCATCAAAATAAGTACTTAAATGCTTACCCATCACGTGTCCCTATGTTAACCCTCTTTCCCCACCCAAGAAAAATAAAAAAATTTACATTCGATTTGTCATAGAGAAATTAGCTATAAATATTAAAAAATTTTATGCTTTTTATTTATACTTTAAATATTTTACGTAATTTTTTATTTTAGAATATTTTTTGATTTGCACATTACTATAATTATATAATTATAGTGAAGGATAACCGAAATTTAGTGACGGTGAACATATCTACTCGCGTACACAAAAAACATGCCAGATTGATATTTTATTTTATCTCTTTAAGTTTTAAATGTATTTTAAATTGTATGTTATGATTATAATAAAAAATTATAAAAACTCTGTACACATGATAGAAGGTATTTATAGTTAATTTCCCTATTCAAATATCAAGCGGGTATTACAAACACATCGATCTGATGTTAATTTCCTGTGCGTGTGGACCTATAATTTGTTTAATATTTCACATGTTTTATTTTTGTCAAAACTAAATAATCCCGTTGAGCTATTGAGCAAGTTGATGATGTTCTAAGTCTTGGAAGGTTGTTCTTTTTATGCGGCTCACTTTCACATCCTCTTTATGATGTTTTTGGTGTAGTCTATTTAATTATGTGAGCAAATGTTTTTCACATTCACAATTTCAAATAAAAAGGGACACTTCCTTAAAATAAATATATAAATAAATGAGGACACTAAAATTTGTTTGACAATGAATACAGAGTGCCCACCAATTGATACCTACCATAGCTACCACACCAATGCCTTCCTTTCATTGCAGCCAGTACCATTAATTTCTTAAACACGTTTTGATAATAATGAATCAAGCTTAATTTAAGAGAAGGAATGTTTAAAAATAATTCTTGGTACTAGAAGGTAAAATTACTTGTTTACAGAATTACTTGTCTACAGAACTTTCATCAGACTGCCTGACGTTCAGGTGGAGGATATAAATCATGATGACTCAGTGACTTCGCAGACTGGAAGCCAGACACTGGTGCGCACAAGGAACCACCCTCTACATTGGAGATGTTGAAATTCTCACACTGCCGCTACAAGGATTTAAATCTTGGTCCGGTATGACCTTCCCAAACTAAGGGTGCTCTTGAATTCCATTTTAGCTCCATTTTTCTTTTGAATTTTAAAGTAAATTCATAAAAATTATTTGGATTGACCTATTTTCCTTTGGAATAAAAAGGAAATGGATCAAACTATAGGGTTTTTCCATTTGTTTTTGAATGAGAAAAAATCTATCTATCACATGTATTTTATCAACAACCTCATTATTACTCCACCTACATGTTCCAACTCTCAAATTGAACCTAGATACTGTCGTATTCTGTACACCATAAAAAAGCTCTCTCTATTCTTCGTTTTTTTCCCTTCGTAAATCAATCTTCCTTTATATAGTCATACCCATTGTCAAATGTATCTTAACCCTAATATTAGATGTCTGGCTCCCTTTTTCCCAAACTCCATCTCTCCAAGTGAGCACAAGAAAGAAATCTCTATTCCTGTACATTTTCTTTTTCAAACTCTCTTGTAAGCTTATTTTAACATACCTTCATTTGTGGTAAATGGTAAGAAATTAACTGTTCATGGGGTAATGTTGTTAATTTTGTTATATTATGAGTATATCATATGTTCTTTTCAACCAATTTATGTGGTTCGCATGAATTTTGAATTTTCAAAGAGGTGAAACCTTTACATGTTATACTGTTATCGACATTATTTTATTTATGTCGACATGTTATTACTTCCTTATATGCATTGGCTGAACCTATTATGTATTTTGATGATAATAGCTTTCACCGAACACCACTATCTGCACACAGGATGAAAGGGATGAAGATGAAGAGGACGAAGAAGAGGGTGATGAAATGGAGTTTGAGGATGATGATGATAATACTGACTGAAGAACTATGAATTTTTGAAGAAATATCAAGTTCTTATTTCTATTATTTTCATGTTCGGGCTGTTTTTTTTTTATTTTTTTTTATTTTTAATTTTAAAGATGTGTTCCTTTTATGTATTTTGTGATATTATGTTTTTTATTTCGATGCAGTGACGAAGTTCTGAAAAATAAAGTTGTTTCATCATAGAAATGTAATGGCGAAATTATATTTTTTATTTTTGTTACGGTTTTTATTTTGATATAATGGAGATGATATGAAAAATGTGATATCGCTTGAATTTCGTAGCAACAGAAATCTGGTTTCAATTCATATAAATGACAATAATCCATATTGCGATAATCACCTAGAGTTCGTGCGAAAAAACTTCTCATAAACAAGTAATAATATTTAGTGTTAACAATAAATGAGTTTCGTCGACCATGTTAACACTGAAATGGGAGATTTAAAACATGACAATGTTTGGCTTTAAAAATTTTTTGTTTACTGACTGCTGCAGACATGATTTGACATGACTATGCAATAGTATAGATTGAAATACGAGATGTTTGGCACTTGTGCTACTTTTACTTTTTCCTTATTTCTTAACTAAGTAGATACACATTTGGTTTTGAAAAGAAATGTCAAAAAAAAAAAAAAATCCATCCATTTACAATTGAAATGTAATACTCATTTATTTTTTCCTTATTTCTAAACCAAGAGGACCCTAAATAATTGCTATTTATTTTCACTTAAAGATTGTGTGTTACATGATTTGATAAATCGCAAATTTATATATGTTTTACATTCTTGTACACTTAAGTTTATGTTGTAAAAGGCTTTAAAAATGTGTAAAAGACTCACAATAATGTTATTTTGATTGTAGGAACATAATGGACCTTCCAAATAATGAAAATATGTTGAAAAAGAGACTAAACAAGGCAAAACTGGGTGTCCAATCAACGTCGGACTCGGACATGCAAAAAGCGACACCAGCATTGTGAAAACATTAATGGAATGTTTAGTCAAGAATGTCCAACACGATCTGAGCTTCATTTGACACTGGACTTCTCTTTACACCATATGTGTACGTAGCTGCAGGCATCATTCACCGTCGGTCCAACCTTGATCCGATGCTAGTCCAACATTGAATTGGCGTCAATTCAGTTCGGTTCTAATAATGTTTTGTGTGATCTTGGGACTAGTATTAATTTTATTCCTTTGTCAATCGAATTTTTAATAAGTTAGCATACTATTGACTGTGAAAGAAACTACTATGACAATTCAACTTGTTGATAGATATAAAATATCCTTGGGACATTGTAGAAGATGTTTTAGTTAAAATGGATAAATTCATTCTTCCAATAGATTTTGTTGTTATAGACATAGAAGATGGTAATGAATTGTCTTTAATGTCAGGAAGACCCCTTTTTTTGCCACTAGTGAAGCTCTAATTGATGTATAAAGTGGTGAATTAATATTGAGGGTTAGGGATGAGCAAGTAACTTTGAATGTTCTAAAATCTATGCAACCTCTATTATCCATGATTCCTCCATTGTATTAGTTCCTTGTATGATTAATCTAAGTGTAAAAAGCTCCGACGACCCTTAAATTTTCTTGAATTTTAGTTTTTAATTCTAAATTTTAAAATAAAAAATTTTGGACCTGAACTATAATAATATATAAAATTAGACCCTACTATTACATTCAGATATCAACTTATCAAACACCAAACAAGTCAAAGGGTAAATTTGAAAATTTACTTTTATAATTTCTCTTTTTTAATCCTTTAGAACCTAATAAAATTTAATTAGATTCCTATTTTTTAAATTATTAATTTTCTAAGGATCTAATAGTAATTTATATAAAATTTTTAAAAGTCCTAATCTAGGTACACCTTCACCGCAATTGAATCCCATCGACCCAATCTCATCGCCACCGGAATCTTTCTCCGATTCTAGTGGAGCTGGGCAAAGGAGGTGGAGCGATAGAAGAATTATTTTGATCATATAAGGAAAGATGAAGATGGAATGTTGGAGAATTTAAGATTTGATTCATCTGAGATGGTTCAGGAGGGGGCTTTGAGTTTACTCGGAATTTCAAGACTGGTGAGACTGTTGTGCTTAATTTCAGACGGGATCAATTTGATACATTAAGGTTCATTCGTATACTTCATAAATAACGGACATACATTTATACACAAATGTGTGCTTCTTTGGACAAGCACAAAGAAGGAAGGTGGATTTCTCTGCAAAATTACTGATGAAACTCATTCACTTGGTGAAGGTGATGTAAGTTGGGTTTATATGAGTTCTTAAAATGTTTTATATACAAGTGACGGTCGCGTACTTCTTGGGATTCAATTTTAGCCGGCGGGGTGTCGGAGCTGAGGAAGCTGTTCCATTCTTCAGTGATGATGAAGGTGATGATAGTGTCATCTGGTCAATTTGAGGCTAAAAGCTTGCAGAAGTTCTTCGTTGCGTTGATTTGACCTCACCCTGCGAATCATTGGAATATTTTGGTGGCGGTAGGGATTCTGCGGCGGTCGATGAAGGAGAAGAAGGAAAAATTGGATCAAGGCCTTTTAAAAATTTTATATAAATTACTATTAGATCCTTAAAAAATTAATAATTTGAAAAGTAGGGATCTAACTAAATTTTATTAGATTTTAAAGGAACTGAAAAGAGAAGTTATAAATGTAAAATTCTAAATTTGCCTTTTGACTTGTTTTACCATTAATGAGTTAACATGAATGTAGCAAAATGGTCAAATTTTATACATCATTCTAGTTCATAGTCCAAAATATGTCGTTTTGAAATTCAAGGTAAAAAACTGAAATTTGGAAAAGTTTAAAGGTTGCCAGGACTTTTTACCCTTAATCTAATTTAACCATGTAGTGAACCATAATGGAATTAATCCATCAAGTGGAATAAAAAAGAGCAACAACCGAGATGCACAATAGCAGTGGTTTCGGTGCCACAATGATGTTCCTTAAGATCTCATCTCCCTACTCTCCCAATTCACACGTGCACATGAAATAAGGAGTATAGATATCCTTTCTCCCTTTTTCATTTTTTTGCATCATTGAGGGTAATTCTGATTTTTAAAGTGGATAGTAGGGTATTTGTGTTTGTTTTATTTGTTTTCAGAAGATTCTTATTATTTTTCCATTTTTGTTTGTTGCTTACCATTTTTCTTTGCTTTTTGTCATGGTTTGTGGTGTTTTATTTGTTTTATTTTGTTTTTATCTTCCTACACTAAGGTTCAAAGCTATGGATTGTTTAGACTTTAATTTTGTATGTCTATTTTGAATTGAAAACAGAACATGCTTAAAAAAAATTCTCTTAATTGTTAGTTTTTTGTTAAAAGAATTCAAAGTGTTTTATCTTTTTTACTTTGAACTTGGCTTTGGAATTTAGGTCACACTAAAATTTGGTTTTGTGAACTTTGGACTCTTTTTGAAATTTTTTGTAATTAATTAAACTACTTACTATAACTTGTTTTTGTGCATTCTTGAGATGAAATTCTAGGTTTGATTGATTATCTTGGGGATAAAATTAGGTCTTGTTTGACTCTTTTGAGTCTTTTCTAGCTTAATCTTTTTATACATTATATCCATAGTTCTCTTTTTTAGTCTTAATGAAAAGAATGGTTGAAGACACCATTCATTGCTTTTTTTTCTGGTAAATCTCAATTATCTACCTTTTAACTTAAATAATTTTATCCTTTTCCTTTCAAGAGAGTAGTGCCACTAAAAAAATTCATCATAATACTGACGACAGAGAATCGTCGAAAATCCGTCGCTGAGGATAGGTTACTGAGGAGAAATGGTTTGTCAGCAATTTTTCTTTGGTAACAAGACTTCCCGACGTCAAACCTATCGGTAAGTGAATTTTCGATGGCATACCTACGGATGTTATCATTAGGCGTCACTGAAATGAAAAAAATATGTTTCTATCGCTAAGTTTGTCGGTGAAATATACCAACGAACTTACCGACGAAAACAATGTCCGTCGGTAAGCTTTACTGACGGATCTAACGATAAAATTGAAGAAATTATTAAAAATATTAGAAAATTGTTACCTACAGATATACCGTCGGTAAGAAAAACAAATTTTTTTATATAATTTATAAAATTGATAGAAACTCCCTGAAAAATAACAAAATTCCCAACACAAATAATAATATTAAACGTTCAACATCATTAACAACATCCATATAGATTACACTAAACGTTCATCTCAATAATATTAAACATATATATACACACATATAACATCCTAATGAACAATGTAAGTAAACCGAAAATGAAATATCCTGATTGATCCTAGGATCACTGGAGGGCAGGGGGGCATCATCAATGCCAGGGGCACGAATAGAGAGAGAGAGAGAGAGAGAGAGAGAGAGAGAGAGAGAGAGAGAGAGAGAGAGTAGAGAAATATCAAATTGGCACATCAAGGGTAGGGACCTTTGGGTTTGCAACAGGTGTAGGTGATGAAGATGTCGAGGTGCTAGTACCCATAGCGCTCTGACGAGGTTTTAACATCGGCAGAAGAGGAATGTATCCTAAATTATTCTAATCCGTAAACCGCCTCATATACTTGCCAAAAGCATCGGAGATGCTCGAAGCGGCAACCTCCACCTCCGCAGCAAATCCGTATAGCATGGCACAATCGGAGCTAATCTTCTACAAGATGGGGCCCAACTGCTCTCAGCTCTTAAATGAGCTACCTCTGATCCAGCTCCATATACACGTCTGCGGCTCATGTCTCGCGCTACTATGGCCATAAAGGCAGGATCATCAATGATAGTTGTGCCCGTCGCCACGGCCTCTTCCTCGGCCTTACTCTTCATCTTGTGAAATCTCTCCAACAATATGAAATGTTAGGTGGATAATAATAACTTATACGATATTAATTGGATACACTTTAAAACATTAAAATATTATATAAACTTAATTTTTCACTCAACATACCCAGAACTCTTCTGAAGTAAAATCCACGTACTCCCACAACTTCTGCCCCGTGTGATGATTGTGCAGCTCCTCCCACTCCTTGCCTTTTCGAGAATCTCTCAGCTAATATTGCTTGTCATAAAACAAAAATATATACTAAATAAAATTTACAATTAACTAACCGAAAAAGGTAATATTAATGAAACTTAATACCTTCTTCGCGAAAGACTCGGTGAAGGAAATAGACCCATCTGTGTGTTTCTCAGGTCCCCGTCCCCTCTGTCCATCATTCATATTCTTTTTATTCTGTTTGGATAGGGCTAGAATCCTCAAACTTTTCCAATAATCTAACATTGCCTGCCAGTGTCTCTCCTCAATCTACGGGGGCCGCTTACCATATTTCTGAATGTCGCCTATCATATCCCTTATCCAAATACTTGCCTTGTTCTCCCAAGTATCCTGATCCCATATACATTTTTCCTGCATTTAATGAAAATTCATAATATTAATAAATTTATTATTAGAAAAACTAACCCCATAAAAAAAACTCTGAAATTTGATTCATTTATCTGGAACTTTCCCAACCATAAATCTCGAACCTTCGGAGAGACTTGACTCCATGAACAGTATCCCCCCTTCCCTCCAACCCCCCAACCTCTCGGGGAATATAGAAGTAATAGTAGTGGCTGCTCTTGAAGATGGATGCAATTTGTTACACAGAGATAAGGTTAGTATATATTATAGTTTAATAATGACAAGTATATGAAGAAAATTAAACTTACCAATCTACATTCAGCTGCAACTACTCCCCAGGGTCATCAGAGGCTTCTTCTATGCGACGGGAGCCTCGGAAGAAGTTCTGTGTGACCGGTTGGGTAGATGTTATGGGAGCCTCCGAAGCGGAGGTCGGCTGCGTCTGTGCCGGAGGGGGTGTGAGGGACTAAAAAGGCGAAGGCAAAAACAAGGCAACTACATCAGGTGTGGTAGATAGCGTGGGATTACTAGATGGTATGAGAGTAGTAGATGGTGGTAGTTCCTCTTGGGATGTGCTAGCGTCCTCAACATATTTTCTCTTTCGTGCATGTGTCATTGGACCTATGATATCCGCATAATAATCATAAGTGTATTCATATTTTACATATAACATAAGTCGAAAAAATACAACATAATAAACTTTAATAAACTTTTTTAACAAACTTTAATAAAATTTACTAAAATTTTTATCATTATGAACGTGACGTTATAAACTTTAATAAACTTTCATAAACTTTATTAAAATTTTTATCATTATGAATACGACATAATAGACTCTAATAAATTTTTTAATAAACTTTCATAAATCTTTTATCAATATTAATAATACGATGAAATAAACTTTTTATTAATATGAATAATATGACGATTTAATAATACGATATAATCTTAAGATTCATTTTTTAGGAAGTCATTATAAAAATATCTAAGTTTTTTATAAGTTTAGAAAAATTTTGGTAGAGTTTTCCTTGTATTATGGATATTTTCTAGGCACATAGGCCACATAAACAAGAAACAAGCACAAATTCACAATATGAAAGAGTCAAGGCTCCCTCGTAAAATAAAATTTAAACTAAAAAAGTCCAGGCTCCTCCTAAAGCAATATTTAAACTTACAGAGTCAGGGCTCTCCTGTAAAAAAATATTAAACTTAATATTTAGGGCTCCCCTGTAAAGAAATATTTAAACTAAAACACAAACTTCAACCGTGTATATGACAGAGAATATGCCCACCAAAGTCCTCACAAACAAAACTATAAGAAAAGAAGGGAATAACATTAAATTACACCAATCAAGTTTAACTTGAAGTCCTAAAAGTCCTGAACTCAAACTAATGTCCTCACTATCACATGTATTTCATACAATTTTAAACTAAAACATAAACCTCAATCGTGTCTATGAACGAGTATATTCCACCAAAATCGTCGCACATAATACTGTATAAAAAAAAAAAAAAAGGAATTCGATTAAGTAAAATGCTTAACGTGTAATAACACAAGTATAATTATAAAAGTAAAATGCTTAAGTGTAATAACATAAATATAAGCATAAAACTGAAATGCTTAAAGTGTAATAATACAAGTATAAACATAACTTATTAATCATATAAGTATAATAATCATACAATGTTCCAGGTGTCGAAATGATCGTCTGAATCATCATTGTCATATTCCTCGATTTCTTCATCAGAATCTTCATTTGAATCCTATTCTATCTGAGTTTCATCATTTTGTAACTCCTCAAAATATATCTCAACATCGATATGAACCTCTTCTGATGAACAAGACTCACGGACGAGAGGTCCCACATCTTTAATCACCACATCTATTGTCGAAGCCTCGTGAACGTCCTCTTTCTCTTGGAACGCATTATCTTGGACCGGAACATTTAGTACTCAGGGTTGAGATTTCACTACACCAATCTAGTCAGTCCTTGGTCTTTTGGAGCAAGGATATGGGAGAAATGACACTTACTTTGCTTAAAACAAAAGGATCATATCCTCTATATCTCCGATCTTTGTGCAACTCTATAATTTTATACTGAGGATGAATATTCATTTCTCGATTTGAAGAATCAAACTAATCACAAACGAACAGTAAAATCTTTTGAATTTGTGTAAATGGCAGGTCTACCTCAACTATTTCTTTTAAAACTCTGTAATAATTTGGTTTAAAACATACACCATCATCATAAGTTTCCTTGATATGAACCGATGAGTCAATCGCCTTTGAATTTGAAGCTTGGACCGATGACTAGAGCTCAAAGGAAGAAACTCAAGCTTCATGAGGACAATGACATGATTGCTTACAAGGAGGAAACTTTGAAGAGAAAGATTGAAGAGTTTGAAGGTCAAAGGAAGCTTCCCAAGTTGTTCAAAATATGTTCAATTGTCAAGGAGCAATCAAGGGAACAATTTGGGGTGAAAATTGGCTAAGTCTTTGCAAAAAGCCACCTTATTGCCATGGCAGGCTTGCCGCTATCGTCACTGATAGGTTTCTGTTGGCATCACTTGGGAGGCAAGACCCTTACTGTCGACGGTGGGTTCCACCCTACCGTTACCGGTAGATCTCGGGAATGATTGTGCTTGTACGCCCTTCTGGGCGGGAAATTGTAATTTAAGTTATTTTTCCACCTTTAAAACAAGGGGTTTATAGGTGATTTAAGTTATTAATCACTTGTGTAGCTAGGGTTAATACTTAGCCTATAAATACCTTATGATACATTGATCGTAACTAATGTTGAATGAATTTTGGTAAAATTATAGAGAGAGAATCTCTTGGTCTTTAGGGTTCTTCACCCTTGCTTAGTGAGTTCACTAAGGGTTAATGTCCTTGGTAGTGAGCAATTGAATGCCTTAGGATGACGAGTCTATGGAATTCAATTGATCATCTTAATTCCTTCTACTGATTGAGTCTAGAGTTCTTGTTCTTGATTCAATTGATTCTAGGCTTTTAGCTTGTGTGATTAGGGTTTTGAGGTCATAGTTTCCTCAAGGTTCTAGTTTTCAATCTAGGAAAGAGTTTTACCTCTCAATATTTGTTGGGTTTATGAGGCTTAGATCCTCATAGGTTTTCCATTAGAGTATTGAAGCTACAAAATCCTCAATAGAGATTCTTCATTCAAAGGAGGTGATCATGAGAAGGATTTGGATCCAATTCAACAATCAAAAGAGGATTCATATGCAATTGGTATCAGAGAACCCTTCAATTGAAGGTCAAATTGATTTGTGAGTTGTTTAAATTTGTTGAAATTCAAAGAAAAACGATAAGTACTTGATGATCTATGAAAAACACACAAAAAGATCATACAATAGTAGTATCATCTGATGTTTGAGTGAGATCTAACCAACGAGTTTTAATAATTAACTAAAACAATTTTGTTATAAAACTAACTACAGGTTCTAGGGGGATTCTATCATTTAACACCCTTTTTCCAAGTTTGATTTAAAACTCTTCAATTGCTTTCTTAGTTGCTAATCTAGTTTATAATTGTCTTCTTTATTTTCAAAAATCTTTCTAAATGTTTTATTTAATTAAACAGTAGAACTGTATGTAGTACTAGTGCTTGGCCGTCTGGAGAGTTCGACAATTTAGGAACTTTCCTTACCTTATTACACCGGAGGTATACTTGCGTAAAAGTAAAATTTTAATAGGATCGTAATCATAACACATTAAGTTTTTGGCATCATTGCCAGGGATGGCAAATTTGAAAAGTAAAGAATTTGCTACTTTTATTAATTTTCTTTTGCTGTGTTTTGTTTGAATTTTTTTTTTTTTTTTTTTTGCTTGTTTCTCATTTGTTGTTTTTTATGTTTGTTTATTTGAGTCTTCTTTGATTATGTTCAGTTTTTTTTTTGTCTCTTTGTTTTAGAGTCTTTGTATCATTTTTTTGGGCATTTTAGAGTTTTTATTTTGTTGGTTTTAGGTTTTTCGTTGTGTTAGTGTCTTTTGTTTGCTTTTTTTTCTCAGTTATAATTTTTTCTGCTTTATTTGCTTTGAGTTTGAAATTGAGATTGGGAGTTTTAAAGTGACAGATTGAGCTTTTGATGAGAATTACACTTTGCCTGCATGTCACAAATGGACATTTAGAGATCTCTATCAAAAGAGGATGAAACGGAAACTTCCTTCCAACAGCCCCGAATTAAAGTGTCAAGGAACCATTGCTCTCGAACAACTCAAGCTACTTCATCATCTCCAAGAGATTCTTCATCATCTCCAAGAAAAAGGACTAAGTTTTTCTAACTTTCTTTTCTTTTCGCAAACTCTTATCTTTCTTGATATTGTTTGTTATGATTTTATTTCTTGGCTTGATTGTTGTCTCATATGATGTTGTCTTACTTATTTTGAGTTGGAAAATCACTTTAAACACTTGACTTTGATGCCTAAACACTTGCACACCAAATGCTCGTTAGAATTCCCCATCGAAATCTTTTCTTGTATTTCCTTGTCTTTTATTTTTTAGTTAGTTTGCGTCTTTTTGACTAATTTGGAGTTTTTACATTGGCTAATTCTAGGTCTTTTTTTTTGTTGTTCTAATTTGCTTATTTTAATTGCTTTAATTGTGAGATGTTTGTTCTTATATTAGTTTGTCTAATGCTTTGCTTTCTTTATGTTTTTGTTGTTGGATTGTTTGTGTTAGGGTAGTTTGCCCCCTATATTGAGGATAATTGGTTTTAAGTGTGAGGGAATGCTTTGTTGTTTTTTATTTATGCTATCTAATTTAGTTGGTTAGTTTGTTTTATTATTTTTGGGACAATAAAAAGAAATTGAAAAATTCAAAAAACATGAAAAAATTTGAAAATTATCAAAAAAATATTTTTTTATTTCTTTCAAGTTAGCTTTTTGTAAATAGTTTTTTTATTTTGTCATTCGAGTCACCTAGGGAGTGATTTAATGCTGCACACCATCCTAGTGCTGCTGTTTGGAGGCCTTGTGTCCTCCGATCACTCCCAGATCAGTCGATGACTCTCGAATACCGAATTACCAAAAGAATTAGAGGAGAAAATCAAAAAGATAACTAGACAAGTCTTCTAAAGATACATAAATATATTGACTACTACTTTGAAAAGGGGCGAAAACATAAATAGCTTAAGAGTCAAACATTTCATCATTGTTCAGATTGTCTCCTAAGTTTTAAATAATAGTAATTAGAAGTAACAAGGAGAAAGTTTAAAGCTCAATCAGCCCGAATTGTACACAACTCTAATAGGTCCCTAATGTAAAAGAAGATCAGTAAAGAAAAAAGGACAAGACAATTTCTACTTTTATGAAGAAATTTCCTAAGTGACAAAACCATTGATCGTAAACACAGGATGATAATTAAGAAGTTGCTGACAGGATTCAACAACCTTGTGATCTTATAAGCAAATAATTCCCTCATCTATTGGAAATGTAATCCTTCTCTCAAAGTAAGGCATTTCGGCCCTTTGCATAAACATTAAGAATGAGAAAATGAGGGAAAGTTTTCTTATTAATACCTTTAACTAATTTAATTTAGAGAAATTGGATATATATATATATACATGTGTATATATATAACCTTAACATATTATATTTTACTGTTTTGTTTATAGTCATAAACTTTTATTTTATCTGTTTATAGCTAAGAACTTTTATTTTATCTTTTTTTAGATATGAACTATTTTTTAATAATTTAATGATGTTACAGTAAAATTCGGTGAATTTTTTGTACATTTTTATAAATAAAATTGAATATTTTAGTTATTTTTTACCATTCATTTAGAGGCATGTATAGAAATAGTTACAATATGTAGAAAGTGCCAAACATCCCTCCGGTTAGGATTCAGGATATATGAAAGAATGAAACATTCACACGGATGATTAGACAATAATGTCACATGCAGACTCCACATCTTATACTACTGTGTAAAGTACCTGTCCATTAAACATAGATTCTTCCATCTGAAATGCCAGTTTTAAGCACAAATTTATACAGAACCCTTATGGCAAATTCCTGCAACACCATAAACCTCTCATTTGCCAGTAAATTTCGCCTCGGTAGTAGCTCTGTAACTTCAGCTGAGGCTAAATAACTCATACTGATTCATATGCAGGTTCTGCCATCAGTTATTATACCATGTACCTGGATACACCATGCAAGGTGTAATCTGTCCAAAAAATAAATTAAACAAATACAGTTGTTCCACTCTCATCACCGTGGTAGGATTATATGCCCCAACTTACGCAAAACGATCGGTTCCCTTCCAAACCCTCACCTACTCAACTAAAGCAAAATACAGGCAATTTTCAAGGTAAAATTCCATCAAAATACATGTATCAAACCAACAAATTCTTCAGTTTTCTTTGTTCCATGCTTCAATTCCACACTAGATTCTATATGTTCGCAAAAAAAAGAAAACATCAATTTATGTTTTTTTATGCCAGATTTATGTGTTCTGTTATTTATTTGATGGATTATTTAATTTTTTATGCCTAATTTATATATTCTTTCTTTGAAATTGAAGTTTCTTTTTAAATAAAGGCTTAACTTGTGTGATTTTCATATATTTTTTTGACATTATTTCACAATAACTGTGCCTCTGTATAAAAAGTTATTTTATGGCAAGTCTTTGTGATTTGTACGATATAAAGTAGGCACAAATAGTTTAAAAATTAGGCACACCTAGTTGTAAAATTAGGCACGCAAGTATAAAAAATAGGCACATTACTTTTTGTACGCTTTCTCATGTTTGGTGTCATATTTAGCTTTGTATATGGAGTAAATTTACACATGCATATAAAATTAGACACAAACCATTGGCAAAAATAGCACAAATGCATAATATAATTCAACTTGTGTGATATAATGTAGGCACAAATAGTTTACAAAGTAGGCACAATTAACTGTAGAATTAGACACACTGTGTACAAAATAAGCACATTCTTTTCAGTGGATCATTTTGCATGTTTTATGTCATATTTACCCTTGTTATGCAACACTTGTACCTTGTACATATACAAATGAGCACAAAATGTTGTCAAAAAGGCACAAATGCATAAAGTAATTCAACCTGAGTCTAAATGTAAGCACAAATAGTTCACAAAATAGGCACACCAACTATAGAATTAGCCACAAACCGTTGTCAAAACGGCACAAATGCATAAAGCAATTCAGTCTGAGTCTAATGTAATGTAGGCAAAAATAGTTTAAAAAGTAGGCACAATCAACTGTATAATTAGACACACAAGTATATAGAAGTAGGCACATTATCTTAAGTGGACCATTTACATGTTTGATACCTATTCACTCTTGGATATGCAACAATTGTACCCCTGCACATAAAAATGAACACAAATGGTTGTCAAAAAGGGTATAAATGTATAAAGCAATTCAATCAGAGTCTGATGTGATGTAGGTACAAAAAGTTTATAAAATAGGCACATACAACTATAAAATTACGCACAAATTGTTGTCAAAAAGGGCACATATACATAAAGTAATTCAACCTGAGTCTGATATAATGTAGGTACTGAAAAACCTTAGAGGGGTGGTGAATAAGGTTTTTGGCTAATTATCGAAAATTCTTTGCTAATTAAAAGATAAACCTCCAATTTTGTTTGAAAGAGAATTCTAAAAAACTTTTAATAAAATTCCAAACCAAACAAAATTTTGTGGTTGAGACAAGTAAGAAGCTTAAAGAAGAACACAAGGAGTTATAGTGGTTCACTCTCTCAAAGAGTTACATCCACTACCTTGAGTCAACACCCAAGGATTTTTCAAATCCACTAAAAACACAAAGATATACTAACTACAAATATGAGGATCACCCTACAATGGTTTTGCACACAACCTCAAATCACAACACAGTGTAAATCAAAGGATTACCCAAAGGGTTTTTCAACACGAACCTTTGATATCAATAAAAGAAAAGGATAGGTTTAAGAACAATATTACCACTTTTGAGCTTGAGAAATAATAGGTACAGCTCAATGAAATGTTCTACAAGCTCCTCCTTTCTTCTTCTTTGATGATGATCAATAATGAAGCTCAAGAAGATTTTTATTTTTGGAATGAAAAGTGTTTGCAATAAATGTGCTTTTGAAGCTCTTGAAAGTTTTAAATGTTCACAATAAATATTTCACAAAACTTGTCTGCTTTATGGCTGATCATAAAGTCTATTTATACTGTCTTAAAAAAATGACCGTTGCATTCAGTGCAACGGTAATATTTTATACAGTAAATGTAAAAATCGGACAACCGGTTCTTTAAACAAAAAGATTCGGACTTGTCCAGCTTAGAAAACGGACTGCCGATTTTTTGATTTAGAGAAAAATCGGACGACCGGTTCTAAAAACTGGATGACCGAATTTTTGGACAGAAAGATTCGGACTTGTTCATCTGAAAAATGGACTGCCGAATTTTTTGAGTTAGGAAAAATCGGACGACCGGTTCTAAAACCGGATGACCGAATTTTTGTTTCTTTAGCCAAGTTTCTTTTTAAGACAAAAACTTTCTTCATTGTTTCAAAAACATGTATTCTTGACAATCATTTTAAAGAGAAGAAAAACCTTCCAACAACATCACAACTTCACTCAAGAATACTTAGATTTTAACAAAAGTTTATATCTGAGAAAATCGTAAAAGGAACTTCATATATGATCAATAATCAAAGAGTAAGACTAGGGAGTTTTACAAGGTAGTACCTAATTCCACTCTAGCATAGACAATGTCTTCAATGTCTCCAATGATTTGATCTTGGAATGGCTTGGTCTCTTCTTCTCCATTTTGCCCTCATCAACAAAATCTTTTGCTTGTAGTCTTTGAGACTTCACAGGTGCTTCTTTTGTTCCATGAAAGGTTAGCTAAAATACTCACAAGCATATGTTAATCATAATCAAAACATAAGTATTAATGCCCTTAGGGCTAACAATCTCCCCCTTTTTGATTATGACAAACACATATGCAAGAAGGACAAAAGAGCAAGAGTAAAGTATGGTGATGTTTCAAAAGATCAATAGTAAGAGCAAAGCACAACAATCACCAAAAAAGAGATAACTCCCCCTAAACACATGCTTTATGTCAAATATGGCTAAAAAATACTACAAGATCAAACTAAGCCAAAAAACCCATAGCATCATAACATCACAAGGCATAAGCTGCAACAAATAATGTCAAACACCATCAATAATCAACATATTATCAAGATTTCTCCCCATTTCAAACACCATCAATAATCAACATATTATCAAGATTTCTCCCCCTTACATCTTGCACTATTTTCTCCCCCTTTTGTCATAAATCAAAAAAAAAATTTAGGAGAGAAGTTCCAAGGGATCATAGAAGAGGTAGCAGTAGGACTTTCAACATTGAAGTATCATCATGAAGTCCATAACAAGAGAGGCCAATCAACAAAGAAAAAGAGCAACAAACAGATCACTTAGCATAACAAAAGCAACTTAAGATTAGAAATAAGCAAGTTAAAAACCATATCATTAAGAGAATGAAAACAGTAGTTTGAAAAGAGTTATAGACAAAACAAAGGAAAGAAGGGAAGGTTTTATAAGAGAAATCTCAATGATCTCTATCTCTTCCTCCTTGCTCGAGTCTCTTAACCCGTTCTTGTGTGTCGGTCATTTTTTGATCCAATGTATCAAGACTTTCTTGAATGTTGGAGACTTTCCCATCCGAAACCTCAAAGCGACCGTCGAATGCATCAAACCGAGTGTTCATTGACGTTTGTAGAGAGGCTATCATATCCATTAGATGACTCATGCTCCCCGAAGATGAGCCTTCCTCTGTTCTTTCTTGTCGCTTCTTTTGCCTTGTTTCTCTTCTTTGGATTTCAACCTCTGTTTCTTCATCACTGTCCTCTTCTTCTATATCCATGTCCTCTTGATCGTCATCATCATCTTCCTCATCACTGTCATCAACATCTTGTCCACCTCGGATGAATGTCCCATCTTCATCTTTCTCAAACCCCATTCTTTTGAAGGTTTGTTGAGTGTATATCTTGCCATGTCCAATGTGATTACCCATGCCAACCAAATTGATCACAAAGTGTTGGAGGATTTTTGTGATAAAGCAACCATACGGCAAGCATTTCATTGAGGAAGATTGTGCAGCTAGCATATGTTCTATAACCATAAATCCAAAATTCATTCTCCTATGCTCATGCAAGGCTAGCATCACAAATGCGTGCATGTTGGTGATAGATGATTTATGCCCAACATTTGGAATGATGATGTTAGAGATCATGTGATGGAGCACTCTCCCATAAGCATCCAGTTTGTTAACATTTCTATCATCATGTCTTTTTAAAACCTCTCCCTTAGTGAAAATTTCTGCAAACCGTTTTTCACTGTATAAATTTGGATCAAAGCATTTTTTGTTCTTGGTGTAAAATCTTATACCATCTTGAGGGGTATCCAAAATTTCATTTATCAGTATATCAACAAATGCAATATCCCTTCCCCCAATTCTAGTTATAATCCATTGATGTGGGACATTATCCACTTTTTCAATTCTTCCTTTGTGGAGATTAGCATAAAATTCATATATCATATCCACATAATAGAGTTTATTTACAATCAGCAGAGGTATCCAACCGATCATTTCAAAAAGATGAGGGATAGCCTCCATACCTTGCATATCATGTAAGTCCACCCTATGACCCGGAGCAATTTTCCGTCGATTTCTAGTCCATTCTTCAAACCTGGCAGCCTCCTTCACTGAAGTAAACCTCTCTGAAACTCTAGAAACCCTAGCTGCAGAAGCCCCAATTCCAGCAGGTACCCTTTCTCCCTTTCCTTTCCCTCTACTAGTGCCTCCTTCTTCAGGATTTTGCCCTTGACCAACTTGAGCATTCTTTGTTTTAACCATTTTGGAGAATTTCTTGGGTAGGGTTTTGAGAGGAGATGAAGAGTTTGAGATTGGTAGATTGTAGTAATCAGAGAGAAATATAGCTTCTTTGCTGTGATGAGATGAATTTGAAGAAAAAGAAGAAGAAAATTGAAAATCGGAACAAGAAATCGGATGGGTCTTGTGAGGAGAGGGTTTTTGGTCGAGAGAGTGAGAGGGAGTTGAGAGAAAAATGTGAGGAGTTTTGAGAAAATTCTGATTTTAAACCGCAGACCCGACCCTAATTGTTGAAGCCGGTCGACCGTTTTTTAAAATTGGTCTTCCGGTTTTTGGATTTTTGAAGAATTCGGACGTCCGAGTTTTTGTGCAGACGTCTGGTTTTATAGTCCGAATATCTCTGGAATTTTTTTGAAAGGAAAAGTCTGAGTCCGGTTTTAAAACCGGACGTCCTAATTTTAAAAAAGACGTCCAAATTTTTTGAAAAATATCAGCAAGGCAGAAATAAGGGAAAAACAAATACAAGCAACACACATTACTTATTAAATTTCCCGATACCAAGTAATTTTCTTAAATAGCAAAAGCGATCTTCTGAAAGAGGTTTTGTAAAAATATCGGCAATTTGATCTTCTGTGCAAATATATTCTAAAGATACATCACCTTTAGCAATATGATCTCTAATAAAGTGATGTTTGATTTCAATATGTTTTGTTTTTGAATGTTGCACAGGATTTATGGAAATGTTTATGGCACTAGTGTTATCACACATGATAGCTATGCACTTAAAGGAAACACCAAAATCAATTAATGTATGTTTCATCCAAAGTACCTGAGCACAGCAACAACCGGCTGCGATGTATTCCGCTTCGGCGGTTGATAGGGACATGCACGATTGTTTCTTGCTGTACCAAGATACTAAGCATCCTCCCAAGAATTGGCAATTTCCACTTGTACTCTTCCTTTCTACCTTACATCCGGCGTAGTCCGCATCGGTGTAGGCAATAAGATCAAAACAAGATTGTTTAGAGTACCACAAGCCATAATCATATGATGAAATTAAGTATCTCAAAATATGTTTTACAGCTATTAAATGAGATTCCTTGGGACAAGCTTGGAATCTAGCACGCAGACATACGGCAAACATGATATCCGGCCTACTAGCCGTTAAATAAAGTAAACTACCGATCATAACTCTATATGTCTTTTCATCAACAGTTTTACCTTTTTCATCTTTGTCAAGCTTCAATGACGAGCTCATAGGAGTACCGATACCTTTTGCATTGCTCATCCCGAATCTTTTGAGAATTTCTTTGGTGTACTTCTCTTGATTGATGAAGATTCCTTCTTTTGTTTGCTTGATTTGAAGGCCGAGAAAGTACGTCAATTCTCTCATCATGCTCATTTCAAATTCTTTTTGCATAAATGAGGCAAATTCTTCACATAAAGAGACATTAGTAGCACCAAAAATGATGTCATCAACATATATTTGGACAAGAAGAAGATCATTGTTACAAGAGGTTTTTGTAAAAAGAGTAGTGTCCACTACACCCCTTGAAAAGTTATTTGAAAGAAGAAAACCACTTAACTTTTCATACCAAGCCCTTGGAGCTTGTTTTAAACCATAGAGTGCTTTTGAGAGTTTGTAAACATAATTTGGAAATTTTTCATGTATAAAACCGGGAGGTTGTTCAACATAAACTTCCTCCTCAATATCACCATTTAGAAAAGCACTTTTAACATCCATTTGAAAAAGTTTGAATCCTTTAAAACAAGCAAAAGCTAAAAGCATCCTAATAGATTCAAGTCTAGCAACCGGAGCAAAGGTTTGATCAAAATCTATGCCCTCTTCTTGATTGAATCCTTGGGCAACAAGTCTAGCTTTGTTTCTAATGACTTCTCTGGATTCATTTAGTTTATTTCGAAAAACCCATTTTGTGCCAATAGTGGGGTGATTATGTGGTCTAGGGACTAAAGTCCAAACTTTGTTTCTTTCAAATTGATTTAACTCCTCTTGCATAGCAATAATCCAAAACTCATCGCATAAAGCATCATCAATAAACTTAGGTTCAATTTGTGATAATAGGGCAAAAGTTATCGATAAAATACCTTCTTGTTCTTACCCCCTTGAGATACATCACCAATAATTTCATCTTTGGAGTGTCCCTTTGGATATATCACATCTTGAGGAAGATTTTGAGTTTCTTGATCGTTTTCTTGTTTTTTCCTCATACTCTTCTTCCTCCATAGCATGCTCTTCCATTGCTTGAGTGTACAATGGTTGGTTACTAAGAGTGTTATCTATGTCATCATCATCATCAACTTTCTTGTCCCAAAATGTTAGTTTCATCAAAATTAACATGAATGGACTCTTCAACACACAAGGTTCTTTTGTTGAAAATTCTAAAAGCCTTTTTGTTTGAAGAATAACCAAGAAAAAATTCCCTCATCGGATTTTTCGATCAAACTTTCCAAGATTGTCCTTGGTGTTTAAAATAAAGCATTTGCATCCAAAAACTTTAAAATAACCAATTGAGGGGGTTTTATTAAAAAATGAGTTCAAAGGGAGTGTTCTTTAATGAAGGTCTCAAGATAACACGATTCATAATGTAGCATGCGGTGTTAACGGCCTCGGCCCAAAAGTATTTAGGAAGGGAGTTTTCACAAAGCATTGATCTTGCCATTTCTTGTAAAGTGCGATTTTTCCTCTCCACAACACCATTTTGTTGTGGGGTTTTAGCAGCCGAAAAATTGTGTGTTATGCCAAAATCATCACAAAGTTTTGTAAAATCTTGATTGTTAAATTCTCTCCCATTATCACTTCTCATAGAGATCAATTTACAATCAAGGGAGGTTTGAACTCTTTTAAAAATTTTAACAAACTCATGAAAAGCTTCATCTTTTTGACTCAAAAACAAAGTCCAAGTAAATCTAGAGAAATCATCAACAATAACAAAAGCATACCTCTTACCACCGAGACTAATGGTCCTCATTGGTCCAAATAAATCTATGTGAACAAGTTCCAAAGGTTTTGAAGTTGAAATCATGTTCTTTGATTTAAAAGATGTCTTAATTTGTTTTCCAAATTGGCAAGCATCACAAAGTTTAGTTTTCTCAAAGTGAAGTTTTGATAGGCCTCTAACAAGTTCTTTTGAAGATAGTTGGTTTAATAAATCCATACTAACGTGACCAAGTCTTCTATGCCACAAAAATGCATCATCATCATGAACCGAGAGACACTTTAAGTTTTGGGAAAGAAAATCTTCAAGATAAAAGACATAGACATTTCCAACTCTTTTAGCAACAAAAATAGTTTTGTTTTCATGCTTATCAATGATAGAGGAAGAATCACTTTCAAAAACAACCTTTTTTCCACTATCACATAATTGACTAATACTAAGCAAATTGAATTTAAGACCATCAATTAGAAGAACATCCTTAATGAGAAAGGAAGAATTGTTACCAATATTGCCTATACCAATGATTTTTCCTTTGTTCTTATCTCCAAAAGTGACAAATCCACTTTCGGTTTCTTTGAGATTGCTCATAAGTGATGAGTCCCCGGTCATGTGCCTTGAACATCCACTATCCAAGTACCACTTAGATGGTCTTGATTTGTGTTCCTACAAAAGAAGAAGTAGAAATGATTTTTGGTACCCACATCTTTTTGGGTCCATGGACGTTAGTTTGATTTTCTTTAACTTTCCAAATGGTTTTCACTCCTCTTTCAATCTTTTTCTTTATAAAACACTTTGTGGCTTTATGACCACTCTTTTCACAATAGGTGCAACAAAGGTGTGAGTGAGATGATGAAGCCTTTACAAACCGTGTTTGTTTTGAGAGAATATTTGAATGAGTATATCCAATACCATTTTTATCAAAAGGTGATCTTTGAGAGCCAAGAAGTTTTTCAAAGTTTTCTTTTCCTTTTGTGAATTTTTTCAACACATAGAGTGAGATCACTCACCTTTTTTCTTTAAGACATCATAATCAATCAAACATTTTTTCAAGAAAGGAAATCTTTTCACAAAGGTTTTTATTTTCTAAAACAAGTTTTTGAAAGTCATCATTTGAGCACTCTTTTTTCTTTCTTCAAAACTTCCAAGGATTCAAGAATGGTTTTATTTTCACAAATGAGTCTTGAATTTTCATCTAACAAAAATTGAGTTTTTTGCTTTTTAAATCTTTGTTTCGTTTAGTAACCTTTTTTGCACTCATCATACATTTCAATAAGCATTATGCTAGGATCAACATCACAATCATCATCAAGGATACTAGAAGAGTTAGGAAGTGAAGATTGTACCTCATTTTCTAGTGCCATGAAGCATATGTTGGCCTTTTCTTCTTCTTCATTTTCACTTGAGTCTTGATCCCAAGTTCCTATTAGGTTTTTGCCTTTCTTCTTCTTTAATGCCTCAAGCTTGGCTTCTAAAGCTCCCTTTTCCTTTTCAAGGGCTTTGGGACAATCGGCTACAAGATGATCGGTGCTATTGCATTCAAAACACCTAGCTTTGAAGAGTGATGAGCTTTGTCCTCCTTTCTTGAGTGGAGGTTTCTTCCCTCTATTGTTGAAACCTTTCTTGTAGAATCTTTTAAATTTTCTCATTATCAATGCCATTTCCTCATCATCATCAACCTCATCTTCATTGTTTGATGAGTATGTTTGATCTTCTTCATTTGCCTTGAGTGCAATGCCTTTTCTTCCTTTTTCTTCATCTTCCATTTCATTCAATCTTTTTATTTTCATTTCATAGGTGAGTAGTGATCCTATGAGTTCTTCAATAGGAAGTAGTCTCAAATCCTTTGATTCCTCAATAACTAGTGTTTTTGGTTGCCAAGCTTTTGGAAGTGCATCAAGAATTTTTCTATTAGCTTCTTCTCTTGAGTTATTCTTTCCCATATGCCTTTAGGCCGTTTGTGATGTTGGTGAACCTTGTGAACATGTCACTAATGCTCTCATTTTGTTTCATCATGAATAGCTCATAGTCCCTCACCAACATAGCCAACTTTGACTCCTTTACTTGATTTGTTCCTTCGTGAGTTACTTCAAGTAACTTCCACATTTCATGAGCCGAATCACATCCGCTCACTCTATTATATTCGCTTGCATCCAAGGCACAACTAAGAATATTCATAGCTTGAAAGTTTAGAGTCATCTTCCTTGAGTCGAACTCATCAAATTCTTCAACCTTCTTGGCTACTCCATTTATTTTGGGAATGTAAGGACCTTTCTCTACAATGCTCCACAAGTCAAAGTTAATAGAACAAATATATATTTTAATTCGAGACTTCCAAAAAGTATAGTTTGTTCCATTAAAAAGAGGAGGTCTATTTGTAGAAGAGCCTTCTACATATGGTAAACTAGAATTATTAGCCATAGTAAAGTAAAGATCTTTTGATTCAAGGGTGTTAGTCCTTTTTTAAGAAGCCCTGCTCTGATATCAATTGAAAAACTTTAGAGGGGGGGGGGTGAATAAGGTTTTTGGCTAATTATCGAAAATTCTTTGCTAATTAAAAGATAAACCTCCAATTTTGTTTGAAAGAGAATTCTAAAAAACTTTTAATAAAATTCCAAACCAAACAAAATTTTGTGGTTGAGACAAGTAAGAAGCTTAAAGAAGAACACAAGGAGTTATAGTGGTTCACTCTCTCAAAGAGTTACATCCACTACCTTGAGTCAACACCCAAGGATTTTTCAAATCCACTAAAAACACAAAGATATACTAACTACAAATATGAGGATCACCCTACAATGGTTTTGCACACAACCTCAAATCACAACACAATGTAAATCAAAGGATTACCCAAAGGGTTTTTCAACTCAAACCTTTGATATCAATAAAAGAAAAGGATAGGTTTAAGAACAATATTACCACTTTTGAGCTTGAGAAATAATAGGTACAACTCAATGAAATGTTCTACAAGCTCCTCCTTTCTTCTTCTTTGATGATGATCAATAATGAAGCTCAAGAAGATTTTTATTTTTGGAATGAAAAGTGTTTGCAATAAATGTGCTTTTGAAGCTCTTGAAAGTTTTAAATGTTCACAATAAATATTTCACAAAACTTGTCTGCTTTATGGCTGATCATAAAGTCTATTTATACTGTCTTAAAAAAATGACCGTTGCATTCAGTGCAACAGTAATATTTTATACAGTAAATGTAAAAATCGGACGACCAGTTCTTTAAACAGAAAGATTCGGACTTGTCCAGCTTAGAAAACGGACTGCCGATTTTTTGATTTAGAGAAAAATCGGACGACCGGTTCTAAAAACCGGATGACCGAATTTTTGGACAGAAAGATTCGGACTTGTTCATCTGAAAAACGGACTGCCGAATTTTTTGAGTTAGGAAAAATCGGACGACCGGTTCTAAAACCGGATGGCCGAATTTTTGTTTCTTCAGCCAAGTTTCTTTTTAAGACAAAAACTTTCTTCATTGTTTCAAAAACATGTATTCTTGACAATCA
The DNA here is from genome assembly GCA_028651295.1 of Catharanthus roseus. Taxonomy (NCBI): domain Eukaryota; kingdom Viridiplantae; phylum Streptophyta; class Magnoliopsida; order Gentianales; family Apocynaceae; genus Catharanthus; species Catharanthus roseus. The sequence continues at coordinate 2,525,956 of JAPQWS010000107.1, read as the reverse complement.
TTTTAAAGAGAAGAAAAACCTTCCAACAAATCACAACTTCAGTCAAGAATACTTAGATTTTAACAAAAGTTTATATCTGAGAAAATCGTAAAAGGAGCTTCATATATGTTCAATAATCAAAGAGTAAGACTAGGGAGTTTTACAAGGTAGTACCTAATTCCACTCTAGCATAGACAATGTCTTCAATGTCTCCAATGATTTGATCTTGGAATGGCTTGGTCTCTTCTTCTCCATTTTGCCCTCATCAACAAGATCTTTTGCTTGTAGTCTTTGAGACATCTATGAAAGGTTAGCTAAAATACTCACACAAGCATATGTTAATCATAATCAAAACATAAGTATTAATGCCCTTAGGGCTAACAGGTACAAATAGTTTAAAAAGTAGGTACAATCAACGGTAGAATTAGGCACACAAGTGTACAAAAGTAGGCACACTATCTTCAATGGATCATTTGCATATTTGATGTCATATTCACCCTTGTTTATGCAATAATTGTACCCGTGTACATAAAAATGAGCACAAACGGTTGTAAAAAAGGGCATAAATGAATAAAGTAATTCAACCTGAGTCTGATGTTATGTAGGTACAAATAGTTTACAAAATAAGCATACACAACTGTAATATTAGGTACAAACTGTTACAAAAAAGAGCACAATTATATAAAGTAATTCAACCATGTCTAATATAATGTGGCACAAATAATTTAAAAAGTAGGTACAATCAACTACAGAATTAACCACACAGGTGTACAAAAGTAAGCACATTATCCTCAATGGATTATTTTACATGTTTTATGCCATATTCATCATTAGATATGCAACAATTGTACCCCTGTATATAAAAATGAGCACAAACGGTGTCAAAAAGGGTACAAATGCATAAAGTAATTCAATTTGATGTAATGTAGGCACAAATATTTTACAAAATAGGCACACACAACTATAAAATTAGGCACAAACTGTTGTAAAAAACTGTACAAATGCATAAAATAATTCAACATGAGTATGATATAATGTAGGCACAAATAGTTTAAAATGTATGCACAATCAACTGTAAAATTAGGCACACAAGTGTACAAAAGTACGCGCACCTACCTTCAGTGAACCATTTTTCATTTTTGATGTCATATTTACCCTTCGAAATGCAGCAATTGTTAATAAAGGTAGGTACACATAGTAAATAAAATAGGCATACTCAATTATAAAAGTAGGTACACTCTGCACTTAAACACTAAACTTCAAAAATATGTAATAAAATCAACATAAGTTTAAAACGCACAATATAACGTTATATTGGAGCAAAAAAAAAAAAACATATAAAACATAGAAACATACCAGAATTTTCATATTCCACTTATATATAAAAGTAGGCACACTCTATTCCAAAAGTAGGCATACTTAGTCAAACAAAAATAGGCACATTTTGTTATAAAAATAGGCACATTCTGTTTCAAAAATAGGTACACTTAGTAAAAAAATTCATATTTCGTTATAAAAGTAGGCACACTAACTATTGAAATTCAAATACACAATACAAATAAAATGAAATGATTCCCAACCATATTAAAATTAAAATAAGCTTGAAAGCACAACAAAACATTACATTAAAACCAGCAAAAAAGTCTAAAAATAGAAGCAAAACAAAAATTAAAAAATCTCACTGGTTATAAAACATAGGCATATTTAGTTGAGAAAATAGGCACACGCAGTTAGTAAACTAGGCACACCTAGTTATAAAACTATGCGCATATATATATATACAACATCACAACATCTCTAAAACAACAACCAAGTTGGAAAAAAAAACAATATCTTACGTGAAATTCCTTTCTCAAATGATTCTGGCAGTACCAAAATGCTATTTTCACACATAGAATAGTTGATACAATATTAGTTTCTTCACAATTCTCCATTGAAAATAAAAATGATAAACAATGATGAATTGAAGGAAAATCACATGAAAAAAAAAAATCTGGTGAATCGGTGAGGTTACACTGCAGAGAGTGCAAGAGATCGCAGAAAGCAAGAGAGAAAAATTCGATTTCCTCTGGACATTGAGGCTCGTGGATTTGTAAAATCAATGATGATTTTGCTTATAATTATATAATAAAAACTATACTAAAGCAACGTAGTTTTATAAGTACTTATACCATGCTAGGTGTAACCGAATACATAGTATAAATTGCCCTGTGCCATTGTGTAAGAGACCCAAAACATCCCAACCAATCTCTCATCCATGTTCAAATAATCTAATACCCTCTTACCTAATATTTGATAAAGAAAATCACAAAAAGCATTAAATTGAAGAACATCTCTACTATTATTAAAGTGTTGGGAGGGGGTCATGGATGATTCACACTTTTTTTGTTTCTCACTTTCTTATCTACCTAAATTGTCCTTTAGTTAGATGAATAATTAATTTATGAATATTATCATTCTAAAGGTTTTTTTTGTATAATTAAATTAACAATATTAGTAATAAAGTCAAATGGAGAGTTTTGAACAGTAAATGGATATGGTACAATAATGAGAATTTAATTGAAGAGTTGAAAGAATTTGTTAATTAGATAGTTATTTTAAAGTTACAAAAAAGGTAATAAAAATTACATGAGATAGATAAAATTAGATATAAGGATGATATATAAAAATTCCATGAAGGTTGTAAGTAAAAGAGAGAGTTGAGGAGAATTTGTCAATTAGATAGTTATTTGAGAGTTACAAAAAATATAATAAAAATTACATGATCTAAATAAAGTTAGATAGAAAGATAATAAAATCCATGAAGTTTGTAAGTAAAAGAAAGAGTTAAAGAGAATTTGTTAATTATATTAGTTATTTGAAAGTTACAAAAAAGATAATAAAATTACATGAGATAAATAAAAGTATATACAAGGATAATAAAAATTCCATGAAGTTTATAAGTAAAAGAAATAATAAATTTCAGAGAGCTAAAATATTTTATAAATTTAAAAATATTAAACAAGTTAAAATCTAAGGAAAATAAATAATTAATAAAAATATAAGAATAACTAATTATTAATTAAAGTTAGCTAATGGTAGAGGAGGATAAAAATGACATGAAGAAAGATTAACTTCTCTACTATTATAAAAGTGTGGAAAAAGGTCGTGGATGATTTACACCTTTTTGGTTTATTACTTTTTTAAGCTACCTAAAATACCCTTTAGTTAACTGAAATATTAATTTTAAGTATAATAAAATATTATCATTTTAAAGGTTTTTTAGTATAACTAAATTAATAATAATACTCATAAAGTTGAATGGAGAGTTTTGAACAGTAAATAGATAGGGTACAATTATGGGAATTTAATTAATTACATGGAGGAATTGAAAGAATTTATTCATTAGATGATAGTTATTTTAAAATTACAAAAAAGATAATAAAAATTGCATGAGGTAAATAAAGTTAGATAGAAGGATAAAAATTTCATAATTTTTTTAAGTAAAAGAAAGAGTTAATGAACATTTATTAATTAGATAGTTATTTCAAAGTTAAAAAAGAAATAATAAAAATTAAATGATCTAAATAAAGTTAGATAGAAGGATAGTAAAATCCTTGATTAAATAAAGTAAAAGAAAGAGTTAGAGAGAATTTGTTAATTAGATTAGTTATTTGAAAGTTACATAAAAGATAATAAAAATTACATGAAGTAAATAAAGTTATATACAAGGATATAATAATTTCATGGAATTCGTAAGTAAAAGAAATAATAAATTTTGGAGAGTTAAAATATTTTATTTAGCAAAATATAAATTTATAAATATTAAACAAGTTAAACTTTAAGGAAAATAAATAAATAATAAAAATATAAGAATAACTAATAAATTAAAGCTACCTAATGTTAGATGAGAATAAAACTTATATGGATAAAACTTAACTGAAAAAAATTATTTGTAAACAATTATTTATTAAGAGTTAATAATTGCATAAAAGATAATAAAAATACTTACAGAAAATAATAAATTAAAATTATTTATAAAATTATATTTATTACATAGAAGAAAGAAATTTTTTAAATTCCTCTAAAAAATATGTAGAAAATAATTACCTTACAAACTTTGTTACGTGCCGAATTCAAGTACATCTTACCAGTGAAGAAGAAACTAAGGAACAGAGGCAAAATTGGTTGGAGAAGTGCCATAGAAGAACTACAGGTGAACGTTTGTAGTTTAATGTATCATGTGCATAAATAATTACTCTGCCTGGACTGTAAAGCATACTCTAAAAGCATGGAATCAGCTGGCCTCCAACCCTCGAGTACAAATACGTATAAATAGGCTTTATTGAGTAATGACCAACAGGTCCAGAAATTACTTTGTAGCCAACAGAGACAATTAAGATCACTCGAAGGGGACTTTTCACTAAATTACAAGATTAAGAGTGAGTAATAGCAACTATAGGAAGAAAACTAATATCTCTTCATTATGATCATAGCAAGTAGGGATTTTTGCAAAAGTTAAATGCTATTTGCAGATGATAACAAAGCAAAAGGTAAAGGGAGCGTTACTGCGACGTTTACATGGCAGATACAAATATTAAAGAGATTCTCAGGTTTATTAGGAAAATGACAGTTGCTGTATACATGAAAATGTATTTGAACATAAGTAAACAAAGAAACAATTTCTTCAAAATTGAGTTTGATACATTGAAGCGATATCATAAGTTATATGTTCAAAACATGCAAAACTACCTTTTTTGCATAATCGATTAAAGCATTCATTACTAGGCTCTATTCGAATAATTTGAACAAGTAACCATGCGACATGATTTGTCCTAAGAATATGTTGATTTCCCTCCAGAAAAGAAAAGCCGCAAAACTAACTTGTCCAAAAAATCAATGCACCCACTGTTCATGAGAAAAAAAGAATACATCTGAAAAGATGAGCCACTCATACCAGCAATTTATCTCTGCAGAAGAAAAGAGAAAAACAAAGAAATAGCATTATATATCTATTAAAGACTAAACACAGTTATCCAGCTTACCAAATCTCCAAATTATCAGAAAGTATCAGTCATCCCATGAACAGAATCATATTAGACTTGTAACTAGAATAGAACATTCTTTAATGACTAAATTTTTCCTTGATAGGGCATTGCCTGGTGGCAAACAATAAACATTCATATTACCGGCAAGGCAACATCAGGGAGGAATCCATGCATTATTTTGCAAGCCTTAGCAGGTGAAGTCATTATAACAACAGCTCCAGAGAAACAAAACCTGAAAGAATACAAGGAAAGTTCCACAAGTCCAACAGATAACACCTAAAGATTCTATTGGATGAATCTCACAGAATGATCCTAACTTTTACCTCATATTTACTCAAACTACACACTAGATCTGCATCATTGTATCAGATACTGAATCAGTAATAAAGATGGAAAGGAAAAGCAGAACAGAGAATAAAGGATAAAATTTCAATGTTAAAAGGTGACCGTCTTCTTTTGTTTATACATATGTTTGAATTGAATGTATTGGTGAAAGATTGAAAAGCACAATAGAAATTCAAACCTTCACCGATACATGCAGAGTTTTTGGAGCTCTTTCATCACATCAAGCTTATTTTTACCCTATCCTCCGAAGAGGAACAAAGCAAATTCTCATCCTAAACTTCTTTCTGAATGTAATCTGGCGAGAACATGGGCATACGCATGTCTATGCACCTGTTGGGGGCCTCTAGGCTATAAACTTTAATCATTTACCAACTTTTCTACCACTTGGAATTAGCGCTTTTTTGCAGATAGCCCACGAAGCATAAAAGATGAACGGAAATTTTCAAAGGAAGAACAAAGGACAAATGAAATCTTGAGGAAAAGTGAAACATTTCATTCTCTTCTTACTATCTATACATAGGTATTTTGCTAATACGCACACCTTAGCACTTTCTACATCCAAATATGCAAAATATTCCACTATGCTCATGCTGAAAAAATAACATTTGGTAGGTAAACACAATGTACAAAGCAAATGGGAGATGATTCAAGCATCAAAACACATTGATCATGAAAATGTTAAGAAACAAGATAGTCTAAGGAGGATTAAAAGATCCATCAGGATAATTTTTCAATGCCTCAAAGCAAGAAGAGTAAAAGGGAAACTCAGTTATGATGAACTCAAAGTACATACAACAAAGAAACATTAGCTCTAAGCATTATTCCTAGATTTACTTTAGGAATCACTATTCAGAGAAGTCCAAACAGAAGCAGAGAGCAAGCGCCGAGATTTCCAACCTAATACCAGCTTGTTGCTTGCCAATTCCTCTACTCTGTACCCATCGTTGAAAAGTCCTAATAATAATTTTGCTTGGCAATGATTGGCAAAGCTTATACCATTGGGATGAAATCCCATACGAGACAACCACTCACCCCATGAGCACCCATCCACCTCTCCCCGTGCCCGATATATTCGCGCAACTGTAGCAGCAATTCGGGGCCCCAAGAAAACTCGTTCCACTAGTGCCCTAGCTCGGCCTTGCATAGGAAACCCAGCTTCCAGCGAATCATACACTGCGGAGTAATGATGCAACGAGTCCATAAATTTGGCTACAAATCCTCCATCTCCGGTAGGACCCGCCTCTTCTTCAACTAAAGTAATTAGTCTAGGATTCAGAGTCTTAGCCTCAGATAAAAATGAAGCAATTGAATCTGGGGCACGGTAGCTGAAATGTGGCAAATGTAACATGCAATTCATGATTAAGGCTTCCCCTCTAACCAATTTCAGACTAGATGATCGAAATGTTTCATCCGAGTCTAGCCTACAGTGATGGAAAGAGAATGGCTGTCCGATGGATGCTGCAAAAGCAGCCAATCTCCGACCAGTCTCTTGGATGGTCCCAAATGATCGGCGGCTATTCGCACCACCTCCTCTAGACAATGCCGTGATTCTAAGATGTGGAGTGGGTGGCCCGCCATCTTTATTACGTGACACCATGGCTTGCATAAGTGATGCCCACTGGATTCCTTCCATAATGTCATAATCCACTATGTGAACTCTCCTATCGTGGCCCACTGCTTCAAGTATAGCCTGATTAGCTGTAAAATGTCCGAACTTGACATATGGAGACATGTCTTGTAACAGCTGAAATGCTGCTGCAAGGACATCTGCTTGAGGGTGATCATCATCATCTTTGTAATTATGGAATCCAACTGTAAGCAAACGCTTACTACCGTTGACCCCTCCAACCCCAACTCCATCAAGTAACCCTTGCAAGGCCTCTGCGAAATAAGCAGCTAATCTCTCCATGTTAGTTCCATCATTTGGACACACTAATTCCTTGAGCCGAACCAATATCACCCGAGCCAGTTCACGGCTCTTGTTTATCCCAGTCAGCGCCTCAGCAGCTGCCATAAGGAGGTGTACAAGACGCAATCCCTTAAGATCTTCAAGGCTGCTGTTATCTTCTATGTCCATTATGACAGATTCCGGGGAAATGGCAGAGCTGCTTCGGCTATCTGGATGATACAAGACAGCATTGTCGCCCATCATGCTGTCAATAAGATCATGAAAGTCATTATTATCACCCGAAAGTTCATCCCAATCAACTACCGGGGACCAGTCGCTCCAATCGCAGCAGTGGTCATCCTCGGTGGAGGTGGTGGTGGTGGTGGTGGTGCTATAACAAGGAAAGTCAAGGTCCACCAAAGTGTTCTTCATTAGCATGGCCATAGCCAAGCAAAGTAGCTTTGCTATCGCGACAAACTGTGGCCGGAATGTTATTGATATTCAAAAGTTTTGGACTTAAAATGGCGTAGAGATGAAACATGAGACACTATATATGGATATGAAGTGATTGAGATTAGGTGACAGAAAAAAAAATAAAGCCAAGACTTTGCCGTTTTGTTTATCTTCTTGGTGATGAAATACATGATAGAGATGTTTTTGTTGGCCATTGACGTCTACTTCATTCTAAATTATTAGCTAACTTTTTTGTCTCCATTTTTTAATTTATTGAAAAAGATTTCTAAAGCACCACACAATTGCAATTTGCACTATTATATAGTTGTACTTCTTCTATGTAGTTGTACTTCTTCTACTACATTCACACAGTCAAAAAAAAAAAAAAAAAACATTTCTTGGCGCCTCAGGCCTTTAACGCATTTAGGATCCCTACCAACTGAAAGCACACGAACTGGTACACAAAATATCACAAAAGCATTTCTTGCTCGGGGAAGACCATTATGTGGTGATCAATTTAAAGATATATGAGAAAAAGTTTGTAATTTTCAATTTGTTTTCATTTTCAAACTACATCAGAATCAAAAGAAATTGAATGGAGATACTAAAATTAGGGCTTTTCTCTTCAATTCCAATTTAAAACGAGAGATGAAAAAGGGATTTTTCTTTTTTTTTACGCAAAATCCGGAACTATTCACGTTCCTCTTTTACTCTTTCAGTTTCTGCAATACAATTATCAAACCTTAGTGTTTTATTTCTAGCACTCCCGACGAGTTGGCTGACCTGATCGACGTCAGAGTTGTGCCGAAGTTTTGGTGAATTCCAACGCAGAACCTCTTTGATCACTAACTACGTCGTCCGAGCTAAAGTTGATTAGTACTTCCTGCGGTCATAAATCTATACTATACTATATTAAAATATACTTTTTCTTCTCTCTCTTCTCCTAAATGTTTCTAACCTTTCATTCTATTTTTATAGATTTTTGTTTATTTTATTAGGCAAAAATTTTTATTGGTTAATTTTAATCCTAACTTATTAACTTTGATTGGCTTTTAGTAACTTTTTTATCATGTAGGTTAATCTTAAATCAGCTAAATTTCTACCTTTTTTTTTCTTTCTAAATCTTAGATCTCTACCTCTTATAACTCTAATCTATTTTTAGTATCTATATTTAAATAACATTCTCTCTCTCTCCTCTTCTACATCTTTAAAACTTGAATATTATTGTTTTAGATTTTTAATTTTTAAAAAAATTAAAAATAATATAGTGCATTGATTGGTTCTAATTGACTTAGATCTATTTTCTAAAATTGAAAACAAATTTAAAATCATCTTTTTTAGGAATTAAAGTCATTCATCACCGATACACGTTTCTCTCATATTCAAACATTGAAATATACCGTTCTTAACCACTCCCTAACTCTCCCAAATCTTCACCTCATGAAATAATGAATCTTTTTGTTTTTAATTTTTTTCTATTTTTCTAAAGATAAATTGAAGTTTCAACTCCCCAAAACTGAAGTTCTTTTTTTTTTTTTTTTTTCTAAGCAAATTCTGTTATTTTCCTTTTATAAGAAAATTAATGCATTCATTATTGCTCTCTCCATTACTCTTTCTCTCTATCCTATATCTGTGTATAAAAAATTCATTAATGGATCCTTCAAGATATGTTTTAAAACTTTCATAGTAATCATGGGCAACAATAAAGAATTATTTACACTACAAAAATTAAGTAATAGGCATTGATCCTCCCTTCGGAGTACACACAGCTAAAGTGTATTCAATTTTCGTAGAGCAACGAAATGACATTTTTACAAAAAGAAAAATAAAGGGCAATTTTTAACTCTTGCAATCAAATATTTTATTCTATCATTTTTTTCTTTAATATGCATCATCTTGACATTTTTATTTAATATGCCAAAAATATTAATTGTATTGACCTATTAAATAGAGAGTTTCATGAACGAAGAAAGAATTTCATTATTGCTAGATTTATTTTAATCTGAGTGTTTAGACTGGAAGAAAAATTTTAAGACTTCACTTATTTACCTATTGGATTCTTACTCCAATTTTTTCATCGTTCTATCCCGTATATACTGCATACTATATGGAAAGCTTAAATTTATACAGAAATTGATATTTAAGACCTATACATTATTTTAATTTTTGAAACACGGTAGATTTGCGGCTTTAAAGAAGATAAATAAGCAATTAAAATGAGGTTTCTTTTTCTTCAATAAAGAGTAGAAATTAGTTATTTAAATCTTCTATCCACAATATTATTTTTTGTTATGATTTATGAGTTTTTTTTCTTCTTGAAGATAAAATTTGATACTCTAAAAATATTATAACCTTTGAGTACTTGGGTTTTGATTTTTAGTTGTTTTTTGTTAAATTTTAAATGTAGAGATTCTTATTTTTCTTCCACTCCTACTTACATCAATTGAATTAGAAACTTCTATGCAGCTACATTACCAAACCAACACTGAATTAATTTTACTTTTGCGACACAAATTGAAATTTTTTTCTATTTTAATCCATCAATGAATTTCCTGATGAAATATATAAACGTGAGATTTGTTTTGTTGTTCCTTTTTACCCTTCATTCCAAATTGAACATAAATGCTACTTTTGTTTTTTAATTTTTTGGTTTTATTCTTATTTTGGGCAAAAATACATGTTAAATGAGGAATTAGATTTTTTTCTTTCGTTCCACAATTGGAAATTAAATACCAGTTCTTAACTTATTATAACTATGGTAAAGTTAAAAATGTTTAGTACAAAAACAATGTCAAAAGCCAATGCCAATGCCATTACATCCCTCATGTGTTTGTTTAATCTTTCCCCCTCAGAATCTCACACAAGTAGATCACATTAATTTATAAACGGTTTTATTAGGACATAGAAATGTCAAGTCCATGTTACCACGTTATTGTTTACCGCACAAAATAGTCCACTTTAATTTATAAACTATTTTATTTGGGCATAAAAGGCTTTTTGAGGCCAATTTTACCACTTTTCTTGAAGTTGAAATTAATCTTTATAGATTTTTTCCTTACAAATCTTCAAAGGCCAAATTTTTATTTAAAAGAACTGAACAAATTAAAATTATATAAAAAAAATATAAGTAAATAAGAATGCAATTGTTTATTAAAACATTCAACACAATAACAGCTGCATACATGTAATCCACTTTAATCTATAAATTATTATATTTGGCATTGAAACATCAAAGTAATTTTTTTGTTTTTTGAGGATGTTTTTTTTCATAATATTGGTGTTAAGATTTGTTCCCTTTTTTGTGTACATTTATTTATTCTTTAAGGAAGGAAATCTGCTGAACAATGACACAATAATATATTTTTAAGTTATGAAACTTTAATACGAAATACTACCATCTTATATTTTGTATTTTATGCACTAAAATAATTGCATCTTATTTAATTTTTTACTTTGGAGGATAAAATCTGGAATGTAATTGAGGTTTTATAATATTACCATGAATTTTATAAACAACATATTTCATAAATTATTTCTGATTGTTAAGTTATTCTAAAATTGACAATTATAGACTACAATATTTTTATATTATTATATACATTTATTGTATTTATTTTTAAACATGTATGTTATATTTTCATAGATATTTAATTGTTTTAACCTTTTTATTAACTTTTATTATTTTAAATATTAATTTTGATTTATTTATTGAATATTGAGTTCTCGTGCATAGCACGGGTTGTTTTGCTAGTGTGTGTATATATATAAGGGTTTTATGCCTATGCATACAAATAAAAGGTTTTGAAAATAAGATAATTTTTGAACTACAATATCCTTTCTACTCTTCATAAATGAGGAAAAAAAATACACAATAGGAGTGAAATAAATAAATAAAAAGATGTGTACAAATAGAAGAAAAGTTCAATAAATATTTATTTAAAGTTATAAAAATTCTTATATTCTTAACCATCTTTAATGCGTCTAAAACCTTTATATTTCTAACGGAAGCTAATATTAGTGGTTGCTCTTGAGGATGAAGCCCTCTGTATTCAATGGATTTTTTTTTTTTTTTAATCGAACTGTATTCAATGGATGTTAGTGTTTTCTGTGTGGAACCAGAATCTTAAGCAGGTAAAAGGAAACGAATTTTGAGGGTCAATTAGATGTTTTTACTCTTTTAAAAAAAAAAAAATTTACTTCAGAATGCCCCTATGTTATTTTTTTAGCTTACATTATAGATCGTTTTTTAGGCTTCATTTGAAGTGAATTTCATTTGTTTATACTTTTAAAAAATTTAACAAAAATTATCTATATATATAAGCTATACCATGTTTTCTAATTTCATACTTTTTCTTTATATTTTTTTTATATACTCAAACTATTTTCGTTAATCCACAATCTCAACTCATAACAAATTAGGGCTAACAGTCCACGTGCATATTATGTGATTACATTTTTTATAGTAAAATTAGAAGATCATCTTCCTCCCTCTTCTTCCTCCTTCCTCTTCCCATCCTTCTTCTTCCTCCTCTTTCATTATTCTATTCTCTTCTTCTTCCCCCACCTTATTCTTCTTCAGCAAAGCTAGAGTCTCCTCAGAAGGCCACCTATTGCCAACTTCTTCTCCCACCCTTTCTTCTTCTCCACCACCACCAACTACCGTTTCCTCTACCGCAGAAGAGGCTGCGCCACCGCTCCCATCTCCACCACCTCTGGAATTATCCAAGAACACTGAACACTCCCCAACCATTTCCGCTAGGATAGTAAAAACCAGTAAAATTGCCGTATGTTTTCCTCATGGGGTTTTATCGAAATTTTAGGGAATTTTTGGGTTTTCCAGCTCCTCACCAAATTCAACAATTTCCCATGAATTTTCTTTTTTCGATTTTTATTTTTTCTCAAGAGATCGATGGATGTTGTGACTCCATAAAGCAGTGAATTTTGTGGGAAAAGAGCTCAAATATGTGACCTTTAATGGTGCACAGACACTATTGGATTGGATTCTTGAAAATGCTTGAGGGATTTTTTGTAAGAAAATGAAGGGGAAATTTGGAAAATGCTTTAGGAAGTTTTTTGGAGGAAGCCCTTCATCTCTCCGGTATGAGAGGCTGGAGAGACGGCGGCATAAGATGTTGAACAGAGAAGAGAAGAAGAAGATATAGAATAGAGAAAATTAATTGGTGGAAAACTTTAAGATTTAAGCATGACAAAATTTTAACTCTTCATTTAAGCCCTTATATATTTTTAGGGGCTAATTTAGAATTTATCAAGGATTGATGAAGGGAGATGACATGAATTGCGATTTTTAGCCCAGAAAAAATCTCTTGTACCAAGCACACGTTTTTTCTTGGCTGGAATCCGCCATGGGTTGTGACAGTGGGGTAGTTTTAAATGCACAAAATTTGTTTGGGGTGTATAAAAGGAAAAAAATAAAGAAAAAGTATAGAATTAAAAAATGTTGTATAGTTTAAGTATATATATATATACAATACCCAAAATTTTTTAATTGGTCTCAATTTCAAAATTTAATGACGATCTGGACTTTTCTCCGGTCGAAAATTTTGTTAGAGCCATCTAAGCCTCTATCAAAACCTTGACAGTGACGTAATTTTTTTTAAAGTTTGTTAGACGTTTTACCAATGTTGTAGCAGATAACGTGGCTCATAACAACTCTATACTTTTTGCCTATTGTATATGGTTAAATGATGTCCCCCGGCAGCTGTACCCTTTAGTTCATTCAAAAATGCTAATATAAGACTGTGGGTTGATGAAAAAATTCAAAATTTAATTTGTTTTCTCTCCCAAATTATTTTAAATCTCAATTTTTTTTTCTTTCAAGATGAAATATTTTTATCTCAAAAGGAAACAACCCCTTTAAGCTTATATTTTGAGCAGTTTAAATTCCTCTAGAACTACATTAATACGAAATTGTCACCAAAGTTTATAAGAAAAAACAATTAATATATATTTTAGAGAATTCAATCCTAAGCTGTACAAATGTAGCCTTATTTTTTAATTAAAATCTTGTATCTAAAAGTGATCCACCACTACTAAATAAAGTAGAGTCTGTCAAAGGATCTCACGTGGTGGGTACACCAAAATGGAATAGAATAAGGGGGGTTGATAAATTACGCACCATAATATAAAATTTACGTGTGAAAAATATTTCATTTTCAACCAAATGCTCTCTCTCCTCTCTAAGTTCTCAAGAGACCCAAAGACTTTAAACGACGATTCGGTCAAATCCAACCATTAAAAATCGTCAAAAATGTTAGTATATCATTCTATACTCGTTTATTTACGTTTTTAACCATCTAAAATTAAAAAATATATATCATAGATGAAAAAATAGAGGTTGGGGGGAATGACTGTTCGCTGGCGCCAACTGATAGCGTGAATGAAACTGCATCTGCACCAATCGATAGCGAAGAGTCCATGGTGGTTGCACCAACCGATGGCGTGGAGGACTTCGAGCAGTTTAGGGCTACCGGCACCAAGCAATGGTGCGGACCGAAAGTCCCTCGTGCCCAAGGCATGTGATAGGGTACCAAGCGAGTCGCGCCAAAGCCTGGCGCAGATAATTTTTTTTTAAATAAATTGTTTTCCTTCTATTAATTTGTTATATTATTTATTTTTATTTGTTACTATTATGTTAATTTTTGAGATTATATTGTGTATGTGTTATTGTTGATTAAACTTGTCATATATGTTAGTCTTAATTTTGGATTTAGGGTATTACTTGTTAAATTTGATTGAACTTTATGATTACTCTGCAATGTTTATAAACTATTTAATTGTTAATGGTTTATTTAGAGTGAATTATTATTTAATTACTTATGAATTTTAAGATGATTACAATAATTATTAATTATTTAATTGTTATTAGTTTAGAGATTACCTTTAAAAAATAACGGAAGTTAATTTTATAATATTTAAGGGGAAATAGGGTTTTTTTTTATGGAAGTTAATTTAATAATGTTTAAGGAAAAATAATAATTTGAACGAAAGATAATTTAATAATATTTTTAGTTATTTAGCGCTATACTATAAATTGAATGTAATTTATAGTTTGCAAAATTAATAATATATTATGATAAATTCATAATAAGAAAAATATGGTAAGAAATAAAATATATTAAAATTTAATATAATTAATAATCTTCCTATTTAATTGATTACAATTAAATAAATTCATGTTTTAACATATAATTAATAATAAAAATTTTAATAATATAAATAATAATATAATAATTACGGGATAAAAAAATATAATAATTAATTATAGTTATTTCAAAATTTAGATGGATCGTGAGCAGTAGAGATGACGGAAATCTGATTTAGGGCCTGTAGCAGATAGGAGCGGTTGTACTCATGGTCGTATGACCATAGCTTCATCCCAGGGATTGAAGGGTAGGAATATCGTTTCTGACATACATACAACTCCTGCCACTGTTGATCCTGTCGATCTAGATCTTCGATCAAGCCTCTTCCTATCCCAAGTAGGGTTCGTATGCCTCACGATCCTTATACACTACTGCCTTATCAGTCATCTGTACAGCCTCCTTACCACCGCACTCTCATCTTCTTATCACCCGTATGAGTCATCTAGTCAGCTAATTCTTACCAGCTTCCAGTACAACACCCTGGTACTCGTCCTACAGGCCCTGTAGATCCGCAATTAGGTTCGTCATCCATTAGACAAGCTGTGTTAGGATTTCCAGATGTTTCCCTTACAACAGCCAGCACATGGATTATTATAGGAGCTTTGGAATATGCCTTCCTATACGCTTGGGTTGGGAGAGCATGTTGGGGATGAGGGTGGCGAGGAGACAGTCCAGGCAGGGGAGATGACATAGATATTCATGGAGATGACTTAGAGGATGAGGTCAAGCATGTACAGGGCAAGGGTGATGGCGAAGGAGAGGAGCACGTTGACATGGGGGGTGGTGGCACGATTGTTGTGGTTCCTCCACCTTCATCAGGGAGTAGGCCTGGTAGGGGGAAAGGAGTCGGGTTTCTTCAAGATGCAGCGAGATCCGTGATGGGATTTGTGAGTAAACCATAAACTTCATCAGGATGACATGCTGAGCCTGACATTGCTGAGAGTTCGATTGCTAGGAAGAAAAAGGCGAAGAAGGGTAATGACGACTCTTGGATGCAGAGAGGGCCTGTTGTCGTTGCCATTTGGCGTGGAGAGGTATGTTTTACAATTTTTTTTTAAGATATGTATTTAACTTCATTTTACAGTGTTTTAATTAATTAAATGTATTATCTAGCAATGTAAAATGTGTTTTTGTATAATTTTTTATTATTATAATATGTAGGAGCGACCTAGGCTGAGGTTACGTGGCCGTCATTCCATACTTACCTCATTCAGCCCCAGTGATCCTGATGTGAGATAGTTGGCAACTACATCAGGACTTGTCCATCTCAGTCCTGTATGTTCCAAAGCGGGCATAGTGCACTTTAGAGAGTATTTGTTGAGAGGTGGCAGCTAGACACCAACTCATTTCATATGCCGTTCGTGAGATGACTATCACTCTATACGACGTGGAGCTCACTCTCAGCATACCTACCTATGGTGAGGCTGTTACTGGTGAGATTATGCCAGAGGCGCAGTTCATCGCCTTAGTGAACTGGGATCTTCGCATTAGTCTCACTGGCAGAGGTGATTTTTAGCGTGGGATTCCTATGGCATCTATTTCAACTGCTGGTGATGATGTAGACCTTCCTATTGATATTAGAGCATCTTGTTATGTGTTATCCATAATCAGAAATTCTATATGCACTTACAAGAGCAGGTTGAATGCCATTCCTTACCACCAATGGCCTTTAGTGAAGTCTCTTCGGAGGTGCAATAGGATGTCTAAGAGTGCTGCGGCTTTGGCGTGGCTTTATAGGAATTTGGATTAGGCATCACACGCTGATGTGAGGGACTTAGGGGGATACTACTCATTGTTGGAGGTATGTATATTGATTTATTTTTAATACTAAGTATTTGGCTTTCAATAATTCATATATTAATGTTTATATGACCTTTTATTTTTTAGGCATGGATATATCTCTATTTTCTCATGTTTACATCACCAATGAGAACGGGTGCAGTTACCCGCAATCCTTACATCCAGCATTTTGAGCTCTTAGGACCACACGTGGCGGTTCTGTATTGGAGTATCATATGCGGTTGGATACCATGAGCGCGATTGAAGTTCGGTGGACACTGTACACGGCTCAGGAGATAAAGGGTGTATGACTTGCCACATATCATGGTACATTAGCCTTCTTAGATACTATGGAGCCGCACATGCCTAGAGATGTATACGACAGTTCGGTCAGTTGCAGGGCATCCCACTCCTCGTATTATCGCGCCACGCGAGCATCATCGACTGCCTAGCACGAAGATTAGATATGTAGTGGAGCACATATTTATAGCAGCTTACTGGGATGACATAGCAAGATACTGCATTGATCCGAATATATGAGATAGCTTGCGATGCCTACTTATGCTACTATGCTTGCTACATGGACTAGAACCTATTCCGGACCCATCCGCAAATTCAAAATCCTGATAGACTCTCTTCCGACTCGGTTTACCCGTCACATCCTCCTATTCTAGCTGCTGTGATCCTTGATGCATTGGATCCATATATTGACGACGATGATCTTGCTGATCCCACTACTAGTCATGCGAGATCCTTAGAGATCTCGAGGATTGTCCGCATGTATCAAGGCCTTCATTTTTAGATTATATTGTATTGACACTCGCTTTAGTATATGTTTGTCATTGCATTATTTTCATTCGCATTGCTCATAATTTTTTTTGCAACGTCGTATAAAAAATTGAGTAATGCAATGAGTAATAATACATGTCAACATCAATAGTAACACTACCAGATAATAAAAAATATTATATCAGTTAATATCTCAATTAATTACATTTAGATTAGGAGGACCATATAATGGAGGAATTCACTAACATACAATTCGTTCCAATCTACTAAACGATTACTCAAAGGGACATTCCAGCTACTTAAATTACTTTGACACCACCACGACCATTGCTCATATAGTAGGGGCAAGGAAAAGTTATCTTTCATGTGTAGCTGCAACGAAGAACAAAAAATAAATAATAAACATGTTAATAAACAATCACAAAAAAAAAGGCGTCAAATTTAAATGAAAAAACTTACTGCAGTGAAGTGTTCACTATCTGCCAAATGTCCAATGACAACAGTGTCTCCGACATGGTCCAACGATTAATAAAAGGGCAAAACCATGCAACTACCCTACTTCACAATTAGGACGACGCATAAATTGAATGTGTTTGCCGTGAGGATAAGATGATCAGGTACATCTATCCAGCAATGCTTAGGTGTGAAACCATTCCAATGTGTACAACCGTGTAGAATCTTGTAGAACCTCTCGCTGCATCATTCTTGTACAATCGAGCACATATATATTTTGTTTTTCGTGCATCTCATTCCACATTTGTCTACGAACTTTAGGCTATTGATTTTCATCGCCATATAAAAAATATAATAAAACCCAAAACCCACAGTTCCCATCTTTGGCTATATTTTTTTAAACTACAATGCAAGGGTAAACGAACTTGTAGAAAGCACCTAAGTACGGGAACTCATGAGAACCCGCCGCATCCTGGACTGACAAAGATGACATACTCGAGCTTGTTCCCCTACTGCGGCCTCTACCTCGACCCTAGGCGCCTGTGGCAGCCTCCCTTTCACTAGAACTCGTACTAGACCCTGATCTGGAACCCGATCTTGATCCAGATTCGCTCTTGCATGAGTAATCTGTATGTGCTCCCAGGGTGATTTATCCCTCTTAGTAGAGTCTATCTTATGATTCCCTTTAGTAATCACCGTGGGTGGAGAAGCACCGAAAATCTGACCTTCCGGATTTAATGGGATAATAGGATGTAAGATATTATGGGCAGCTCAACGCAACTCCATAAACTCTAATAAATATAAATTAAGTACTTTTTATATTAAAATCATATAAATAGTTAATTATACTAATTATTCAAATAAAACCTTTTTGGATATACGAACCTCGAACAGTGGCCGTGTAGAGCACTCCTAGAGAATGCCTGTAAAACCTAGCAGTTGTTTCTGAGATCACTCTCCTCATGAGTTTGCTGCCCTCCTATTCCCAGTAACCCATTTATTTCGAGCGACCTCCAAAAATTGTGAACTTCCTCCAACTTTAGTAGAATGACTTCTGGTATCGTGTCGGTAACTCGCATGAACAAGAGAGCATGTGTGACTTTCTAACCTAGTGTCCACACAGATTCTCTAGATCAGCCCGGATCTTCGGGATTCTCTTTATCCTTTTTTAATAATTTTCAATGCCAAGTGGCTTACATTGTAACACAGCTGAGCTATTACTGGATACTCTTGTCATTGTCTTTCTCTTTCAATCGGGAATACTCATGGGTGGTCTTAATCTCAATAATATATCCCTCAATCAGAGAATCAATCTTCAGAAAAACTGTGTCTAAATCACCATGTCTTGTTGGAATCCATGCCTTCAACAACAAATTTTCACTCACGGCCCGATTCGTGGTCTCTAACCCGAAATGTAAAAACTTACCCGTCCAAACTCTCATAAACTTAGGGGCACATGGATTTAATCATTCATCGAACATGTATCTTAAGAACCACTGCATTCGTTGCCACTTGGTCTTCAATTTTTCCAATCTCTGATTATACTCATGCTCATTTGAGGAGTTAATTAATCTGTGCCATGTAGTGTTTACAAAAAATTTTCTGCCCCCTCCTTTCTAATCTTCAGTGTTAACTTCCAACAATATTTTGACCAATATGTCTTCTGCATAGCATGTGGTAAGAATTATTGAAGACGAAAGAGATAACTAGCATCAAACCTGACTCCTTGTCAGTTACAATCACGATAGGCTCGAGATTCGAAATATAAATTCTTCAGCTTTTGCAGCACCCATTCATAACTTTCAACTTTCTCATTAAGCATGAAGACAGTAGCTACGGTGAATATCTTTCCCGCGGGAGTCATCCCGACAGTCTCAAGTAACGGTATATTATAACTAAGTAATATATTATAAAATAATATAAATTTAATGATAAGAAAATAATTCATTTTATAAGTTAAATATGTATTCGCTTTTAAAATACATAACCAATTTAACCCTAAAATAATAAAAGAAGAAGGGTAACTAACTTGTTCGTTTCATACATCGTGTCCATAATCAAGACAAAGGGTCATGTCCTCATCATAAGAATGGATACCGAGTGCACAACAACGATATCACTTACGATATTGTTTTCTTCATAGTTTCTCCAATAACACCTATATCTTCGCTGATTATATTGATGAATTACTTCTTCTACCGTGTTATGTCCCTCCATCCTCTTCTTCTTCATCTTTGTCCGGGTATTATATATAGTTTGTTTACGGCAAAAATAATATAAAGGAAGTTAACAAATTGCAAAATTCATATAAGATCATATGAATCTCACATACCTCACAGCACAATCTGGATTCTTTTCTAACATAATCGCCATAATATTCTGAGGAGCGACTTGACACCTACTAAATTCCTCAGTGAGCTTTAACTGGTCATCCGTCAACCTCGTCGCCTGAGAGTGTGTGTGAGGATAAACCTTATGGTTGTGCCTCCCATCTTTTACATATAACTTCCAATTATCTTCAATGGCTGATTTCGCTCTTTTCAATTGAAAGAGGCAATTACACTTCTTCTTTCCCTATGGATCCCTACGCTTTACCGGTACTTCTTCTTCTTCGTCATCGTCATCCAACCTTACTTTCTTTTCCCTTCCTTCCTCACTTTCACAACCAAGAATCACATATGGTCGATGATCAAACCTTCTTTTTGACAAGTACCGAATAATAATAAGATATGTATTTACTGTCTTCGCTCTTTTTCTTGCCCATTGAACCAAATCTGTTTTCGAATAAAATAATATATATCTGTTTCAAACAAATAACTATGATCCACATACTCTTCCTCCGTTTCTATAAATTCCTCAAATGTTTTAGATCTACATGTTCCTGTTATATAATAATATTATGACTTTACTTTAAAAAATAACATATACAACTTAATTATAACTTTATTAATCTAACTTTTTAATTTAATGAAAATATTCATTATTATTCATATTTTTTTAATTATTCAATTATTAAGTTGGTTTACTTATTATTTATTATTACTTTTTTAAGTTGTTATTTTAACTGTATATTTGGATATTTTATTACTTAAGCATAACTTAAATAATTACAATTTTAAAATTTATTATTGTATTTTCAAAATATTAATTAATTTAATTATTATTTAATCTCTAAGAAACTCAAACATGATAAAAGGTAACAACCAAATAATTATATAATTAAAATTAAACATTTTGTGAACTAAAAATAAATTAAACGATAACATATACGTATGTATTAACATAAACTAAAACAAATTTATAATGTTCAACTAAAAATTAACGTAATCCAATACTAAAATATATATTAAAAATAATTAACATTAATAATTAAAAAATTCAAAAAAAATGACTGACCTGCTGGCACCATGACCTGACGCGAGTAGAGGGCACCTCACGCCAAGCATTGGCGCGACCATGAATGGTCACGCCAATGCCAGGTGCCCTCCACTCGCGCCAGGTCATGGCTTCATCATGTCAGGACTTTTTTTTTAAAAAAATTTTTACCCTATTTTTGTAATTTTTACCTTAAAATTGATCGTATGGTATTGACAATCTTCAAAACTATTCATATTTCACTTCATATTCTTCAAATCTTCAAATAATTATCACAATATTTAGAGAGAAATAGAGAAAGTGATTTTGGGAGGAAATTTGATTTCAAATTTTTCACGTGTAAATCTTATATTACAGCAATAATTTACTAGGCTCTTAGAATGAGAACTTTTCTAATTTATTTTTTGTTAATTACATTTTCTCCCTCAAAGTTTATTCAAATTACTATTTCATCCCTATATTTTGTATATATTACAAATATATTTTTATCGTTTGTATATTTATAATTAATTAATCTCAACTACTAACTTCAGTAAAAAATATATATAAGAAATAACAACTTAGTAGTAAAAAGTCTAAAATTTTTCTAAAACATCATTTGCGTATCGAATTCTTATTTATTATCATATATTAAGACTATAATACACTTCCTAATGTTTTTTCTATTACTCTAGTTTCCATAATGAAGGATACTATGGTCCTAATATATGATAATAAATATCAAGTAAATTTACAAATAATATTTATGAAAATTTTAAATTTTTTACAGCATAATTACTATTTTTTGATAATTTTTCTATTGAAATTGGTAATATAGATTAATAAATTATGAAAATATAAAAATAAAGATATATTTATAATTTATACAAAATATAGAAAATAAATTGCAATTGAAGACAAATCTCAAAGGAGGATGCAATTAAATATTTTTTTTCTATTCTAATGTTAAGTATTTAAATTAGAGATTTCTATATGATAATAATAATACAGATGTTTCCCACCCGCAACATGGGAAGATTCCTTAGAATGTACCTTTCGAGACCCCAAAAAATGAAGGGAGGAAAAGAATCTAATACTACAATTACGTACTGCAATCACTGTTGCCATTGTTGAGAGCAAAGAGAATAAAGCCTTTTAATATTGCAAAGATACTTTCTAATGCCATCACTATACACCTCCTCACCCACTAACCATTTCAAATACATATTATACATACTTTGATTAATTTTGTTCATATAGTTGATATGTTGAGATGGACCTTCAAACAACTTCCTCATAATGTAGCCGGCCACTTTTCTTAGCTTCATTCCAATAATCACATTTTATTATATCTCTTTCATTAGCCGTCCTCTTTTGGGCTATTATAATGAGGTAATGCATATATTTCGTATTTTCCTAGAAGACGGCCGAGTTATGTCTTATTTGACATGAAAGATGATGTATTCAACAAGTCTAAATGAAACAAATTGCACCTTTTACAAATCGGTTTCAACATTTCAATATCAGCAACATGGCGAGAGTGATGATGACGGGATCAAGTTTCATATTATATTCTGTATATGACTGATTACAAACAAGTAACAATTGACACTATAAAACAGTAGAGACTGGACTTGAGATGATATTTAAAGAGATAAAGGCTACTAAGGGAGCTGGAGAAGGGGAAGTGAGTGAGAAATAAATTTTATTAAAAATATGAGTGTATTTGAGGAATAAAAAAATTTTATATTTACAATATAAAATCCATCAAATTTCTAATTTTTTTAATTGAAAATCTCTTAGTGAAACTACGTCTTTCCCCTATTTCCTACAAAAAGAAATAACGACTCACAAAGCCTGCCTCCTTACATTATAATAATGGTTACTCTTGATTATATCTTGGAACACTATTAAAATACACCCTACTTCGATTATATCCTGGGACACCATCAAAATACACCCTACTTAGAAAATGTTCGACCGGATGAAAGGTCGGCAAACCACCCTTCCCAAAGGTAGTTCTGCCACTTTATATATATATATATATATATATTGCTGACCTATTGCTGATATTGAAATTTTGAAAGTGATTTATAAAAGTTGTGTTTTGTTTCATTCAGAGGTGTCTATACATGGTGACCATTCATGTAAAACCTTCACCAAGTAAGACTCTCAAACACAACCAACTCTCGCTGAACTTGTGGACATCAGAACTGGTCTATATTTGGGCCACACAATTAAATATACAAAACTTAAAAATTAATAGTGACTCCAAAATTGCAGTACAGTTGACTTTGCACACAAATTCCCCCATCTACTCTCGTATTTGTTGATGACTGTAGGTTGCTTCTCTCACAAGCATCGAATGGACCTTAATACATGCCCACAGGTAAACGAACAGAGTAGGAGACCACCCGGCCAAGGCAGCAGCTCACATGCCTTAGGAATCCAGACTTCTCTCCGAGCCAACAAAGGATCTGGAAATTTTTTGCAAAGGAAGACAAGCAGAGTACAAGTTCTGCTAGACTAGTTTTTTGGGAGCCAAATGCAAACCAATGTAATAGTACAGCAGGATCATGACTCTGTTCATCCTGCAACTTGTACCTTATGCAACGAACACTAGAATATGTCAATAGAGATCCTTTGTTCACCGCCCCCCCCCAAAAAAAAGAGAAAAAATCATAAGGGGGAAAGATTACAGTATCTAGATATGTACAATGCAAAATATGACTTCTTTATCTTAAACTTGCAAGCAAACAAACTGAATTTCAAGCAGAAGCTGTTTACCCAGACGTATACAGATTATGTAGTCTGAGGGGCAGTCGAAGATTACAGTGTGCGCTTATCTTGAAATCCGATCCCTGTTTATGAGATGAGGTCTGAGGCAGCCTGGCGACATAATACTGTTGATCCTAGCAGCCTTATAAGCATCAGCAACACAATTTCCTGTAGCTCTCTCTCATTTGCAAGTTAAGAAGTTAAGAGAGAGATTGAGCAGCCTTTTGGCGAGTTGCTGCATAGATGGAACAATTTGCATCTGTTTTTAAGTGGGAAAGCAAGTGCTGCACATCAGGCCGTAAATTTTCAGCAGCCCTCCCACAAAGAGCCAAAACCTCAGGTCTAGGTTTGCTGCTTGGCTGCACTGGCCCTCCCTGTCCTTCATAGTGGATAATATGATGTCTGAAAATTGTAGATTGGTGGCGTTAATATAGTAGAACAAGCGAAAAATATCAAGTTTTATGCTATAGATCTGTCGAAAAAATATGATTTGGAAAGCAAAACTATACAACTTACAGGAAGTCAATAAGATCTACAATTTCTGATGCTTCAACTGGAACTGGTAACTGTGAGTTCTTCCCAAAAACATCCACCATCATATTCAAGAGCAGCGACAATGTCTAGCAAATGAACGCGGAAAAAGGTTGAAACAAAAACTATTAGACAGTAACCAACAATAACAACAATCAGCAACATATTTATTTTTCCTGTTCCTCCAAGATTTGCAACTAATAACATGCATTAAAAAATAAGATGAATCTCAGAAGTTAATTTTCAAACTAAAATGTTGTTTCTGCACATATATAAACTAATAATCTAATATTTAATGTCAGAATGTGGTTTCAGCATAATATCCAGCCGAAAGCTTGACATAATGTCCACAAATATAAGACAAATGCACAAAACTCAAATATTCAAACTCCTTAGACGATTTTTTTTCCAAAAGAACTCCTTAGACATTAAGGTCCCTTAAATTAGAGATGAACCCTAAATAAATTGCACATTTAAAATAAATAAGCACAATGCATTTAAGTAGATTAAGAGTAAAAAAAAAGAAAGAAACAGGTCAGTACATAGAAAATACAAGCAATAAAAGTGCAAATCAAACAATTGGTCAGCCAAATGACATGGAAGTAGAATACGGTAGAACAATGGTTTAGAACTCTCAGGCTAGGCAGGAAGGAACATAGTAGTGGAAATATTTAACCAAATTCAATACAATTGCAGACCTGATTCGCGTTTTCCTCTAATGTGGGCACAATAGGGTTAGTGATCCACTTGAATATTCCATTTTCTTAAACTTTTGCTACATGAAAGTAACAGAAATCGGATCGAAACAAAAGATGGTAAGATGGAGAAGAAGGATATATTTGTCCCCAGAGAAGAATCAGAACCAGGAAATTATGTGGCCTACAATTCCTATAAAAATATCCAAGTACACGAACATAAATGGCCTTTAATTACAGATAGAGGAACGAGAGGTTATAGATGCAGAAAGCTTATGCACCTTACTGAAGAGGGCATGAGCATTTGCCAGTCTTGGAAGAAGCGGACCCATGATACGGAATGCTACTCTCAAAACTGCAATAGATGTCACAGGTCTTAGATGCTTGATAATGAGGTGGGTACCCTCAAGCCATTCCTGTGGGAGGTTACAAAAAAAGGCATGTAGCAATGCCACAACGTTACCTAGTGAAGCACAAATTGGGGAAATAGTTAGAATATAAATTAAAAAGCATCAATTTTATAGAAAGTTACAAGTTTAACTGAATACCATCCTCTAGCAGTGAGGCTCAACAGGCTGTTTCAGTACAATTCTAAATGATTACATCTGCTTATCTAAATTGCAATGCTTCAAATCAGTCATGAGGCTGTGCATATAATAGTCCCATCTCATATATTCTGCATTCATTTCAGTAGGACATTCATTTTTTTTAAAAAAATTAAAAAAGATTCCACTATCATACAATCAAAGCTATTGTTGAAGTTGTGTAGTAGACGTCGAGTCCAATGGAATTTTGAATGTATAGTATCTGAAGTGTATGGAGCATTAGAGAAGATAGTTCCGTAAATGGATGGTTAAAGAAGAGAAGAGAACAACTAACCCAAGTGTTTAAATGAATGGATAAAATTTTTGTAACAGCATATTTGTTCAAATATAATACGAGAGGCAACAACGTTCCTAAATTAAATTCCCACCTCTGCCACTAAGTGCAGGTATTGCAGGTGTTAGACAAATTATAAAAATCCCAGATTCTTTCTCTTTTATATTGTTTCTCTCAACAATTTACATTTTTTGGATTAGGTGTTCAGCACTTAGAAATTTCAGAGAGAAAGGTTAGCAAGAGTTGCCTTAGAAGTGCACATTTGATTAATTTCAAACAAATTCCAAAGCAAAGAAAGGTTACCAAGAGAGTACCAATGGCAGTAGAGGTGTTGTCCTGAGCAGCCCATGATGGATCCAACAGAGCATAGCTAACAGCAGATTCAAGTTCAGCAGCAGACCTTTTTCCATCAGTAAGCCACCAACACTCTTTGATTACACGTGCTGCTTCCATATACAATTGTATGTGAAACTCAGGAGGAAGCTGAGCAAGTAAAAGACCACAAGCTTGGATCAATAAACAAGACAGCTGCTGACATGTATAACCACTTCGCCAAACAAAATTAGATGTATTCATTCCAGAGACTGAAGGAGTTGTCCTGGTTGCACCAAAGGAGTCTGTGCTTCCCCCAGAAGGAGAAGTTGGCAAGGCAGAACCTTGGCCAACAATGCCAGAAGCTCCATGTAAACCGTTGCTAGATTGAATGAGTGTTGGTTGTATGTGAACTACAATTTGAACAAGTGATGACAAAATCTGGGATGCTGATATGGGAAGAGATAATATTTCTATTACAGCGGTTTCGAGAATCAGCTGAGTGTATGTGCCAGGATCTTGGATCTGATAGAAGGCTTTCTGACCATCACAAGAGTTTGTCGATCCAGGCTGTGCTGCTCCTTGAGTCTTGTTGTGTTGAGCCCGGGTAGAAGTATTAGAGACTTCTCCTACTGATCCCGGTTTTGAGGAGTTATTTAGAGGAGGAATAACGTGATTCACCAGGCCTAATAAAAGACTAGCAAAGTAATCTGGCGGGGGACAAATGGAAGCATTTGACGAGTTAATGTGTTGCGGGAAAGAATCAGAAAATGGTATCTGGAACATCAGGTGATGCATTGTTAGACAACTGAAGAAGAGAGAAAAAGGAAAAGGGAAAGAAACGGATGGACCATAAACTCACCTTTTTGACATCCAATACACTCAATACACGGAGGATGAATTTTCCAGGAAGATGGCCATAGAAATATGCTAGTATATCACGAACAAAAGTAAAATTTAAAGGGTAATAGTGAAGGAATGTCGAATACACTTGTAGAACTCTGTCAGCTGCATCTATAGCATCATTTTCAATAAGCCTATAGATAATTAGGGGAATGACTGGTAGCAGCCGTGCAGCAATGTCATCAAAAAATGTTGGAAATCTGAAAGTAAATAGAAATCAAATAGAGATAATGAAATCAAAAGTTCGACTTTAATTGAAGTTACTAGTATCTTCCATATCAATGTAAAGGACATGTGAAACACCAGAACAAATCTTGTAAAAAGAGGCAGTTTTTGACACAGCAGACTAACCTTCCACAAGCATAATCTGCATTTGATTAGGATAGAGACAGAATAAACCTTTTTGTAAGATGAAATAAAATTGGAAGTACATAGGATATCAATTTCTTAATGAAGTTTGAACATTTTGTTGAACAAATGACTTTTTGATGTATTTAACAAAGAATCAAACACAAACAGATACTTTTCTACAGCAAGCAATAAAATCTTACTCCCATTAATTATAAAATATCTAAAATCATGCATTTTGTCCATTCTTCAGAAAGGACACGATTAGAAATAGTGATTAATTGCTTCAGTTAGAAGGTGTGTATCACCAACAGCTAGTGAAATCAAATTTCTCTAGTTGATATGTTAAACCAATCAAAAAAATAAAACTATTAAAATGTATTATAAGACATAACTAACTTGAAAGCTGAATCAACTAATTTAGAGTTGGTTCTTCTTAATGTGCCTGTTAATGACACAAAACAATCTCAAAGCAAGTAGACAAGTGGCTGGAAGACAGTTTATCCAACTAGAGCGGAACACAACAAGGAGAAGGATCCTGTCAATATTTGTCTGTTCTATGAAAGAAACAGAGAGATACAATTGATGATTGTTACATTTTAAGACAGCCAAGGATAATGATTGACATGAGTTTCTAGCTTCGGCAAGATTGCCAAAATGTATTTACTCATTCAACAGAAGCATGTATAGAAGTATGAAGAGAGGAATGCACGAAGACTTTCCATGAGACACTAGATTGAAGAGTTAAAATATCCACAGAAGATAAATTTGTTTCTTTGTTTCAAAGATCAAGCATTGTTGCTCTTATCAATTGCAGTCTATGCATGTGATAAGAAAATAAACAATGATGCCATTAAAAATGAAAACATATGAGCAACCGAGAAGCAGTGCAGCTAAACAAAATACAAGCACTCAAAAAATCTCATCCACTAATGGCAGCAACAAGAATTGAGCATCTTAATATGACAGTTTATCAAAACATTGCCATCCATTTTCCATCTGAAAAATACAGATTTTAGCATGTGTATTGACTATGAGAGTAGAATTCTTAACCTTTCTTTCCAAGAAAGATGATTCCCCAAAGCTTTTTGCAACTCAACGCGCTTGAAATTCCCATTAAGAAGCCAATGTTCAGGTTGGCCACGGTTTATAAGGTACAGTTTCACCCTTTGTTGAAGCTCTTTACTGTCCAGTAAGTTGATCTGCCCATAATAAATTCAGAGAAATGAGAAAAGTAATGAAAATCATGTGAGCAAGAAATTGTATAACATCGAATTGGAATGAATAATTATAATTCACATTGATTTGTTAAAAAAATCAACTCCACGTAGAATGAAACTTTTATTTCAAACAATCATTTCATGGCATTCTTATTCTTTTCTGAAAGGGCTTTGAGATGTTGCCTTTAGAGCAAATCTCTTACTGAGCTTAACATATCAGCAAAAACAGTTATAAGAACAGAGACTCAATAGTAACGGAAGAGTCTCAAAGCAGATCCTACCAACTTAAGAGCCAGACAAGAAATAGCTCGAAGAAAGAATCAAATGTGGAAGAAGAGAATGAATTCAAGAGAAACAGTGTCAACAAACAAATAAATGCAGCACACATCTTGCTCATCTTCCTCTTTCTCCTCTTAAGAGTAATAACACAATAACTATGCATTGGCACTCCCATACTGCCTATTTGATGGTAATATTGAAAACCAGAAGATGAATATTAGCAAGCCAAAGCAAATTTTACAACTAGCCTTATTAGCTGATGTCCACTCACCAGTCACAATGCTTCATGCATGCAGTACGAAATGAAGAAATCAAGATCTAGAAACCATGTTCATAAAGTAAGCACTAGAAAAGTTTAGAGTTTCTTCAAGTAATATAAGCTGCAGTTTACCTAATAGAGAAGAATGTAGAATTAGATTGGAAAATCAAAAAGATAACAAAACAGTTCCAAAGATACATAAATGTATCTACTACTGAGAAAAGGAGGAAAAAAACATATATAGCTTAAGAGTCTCACATTTCATCATTGTTCAGATTGTCCCCTAAGTCATAAAAATAATGGTGTTTAGGTAACAAGGAGAAAGTTTAAAGCTCAAATCAAGTCTCAGAGCAATGCAAACAAGAAGAACCCAATGCAGGGGGGTAATTCACCAAACAGTCCGAATTGGACAAAATTCTAACAGGTCCCTGATGTAATAGAAGACAAGAAAAGAAAAACGGACCAGACAGTTTGTACTTTGTGAGGAGGAACTTTCCCTAGTGACAAAACCATTGATCTCAAACACAGGATGATAATTAAGAAGCAGCCAACATGACTTCTTGTGTAAGCCAATAATACCCTCATCAATTGCAAATGTAATCCTTCTCTCTCAAAAATAAGGCCTTTTGGCCCTTTACACAAAGATTAAGGATAAAGAAAACAAGGGAAATTTTTTCTTATTAATACCCTTAACTAATTTAATTTTATTTTCATTAAGTTTCAACATGAGGGGGAATGGGGGTTACAAGTGAGGGTAATTTGAAAAAAAGATAAGAAAAATAAGCTATCCATACCCAATAACTATTTTAACTTTCCTATGCATAGCCAAAAACTTTTTTTTTCAAACATTCATACCCAAAAACTATTTTCGAACTTGCAATGTAACAAATTATGCCATATGTTGCGATTTCCAACCAAATTTCAGGACGCCTAATACACGTAACCATTTAATAAATGGTATTTTTGTCCGTCTTTATATTGTTGGATCGGAATTTTTATTAAATCATAAAAGAACTTGAAAACACATGTGCCTACCTATTTAAAAGGCTCATTGCCTGATTAAAAGACCCACATATGCAAACCCATTTCCTTTATTAAATGGTCACGTGAATAGGGCGTGTTAAAATTTGGCTTAAAACGGTTACATACGGCATAATTTATTATGCCCACAAGTTCGAAAATAGTTTTTGGGTATGCATGTTGAAAAAAAAAAATTGGCCATGCATAGAAAATTAACAATAGTTATTGGGTATGAAAAGCTAATTTCTCAAAAGATAATAATCCTTAAAATTGGTGAAAGTCCAAACATTTTGAGAAGCGAAAAAAAAAGGCAAAAATGCCTTATTTTGAAAGGTGGGGTATCTATATACATATTCTACAGTTAATGGCATAGAAAAGCTTAAGTTGTTAGAGAGAAGTATAGATTACTGATTAACACGTTAATGTTGTATTACATACATAGTTATATATCTGCATGTATATAATGCCTTGTCCTTTGTAATCTTGTTTGCTCTTAGTAGAGCCAACAGTGGTGTCCAACAGCGCCCATTTCCTAGCAAATTATCATAGAAAATCTTAAATACTAAGATATAAGGCGAGAAGTCTCGTTATTGACAAACCTAAACAAATATAAACATGATATAATTTGAGCAAAATGCTCCATGTGAAGCCATCTTAATGACTCAATACTTGTTTCTAACAAATCCTACATAAACCAGATAAAGACAAGATGAGTTCAAAAAGGAATTCTTAATAGTTTTACGGCAATAACCCATGAAGAAAATTACAAACAAACATACCACAATTCGTAGGGCATGTGGATCATCATCACGGTCAATAAGTGCCAAGAGTAAAATGTCCAAAGGCAGGAGCTCGTGAGTCCAAATAAAAAAGGCAAGATTTGTACAAGCTTTCAACATCAGATCCTGAATAAGGAAAGAGAAAGCAAGGACTTTAACGATGACAGGGGTCAGGGAACAAAAATAGAAGTGATATTACTAAAATATTAAAAAGGAAGGAGAGGAGAATTTTTACTTAAAAAGAAATTAATAGAGCAAAGTAATACCTGAGGGGAATGTCCACGCTGTAGTTCCAAATGCATGTGATGTAGTAGGACATCCACCATGGTATATATATTTGCAGTTACTTCTTCTGGGGAAAACTCTCTCAGTACACGACCCTATATAAGGAGAACTTGGGTAATAATACAAAAGACATTTGTATAGAAGCACCTAAAGCCCACGTCAAGATAACATATGATATCAAAAACTCGAGTGAGACAAAGAAATTCTATCTTACAAGATTTGTACTGTTGATGGTCTCGGGATGCCCATACAATAGTATCCAAGCACCCGCACAAAGATATTGACGATGCTGAGGAAAACTATGACTTATATATGTCACGACATAGGAAGGATCAGCTGATGGTGAAAGAAGCTGAGTGCACTGGTTGAGCACTGTAGTCTCCGCCTGAAATATGGAGATGGAGAAAGTGTTAGCTAAGTTCACAAACAGTTGCAATGAAAACCAAGGACAATATAACCCAATATTTTCTTGTAGCTCTCTAAGCTGTGGGATGGAAATAATAATTTCATGAGGGATTTAAACCTAAAGTTAAAATTTAGACTATATAATGTCACTTGTAAGAGGACCAGCCTATATACTATCCTGCAATCTTGTGTGTATAACTCAATGACACTGCACAAAGTCAAACATTTAGAAACAAAACTAAAATTACTAATAATTTCATGAAGGATTTAAACCTAAAGTTAAAATTTTAGAGATTTCATTCTCCTTGAACTTATTCTTCAGTTCAATCAAGTGCAAATTTATTTGTATTTGTTATCTGTCTTGCAATCTTATTCCAAATACTCAACACGACGTCTTTCCTTCTGGTAGTTTTTTAACTAAAACCTTGAAAAGAATGTTCTGATAACTAGAAAAAATATTTGCAAAAACTTTTCCAATATATCATGGACGCTCGAGAACATTTCTTATATAGCTTGCGAAAACATTTTAGACTATAGAATGTCACTTGTAAAAGGGACCAGCCTATATACTATCCTGCAATCTTGTGTGTATGACTCAATGTCACTGCACAAAGACAAACTTTTAGAAACAAAACTGAAATTACCCTTCTAAGACTGTGATCCTACAATTTTCAACAGCACTTACAATGCTGCTCTTCAGCCTATAATATGCACCCAACACAAAGGTTAGGAACTTGAAAAAATACGTATTATATTCTGCTTTCTACATTTTTCATGGCCATGAATAGGGCAACTATCCTATCAACAAGGAACACTTCAGTCCAACCTAGTAATGGGCTTAATTGGGTAAATGGTCAGTCCAGAAAATATAGGAAAGCGCCAACTACCATCCATCCCTTTTCCCATTGCGAGGCAACCCAACAATATTTATAAGATTATTCAGATAAGCTACACCCTTATCTTGTATATGAAGAATTAAGTCTTCCATCAAGAAGTTCTGAAGAAAGGTAAGACTCTTTTATCTCCTTGACTTTTGATGCATTTGCAATGATAAATAGCATGTATAGTTTCATATTATTGTCTGTTTCTTTCATGTTCATTTGATGTTACAAATTTTCTATGTAAAAAGTTTTAAACAAAAAACTTACTAAATGGTTTATGATTAATACTTTTTATTTGTGTTACCAGTAACCTGCATTACTATAGCCTATTCATAAGATTTTCTTAGCCATTCAAGAAAAAGTGAATGCATATAGGATTTTTTGCTCCTAAAATTATTCATCCCCTGCATCTACATTTCTCACCCAAAAAGTTACGCATAACACTAGCCGAATTCACCATCTGAGACCATTTGCCTAGAGAGTTTCGTGATATATTCCCTAGCTTGACTTCATCTCTTTTCCGATCAATACCTCTTCCCCTGAATGATATATTCCTAGAATATTTACAAACTTTGACTAGAAAGCAGGACATGCAGGATCGAGATAAGAGGTTCATCGAAAAAAAATAAAAACTAAGCTTATTATGATATTTAACAGAAAAAGAACAGATAAGGCTCCCAAAGCTCCAGGCCAGGAGAGACCACATATACCTGCTGCCATGCCTGAATTGCCAGGCCTCTTTTGTCAATTCTCCCCATCAATGCATCACGAAGGATAGCAGGAAAGTACCGCAAAGTCTTTTCAGACCATGCATGCTGACTAGTGGCCAGTACTTGCTCCAACATAGTCTGAAGATATAACAAGTGCTCAAATTCTGCAATTCCACGTGTTTTTATTATGATGGCAAGAGTAGTTATTGCAATTCGATTTAATGTTTCTGTAAACTCAGTGGGACCCTGCATCAGGTTTTGACCTTGATTAGACAAAAATTTAGCCAGAAATGGAAGTGCAAAAATTTAACATCCAATATCAAGTGCAAAATTCCCACCTTCCCTTCTCTCTTAACAAAGAAAAACTCCCGCATTGTTAAAAGTAGATTCATGCACAAGTTTTCGGCCAATCTAAAAATCCGGTGATCTCCACGTTTCCCTTTAAGCGAAGAAATCATTTTGGTCACGTCATACATCAAAGTTTTGCTCTTTCCTTGGTACCTGAAAAGTTAAACGGAGAAATCAATGAAATTATCCCCACATAAAAAGAAGTTGATTAGAGAATGTCATTCAAATATATAGTAAGGCAGGAAGGTCGCAAAGCAACACAGATGTTATTTCAGACAAAGCTACTCTGACGTAAGAAGCCCTTCTAGTATAACTATGGTGACATGAAACAAGGTTTCAGAGTAGCAATCCCTACTCACAGAAAATGAAAAAAAAAAAATTACTATTTGCAGGGTACTTCATTCACCTGTACAACGAAAGTAAACGGTAGTTCAGAATCTCAAACAATAAAATGGAAGCTCCAGGCTTTGTCAAAGTTGCTGGGTTCCTCTGTGACAAATGCTGCAATTTGACAGAAGGCAAAAAATTAAACAACCTGCAAAACACAAGAACTTTAAACCATATAAAAGATAAGAATGAATTTATGCAATTTCACTAGAGCACACAGATTATGTATGCCACTCAATGAAAGCCGAGTCAAAATATCTGAAGTCTTGATCTTATATGGGCACATTAACTACGAGGCCTGAGCACAACAAAACACTCAGACAAACAATAAAAACTAGAGCCAAATCATGATTTCTATTTCTATATGCTCGAATCTGAAATCCTCATATTGTGCCCCAGGACCTCCATCCCCAGAAAAAGCAGTCCACATTACGGCAGGAATTTGATTGGAAAATTTTTCAGAGACTATGGGTGATTATTTGGTTATTACCAGGAGTTTTATGACTAGCTAGACTCTCAACCAATCAAGACAATTTCCTCCCTGTTATGAAAAGGAACTCCGACTGAAAGGGATAAGCTTCAAATAAAATTTTATCTTTCTCATACAATGATAATTTGTCAATTTATTCCTTTCCTCATGTAAACTTCTGTTTACTGCACCGGTCATTTCGATCCATCAAATGAACATTCAATGCATTAATGGAACAACAAAGAAAAGAACAAACTTCTACCAACTCAGTCTCTTAGCACCCAAAATTAAAAGGGAGACAAAAAGTACTGGCATCTTCAAGAATAAACTCAAAAGTAATCAGCTCCCATTCAGTCTAAGACAAAGTCTTGCTTTCTCGAATCATGTCCTAGGTGAATGGCAAAGGCGCTCCCTGACATAGAGATGACTACAGCACTGGATTATTCTTTCAAGGGGAAGGCTAAAGGTGCAATATTTAGGTGGTACTCACTGAATAGAATTTTTCATGGTTTCCAAAGACTAGTATCAAGAAAAGGAGTTCGCAAAGATATTCTTATGCATAAGAAACCAGAAAAAGAAAGGACATTACAGTCAAATGTGAACGAAACAATGAATGTGGGGCTATCAAGAGCAATCTGCAATAAGTTTCGACCATCGCAATGTTTGGAACAACCTGCATTCAAGTGCTATAGTCAACACAAAAGAGTTTCAATTCACAACTATGGATGCATTATGATAAAGGCAGCAAAATCAATTTTCAATCGTTCATTAGTAAAAGATAGACGCAAATTGGTTGCCAGCCTGACCATAGCAAAGTAGACTTCATATTCATGCATAGTGCAAAAATACATTTAGAAGTCGAGAGCAGTATTCAAAATCAAAGTAGATATTACAACTTGCATTATGCTAGATGTGTTCTAACCATAAATAATCAATGCCTCTTACTGATTTCTTCTTTCATACCTTAACAAATTTTACTTTTCAGATTCATGGGTTTTATCTTCTCCTCTTCTCTCTTTTTCCCATTTTTTTTTTTTTTTAATTTTGTGGTTCCTTTCCTGATAAAAGATGTAATCTATTGCAACCAAAAGCATATGACATTTTTAAAAAAAAAAAGAAAAGGCCAAAGTCTGCAGAACATCTCCATCTCCACAAGGCTAAAAGAACAAATCTACCCCAAGGAAATTTTTATCCCTCTCTTTCATATTCATGATTCTGCAGCATCATCAAGATTAAGAATAAATCGCGGTGGCTACAATTCTTGCATTTTTTTTTGTTTTCTCTATGTTAGGCATCAACTTTAATTCTAGAAAAATTAGTGCGATCTGTTTATTGTTAAACAAATATGTATACCTTCATATTGAAACAAAATGGGGAAAACATTTGCTCAAAGAAAGATAAGGTCAACATATAGAGGGGAAAAAACAGAGTCCCACAAATAGAAATAGTTAGAACCTACAGAAAGCATCAAGCCTCCCATTGGTTAAGATTCAAGATATCTGCAATAACGAAACACTCACACTGATAATTAGACAATAAGGTCACATGCAGACTCCATCAGCATCTTATGCTACTGTGTAAAGTACCTGTCCATTAAACATAGATTCTTCCATCTGAAACGCCAGTTTTAAGCACAAATTTATAGAGAATCCTGACAGCAAGGATATTGGCAATGGACTAACTTCCCGCATCAACATAAACCTCTCATTTGCCTGTAAATTTGGCCCCGGCAGCTCTGCAACTCCAGCTGAGGCTAAATAATTCATCACTGATTCACATGCAGGCTGTGCCATCGTGTAAGAGACAACCCAAAACATCCCAACCGATCTCTCATCCATGTTCAAATAATCTAACGTCCTCTCACCTGATATTTGATTAAAAAAAAATCATAAAAAACATTAAATTGAAAATCAAATAAAGAGGGAAAAGAAGAAACTTTAACAAAGAGGGACAGAGGCAAAATTGGTTGGGGAAGGCCTATACAAGAACTGCAGGTGAACTTTTGTAGCTTAATATTATGCGCTGGGGTGTAAAACATACTCAAAGTATGGATCAGATGGCCTCCACCCCTTGAGTACAAATAGGTATACACGGGCTTGATTGAGTAACGGCCAACTGGTCCAGAAACTACTTTTTAGCCAACAGAGAATTAAGATCACTGCAAGGACTTTTGACTAAATTACAAGATTAAGAGTGAAGTAGTAGCATCTATAGGAAGAAAACTAATATCTCTTTCATAATGATCATAGCAAGTATGGATTTTTGCAAAAGGTAAATGATATTTGCAGATGATCACAAAGCAAAAGTTCCTTGTAACAAACAATATTTTGATATGCTCAATGAAAGAATATCCAATCCGGAAAAAATAAGTAATTGGATACAGCCCAGCTGAAGACAAAAAAATACCCAGGCATGAGTTTAGCACAAGATGCAAAGTACCCTATCTAATCAAGAAGGCCATGTCATCTGTCCTTCTAGGATGGGAGGAAGGTATGGGTAATTAACCAACTATAAGCAGTGCTGATTTATTTAAAAGAGGCAACATGAGTATTCAATACCTTTGGTTGTTTGTCTCCACCATTCATCAATTTGCTTTCCCTTCTGAAGCTGCTCATTGTTCAAATATTCTCTAGTTGATGTATTCAATGACCAAATACGCAAGTTCTGACAACTACTTATAAAGTCAAGCAAAATGCTTTGGGGATTGTTAGGATCAGAGCTTCCTTCTTTATGAAAGGATAGAATTTTTCTTGTTGTTTCCACCTGTTAGCACATAACAAATTCTTCAAATATTTACATCATATGGAAGGCCCAGATACCAAGAGCTAACTCCTTGTTATAGCTGCCTTTTTACATGGCAGATTCAAACATTAAAGATATTCTCAGGTTTATTCCAAAAATGACAGTTACTGTAAACATGAAAATGCATTTGAATTAGATAATGCAGAACATGAGTACACAACGAAACAATTTCATCAAAGCTGAGTTTGATACATTGAAGAGATATCAATAGTTATAGGCTTCAAACATGCAAAATTACCTTTCTTGCATCATTGTTTAAAGCATTCATCACTAGCTCCACTCGAATAATTTGAGCAAGTAACCATGTGACATGATTTGTCCTAAGAATATGTTGATTTGCCTCCTGAAGCCGTAAAACTAACTTGTCCACAAAATCAACAAAATCAATGCATCCACTTTTCATGAGAAAAAAGAATACATCTGAGAAGATGAGCCACTCATGCCAGCAATTTATCTCTGAAGAAGAAAAAAGAAAAACAAAGAAATAGCATTAGATCTATTAAAGACTGAACACTGTTATCCAGCTTACTCTATTGACAACAGCTTAACATGATTCTAAATCTCAAGAATATCAGAAACTATCAGTCATCCCAAGAACAGAATCATGTTAGACATGTATCTAGAATAAAACACTCAAAAAGACTAGTTTTTCCTTGATAGGGCGTCACCAAGTGGCAAACAGCAAACATTCATATACCGGAAAGGCAACATCAAGGAGGAATTCATGGATTATTTTACTAGCCTTAGCACATGAAGTCAGTATACCAACAGCTTCCCAGGGAGAAAGAGAGGGTTTGCGAAAGTCAACAAAACTTCAAAGAATACAAGGATAGTTCCACAAGTCCCACAAGATAAACCTAAAGGTTATTGGACGAATCTCACAGAATGATCCTAACTTTTACCCCCATATTTACTCAAACTACACACTACAGTCAGCATCATTACATCAGATACTGAATCAGTATTAAAGATGAAAAGGAAAAGCAGAACAGAAGATAAAGGATAAAATTTCAATGTTAAAAGGTGACTGTCTTCTTATGTTTATACATATGTTTGAATTGAATATATTGGTGAAAGACTGACAAGAACTGTAGAAATTCAAACCTTTACTGGTACCTGCAGAGCTTTTGAGCTCTTTCACTATTTACATCCAGCTCGTGTTTTTACCCAATTCTCTGAAAAGGTCCAAGTTTGATTAGCAAATTCTCATCCTTAAGTTCTTTCTGAATGTAATCTAGAGAAAACATGGTCATAAGCATGTCTATGCACCTATCAGGGGCCTTTAGGTTGTAAACTTTAATCCTTTACCAACTTTTCTACCACTTGGGATTAGTGCTTTTTGCACATAGCCCCCGAAGCATGAGATGAATGGAAATTTTCAAAGGAAGAACAAAAAGACCAATGAGGTCTTGAGGCAAAGTGAAACATTTCATTCTCTTCTTACTAACTATACATAGGTATTTTGCTAATTCGCACACCTTAGCACCTTCTACATCCAAAATGCAAAATATTCCACTATGCTCATGCTCAAAAGATAACACTAGGTAGGAAACACGATACACAGAGGAAATGGGAGATGATACAAACATCAAAACACATTGATCAAGAAACAAGATACTTTAAGGTGGTAAAAGATCCAGTTGGATAATTTCAGTGCCTCAAAGCACAAAAAAGTAAAGGAAACTCAATTATTCTGAACTCAAGTACATGGGACAAAGAAACATTAGCTCTAAGCATTATTTTCTGTACCCAATAATATAGTCTAACAAAGTCAATCAAATAAAATACAGTCATGTAACACAATTTAACAAGAGAACAAAGAAATACAAAGTCTAGTAAAAAATCATTGCCTGAATTTGTCAACTTCAACAACTCAACAATTCTATCAATTGTTGCCTCACTAATCATTTCAGCAGTAAAGACGGCACCAGGAGTTGGAGCTTGAGAATGACCCCTGTGACATGGAGCCAGAAGAAGCACACGCCTCCACCAGTCAGGTGATGGAGTGTTACGAAGAGCATGCCTTATGCATCGAAGAGCTCGCTCCCAATCTAAACTTCCTCTCTGAATAGAGGCCGCAAGATCCTAAATCCAGGTAGATGTAATGAAAAAGAGTTATTGCATTCCTGATTATACTTGTGAAGACAAAGATTATGAATATTTTGAGAAACAGTATGCACTAGGTTAAAACAAAGCTATGGATACTTGATGTGATTTACAGCTCACATAAAAAATAGCAGTAGAACGGAGCTCTTATATGAATTTCAACTAAGAAAGTATACCATTAAATCCCCTTTAATATTGTCACATTTTATTTTTTGGAATTATTCAAGCCATCCATGCTTAAGCAGAAACCAGAATATGATATCTGCTATTACCTGCAAAAGCACCACGTCTAATTTTTCAAAGGCTAACCATGGAGTTGTGAGGTACTTATTTTCAAACATATAGTCCTAGATCATGAAGGATTAATGACCTGACTGGTTTGCCTAAGAGAACCATTTAGATCGAATTGGTAAAGTCCTAGAAGACACAAGACGAAATAAGCAAGGCTCATCTCCAAGTCTTGGAACTATCCAGATCTACTCCAACAGATTCCGTTTAATCAGGGAAGAGCCTACATTCTTTTCACCTTTTCAAGCACTACTTAACTTCCATAAAGTCTTATACTTCAACCTTTTGAATTTCTGCTGCAAAACCTTCAAAACCA
The DNA here is from genome assembly GCA_028651295.1 of Catharanthus roseus. Taxonomy (NCBI): domain Eukaryota; kingdom Viridiplantae; phylum Streptophyta; class Magnoliopsida; order Gentianales; family Apocynaceae; genus Catharanthus; species Catharanthus roseus. Next base: position 2,485,726 of record JAPQWS010000107.1, on the reverse strand, counting down.
TTCAATCCCTTCTGTTTGAAATATCCTTCTTTTAATTGATCTTTGCAGTATATCTAGTAGAAAGAAGGGGAAGGCACCTTTACCCTAATCGAATACAGTGTCAAGTTGCTTTACAATACCTCAAAGATCATTCAGTAAACATATAGAGTTAACAAATTTTTCCAGTGTGGATCAGAGAATATCATTACCTCTCCATGCAGTGGTTCACCAAGCACACTCGGGTATGTGATGGGTGGATATCTCATGTTAGTCACTGATTCACCAGCCATGTTACTGGGGGCCTGAGGCAAAAGCCGGGGAGTTCCAAATGTAGGGCAGTGAAGATGCTGATCCAACATTTGCATGTGCACGGCCATCATATCCCGCCTTCTGTGGATCTCCAATATCAGTGTGAATAGTGCTTCATCATCTGGAATATTTTCTATAAACTGCAAGTTACTGCGCACAAGTTCATAAAAAGGTACACGGCATTTGTCATCCTCAACCAACAACCATATCACATCTAAACTACTATGTAGCCATTCAATTAGTGCCTTGTCAGGTTTCCAGTATTTTGCACCATCAAAATCATCTATTCCCTGTTGTTTTTGGTCCCAATTAACAAGCCAGTTCAACATATGATAGAAAATTTCAGCATATGTGGCTGGCTTTAGGTTATATTCAAGGCCAATTAAAATTATCTTGCAAGATAGCTGACGCAGACAACTAATAGCATTATCCCTTGCCAATAAGTTGAGTCTTGATATTGATTGTTGACCATCCGGTGACTTCACAGGTGATAAAGCCGCACAAGATGATGGTTCAGCTGCTGATAGAGGAGAGCCAATGCCATGAACAGAAGGCAGAGGAGATGTGGGATTTGATGACTGAAAATTGGAGGTGTTAGGTAATGTGCTCCCTGACTGTGCTAAAGTGGTAGAAGATACTGCTGCTACAGGTTGACTCCCCTGCCCAACTGACAACTCTGCAGAAGAAACAGAGGAAAGAAGAGAGGGCAAGAAAGTATCCCAGTTTATGAAATTTATGCCAGACAGGCTGTGTAAAGCAAACAGAAGAAATTCTGCCCGAGGTGCATGACTGCTACACTGAATAACCAGAGAAATAAGAACAGATTCAGTCACAGCACGTAATTGCTCCTGATCCTGGAACAAGGCATCAATAGAAACAGAAAAGAATGGATCAGTACTGATTGACCAATAAAAGCAAGGGATCAAATACTAATAGTTTTAAGACTATAGCTTACAGGGAATTGGCTTGTTAGCTGCTCAAAATCTAAAAGAAACTGTTCATTCCGGGGTGGCAGCTCTCTGTTAAGAGCTGTAACACGCTTCTGAGTCTTGTTCCTGTTTATCATTTGGTCAGTAGTCAAAGCCATAATTCTCTGCTAGTAAGAAAAGAAGTCACATATATAAAAGGCACTATTTCCCAAATATAATAATTTTATGAACCATATTGCCAGATTCAAGTTTCAAAAATGTGCATATAGAGAAAACACTAATCAAAATTATTAGCTTAACTATATTAACTAACTTCCTTAATCATGTATAATTTTGGCAAGAAGGGAGTAGGATACATGGAAATAAATTGCAAATGTCCCTTTGACTATAAAAGCAATTTGAAAAAAAGGTGAGAGATTGAATTGATTCAAAAGATTATTAGTCGATTATCGCTCTTTTTTCACTAAAGGTGAACATACCCACAGATGCAACTAAAAAAGTCAAAGCAAATAGATATTTCTTTCAAGCCAATGATGACAAGGTGTTACCAATATCTGTGTTTTCAAGACTCCTATCGATTATATTCCCTATATTGTAAACATATTTGTGACATTTTTCCTTGTCCCATTTCATTAGCTACTAATATTTGAAGCCATTCGTTGACGTCAACTACAATTTCACCTATAGACCCTCCCTCCCTAACCCCACTCAGGATTGTCTAGTACATCTTCTAATACACTCTCAAATACGCTTCCTTTTTCTAGCAACTTTTCCCTTACGAATTATCTTTTATTCTATAAAATTTATATTAATAAAACTACTATAAAAGAAGTGCATTAGAGAGTGTAATAGAAGATGTATTATACGATCCCGGCAGCACTAACCCACCCTCCTGAAACTCTCATATGCTAAATTAGTTATAGGAAAGCAGAGTTCACCACAGTATAAATTGGTAAACTAAAATTGACCCTAAAAACATGAGTAAATACAGGAAAACTATAAAAACTGGACTAATAAGGAGAAAAAAATTGTGAGACTGCAATCCCAAAAAATTGTCATGATGCACAAATTACAAACCGTTTGCATTTTGGAAGCAAAGAACAGAACTTGCCACAAATCACTATTAGAACACAAATGAGTAAAGAACTAATTGCAATCAAAATTCTAACAAAAAATTAAAGAATATCCAAAAGGGGTTTCACTTACGGCGGTTCCCGGAGCGATTCATCAGATTTTTGACGTGCATTCTTCTGCGAAACAAAATAAGGGACGCCCAAAATCAAATTTAAATATAAAATTATCCAAAGAATCAAAATTTACACTAAACTGTGTTTGTCTATTTACTTACTCCCAAGTAGAGGTTAAAGAGATCGATTATGGCTGGTCTAGCAGGGTGTAACTGGTGAGCTCTTGAAGAAGAAGAAGAGGAAGAAGGCTGGTTTCTTTGATTCTGCTGCTGCTGTTGCTGCGGTTGGAGCATCGTTTGGTCCATCATGGTACTGTCCGAGGTTGTGGGTTGCTGTTGTTGGTTGGGAAAATTCCCAACCGCAGGATTTCGCAACATGGCTTGTTTCTAATTGTGAGAAAATCTTCTTCTATGTCTGGGTTTTCTCAAGAACTGATCATTTTTCGTTCCACTGTGCTGGAAGAACTAGCAAAGCAAGAAAATGGTAAACCCAGGACTGACCCGACTTCTGACGTAAAGGGGTGACCCGAGCTTATGATTAGAGTGCATAAGCGGGTCGAGTCTCTACCCACATCCCGCATGGCTGTGCATGCCGTTTTTAACGGGTAAGGTTTAAATTTTATACTCGCGGATCCCGTACTCGTATTTATCTTTGCTATATGGGTCAGGGTAAGGTATGGTAATGTCAGAGCCAGTATACACAGTATTAATAAAATAATATATTATATTAATATATAATTTATAATTTTTTTTAACATATTATTTTACTCTTATCTTTAACCCTAACCTACTACCTCTACCTACCAACCAACTACACTCACATCACATCACACTAATCCAAATGCTTTGATTAATGTATTTTATTGAACTAGAACTTTTCTTTTTATTCGATTAATGTACTATGACGATTTTGTGTATATTTGAACTTTTAATTATGTGAATTAGATATGTTAAATGATTTTATTTGTTGAAAGAAATGTTAAGGAGATTATGTTAATCATGTTAAAATTTTTATTTTTTGAATTATACATTGTTTTACATATTTTTGTTTAACAGGGAAATAAAATAGAAAAATGTCATACGGGTACGGGTATACCCGTACCCTACCCTGGACCCTGGAGGGTCGGGTCTGGGTCCAGAATTTTATACCCTGGAGGGTATGGAGTCGAGTCAGGGTCCAGAGTTTCACTATAAGAGTGCGGGTCAGAGTCTGCAGAGTCGCGAGAGTGCAGGGCCGTTCATGCACCTACTTATGATGGCGATAGTGTTAGTTGTATCAATTGAATCCTTAAAAATAAACATGTATCAGTTTAGTCCTCAAATTTTACAAGACATGCCAGTATGTCCCTCTATCTTGAAAATTACTTTTGAACTAACAAAAAAATCATTCAGGATCATCTGTAACATTTCCTTTTATAATATGTTTTTCCCCTTTGTGTTTATTTTTTTCCTTAGGGTTTATCTTTTATTAGGTAGGCTTTATTTATAAAATATACAAAATTAGGAATATTACAGAGAATGTTATAGGAAATGTTACAAACGATCCGAAAGCGCAAAAAAAATCATCACAAAATTTTTCCAAAGTGATTATCATATTTGGTCACAGTTCTTGGATAAGGTATTTAACTGATTAATTTTAACTTTTAAAAGTTGTATTTAGCAAAATTTCAATCGTAGATCAAAAGACAAGAAAAGTAGTGAATTTAATATTTGAATTTGTTACAAAATCTATAGAAAAGTTCATAATTTGCAGGAGAATCCTCTGATTCTTCTCTTCATCAAAATGTTGACTCGAAAGCTTGAACTTCGATTTAACTCAAGGGCTTGAAAACTTGATATCTAATCGAACAAACTTTGATGATGAACTTGAAAGCTTGATCTCGAATGAGATGAATTCTAATGATGAATTTGAGGGCTTGGAAACTTAAGAAGACTTTATTGCAGAGCCTTTGTTAAAGCTTGAGTGTCTTCTCAATAATCTCCAACCTTGGAAAAACTTTTATAGGTGGAGGAGAGGCTTTAGGTGCTTGGTCACTAGACAACCCACCACTAGTGTTAGGTCAGGCCGATTCCTTATTTGATGAGACCCAACAGATTTAACCTATTATTTCAAAGTGATTGTCATATTTAGTCCTGATGTGTGGAAAAATCAAAGTAATAAAAACGAATGTGATCCTAATTACTACAATGCAAGGCAACTGAACCTAAAAAAATAGAGGTAAGTTTCAACCCGAGTGTCGAATCTCTCAAGGACGGACGAAGGTTCAAGTACTAATCGTGGCTCTAATGTTTAGTCTAAAGAAAAGATGATGTCGTTGATAAAGAAATAAAAACAAGTAAATTAATTACAGAAAGCAAATAAAAATGATTTTAAAAGAATTATAAGGACATGAGTTTGAGTTGGTGGAATCCCCCTAATCCTTGTTACTAGCTCAATTGGAAAAACTTTAATGAAAACGATGTTGAATTAATTAAGTTAGGTCATCACTCAAATTGGACAATTCCTATCTCTAGGGACGAAAGTCACCTTACTCACTAACCCTTAGAGAAAAATCTCTTTTACGCCTAACAAATTATGAGTGCATTATCATTAGGTGATTTAAAATGCCTAAAAGTGCAATATCGTGTCTCTAGTCAATTGTCCTAGTTAACCCCTAATTGGTTGCCCTAGATTGTTCTTCCTTTTTCAATTCAGAACAACCTTACGAATAATCTAATCTCACGACAATTAAATTACAAACAAACTTAATTAGAAGACAAATTAAAACAAATATCGAAATCAAGAAATTAAACCAAGAACTTCATAATCAAGAATTAGGGTTCAACCCCAAACCAAACAATAAAAACTACTCATTATTCATATTAATAAAACTGTAAAGTAACATAAAGTTCAATAACAAGAAAAGGAAAAGAAAGCTTAGGATTGAAAATCGAAGCCGCAATGAATCCCAAACATCTTCCAAGCTCGTCTTTCGAGTCGCCAAGTTGAAGATCGAAATCTTGAATCAAAATCTTCAATTCTTGAATCCAAGAAACTAAATCTTGCAGAAATCTTGAAACTTTACTAACTTATGAAAATATAAAAGTTGGAATTTAAAGAGTGTTTAAACTAATCTAAACTAATTAATCTACTCCTAATCTAAAATCTATACTAATCTATTATAAACTATCTAAAACTAAGTTCTAATCTATTCTAAGCTTGTTACAATAGCTGCATTTAAACCCCCTTATATAGAGGCGAAGAATACAATAAAACCAAGTTAAAATTGGAGAAGAAATCAAGAAAATTGGGTTTGTTTTTTACTCAACCGTTCTTACCAATACACCCTATTGCCGACGGTAGGGCGAGGCCTACCATCCGTGGTAGGTCTCTGTTTCCCATGCCCTTTGTCTCTCGGCACCCGAGGATGGTAGGTCAGCGTACCTCACGGGTAGTTTGTTGGAATTTTGCCAATGACTCTGTTTTCATCGTTTTCGCTCCGTTTTCAGTTCCTTTTCATCGTTTTACTTTTAGAGGGCACTTAAGACAAGAATAAGAGACATTTGGCTAAAATATATTTTTTTACATATTAAAAACACCGAAAATGATGAAATTAATATATAAACAATATAGACAAATATGCACTTATCAAGTCCCCAGGATATTTTTTATTCTCGAATGAGGTGAAGGGATTGGTACCTCAGCGGTGCAACAAAAGAAAAAATGGATGCGACATGGTTAAGAGTATACTTTTAGGAAAAGTTCTCACTTTTACAATTTGTTGTGTCAGAGTAGGTTGTTGAACTTCTTCTTTTTGTTCCTTGCCTTGCAAATCTTGATTGATTTCTGGCTTTAGACTTTGAAGGCATCTATTCATTCTCATAAAAGTTTTAACACAAACTTTCAATCTTCCTAAGTAACCTCAAACCTCACAAAAGTATGTTTTAGTGACAAAAAGAGAACTAGAAAGCTAAAGAGAAAATATGGAAGCAAGCAATGAAGGGACTAGCTTATACCCGAGGGGGCTCTATTGCCCCCCTCTCCCCCATTCGTCGGAAAATATGTTGAGCAGGTGTATTTTGGTAGTGCTCAAAATAGAGTGGAAGATTATTTACTTCATATAAGGTAATTTTGCCCCCTACCCCCTCCAATCTTTTAACTTTGGTTCCATCACGGGAAGCAAGAAGGGGCTTATATCATACACCCAAGTTTACCTTGCAAAGTGCAGAGAAAATATACCCGGCATTTTATTACCACCTTGTGCATTTATTCGCGCGAACAGATCTATAATAAGATGTTCGGGTTCCTTCAAAATATTATTGATTTTCAATGAGTTATGTGTTCTATAAAAATAGTATTGCTGTTCTATGGGCTATGTGTTCTATAAAAATAGTATTAATGTTCCATAGGTTATTTGTGAGGTTTATGAGTTAGGTTAGTGTTGTTGAGATTCTATGGTTTTTGTGTTAGGCTTCCAAGGAAATAGACTTCATGTTCCACGGTTATTTGTTAGTGTTTAGTGAGAATAATATCAAGTTTCATGGATTCTATGTTAGAGTTCCATGAAAATAGTATTGATGATCCATGAGTTCTGCGTTAAAGTTTCATAAGAATGTAATGCATGTTTTGTGGGTTTATAGGGTTAGTATTGATGTTTCATATATTATGTGTTAATGTTCCATGTAAATAAAATGTGTATTTCAGACAAATTATACTAACCCGGGTACACCTAGCTAGGTGTTCCCAATTAGTGAAATACGTAGTTTTGATTAGGTTTTATAATTTAATTCTAATTAAAACTTCTCCTTTATTTCTTCCCCTCACGCGCCTCTTGTCCGAAAGAAAATCGTGTTTTCTTCCCCTGTTCCTACGATCTCTGCCTTCCACAATCTGTGCGATTAGATTTACTCGATCACTGACGTTTCAGTCTTTTTCATTGTTCGTTAATTTTTTAGCAGCGGTCTGCAATTGATCGTCTGCAATTATTTTTTGATGGAGAATTGTGAAAAAAATACACGTCTGTTAATGTGGAGAATGTGAATTATAATGTTTTTAACCCTTCTTTGTGTGAAGATGTGTTTTGGTGCTTTCAAAATCATTGGAGGAAGGACTTCAAAGTAAGATATTTTTTGATGGAGAATTGTGAAAAAAAATACACGTCTATTAATGTGGAGAATGTGAATTATAATGTTTTTAACCCTTCTTTGTGTGAAGATGTGTTTTGGTGCTTTCAAAATCATTGGAGGAAGGACTTCAAAGTAAGATATTGTCTTTTTTCTCATTGGTTGTTCTTTTGGTGATTTATTTGTTGCTATATGTATGTGTGCATCTTTTTATAACTGATATATTATGTAGGTTGCATAAGAATATAATGGTGAGGTTCAGTGTTAGGATTCATTGAGATATTATGCCAGCTACATAAGAATATAATATATGTTTCATGGTTGTGTTCCATGGAACCCAAGTTATCCAATTATGGAACTAAATAACATATAACTTTATGGTTGTGTACCTAATTATATAACTATGTATGTCTATTTTTATAAGGAACAATACCCATGTTTGTAACCAGTGGAACCTTTAACTTTTTATTTCATTTCTATATTTAGATTTTTTTGTTGGTTTGTATGTAAATTTTTTTTTTTTTTTCAACCTTATATTACTTTTAATATGGTTGGCGGTTGTTTCACTATATTTTATTATGTATTTGAACTTAAGTAGTTAGTTGTGCCTACTTTTATAACTGAGAGTGCCTAATTTTATAACTATGTGTACCTACTTTTATAAGTAACAATGCCTATGTTTATAGCCAATGGACCTTTCAACTTTTCTGTTTTGTTTCTTATATTTTATATGTTTTTTATTGGTTCTTATGTAATTTTTTTTTTTTGTGTTTCAACCTTATATTACTTTTAATATAGTAGGAGCTGTTTTATTATACTATATTATGTATTTGAACTTCAATAGTTAGTTGTGCCTACTTTTATAACTAAGAGTGCCTACTTTTAAAATTATGTTTGCCTACTTTAATAACTAACAATGCCTATGTTTATAACTAGTGGAAAGATGAAGGATAAAATCATTGCTGAAGTGAGACCTTATTATGTTGATAATTTAGAGAATGACTATGGATCTTCTAATATTAAAGATCCAATTGGAAGGTGTGCAAAAGGAGAACGTAACATAAAGAAGAAGAGTATTATCGAGATAAAGTGCAATCAATAAAAAGTGAAGAGGAAGAGAGCTTTAACGCTTGCTTCAAGAATTAAAACAACTGTCCAATTGTCCATGATAATGAAGCTTTGGAAAGAGTTGTAAATGCTCCAAATAGTGACTGTTAGCTTAGTTTAGAAAATTTTAAATCTAGTAATGTGGAACCTTCAAGTACATTGCAGATATCCATAAATTTTATGTAAATTTTATAATTTCATTATTTGAAGACTTTGTTTGGTACAATTTTTATTTATGGTTTTTTATGTTATATGTGTGTCAATTGTTTTTGGAAAGTTGTGTTATGATAGTTTAAATTGTTGCTAATTTCTGTAAACAAGGCTGACTTCTTTTATAACTATGTATGTCTAGTTTTGTATCTAAGTGTGTCTAATTTTATATCTAAGTATGCCTTTTATCTACTTTGTGTTATTCAAGTGACATTTTTTGTATATGTAGATGAGTTTTTTGAGTTGTATTATTGGATTTTATGGTACCCATTTTGTGTTTTTATACTTTATATGTTTTCCAATATGGTGGGAAGGAGTGTTTTGATACTTAACACGACCTCGAACTTTTGTAAATAGGTGTGCCTACTTTTATAACTGGAAGTGTCTACTTTTATAACTGAGAGTGCCTACTTTTATAACTGTGTGCCTACAATATTATGTGTTGTTCAAGTGGCATTTTTTGCATATGTACATGGTTGTTTACTTGTACTGTTGGATTTTTATGGTCATTTTTGTGTTTTTATACGTTAAGGTGTTCTAATATGTGTGAGGAATGTGTTTCGGTGATACTTTAACACGATGTCAAACTGTAATTATGTGTACCTACTTTTATAAGTAGGAATGTCTACTTTTATAACAGAGAGTACCTAGGTTTAATACTAAGTGTGTCTCTCACTGTTGTGTGTGTTAGAGTATTAAAAAACAAGTATAAAAAACTACATATATATTATATATTAATAATATATTAATTATATTTTACATGATCTCACATAATGTCTCTCTTGTAGTACTCAGATGCTACAAGTTGTACACTCTTTCTCGTAATATTGATCTCACATGATTATAGTATAGATAAACTTAGCTTTCAGTGATTGGATGACTTTTGCGTTTTTCTTTGTCTCTTTCAGCAATGCATTCCAACTACTTTCTATCTTTTGACCCTTGTATGTCTCTATGTGCCGTTGGTGAATCATGTCGAGCTTTTGTTCACTATTCTTCCACGCGGTTACTGTTAGGAGACATTCAAATTATTAGTGTGAGTACCAGTGCTTGTTTTCGTAACTGCACGTGCCTACTTTTATACCTATTAGTACTTATATTGAAAAATAAGAACGATACATTGGCGCCCTATTTGATAAGAATTGGTGATCAATTTTACAAGTAGGGGTACACATTTTTCATAACCAAGAGTGCCTATAATGTTAAACATGTAAAATTGTTGATTGTAAATAGGTGTACCTACTTTTGTAATATGATGTGCCTTATTTTATATCTGTGTGTGCCTACTTGTAAAGGGGGTAAATAAAACCAACTTGGGAATCTAAAAGTTTAGCGTGAAAAAATTCATTTTTTCCCACCAACTTTCTCTCTTTAACCCAATTCTCTCTAACTTCTCTCTAACCCCAAACTCAAATATTTCACATTCAACACAAACTGAAGATAGATATGGATGATTTTGAAGATTTCTTACAAGTAAAAAATCGATTTTGAGGTGAAAAAATACTAAAAATTTAATTTTTTGCAAGCGACATGAGTTTCTCCCCGGGATAAGGAATTTCGCCCAACTCGGCGAAATTTTTGGAACAATTTTGCCCGAGTTGGCGAAATTTCTTAGCGAATTTTGCCCACACGGGAGAAACTCATGTCGGTGGCATTTTTCTTAAAGAAAACTAATGTTATTTTTATGCTTTTTATGATTTTTTAACTATATAAGATGAATTATTAATTTGTTTCATATTATATTTAGTGTAACAGATCGATGCGATTCGAGTACATTCGAAGAATTTTTAGAATAGGAAGAATAAGGATCGAGAGTATTTATTTGCAAGCTGATCGGTTATTTAATTCGAAAATAGAATTGGTGGAAGGGCCCAAGAAACGACGATAAAAGTGAATACATATTTGGGTATCACTCGATATTTGGATCAAGAACTTCGACCGTCAATTGTATGTTACGTTGGCTTGTGAGTGTGGAGGTGTAAAGAAAACGAAAACAAAGCCGAGAGTTGATAATGAAGAAGAAGAAGTTCTCATAAAAGGCAGGATCCTTATAGAACTAAAAATGTGGTTGCCCATTTAAATTAAAAGGCGAGCAAATGGCCACGAGTGAAAAGTGGCAATTAGTCGTACACGATGGAAGGCACAACCACGCAATAGGTGTCTATCATCACGGTTACACTCAAGCTGCATGACTAATGAAGGAGCAACTAAAACCAAACCGAGAAATTTAGGAAGAGTCATATACCACATCGTAATATGTTGCAATTTTTTCGAGAAAAAAAATCAAAATTATGTTGTGAGGTATTTCGCGTTACCTTTATTAGGTTATTATAATATTTTAAAATTATGTTTAGGGTTTAGTAATATAATTTATATGATTTATGTAGTGCACAAACTACAATGTCCTTGCCAAGCTGAAGAAGAAAAGGATGCGAGACGCAATACGATAGAGGAAGTGCTTTGTTTAAGTGCTCAACGAGGTTATACAATCTTCTACGTAATCTACGGGAGTGATGTACTCGAGTGACATTGTTGTTGCACACCTGACATCGATTCAAATGATGAGGACGTGGCCATATATACTGATAATAGATACAACATATAAAATAAACAAGTAAGTTGTATTAGTATATTATGTTAAGTGTATATATGAATATTAAATATATTAATTGTTTAATTGAAAATATTAGTATTATTTTAAAGGGAATCATGATCGTTTAATTAATATTTATAATAAATTAATAAAAGTTTATATTAAATTAGTTAATTTTTTTAATTTCTATTGGGGTAGTTTTAATATCTTAGTATATACTTTGATTTATGTTTAGTTTTATTTTTTTAGGGTTTAGGGTTGATTTCGTATATAAAACTATTTTAAAAATTGTTATTATTTAATTAATATTTAAATGAATTAGTTCATATTTATTACTTTAGTTTAAGTTTAATAATTTAGTACGAAACTAAATTTAAATTTATGATATTTAGTTTGTAAGTATTAAATTTGTATTTTATTACTTAGGTACAATATGTCATTATGGGAGGCCGTCAGGATGACTCCGACTAGTAAGAACTTCATTATAGCGACTGCATTCATGCGGAATAAGCAAGCTACAACGTATAGATGTGTGCTTGAACAGATTAAGCACTTATATTTTACATCAGTTGTGCCATAAGGGAATGAGGAAGATACTAATACACATGAACCATTAGTGATTATTACGGATAGGGAAAGTGGTTTGATGCTTGTGATCGAGGAGGTGTTCAGTAGATCCTACCACATGCTATGTAGAACGCACATTGATCAAAATGTCTTGGCAAAATTAACTGAGATCATTAAAAATGAAGAGGTGGCATCACAGTTCATAAATGGCACATGGCACAGATTGCTTAATAAAATCGATGAGGCGGAGTACTATAAAAGATTGTATAATTTGAAGATGAAGTGGCAAAAAAGACTAGATTTCTTGCATTACTTGTTTAATACTTGGTTGAATCCTCTTGCTCATAAGTTTGTTAGAGTTTGGACAAGTAAAGTATTGCATTTTGGGGTAGAGACCACCAACCGAGTTGAGAGTGAACATTCAGTTTTGAAGCAGTAGCTTTTAACATGCCATGGTGATTTGGATACAATGTTCCTTAACATTGATTTCGCGATTGAAGGTCAAATTTCTGAGATTTAGAAGTCATTGGAGTATTCCAGGCTTAAAGTAAAGTATAATGCCAAGATTAATTCCATATTGAAAAATATAAATAACAACATTAGTCATGTGTCATTGAAGAAGATTTGTTTAAGTTAAAGAGAGCTTCAGAGATCATTGATGATCCGAAAAATAAGCGTGGACACTATTTAAGGATATCATATGGACTCTCATGTTCATGCAAGTTGATTACAGAGTACGAACACCTACTCCCTATTAATTTGTTCGATATTTACTATTTTTGGACGACACTATAAATGGGGGGGACCTATCCATTTTCTCAAGAGAAGGACATGGATGCTAAGATACGTGATCTTGCATTTTTTTAGTTCAGATCAGTACATGACCCATATCCAAAGTAAGGGAGATGCGTCATCTTGCGAAAGGGGTTTTAAGTCCGGTTTTGCCCTCAGATCTTGGTCTGTCGTTGACATCTACCCTTGAGGTTGCAATTACTAAAGGATGACAACTGACTCTACAAAATGGAACAAATCATATTGGGAGCACGTAAAGATTGCACATAGAAAGATACATAAGTCAAATAGATCTAGATCGTGGTCTAGATCAAGATCTGGTTCAGGATCCCGTGGGAGAGGTACAATGCTACGAGCTCCAAAGGGTAGAGGTAGAGGGTGTAGTAGTGGACGGAGTTCTTTATCATCACCTGGCTCGATTATAGATCCATCTTTTGGATCTACATTTCCTTACCCCGATGCTTTCCATGTTTCGTTTATCCTTTTTTTGAAAACTGGAAGAACGTAGAAGGGGATGGAAATTGTGGATATATGGACATAGCCTACTTTGTGTATAGAGAGATAAACATCAATGGCGTGAGGTCCATAGACGAATCTCTTTTGAATTGGAACATAATCCAAATATGTACGTTACGCTCTTTAGATAAGTGAAATGGTATTATGAACTCATACATAGATGTGTGTGGTATTAATTGCACGGATAAGTGGTGGAAGGACATGCGCCTTCATCACATTAGTTGGATACACCTGGTTCTCTTTATGTCATTGAAAATGCATTCAATTTGTGTGTGGTGTTAATTGCACGGATAAGTTCCACGACTGTATTGCTATTATACTCGTAGATGGATCGGACCGGACGTATGATCGTTGGCAGATTATCAATATTTTATTACGGTTAGTGAAACTTTATTTTCGCGTGTTGTTTTTAAGTTTAAAATCTCTTTAATGTTCATAATTGATATTAGCGAGGCAAAGTAGCATTTTTGCGCGCTGATTTGGCTGGTCCTTGATTTCCGGGGTTTTTTATGCTTGGAGCTGCAATTGCAAACGTCCTAAACTGTATATTTATCAAATAAAGGAAAAAAATCCTAAACTTAATGAAAAATTCTATCAAGGATCTATCTTCATTCCTGTTCATAAACAATAACATAATTTGTATTCAATCACATCACTGATTATTTTTCTTTATGTATTTATTGTGTTTTACAGCTACACATGTGAGGGAACTTCCCATTGCCACCTTAAGACGTGCAGTGGTAATATCACTATAATGATCGCGTCAATAACTGGTATGATCTTTTGATAGATAAGATTGCAGATTGGAATACGAGATATGCTAGAGTATATCCTGCAGGAGATCCTATTCACATTAACGTTGAGTGATTATTGTAATTAACTTTATTGCGTTCCTCTAATTTTATTTTGAATCATCATCATATGTCTTGCCTTTATTTAAGGAGCGTTTATAAGAATATTTACTTTTAGAACTTTATTAAAATATTAAATCGTAGTAGCTTATAAAAATATTAACATAGAGAAATAATCATTATAGAAACACCAAGACTTAAATACATAATAATACGAATACATAAAAAGAAAAAATACCACCATGAATAAATAATAAAAGAAAGGTCGACAGTCCGAATAATAATACATAATAGAAATATATATGATAAACTAATAGAACATAAAGACGTAAATATGAAATGCTAATCATTACGAAGACTAAACTCCTGCCTAATACTACATATCTATCCGTATGACGACGCAGGGCCACAGATATAGGCTCGTCCTGATCACTATCAATCTCGCCCTCAGTGATGTCAACATCATCATCCTCTCCCCTAACCTCAACATCCTACCCTTCGATATAGAGGATCCGGTGTCGTCATGCCTCTTAGATCGGACTCTATCTCCCTCTAATCCTAGATCACTGGTAACCCTCTCTAAACAAGGTGAATATGATGGAATTCCATAATCAGTGGCTGTATAATCAGTCGTGCTATAAGATGAGTCGGCCGGGACTCTTGAAACAATCTGCTTGAAAAATGCAGCCCCCAACTACGCTCTTGTACCCCTAACCTCAGTTAATGGTGATTGTAATTTAGTTCTGAACAGTAAAGGATCCTGGCCGGACATATGGGGATCAACAGAAGAACCAGTACATACGGGTCATAAGATGTAGGTGATGACTAAGAAGATGCAGATATACGTTACTGTGAAGATGATCCATATAACTGATAAGGTATCGGAGTGTATTGATCGTGTGATGGGAGAGAAGGACGAATCCTAGTCAGTATAGGAGGTGGCTGGAAAGAAGACCCCAGTGCACTAGGGTCATAATATATCCAGGTCCAAGTGGGGCAGAAGTACTAGGGGTATCAGAGGTACTATGACGACTCCTCACACCACGAGATGAAGCAGTGACTGTATGCCCATGAACTCGACCGGTCCTGTCTACCACAAGACCTAAATCCTCATTTCCCCTACGGTCATCCGGCTCGAACCATCTAAACAAATTTTTGAACATAATCATAATTAATTATGTATATATTTGCCTAATTCATGTTTTATATTATTTAAATCTTTTCACTATTACATGTATAAATTTTACTATTATATTATTTAACTTCGTTCTTTATAATTTTCTATTATTTAAATTATGTTTCTTAATTAGGTACTTTATATTATTTTAATATTTATTTTTAAAATAATTTTATTATTTTATTCATATTATTTTATTACTTTCATACCAAATGAGGTCCGGTGGTAGTCTTCCATGCAAGAACTCAGGGTTAAGGAACAAATTTTACATGAAATCTAGATCCGTCAGCATAATTATCAAAGAATAAAACCGGGATCAACGCCTTAACACGCCTTCACTCAACGGCTTAAAACAGGCTACCCCTTATCCTTTACATAATTATGGCCAGTTCCAGAGTTCATAACCCATTCCTAATCCTTACATAAGACTACTAACCAACCAGACAAAATAAGGATCTTCACAACATAATCATGGTGATATATATGATAGCATAGTTTAACATGAAAGGATTTAGCCTTTCATTAGGCTAATCCTATGAAATATATATATATATATATAAAATGAAACAAAATAAGAACAGAAAGTAAAGCTTACCAGGGGTGGAGAGAAAACTTGAAAACTCTTGTATTAATATAAAACTTTACAATGAGAGAAGAGGGAGAAGTGGAGAACTAAAACTATGGTTGAGGTCCTGCCTTAAGGGAAGGAGAATGCCTCCTTATATAGACAATTGAAAAGGCGGACTTCAAATCCTATCTATTACAATTTTTACAATTGGATTTTAAATCCGGAACAGTACAATTTACAAAAGGATTTTAAATCCGTAATAATGCTATGCACTATTGCTGGGTCCCATTTAAAGGACAATCATTTTGTATAACAATAATGTTGTCGGCCATATCACTTTAACTTTTGTTTGGCTTCATCTTCAATTTCTTGGACCATGTGGTCAATGGCTATCTGAGACAACTCTTCATCCATATCTGGATCTTGGGATTCTCCGGCTAAATAGTCTTCATTAGAAGAGCCGGTCATGGATATATCCGCTTTATCTTCGGTAGGAAGCAAATTTTTAACCAGCTCCCTTTTAACTTCTTCTAAATAAGATTTAATCAATTCTTCTTTGGATATAACATCATTTTGTAATTTTAATCTGGTGGTAATATGATGGAAGGGGCTGAAAGATTTAATCTCTCCTTGTTCTTTTGAACGTCTATAAGACTCATTATGACTTTGGATATTATCCAAAATATTTTTACCATATATGGTTTTTGTTTCTGGATCTGTTTTAATTAATCGATCCCAGAATCTACTATAAGTAGTTCGTTTTAAACATGGAATATGTTGGGGAGTATAACTCACTTCCGGAGACCATTTCCACACCCATGGTATGGAGAATTCAATAAAGAATATCATTGAGGCTATATCCTCAGAATATAATTCCATGCTGATATAATCAGCCAGTTTTGGGGATAAATTTACCCAATCAGCATATAATGCTTTGAATTTCTCAGGGAGTATTTTCCCAGATGTTCCATATATGGACCACCATTGTATCAACCAATTTGGTATGGGACTGTTATAAACATTGTCACAAATCTTGATTAACCAAGTATGCTTATGCATAGGATTTTCATATAAAAATGCTTTATAAAATGCATCTTTATAATCCCAATAATTATATTTTAAAGACATTTTTGTATCAGGAATTATAAACTCCCGTTCTTTGAGAGGGGAAATACCCAATTCTTCAATGGATATAATCCTTTTAATAATAATTTTGCTAAAATTATAAACTTTAGCATCATTGTATCCACTGGGGTGGAAATGCGTTATATCGCATGAGCTTACTTTAAGTATCTGCTCATAAAATAACCTGTGTTTATACGAGGTTGAGGCATATGCCGATGTATCCAGGTATCTTTGCATTAATAACCATGGATCATGTTTCCATTGTAAATCTTTATTCTCTAAAAGAAATATAATTTCTTTATGAGAATGTGTATGATATGAAGTAGTATTATCTTCATCAGATATAATCTGAGCATATGAACTTGAAGAGGAGGTTTGACCTTCCTTTTTAGCAAGATATTGCTTTTTGAATTCCTCGTATAAGAGGGCTTCATCATCTTTAAGATTGGCAATATTTTTAGCTATAAGCTGCTTATTGCCTTGTTGTATAACAACATTTTTGCCTTTGGCTTGTGAGGTATTACCTCGCCACGACCATGAAATTATTTCCCACCCCTGCATGCTTTGTAGAAATTCACGCGTAAGAAAATCGGGAAGATTATTTTCTTCACCTTTTTTATAAACAATATCAAAATCAAAAGGGGCTAAATGAGCTTGCCACCTTGCAAACATCTGCTTAGAGACGTCATGTTTAAAATCTTTATTAAACATAAATTTTGCTGCTTGGCAATCAGTTTTAACAATAAATTTTTGATTATATAAATCATCTTGAAATTTTAAAATACATTTAACAATAGCTAAGATTTCTTTAGCCACAGTTGCATAATTTTTCTGACTATCAGTCCATTTGCCAGAATGATACCTGACTAAGTGTGCTCTGTTATTAACAGGACAGATTTGGGTGAGAATACTGCCATAGACTATATCAGAGGCATCAGTTTCTATTATTTTCTGCCAAGTAGGATTGGCTAATATTAAACAGGGCAAAGATTTAATCTTTTCTTTAATCCTTTTAACTGTCTCGGTATGTTGAGAAGTCCAAGGTTTAGGCTTCTTTTTTAACCTATCATATAAGATAGCTGTGTCTGAAGCTAAATTTTTATAATAAGGTAGAATATAATTCAAACTTCCTAAAAATCTCTGTAATTGAGTTTTATCCAGAATTTCATCTGGAAATTTAGAAGCAAAATCTATACTTCTATTAATAAGAATTATTTTTCCTTTTTCAATATTATGACCTAAAAATCTAATATTGGTTTGGAACAAAACCATTTTGGGTTTGGATATAACTAAACCATTTTGTATAACCAATTTTTTAAAAATATCTAAATGTTCAAAATGTTGTTGAACTGTTTTAGAAAATACTAAGATATCATCTATATAGACTAATATAAAGTCACTGTATGGAACGAATATATCATTCATAATCTTCTGGAATTCAGAAGGGGTATTTTTTAATCCAAAGGGCATCACTTTCCATTCAAAATGGCCTATAGGAATATTAAAATCCGTTTTATATTGGTCAGCTTCAGTTATCTGAATCTGCCAATATCTTGATTTTAAATCAAATTTAGAAAATATTAAAGCCTCATATAATCGGTCTAATAAATCCTTTTTATTAGGAATAGGATGTCTAATCCATTTTAATACTTTATTGAGAGGTTTATAGTTAATAACCAATCGTGGTACCCCTCTTTCTATTTCACTATGTTTATTAACATAAAATCCTGTACATGACCAGGATGAGTTTGACTCTTTTATCAATTTTTTGTTTAATAAAGAAGCTATTTCTTCTTTACATAATTCTAAATATTTAGAATTCATTTGACAGGGGCGTGCCCTTGTCGGGATATCGACTTTCATCAAAGTCATCTATGTAAGGAAGTTTAACTTCATGTTTTTTCCTGCTCCAGAAAGCATTAGGATGATCATTGCAAATTTTTACAGAAATATTATTCTGTAATATTTTAATCTTATCCTGTAATTTAGGATTTTGTAAAACTTCTTCTATTGTAGAAGAGTTAATTTCAAAATTTATAAAATTTATTTGATTTTGTTTTCTTACAATAAAATCTTTAATTTCATTTACAAATCTTATATTTGGTTCAGTTATAAACTGAAAAGAAACAGGTGTATTTTCAAAGGTACCTATAAGGCAATCCGTTCCTATATGAGTAATAGGAAAAATCTTTTTTATAAAAGGAGTTCCAAGTATAACTTGGTTAGTTATATTTTTAGCTAATAAAAAGCTTTCAGGAATGCAAACTTTATTATTACAAATGTATGCACGTGGTAATTTAAAAATGATTTGTAATCTTTCACCACCTGCATGACGTAAACTATGAGTTGTTTTTTGAAAATATTTAGTAGGAATTAATCCTTCTTGTATAACACTTATATCTGCACCTGTATCAATTAGTGCAATGAATTCTTTAATTTCATCATGATTTATTAATAAAGTAATTTTAACATAAAACTTGAAAGATGTAATCATATCTAAAACAGTTAAAAACTGATCGTCACCAATCTTAGTAAGATTGTCAAATAGATTTGGTGTAACCAAAGTATAATCTTTTGTAGTTTCTAGATTAGAAACCCTAGTATCAAGATTTTTATTTATTTGTTTTAACATTTTAATTTCTTCTTTAAGATTATTAATTTCTCTATACAAATCATTTAATGTAGTAGGAGATTTATGAGAATTATTATATCTTTGTTTCATCAGTTTATAAACTTCTGTCATAGAATAAGGATTATTATTTGGTATAAATTCTTCCTCTATTTTAGTACTATGAGTACTAGTAGATGGAATATCATCTAAATTTTCTATAATCCTATACCTTAATTCTTGGTCTTTTATGGATTTTAAGAATTCTAAAATATGATCTTTAGTTAAAACATTAATATCTGAATCTTTAAATTGAGATATTAATTTATAATAATCATCTTCTGAATTTTTTTTTGCAGAAGTTTCAGATCCTTGTTTACAAGGACACACGATTTCTTCGAATTATCGGAAGAATCGAAATATGGTCTATTTACGATCGTTTGAAGTAATATCTTCGGAGTCATCAGATTCTAAAAATAATTTTTCTAAAGAATCTTTTAATTCTTCACTAATATTGAGATTATTAATCTTTTTCTTCATCCTACACTTATTAGCGTAGTGTCCTATACGTTTACACTTATAACAGACAATGTTACTTTTGTCTTTCTTACGTTCTAATCTATCAGAGTTTCTCTTAGCTTTTTTCTCTAGCTTAGCCTGAGAATATCTTCTCTTTTTCTTTTTTAATATATTGATCATATTTTTACGTAGTTATGAACTACTTTTCTTTGTGATGGAATATCCATCCCAAATTGGCTACAAAATTGGCCTAACCGAGCCCTTTCGATCGGCCTTTGCCTTTTAAGTCTGTTGATTTAACTTAATTTCATTACATAAGGCTATACCTTCGGATCTACAAGTCGCTATAAGACTTCCATAAGTATAACTTTCATAAGGAATGGAGATTTTATCTTTCCTAAGAGTTTTTCTAACTCTTTCCGCAAATAATGGGGGTAATCCATCTATAAACTTAGATTTCCAATGAGAGCTATTACTCTCGGGTAATTCCATAACTCTATTAAGGAATTGGTCTTTATACCATCTAAAATCTGTAAGTGTTTTACACCTAGTATTTTGTAATAACGTTCTAATAGTTTCATTATCATCCGAAATTTTTCCGGTAAAATGTTCTAATATAGTAACAACCAGTGTATAAACTGCCTGTTCGCTAGTGCGACCATCTTCTTCCTGTTTAAGGCAATTATAAACTTCTTCTTTATCTTGAAGGGAAAGATAATGATCCCACCAACCTTTAAGTTGGCCAGTAAATCCTGCAACTATCATTTTTGCAATATTACTGTCACTATTTCCTATCAGTTTACTGACAGTGCTATACATAAGCATTCTATGAGCCAGATTATAAATCTGTTTTTCAGTATAACCGTCTAAATTCCATTCATAAATACTTTTACCATTATAACTATTATTTCCTATATATTCTTGTTCCTCATGTAGAATATCTACAGGAGAGGGACGACTATAATAATTAATTCTTTGGGTTGGCCTATCAGCAAACCTATATAACTTATTAAGTTCATCTCTAATGACAGGCTTATAATCCTTTGTTCCTGATAATTTATCAGAAAATTCATTTTCCAAAGTATTAATATTTAATTTTTTAAATTTCTGATCTAGCATTGATTCTAGATCTGACATCTTTTTTAATTTATAATCTTTAATTTCAGGAGGAGGCTGCAAAGGGGGAGCAGAGATTACTGCCTTGTTTCCTGAAGATTCTATCGAAGAAGATTTATCTAACTTCTGTAATAATAAATCAATTCTCTTATGAAGAGAGAGAATTTGTTCTCCTAAAACATTCAAATAAATGTTTGTATAATTTTGTTGTTCTATAATATTATTAATTTGTTTTACAGTAATGTTTAACGTATCATTCTCAAAAAGTTTTGAAAATGCTGCAAAACTAACAATATTATTTTCCTTTTCTAAAAGAAAATGTTGTTGAGGAGGCCATACTCCTTTAATGACATTTCCATTTAAGAGCTTATAATCTCTTTCTAAAACAGAAATGTAAGGTTCAATATACTTAGACATGAAACATGGAACAAAAGGGAATAGTATATTATGAAAAGATAAGAATTTATAAAATTCTTCTGAAATATAATATTTTAATTTACCATCAAAATTAGGGAAAAACCACTTCCTGAATGGTTCCCATCTTGGTAAATCAAATTCAGCTTTAACTTTTTTCCTGGCTTCAGATCCAGGACTAAAATCTATTTTTGGTCTATAATTCATAATGAAAAATTCATTTCAGATTCGGTTATATCCGGATCTTTAGTGTTATAAACATCTTTGACAATATTTTCTTTAGTTTTTTAATACTTTATCAACATGATGATTATGCTCATCACGTTCACTTACCTGCGAGGTAGAAACGCGGTAAGGAATATAATCCTTATCCTCTATAAGAGGTGAGATATAAGGTCTTTCAGATCTGGTTGAAAAAGTCCTTGGGATATTACCCAATCTGGATGGAGTATTATCCATCTGTATATAAACAATTCCTTCTGGAGTCTGCTCAATATGATCTATATTATGTTCAGTTTTTGACTGGATATAACCAATTCTTTCTAGTTTCCACTGTGGAGGCATAGGGATTTCATCCCATTTTATTATTCTTCTTGTTGAGATCTTAGATCTATTAAAGTTTGTTTCTATTAAAACAGTCTCATTAATCTTTTTATCCATTAATTTACAATTAGGATTTAATGTAATAAATGCGATAACAGATACATATAAGTTCTGAACCAGCAATATAATTATATCCATGAGTTTTAACATTTAATGTTAAAGAATCAAGTATATTAATATCACTTAAAGAAAGTGAGAGATTAGGATAAACATTAAAATAGACTGGTCCATGTGCCAGACTAGATTGAATTACACCTATAAGTGATTGTTTCCAATTTAAATTTCTTGCATCTCTTAGACATGCAATAAAACTTTCAGGCAAACCTTCTAGAGTTAAAGGTTTAAATGCAATTTGCACTAATCCAATATGGATGAATTTATATAGATCTTTATATCTATTTATATCATTTAATGATAATAATTTTATCTCAGTTTCTTCATTATCTAAGGAAACTGACTCCTCAGTAGTCTTAACTACTTGTTTTAAACCTAATTTTTCAAAAGTTCCTAACTGATATACAGTTTTTAAATCAACCCTTGGGATTGTCCACATATTAAGTGCTTCTAAATTTTCAGGAATATCCATTTCTTGTTTAGAAACATTTTTAATGTTTCTCTTTTCTTTTAATAAATTCATTTGAATTTATAAATAATTCATGTTCATGTTAAACTATGAATCATATATATCACTTAATTACATGGCTCTGATACCAAATGAGGTCCGGTGGTAGTCTTCCATGCAAGAACTCAGGGTTAAGGAACAAATTTTACATGAAATCTAGATCCGTCAGCATAATTATCAAAGAATAAAATCGGGATCAACGCTTTAACACGCCTTCACTCAACGGCTTAAAACAGTTATTTAATTTATATTATTTTATTATTTACTTTAAAATAATTTTATTATTTCATTTATATTATTTTATTATTTTTTATTTTTAATAATAATAGTTATTATGTGAATAGTGTAATTATTATTTAAATTAATATTTAAAAAGGGGTTGCATCCTATTCTTTAAACTATTATTATTAATTTTATATATTATTAATTATTATTAATTTAAATCACTATTAAATTATTATTATTCACATTATTATTTAAATTATTATTTAACAAATTATTCATTAATCTTTTAAAAAATTAATTATTTCATACTTTTGTATTAAATAATATCTATTATAATATTAATTTATTATTTACTATATGATGTACTTAATTAATATAAACACTAAATCCTAAATCTACCGTCGCCATTTCTTTTCTAAACCACAGACTTAATAAAAAAACTTAATCAACCTAAACATGCAAATTAATTTAAAATATAAACATGAATAATTGTAATACTTATGTTAAGAAAATAATTAATGAACCCACAGATCGCCTTGAAAATTGCGTGAGGCTTTTGGGAGTGAACGAAAGGTTTTGTTAAAACAACACGTGTAACCTATGCGCGAGTGACGAGAGTGAGTTTAATTTTTTTTCTTGATTTTCCTGATTAATTGAGACTACGTCATTTTTGGACGCGGCACACCTAGCTAGGTTTGCCCGTGTCCATGGTATAACGACTGCGTGTTTCATTGTTTACGTCTTAATTTTCCATGTAAATAGGATGTATGTTTTATGAAAACACAATGAATGTTCCATGCATTCTGAGTGAGGTTCTATGTTAGGATTCTATTGAGATAATATGCAGGTTGTATAAGAATATAATGTGTGTTTCATGGTTGTGTTCCATGGAACCCAAGTTATCCAATTATAGAGCCAAATAACATATAACTTTATCATCCACATACACTAAAAACCTTGACCTGATTTCCATGGTTGTTACTTATGTAACTATGGAATTACAGTTATAGAAATATAGAACTCCGATAACATATAACTTTAACAACCAGAAAAAATATAATTACACAAGAAAAACGATTCTTCCTCCTCATTTCTCCCAATAATGACTTTTTTACATTCATCCATCGATTTACTTTATACATTCAATTGATAACATACAAAAATGCATCATATAAAATAACTTAAAAGTTGTTGCTGTCGATCAAACAATATGAAAAAGAACTGCTACTATTATTGAACCTGCTACCGCAGTTGGATCACTGCTACCATTGTGAATATCATTATTTTGAAAAAGAAAGAGATAGTGATGATTTGATTAGAGATTTTTGAAAAATTTTGATAGAAAGAAAGAGGAGGAATGAAGAAAGGAAGAAAGAAAGAGGAGATGTATACAGTATGAGAGAACGAGAAAGACACTTTTAAATTAAAAAATCCTACTGATTTGTATCGGATTTTAATACTAAATAAAACAACGTAGTTTTAATAAAGGGTGTACTTTGCAAGGTACACCCATGTGTACAATATAATTTGCAAGCAAGAAGATCTTAATTCCCTAAGAGCTAGTTTGGAAGTTAAAAAGTGAAGAGAAAAGAAGAGATTTGGAAAGAAGGGGTTGGATTTCTTAAGTTTGGAGTTTTAAAAGGTGAGAAAAGAAAAGAAATGAGATGATCCACTATCATCTCAAATGCCAATATTGTTTTTCTCCACTTATGAATAGAAATGGACAGATGAGGGGCAGGGGAGGGGGAAGTTTGAAAAAAAACCCAAATATCTATTTTAATTACATCATATTCAATATTATACATTCAAAGGTTATTTTTAATCAAAAGATGTCTTTCTTTGCCTTTCTTTCCCAAATTATAAAAAAGAAAAATACTTTTCTTTTTTTTTTTTTCCTTTCAAAATTTGCAAACAACATTTAAAATCACTTCTCTTCTTTTCTCTTCTCTTATCTTCTAACTTAAAATTTCTCTTATTTTCTTTTCTCTCCTAAACTCTCAAACTAGCCCTAGGGAATTGTGTGTTAGTTGGTCAAAACTCTCCAACCCTTATGGCTAGAATTTTCAGTCATCTTAGGGTATTGGCAAGACCAATTATTTCCAAATTAGAATTTGGAAATACTGGACTACTAGGAAACATAATATCTCATATGATATTGGAGAATATTTAGTTGAAAACTTTAATTCTAATAAAAGTAGGATACTTCCATAAATATTCCTTGACATGTCTATTTAAGAAATCTCCCAAAAAGTATGGGAGAGGACGTGGCCGGCCATCCCTAGGGATAATCCCATAGGTTTTGGCCACCACAGGTTTTATGGACTCGGACCTTTGACTTTTGGTCAACTCCGAGCTCAATCTATTTCCATAGTCTAATAAATAATTATCTTTTAACCTTTTAATTAGATAATTAAAAACCAATAATCATAAACTCATTACAATTAATTGCTTAGCCCACTTTAATTAATTAAATGCTATTCTTTAATTATTTTTTTCTCTTATGTGATAAATTAAATAACAAGAGCATAATTAATTAAATCTCTCTAGATTAATTTTGTGTACTGGTTAATAAATAATCACTTTGGTTTCATAAGCTACTTAGGGGACCAAAAGGCCGTTTGTTCATGGTTTATATAATGACTAAAATGCCCTTGCTATAGATAGCATCATTCCTTATTGTAAATATTTTCAATTAATCACCATATGGAAATATTGACACCACGAATAAAACTGTGGATATAGTATCTTTACCATACAAGTTTTAAAGATTAAAATGCCCCTCTATGTTTGCACCCATCATTGGATATACTCAATTACCTCTACCATCCTTAGACCTCTTGTCCGATAATCCGACACTCTATTTTATGTTTATACTTTCTCAAGGAGCGACCCTTAAGCAAATATATAGACTCTTATAAGCTAAAGAATTGAACTCTAGATTATCACGGACAATCACACTGGGGTAGTTCTCATAGAAGCAAACATACAATTCTGTCTTGACTAAGTTCATTTACCCAACATAGAAATTACGTCAGTCCCATGAGTAGAGACCTTCACCTATACTATATCTAAGTAGACAAGCTATAGCTTCGTTAGGCCGCCAACTCATGTGAATACTATAAGGCATTAGCCCACGTGGTAGCCTTTTCTTTATAGTGCACACGGTAGCTTTGGAGAATCTTTAGTTTCTCTACCTTTATAACACTTTCTAGAAACTAATATCATATTGTTTTGTTCTATGTACTCAAAGCAACTTGCATAGCTAGTTGATGGATACTACGCTTGCACATTGTCTTGCAAAGGCCTAAGAACAATCAGAGGGAGGGGATAAGTTTCCAACTACATTCTGATTCTTAAGTCAGTATGGGAATGGGGATAAGGAATAATAATGTCGAAAAGATTGCACAATATTCAATTACGATCAAAAGGTATAAAAATACCTCATATATATAAGGCTCGGCTTTAGAGAGGTTGTGATCCCTATTATTGCGCCGAGTGTTGCCCTAATGGGCTAAAGCTTACTATTACCATTCTCGGCCTCTCACTCAAGGCACCATGTGAAGGAATCGGTACCTCCATAGCGCATGCAGAAGCAAAATGTACGAGATGGATAGACATAGTTACCGTTAAGGTTTTTAAATTTGTTTCCTTATTTTCAGTGGCAGAACGGATGGTTATGGAACTTGCTCATCTTCTTCTCATTAAAAACCTTCCTTTAGCTTTGGTCTTGTAAACATCAACTTCTTCTCATAAATTACCACAAAACAATTAGTCTTCCTAAGTATTCTCTAACCTCTCAAAAGTAGTTTATTGAGAACTTAGGGAATTATTCTTTGAGAGGAAAGAATAAAAAAGAAGAAGAGAACTCTCCAAGGGTTAGAGAGAGAGAGAGAGAGAGAGAGTTGGCCGAAATTCCTAGCGTGGAATGGCTAGCATTAGCCGAAAATCCTAAGACATAATTGTCTAATAATTTCGGCTATAGGATTAATTCCTTTCCTAAAGTGAATTAGGAAGCCTTGGAAGACTAGAAAATGAAATCTCTCCTATGTGATCTTGGAGAATCTATAATTGAAGCTATTTAGCCCTAAGGATGAATATTCTTGTTTTAATCGAATGACAAATATTGATGTGCATTAATTGTTCTATCTTTGATATGGCAGGAACTTTTGTATGGAAGATGAAGTCTTCACACAAGAGCTAAAGTGTCAAATGCAAGAATAATAAAGGATGGATTCAAGCTACCAAGGATGAAATGTTGAAGACTTAGAATAGGGTTTGTGTCTCCTTGTCCGAATCCTCTTTACTTTAAGATGCATTGATAAAGCTCAATCTAAAAGGTTTTCAAAAGAAGGAACTGTTTTCAAATCCTACGCTTTGTTTTTTAGGGTCAAACATGTTTTTACAAAAAGGTTTTGATGTGAGCGAAAATGTTTTAAAGATGTTTAGACTGAATATGGTTAATTCTTTGTCTCAAAGTATTTCATGATTATATATTTATTGAAGGTTTAGTTGTGTTAATCTTGAATTTGAAAAGTCTATTAAGTGAGTACTTAAGACACTTTGAGTGGATTGTTTGATTTAGACTTTAAAAATGATTTTTAAGTATGTAGAAACCTGTCATACAACTTGAGTGTGGCCACACAGGATGGTTGTGTGACAGCATAAGCTCCAGGTTTCACTGGCACTAAAGATTGGCATTATTTTAGAATACTTTGAAGATCTCAAAGATTTTGTTTGACTATTGATTGAAGGTCAGGAGTTGTATTATTGGAGTCCAATTAGGATACTACCTTAAGAAAGAGTTGAAGAATAAGGAAAGATCAAAACCTCAGAGAAATATGACTTTATTGGTATTAAAACTATAAGTCTTTTTGGAAACAAAGTCTTTGGTCAAAATCCAAATTGGAAAAGGATTGATATTTCAAGATCTATTGTTCAACCTCAACATCTATAAATAGAGGAACGTAATTGAAGGTTGGGGCTAGCCGTTATGCAATTCTTTGAAGATATTCTGTAAGAGAGAAGACGATGGTTCATGGTGGTTGAGTTTATACAGTCACAAACTTCAATTACTATAATTCTCCATTAATGCTTGTTGTTCATCCTTCATAATTCAATGGAGTTCTTGTTTTAAAGACTCTAGCTTCTAGGAATAGAAGTTGTGCTACGGTTTAAAGGTGTTAAAGAATTGAAGGGATTCAAGATCAAGCAGCTTGTTCCAAGGGAGAGCCTTGAAGAGTTGAAGAGATTTACTGTGCAGTGTACAAAGGAAGTTTGCACTAATTCCACTAGGGAAACACTAGATGTATAAAAGAGCTAAGTGTTTTCTTGTATTGTGTTGGGAATTATTAGTGGATTGCTTTCTGGGCGTGGCCCCTCAGATGCAGGCTTGGTCGAACTACGTTACCAATTGCTGTGTCTTGTGTGTTTGTTCAATTTATTTCTTTTCATACAGTAAATCACACTACTTCGCACACAGCAAAATCAATCACATTGCATGGATTCCCTTAGTACTAACTTACAACTGGTATCAAAGCTTTGGGTACCATCTGTTATGCTAGTTATCTAGTAGGTGAAGATCATGGGAAGTTAGTACTTGGGATATCATGACGACCAAAGAAGGTGGATCTGTTACCAGACCTCCTTTGTTTCAAGGTACAAATTATGCCTACTAGAAGATGGAGACACGAATTTCATTCAATTCTTAGATGAAGCTGCATGGGATGCTGTTGAGTGTGAACGGAAACCTCTTACAAAGACCAATAAAGATGCTACAACTAAATTAACCAAGGTAGTTGTGAAGCCTAGATCAAAATGGATTAATGATGAGAGAAAACCTGCTCAGGCTAATTCTAAGACATTGAACACCATCTTTGCCGGTGTGGATGGGGAACAATTCAAGTTGATCTCAACTTGCACATCTGAAAAAAATGTTTGGGAAACTTTGGTAACTATTCATGAAGGTACCAATGCTGTGTGAATTTCCAAATTTCAAATGTTGACTACTCAGTTCGAAGAATTAAGGATGCAAGAGGATAAAACAAATGGTGAGTTCAGTGGCAAGCTCAAAGACATTGCAAAACAAGCTTATCAATTGGGTGAAGAGTTCTCTTAAGAGAAACTAGTGTGAAAGGCAATAAGATTTTTACCTGCACGATTTCGTCCTAAGGTTGTAACAATTGAAGAAGCAAAGGATGTGACCAAACTTCCTTTGAATGACCTTTTGGGATATTTGGGGGCATATGGGATGAATCTTGATGTTGAATCCAACGATAAGGGTATTGCATTGAAAGTTGAACACAATCATCTAATACCACAACCTATTATGAAGAAGATGTTATGATGCTTACACGAGAGTTTGGGAAGTTTCTTCGTAGAACCAGAAAAACATCCAAGCCTTAAGGAAGAATCAAGAATGATATCAGGGATAGGCAAGGCCTAATAAGTTTAAGTCTGAAGATAGGATAATGAAAATGAAGTTTGATACAGGTCAAAAGGAAAAATGCATACAATGCAAAGAGTGTGAAGAATATAGTCACATCCAGGCAGAATGTGCCAACACCTTGAAGAAAAACAGATCCATGAAACTACCCTCACTGATGATGATAAGAAAAGTGATACTGAAAATGATGGAAGAAGACACTGATTCCAATGAAACACTGGAATTCAATGTAGTCATAGATTTGGGAGATACATCTATGCACAATAATCACCAAGATGACAGTGATGATGACTCCGTCTACAGTGATGAAGAAGTGACCTATGAGGAATCACAAGATAAGTATAGTCTACTCTACACTAACTGGTTTGAACTTATGGAGTTATATTAAGACCTAAAAAGGGTAGCCTAAAGAAGATTCAAGAACAAAAAGATGTTCTTGAAAGAAGAAACTATGAACTAATGGCTCAGGTCAAGGATGCAATTGATAGAGTAAATGTAGCTAAAGGAAAAATAGCAAGATTAAACACTTTTTTATGGCAGGGAATCAATATTAAACACTGGAAAGGCTAAACTTGATGAAATAATCGGTATGGGAAGACCAGCTAGATTGAAATCAGGACTAGGCTACATTGGCACAACTCTTAATCATACAAAAGGAACTTATGTTACACAACGTGGTAGTAGTCTTACAACATATGGTAAATTGGAAAGAGTGTTTGTCAAAGACAGCCTGAGTCAAGCCGAGAAGAGAAACTTAATCAAGAAATACAAACCTATAAAGCCTTTACTGATGTGTGATAACTGCAAAAAGATCAGGCATGTGTGGCATCAATGTTATAGAAGAATTAGAGACCTGAAGCAAGGAAGAAAGCTTCACATACATGCCTTGACCAAGGAGAAATCAAGATGCATTGGATTTGGATAAAAAAAAAAGATGAGTTGAGATGTAATGTAGCTCATCTATCTTTGACAGCAAATCTTGGGAGTGTGTGGTATCTTGACAGCGGATGCTCATGCCACATGATTGGAAATAAAGAATATCTTACGGATTATATAATGTGTAATAATGACAATGTGACTTTCAGTGATGGTGTGAAAAACAAAGTAGTTAGTGTGGCCATGCTGAATGTAGAAAGAATGCCAAGATTATCCAATGTGCTACACATTAAAGGAATGAAAGCTAATCTGATAAGCATAAGTCAGTTGTGTGATGATGATGCTCTAATGGTGTATTTTGACAAAAGAAAATGCTATATGGTGACGATCAATGAAAAATGCATAATTATAGGAACAAGAACAACTGGCAATTGCTACCAGATGAATGAAATGAAATAACCTTTTTGTTTGGTTGGATAAATTGGAGAAGCTGAACTATGGCATAAAAGACTTGAGCATGTGAAATATAGGCACTTACACAAACTTGGAAGCAAACAAATTGTCAGAGGAATCCCTCAATACAAAAAGGAGTGCAAGTTGTCGTGTGAAGAGAGCCAGATTGGTAAACCAGTCAAAGCCAAGCATATTCAAGTTGGAGACATCACCACAGCACATAATTTAGAATTATGCACATTGATCTATTTGGACCCACACAGTTAGAAAACACTGGTGGAAAAAGGTACGGTTTGGTATGTGTCGATGACTTCTCAAGATACACATGGATAGACTTTCTCAGGAACAAGTCATATTCATTCCATGAATTCAGAAAGATATGTCTAAGTATTCAAACAGAGAAGAACATAACTCTAAAAAGACTAAGGAGTGATCATGGGAAAGAGTTTGTTAACAGTTAGTTTTCAGAGTTCTGTCAGTAACACGGTATCATACATGAATTCTCAGCACCAAAGACACCACAACAAAATGGTGTGGTTGAGAGAAAGAATAGAACAATTCAAGACATGATCTATGTGATGCTGAATTTCAAGGAGCTGTCCCATAGTTGGTGGGCAGAGGCGGCTAACTCTGCTATTTACATCATTAACAGAGTATTTCTAAGGCCCTTGATGAACAAAACATCATATGAAATCTGGAAGGGCAGGAAGCCTAAACTAAGTTACCTACATGTGTTTGGAAGTAAATGCTACATCTTGAAGGACCGAGAGCATTGAAGGACCGAGAGCATCTAGGAAAATTCTATGCTAGAAGTAATGAGGGAATATTTTTGGGATACTCCACAAATAGTCATGCATATCGTGTGTTTAACAAATGCACTGGTGTAGTCATGGAATCGGTAAATGTGAATGTTGAGGATATTGACATCAGGAAACTAAGTGTTAAAAAATATCAAGTTGTTGACGATGACGATAATACACCTGAAGTAACAATGACTCTAGAAGATCAAAGTAATGTTGAAGGTTCCTCAAACTTGCTAGTTGATAGGAGTGTGACTCATGCTCAAGATGATGAAAAATCAAGAAGAAAGACTCATACTCGTACTCAAGACTTCTGAAGGATCACCCAACGAATGCTATTATTGGTGATATCACAGAAGGTCGAAGAACTAGAAGCAAGAAATGAGTAGACTAAAATTAGATGGCTCTAATTAGTATGACATGCTACACTTCTACAATGGAACCCAAGAATGTCAAGGAGGCTCTCACTGATGAATACTGGATTGAAGCAATGCAAGAAGAGTTGCAACAATTTGAAAGAAATGATGTATGTGAACTGGTCATGATACTAGAAGGTGTGAATATGATTAGTACAAAGTGGATATTCAGGAACAAAACTAATAAGGAAGCTAACATTACATGTAATAAGGTAAGGTTGGTTGCACAAGGGTATACAGAAGTAGAGGGACTGGATTTTGATGAAACATTCACCACAGTCACACAACTTGAATCTGTAAGACTGTTGGGCTCTATTGCACGTGCTAAGAACTTCACACTCCAATAGATGGATGTTAATAGTGCTTTCTGAATGGAATATTACAAGAAGAAGCATTTGTTGAAAAACCAAAAGGATTTGTAAATGTAAAGTATCTTGATCATGTTTATAAGTTAAAAAGGCTATTTATGGATTTAAGCAGGCTCCAAGAGTATGGTATGAAAGGCTCACAAATTATTTGCTCAACAAAGGATACATTAGAGGGAATGTGGATAAGACTATGTTCATCAAACATCTATATAGCATGCGCTCATTACACAGATATACGTTGATGACATAGTGTTCGATCCATATCAAAGGAGCTCACTAAGGAATTCATCACATCCATGAGAACTGAATTTGAAATGAGTATTGTGGGTGAACTAATTTTCTTTCTTAGATTGCAAATCAAACAAATGAAGAAAGATCTCTCTCAAGCAAAATATGCAAAGAATCTAGTGAAGAAGTTCGGTTTGGATAATAGAAAGACAGTAAGAACACCTATGAGTACCACACTCATGATCAAGAAGGATGAGATGGGAACCAGTGTGGATCAGTATGAGTATAGAAGCATGATCGATGGATTACTCTAATTAATAGCTAGTACACCTGATATATCATATAGTGTTAGAGTGTGTGCAAGATATCAAGCAGATCCTAAGGAGTCACCCAAGAAAGCAGTAAAATGCATCTTGAGATATGTGCATTGCACTGCTGAGTATGGGTTATTCTACATAAGGACACTTCAACTCATCTTGTTGGCTACAGTGATGCAGATTGGGCTAGAACTATGATGATAGAAAAATCATTTCTAGAGGGTGCTTCCATGTCGGAAACAATCTGGTCTCTTGGTATAGTAAAAAACAAAACTATATCTCACCTCATGCTCCCAATGCTGAATCTTCAGAAGTAATCACAAGTCTGGACCTCCTCAATCAACAACTCTCGACTGTAATGGCTCTGTTATCAAAACGCAGCAAGACCTCCAAAATCTCAAAGATAAACTCCCCTGAGCATTATTTCAGATCGAAATAGGGAGTACCGTACCAGGCTGTAATACAATGCCGTTTTTTTAATCTTATGAATTACCATGGTTGCTCGGTTCTGGCCTTGGATTGAATTTGCCTTGAATTAGATTATTATTTTGGTTTTCCTTGTGTGGTAGCTGGTGAGCTATCTGTTTTGGCCTGTGTGCCACTATCTTTGGACTTGAATACTTTATTTAGGTTTCTTTTGTTCCATGCTTTAATATGCATGCTATGGTTTCCTTGTGAAGAATGAAGGTCTATGCAGCTTACTGGTGTTTGATCTAAAACAATGCCAAATGGGGAGTTTGAAGAAACCTATCACACAGCTTGAATGTGGCCACACAGGATGGTCGTATTTTAGGATACCTGGAAGATCTCGAAGATTTTTTTGACTATTGATTGAAGATCATGAGCTATACTATTGGAGTCCAATTAGGATATTACCTTAAGAAAGAGTTGAAGAATAAGGAAAGATCAAAACCGAAGGGAAATAGGAATTTTTTGGTATTAAAACTAGAAGTCTTTTTGGAGATAAAGTCCTTGGTCAAAATCCTAATCGGAAAAGGATTGAGATTTCAAGATCTATGGTTCAGCTTCAACATATATCAATAAAGGAACTTAATTAAAAATTGGGGCTAGCCGTTCTGTAATTCTTCGAAGACATTCTACAAGAGAGAAGACAATGGTTCATGGTGGTTGAGTTTATGCAGTCACAAACTTCAAACACTGTGATTCTCCATTGATGTTTATTTTTCATCCTTTATAATTTAATAGATTTCTTGTTTTGAAGACTATAGCTTCTAGGGATAGAAGTTGTACTGTGGTTCAAAGAATTAGTTTTCCCTACCATCTTTATGAGAAAGGGAGTTAGTATGACAATGGTAAATTCTTGGGTGTGACTCAAGGTAGTGGATGTAGACCCTTGGTAGGGTCAAACCACTATAAATCGTTGTGTTCTTCTCCATTTCTTCACTCTTGTTACTTTGCTATTACTTTTATCCTTTAAGTTTCTTTTATTATTCTTGTTGTTTTCATATGTTTATAAAAGAAACTCTTTCTTAAAGTAAAATAAGATTTTTAATTGGAAAGTCTTTAAAGTTTGTCCTAGAACCTAATCCAGCCCCTCTTAGGTTTTTTCATAAGTATTAATCCTAATTGAATAGGATACTTCGTAAAAAGAATTCCATCACATTTAGAAGATTATGAATCTTCTATGTAATCTTGGAGAATCTTTAATAGAGCATTAATTCATTGAATATGATACTTCCTAAAAAGAATTCCATCACATTTTAGAAGATTCACAACTTTCCAAATTTGGGAAGAGGTAGCCACCCACCCTACGGGTAAAATCTTTAGGGTTTTCGACCACTCCATGATTCTAGGGGCTTAGGCTTTGTCTTGAATAAAGTTCAAGCTCAATCAATTTCTATAAGATAATTAATCTTTGGGTATTTTAATTAAATATATAATTAAAACCCAATTAATCATATTGCCAAATTAATTAATTGCCTAGCCCAATTAATAATTATATTAATGAGGCCCAATTAATTATATTCACTTCTTAAATTAATTACTTGGTAATTTATCTTAGTAAATGTATACTCCCTCCATTTCATATTAACTGTTGTCTTTTGATAGTGCATAAGAATTAAGGTGGTTTCTCTTTTTTTTTTTTTTGGTCAGAAAGAAGAATTATTCATTACTACAAAGAATTTGGAATAAGTTTGTACAAGTGCTTCCTAAGGAATCATATGCCAAAAAAGAGGCTAACAAAAATAGGAGGTTCAGAATATAAAACAAAAGAAATATCATTAGCATCCTCTCCAGCTTTTATGTAGCTATGTGATGTGAACTTGGGCATTCAATGAATGAACTCTTCATGATCAACCTCCTATGGACCTTGCCTCTAAGAAGAACTTGACCAACACCATCCTCAAGGAACCTTAGCTCAACCCAAACTAAGACTTTGTGATATCATAATGATGATATTCCCCTATAAGCTAATTAAACATTGGGGTTGGTGACGCAACACCTAATTCACCTCTTATAGAGAAGACCTAAATCAATGACCTAACACCTAATTCACCTCTTATAGAGAAGACCTAAATCAATAACACAACACCTAATTCACCTCTTATAGGTTTACAGTTAAACCTGTTGGAATCCGTAGGCAAAAACAAAGTAAAATAAAACTACGGAAATCCACCAACAGGATCTGCACATACTAGATAAACCGATTGGATAGAAATTACCTCAATGTTTCTATTGTTCGTTGTGGAGGCGCTGCTTTGTATGCTTCGCCTCTCTGGGTATCCACGCGACGAACTCCTCCGCAAGCGATCGGGATGCTAGCCCCTTCGTGTTCGCAAAGCTGCTCGAAGCCCGATCCCGACTATCTCGGTAATCGGTCGTTTTTCGGAGAGAGGAGGCTAGATACTATATCGCCGTTCTAGGGTTTAGGGTTTTGTTTTTCTTTAATGAGATAAAGGGACGGCCAACAAGAAAAGGTTAACATAACCTTTTATAGTCATCAATATCAAAACCCTAACTGTCATCTAATGACAGTTCAATCTCGTCCGTCTATTCCTATAATCATCCAACGGTTAGATGAGTAATATTAAGTAATTAATTTCATTTATTCGATTAAATAAAATTAATTACTTATTAACCTACTGAGAAAATACAATATGGAATCCGATTCCCCCTTTTGTATACGTTCAACGAATCTGGACACAATCTAGATTCATTGAACGTGGACATTATGCTCACAAGATCGTCTATGCGTGTGACCCTGTAGGTTCACTTAACGTTGGCCGTGAATAAAAAAAAATGTCCTAGACATTTATTCACAAAACATAAGCGGCCTCTAGCAAGACATTATGCTTACCCAAGTTAAGTAAATGTAATAATAACCTAGCATCGATTTAATATTTAGTCCTTTGTCACACGATATCCTAATTAAGTATAAGGCATGGATCAAGTCATCCTTATAAAACTTAATTAACCATTTACTTGATCACCGAGCAGATTGTTCCAACAAATAATATTAATAACACCTTATTAATACTTATTTGAGCATGGCCATGCATATTTTCCAGTCTTCCTTATCAAGGGGCCCATGGATATCTCTCTCTAAAAGGAGAGGGACAAATCCCTTTCACTATCTCCAATATTCAAGCCATGACGAGAAAATAAGCCAACCAATAATCATAATGATCACCTAATTAAAAGTGATGTTTGACTATGTCAAAACATATTTTTCTCCCCATGCAAGAAACATTGGAAACATTAGGTCGAAGGACACCAAATATAAAGCGAGAAGAAATACTTATAACTTAAACCCATGCAATATTTCTTCTTCACTTTGGGTCATGTCCAATACAATATTCTCAATATGTATTTATGAATTGATTTTATATCTCATATTCATGATCGGTAAAACTTGACCATCAATCAACTTCACACTAGTTTACAAGATGTAATAAACTAGGGACAAATAAGAATAGTATTTTTATTAGCTATAAGGGTTTTACTATCAAGTCACATACTTGATGACCAAGAGCATAAAATACAATTAAAAAAATACATGCTTCATAAATCATAAATGTGAGTCAATTGGTCTTAGGGCATATACTAACAATCTCCCACTTGCCCTATCACCAATTTGACATGACTCTCAAACCCATTGACCTAGTATGACTCTCATGCTTAAGTTGTGGGAGTGGCTTTGTCAATGGATCTGCGACATTGTCATTGGTGTCTACTTTGCAAATTTTAACATCTCCACGCTCAATAATTTCTCGAATGAGATGGAAACGCTTTGAGAATATGTTTGGATCGTTGATGAGATCTAGGTTCCTTAGCTTGTGCAATGGCTCTGTATTATCACAATATAGGTCCACTTTGGGGTTCACAATGCTAGGAATTACACCTAGTTACGTGATGAACTTTACGATCCAAAGCTGCCTCCTTGGTTGCATCGAAGCGACCACATACTCGACCTCTGTAGTAGAATCGGCCACGGTATCTTGCTTTGAACTCTTCCGACTCACGGCACCTCCATTCAAACAAAACACAAATCCAGATTGCGATCTAAAATCATCTACATCGATCCCGAAAGCTAGCATCCGTGTAACCATTTACAACAAGCTCTCCTTCACGACCTCAGTAGATCAAAAACATCTCTTTAGTCCTTCTTAAGTACTTGAGAATGTTTTTCTCTGCGATCCCAAATGCGGTTCACCGGGATTTGGCTGGAATACGCTAGTCATGCTTAATGCATACGAGACATGCGGGCGAGTGCATAACATGGCGTACATGATAGATCCAATTGCGGAAGCATAAGGAATCTTACTCATGCGTTACGTATCTTCCCTTGTGGTAGGACTTTGAGACTTACTGAGTTTAACGCCATGTGACATTGGCAAGAATCCTCTCTTAGAATCTTGCATCTTGAACTTTTTCGAGTACCTTGTCAATATATCCACTCGACTTAGGCGATAAGCTTTTTAGATC
Organism: Catharanthus roseus; assembly: GCA_028651295.1. Lineage (NCBI taxonomy): Eukaryota > Viridiplantae > Streptophyta > Magnoliopsida > Gentianales > Apocynaceae > Catharanthus > Catharanthus roseus. The sequence continues at coordinate 2,447,760 of JAPQWS010000107.1, read as the reverse complement.
TATCTCGATAGATCCTAATGCCCTAGAATATAGGTTGCTTCGCCTAAATCTTTCATTGAAAAACACTTCCCCAACCAAGTTTTTACACTTTGCAAAGTGGGGATGTCATTCCCAATTAACAAGATGTCATCGACATAGAGTACTAAGAAGACTACTTTGCATTTTACGTAACCCTTTTGTAGACACAAGGTTCATCATCATTCTTGATGAAATTGAATTCTTTAATTGCTTCATCAAAGCGAAGATTCCAACTTCGAGATGCTTGCTTCAAGCCATAAATGGATCTTTGAAGTTTACACACTTTACTAGAATTCGAAGGATGAATAAAACCTTCGAGGTTGTGTCATATACACATCCTCCGAGTAGATTTCCATTAAGAAAAGCGGTTTTAACATCCATTTGCCATATTTCATAATCATAATATGCTGCAATGGCAAGTAGAATTCTAATTGACTTAAGCATTACAACTGGAGAAAAGGTTTCATCATAGTCTATACCATGAGTTTGTCTATACCCTTTTGCTACCAATCGTGCTTTGTAAGTGTGCACATTGCCATCCATGTCAGTTTTCTTTTTGAAAACCCATTTACACCCTATGGTCTTGCAACCTTCAGGTGGATCAATCAAAGTCCAAACTTGATTATCATGCATGGATTGTATTTCTGATTTCATAGCCTCTAGCCATTTGCTAGATTCAGGACTATGAATAGCATCTTGGTAGGAATTAGGTTCACCTTGATCAATAAGATCAATATTATGATCCTCGAGTCACCGAGAAATCCATATCTACTGTGGTATCCGAGAAATCCTACTAGACCTTCTTGGCCACTTGTGTCAAAGGTTCGGGCTCGGTATGAATACGTGAGTCCAGTCGAGTATCCATACTCGGTTCGAAATGATCTGCTGTCCTTGAACTTCTTCAAGATGGATTCTACTCCCCATCGACTCTTTTGGAAACGAATTCCCTTTCAAGGAAAATTCCGTTCAGAGCAACAAACACTTTGTTTTCGGATGGAAGATAAAAGTAGTATCCTTTAGTTTCCTTAGGATATCCCACAAACAGGACACTTATCGGATTTGGGTGCTAGTTTTTCGAGATAATGATTGCTTCACATAAGCATCACATCCCCAAATTTTGAGAAATGCTAAACTAGGTTGTTTCCCGGTCCATATCTCATATGGTGTTTTACGAAACGACTTTAGATGGAACTCTATTTAATATGAATGCGACGGTTTCTAGAGCATAACCCCAAAAAAGAAATTGGAAGATCTGTTTGACTCATCATAGATCGAACCATATCCAATAGAGTTCGATTTACTGCGTTCGGACACACCATTCCATTGTGGTGTTCTGGTGGAGTTAATTGTGATAATATCCCACAATTTTTTTAGATGTTCGTCAAACTCTTGGCCCAAGTATTCACCACCTCGATCTGATCGAAGTAATTTGATACTCCTTCCAAGTTGATTCTGTACTTCATTTTGAAATTCCTTAAACTTTTGAAAGGAATCAGATTTATGTTTCATTAGATAGACATAACCATATCTCTGAAATCATACGTGAATGTAATGAAATACTGAAAACCTCCTACGGCTTGTGTGTTCATTGGCCCACATACATCGGTATGTATAAGTTCTAATAAATCGGTAGCCCTTTCACTTTGCCCTGTAAATGGACTTTTAGTCATTTTTCCCAATAAACAAGAATCACATTTTTCATAAGACTCAAGGTCGAATGAAGATAGAAGTCCATCTTGATGGAGTTTTGATATGCGTTTCTCATTTATATGGCCCAAACGACAATGCCAGAAGTAAGTTTGATTTAAATCATTAGATTTAAATTTCTTTGTATTTATGTTATAGATGGGCTTACTAATGGAATCATGTAGGTTAAGAATGTAAAGTCCGTTACATAAAGAGGCATCCCCATAGAAAATACCATTTTTATAAATAGAACTTTTACCATTCTTAGTATTAAACTCAAAACCATCAATATCCAAACAAGAAAGCTGAAATGATATTCCTACTCATAGCGGGGAACATAATAACAATCTTTAAGTTCAATTATAAGCCCAGTAGGCAAAAGTAAATCAAATGTCCCTACAGCTACAGTAGCAACTTTTGCTCCATTTGCAACTCGTAGGTCCACCTCTCCCTTTGCCAAAGATCTACTCCTTTTGAGTCCCCTGCACATTTACACAAATGTGAGCTCCACATCCAGGTATCTAATACCCATGAAGTAGGAGTAGACATATTAATTTCTATAACGAAAATACACAGGCGGCGGTCTCACTAGCCTTTTGCTTCTTCTTTTCTTCCAAGTAGAGCTTGCAATTCCTCTTCCAATGACCGGAGTTCATTGCGGTGGAAGCAAGTCCCTTCCTTTGGTGGTTTAACCTTGGGCTTGGGCTTACGCTTGCCTTTACCCTTTTTGGCCATATCCTTTCCCTTTCCCTTTCCCTTGTTCTTCTTGAGCGCCCCTTTACGAACCATCGGAACATTGGGAGTAGACTTCCTAATGTTTTGTTCGACTGCTTGAGCATCCCGTGCAATTCATTTATGGACTTTTCCATATTATGCATATTGAAGTTCATGACAAAGCTGATCATAGTCGGAGGTCAAAGAGGCCAAGATCATATCGGTGGCCAAGTCATGACTTACGAGTGCTCCAAGTTTTTCAAGGCGATCAAAATACCCTTTCATCTTAAGGACATGAGCACTAAGCCGAAGTGCCGGGGGTCATTTTGCAGTTTGTTCAACGCCTTAGTGGTAAGATATCTCTCTTGACGTGCCTGCTCTTGGAACATTTCCTTGAGTCGTTTTATCATCTCATAAGCCTCAACTTCCTCGAATTGCTTTTGCAACTCAGATTCCATCGTAGCTGACATGAGACATGTCACATCGTTAGAATCATCCTTGTGCTTACTATAAGCATCCTTTTCGACTCTAGTGGCATTGTTAGTTTGGTTGATTAGGGATAGGGTTCTCAAGTACATATAGCCTTTTTTCTTGTTTAAGGACAATCCTTAAATTTCGTGCCCAATCAAGAAAGTTAGTCCCACTAAGCTTATTCTTTTCAAGCACGGATCGCAATGATGTGTTTGAATTGTTTGAGGCCATTATCTACATAGAATTTGCAAAGTAAAATTAAATAAATGAAGCATTAAATTTTCCCTGAAATATTCAACACTTGATATAAATCATGGGTATAAAAATTCATTTTATTCTAATCATAAGTAAGCTTTGGCTTAACACCCATAATTAGAGAAAAATGTATTAATGGGATTTACATCTACATGTACCGGCAAAATCCCATATGATGTCCTGGGCTCAAAACCGTTTTGATAGCCTAGTTAAGCCAAACCATTCCAAGCATATGGAAATCACCATTTTCCATCTTCCCCTACTTAGGTAACCATTTATCTCTTGCTTTGGCAATGAGACAAAATGATGATCCAAGCATGGAGAAGTGCTTATGATCATGGAAGACATTTTACGACTTAATTTTTTTATTTTTTTTTATTTTTTATTTTACATGGTTTCAAAAACCTTCTTCCTTTTATTTGTATATAATTTCACAAAACATATATAAAAATAAAAGGAAATAAACTAAACATCTCATGCATAATATATATACATCAAATAAAACGTGTCATAGCATGGCCCCCGATCCTATATTGACTTCCACGAGCCTCATGGAAGTCAAAGGTCAATCTAGGTAAGTCTTCATCTCCATGAGCTTGCCTCCAATGTCTTGGCCTTCTAATCTTGTTACATAGGACAGAAAATATACATAGGAATAGGAAATAAAATTAACCTATTCTAGTAAAAGCTTGATAATATTACATCAACGAAAACAACGACACGCAGTCGTATTTAAAAAACATACAACCCATTAACAAAATAAGCCAATCAATCACAAGAGGTAAAGGGCCATGCTATGCACCATGCATCTAAAGATAGGAAGAAACATGCAAAGAAACAACAAGGGGGTTCTGGGGGCGTAGCCCCCGGAAGAAAACGGCGGTCCCGCTGGCCGGTCAGCGGGCGGGGTCAAGGGGCAGAAAGAATTAAGGTGGTTTCTCTTTTTGGTCAGAAAGAAGAATTATTCATTACTACAAAGAATTTGGAATAAGTTTGTACAAGTGCTTCCTAAGGAATCATATGCCAAAAAAGAGGCTAACAAAAATAGGAGGTTCAGAATATAAAACAAAAGAAATATCATTAGCATCCTCTCCAGCTTTTATGTAGCTATGTGATGTGAACTTGGGCATTCAATGAATGAACTCTTCATGATCAACCTCCTATGGACCTTGCCTCTAAGAAGAACTTGACCAACACCATCCTCAAGGAACCTTAGCTCAACCCAAACTAAGACTTTGTGATATCATAATGATGATATTCCCCTATAAGCTAATTAAACATTGGGGTTGGTGACGCAACACCTAATTCACCTCTTATAGAGAAGACCTAAATCAATGACCTAACACCTAATTCACCTCTTATAGAGAAGACCTAAATCAATAACACAACACCTAATTCACCTCTTATAGGTTTACAGTTAAACCTGTTGGAATCCGTAGGCAAAAACAAAGTAAAATAAAACTACGGAAATCCACCAACAGGATCTGCACATACTAGAAAAACCGATTGGATAGAAATTACCTCAATGTTTCTATTGTTCGTTGTGGAGGCGCTGCTTTGTATGCTTCGCCCTCTACTGGTATCCACGCGACGAACTCCTCTGCAAGCGATCGGGATGCTAGCCCCTTCGTGTTCAAAAGCTGTTCGAGCCCGATCTCGACTATCCGGTAATCGGTCGTTTTTCGGAGAGAGGAGGCTAGATACTATATCGCCGTTCTAGGGTTTAGGGTTTTGTTTTTCTTTAATGAGATAAAGGGACGGCCAACAAGAAAAGGTTAACATAACCTTTTATAGTCATCAATATCAAAACCCTAACTGTCATCTAATGACAGTTCAATCTCGTCCGTCTATTCCTATAATCATCCAACGGTTAGATGAGTAATATTAAGTAATTAATTTCATTTATTCGATTAAATAAAATTAATTACTTATTAACCTACCAAAAAATACAATATGGAATCGATTCCCCTTTTGTATACGTTCAACGAATCTGGACACAATCTAGATTCATTGAACGTGGACATTATGCTCACAAGATCGTCTATGCGTGTGACCCCTGTAGGTTCACTTAACGTTGGCCGTGAATAAAAAAAATGTCCTAGACATTTATTCACAAAACATAAGCGGCCTCTAGCAAGACATTATGCTTACCCAAGTTAAGTAAATGTAATAATAACCTAGCATCAGATTTAATATTTAGTCCTTTGTCACACGATATCCTAATTAAGTATAAGGCATGGATCAAGTCATCCTTATAAAACTTAATTAACCATTTACTTGATCACCAGGCAGACTGTTCCAACAAATAATATTAATAACACCTTATTAATACTTATTTGAGCATGGCCATGCATATTTTCCAGTCTTCCTTATCAAGGGGCCCATGGATATCTCTCTCTAAAAGGAGAGGGACAAATCCCTTTCACTATCTCCAATATTCAAGCCATGACGAGAAAATAAGCCAACCAATAATCATAATGATCACCTAATTAAAAGTGATGTTTGACTATGTCAAAACATATTTTTCTCCCCATGCAAGAAACATTGGAAACATTAGGTCGAAGGACACCAAATATAAAACTGAGAAGAAATACTTATAACTTAAACCCATGCAATATTTCTTCTTCACTTTGGGTCATGTCCAATACAATATTCTCAATATGTATTTATGAATTGATTTTATATCTCATATTCATGATCAGTAAAACTTGACCATCAATCAACTTCACACTAGTTTACAAGATGTAATAAACTAGGGACAAATAAGAATAGTATTTTATTAGCTATAAGGGTTTTACTATCAAGTCACATACTTGATGACCAAGAGCATAAAATACAATTAAAAAATACATGCTTCATAAATCATAAATGTGAGTCAATTGGTCTTAGGGCATATACTAACAAAACCCTTACATTTACTATAGTCTTAGGCCTTTAAAAGACCATTAAAACACTTAATTAAAAGATATAAATAGAGTAAAACACAAAAGAACCGAGTCAAACATCACATTGATCCAAATTTGTAGAGAACCTACTGCCCAAACGGTGGCCTACTGTCCAGACGGTAGATCTGGCCTTCAATTGCTCTGGCTAGAAAGAAGCTTACTGCGACTGGTAGGGGGCACCTTGCCGCACGGTAAGCTCTGTTTTGCGCAAGTTTGTGCCATTTTGCCCTTCTACTTGCTCCACTTGTTGCTCCTCGGTTATGGCATGAAACGTGAACACTTTAGAAGCTTTGTAGCTATCTTCAAAGCCTTCAAACTTGAGCTTAAGTCCTTTCTTCATGACTATACATGAATGCAATCAACTCATTGTTTCCATCCTTGTCACGTTCCTTGATTTCCTTAACTCTAACTCTTGTGATTGGTCTTTGAAAGAGATCCAAGGTCTCACGCTCATCTTGGGTCATACATCCGCCCCTCATTTGAAAATATTCATCCCCGAATATTCACCTATATCAAACAAAAATAAATTAGAAATATTAAATGTAGCACAAATATTATAATCACCTGGAAGATCAATTTTGTACGTACTATTACTAATGCATTCAAGAACTTGAAAAGGACCATCATTGCAGGCATCTGACTTGGTTTTCCTTTGAGAAGGAAATCGTTCCTTTCGAAGATGAACCCAAACTCAATCACTGGGTTCAAGTACTAATCGCTTCCTACCAATATTTCATTTTTCCACAAGCTTCTTGTTATTGGTTTCAATGGTCTCATGCACCTTGGACTTAATAGCACAAACAAACTCCACCTTTTTCTGTACATCCAAACTCAAAGCATGATCCGTAGGTAAAGGCACCAAATCAAAAGGAATTAAAGGATTGAAATCGTAAACAACCTCAAAAGGTGAGTAAGAAGTAGTAGAATGACGAGCTCTATTGTAAACAAACTTGATGTGAGGTAAACATTCTTCCCATTGGAGCAAGTTCTTCTTAAGGATAGCCTTAAGAAGTTGGCCAATGGTTCTAATGACCACCTCCATTTGTCCATCGGTATATGGATGGCAAACTATAAAATACAAAAATTCAATTCCAAGTTTCCTACATAAAATAGCGAAAAATGACTAAGGAAGTTAGTGTCACGATCTGAAATAATAGTTCTAGGAACACAATCCAAGTAAAGAAAAGATTTGTAATATGACTGGCATCATCGATTTTCTTACATGCAATGAAATTAGCCATCTTAGAAAATCTATCCATTATCACAAATATGGAATCAAGGAGACCTAGGAAGACCAAGAATGAAATCCATGGAAATGTTAATCCAAGGTTCTTTAGGTACTTCTAGAGGAGTATATAAACTATACGACAAAGAAATAGACTTAGTTGTCTTACATTCCAACTAATGACAATGAACTTATCAATATCTTTTCTCATATGAGGCCAAAGGAAATGCTCATGTAATATGTCATAAGTTTTAGCAATGCCATAATGTCCCATTAAACCAACTCAATGAGCTTCTCTTGCCACCAACATTCTAGTAAAAGAGAAAGGAATGCACAGTGTACCCTCATATAATTAAAAAAAAAAACAATCATGTATAAGATACTTATCATTAGACACAACCAAGAGAGCATCAAAGATATCCTTGAAGTCATTATTACTAGCATACAATTCCTTAAGCATTTTAAAACCAAGTAATTGAGCTTGCAAGGAAGAGAGAAGAGTGTGCCTTCTAGATAAAGTATCGGCGACAATATTTTCTTTACCTTTCTTGTAGCGCATGACGTATGGAAATGTTTTAATGAACTCTATCTATCGTACATGCTCCTTTAAGCTTTTGTTGACCCTTGAGATACTTTAAGGACTCATGATCAGTATGAATAACAAACTCCTTGGGCCACAAGTAGTGTTTCCAATGCTTTAATATCCTCTCTAGTACATATAACTCTTGTCATAGGTAGCATCGTTTTAAGGCCGTCAACTTTTCACTAAAGTATGCCAAATATTATTTGTCTTTCATCAAGACTCCACCGATTCCAACTCTCGAAGCATCACATTCTATCTCAATGGTCTTATCAAAGTTAGGTAATGCTAGTAGAAGAGCACTACTTAACTTTTCTTTCAACAACTTGAATGCCTTCTATTGCTTATCTTCCCACTTGATACCATTTATCTTCTTGATCATATCCATCAAAGGACTAGAAATGGTAATAAAATCTTTGATGAATCTCCTCCTATAAAAGCGTGCTAGGCTACGAAAACTTCTTACTTTGGATGCATTCTTTGGAGTAGGCCAAACCTTGATGGCTTTCACCTTATCGTCATCTGCTTGAAGTACTTGAGAACTCACCACCGAACCTAGAAAAATCACTTTTTGTAAACAAAACTTACATTTTCCAAGGTTAGCATAGAGTTTCTCACTTCTCAAAACCAACAAAACTTATCTAAGGTGATGCATATGACCCTCATAAGTCTTGCTATACTTCAAAAGGTCATCAAAGTAAACTATAACAAATTTACCAATGAAATCTCTCAACACATGATGCATGAGTCTCATGAATGTGTTAGGTGCATTAGTTAACCCAAAAGGCATGACTAACCATTCATATAGACCAAAATTCGTTTTGAAAGCTATTCCATTATCCCACTCCCTTATGCTAATTTGATGGTATCCCGACTTTAAATCTAATTTTGAAAATATTTGGGAACGATGCAACTCATCAAATAAATAATCTAACTCAGGATAAGATGCATATACTTAATTGTGATGTTGTTAATGGCCCTACAAAATCTACACGCATGCGCCATGATTCATCTTTCTTAAGAACTAACAACATGAGAACAACACAAGGACTCAAGCTTTCTCTTACATATCCTTTGGAGAGTAATTTCTCAACTTGTCTCCTTAGCTCCTTGATTTCTTCGGGTTAATTTCTATAAGTCTGTCTATTTGGAAACACCGCATCGAGAACCAAGTTAATTTGATGTTCAATTCTTGTCAAAGGAAAGAGTCTACCGGGCACCTCTTTGGGAAAGACATTCTTGAACTCTTCAATGACCTTCACCATAGCATTAGATGTAGAAGACAATTGATTATTAGTAGAAAGATAAGTGCCTTTGTTCTAAAGAAGTAAGACTATCTCTTCTCTTTCAATAGCTTTTATAGTCTTCTTACTCTCCTACGTATAGAAACATCTCTTTTATTTCATGGCACTATCTCCCTTTTGATAACTTATTTTTCTTGCCACTCATCACTTGCTCCTCTCTTGAATTTTCTACACTCAACTCTTTTCTCTTAATTCTTTTGCTTTCTACAATACTCTTTTTCTTTTGCTCACTCTCAAGTCTTTCTATTTCTCTCATTTTTCTTTGCTCCTCATGAACTTGTTGAGGAGTTAAGGATTCATGGTGTAAGTCTTGCCATCTTTTACAAAAATGTAGGTGTTCTTTTCCCCATCTTGTTTCACATTTCAATTATATTGCCATGAGTGTCCCAATAACAAGTGGCCCGCTTGCATAGGCATTACATCACAAAGCACCTCATCATTGTATGACCCCATAGAAATAAGAACTTCCCTTGCCTCCACATCACCACTATCATTCAACCAATGCAACCTGTAAGGATTAAGATGATTGAAAGTAGTCAAATTCAATTTCTCCGCAAGATATAGGCTAGGTACATTGGTGCAACTACCACTTTCTATTATGAGATTAGCAAGTTTACCTTCTACCTTGCACTTGGTATGAAAGATGTTCTCTCTTTAAATGCTTGAATCCTCATCAAGGGTTTGTGTGGCCAATGCTCGCAGGTCACCAAGCTCAAACCATCTTCTTGGGAATCAAAGGCTTCTTTCCAATCATTATTCCATGCCCTTCCTCTTGTTCAACAAAAACTGCTTGGCAATAATACTGTTCTTTCTCAATCCATCCATTTAATTCCTCCAAGAAAATCAAGTTCCTTTTGGAGGAAGACTCCCTAGCCAAATGTTCCATACCATTGCAGTTAAACATGTACTAGGATTAGTTATCACTCTTTTCTTTTCTTCTACCTTAGGCTTGGAAGTATCTTTGAAAGCCACCTTAGTATCATCCTTCTTTAGCCATGTCTTGAAAGTAATTTGTTGAGGCTTAGAAATAGCATTTCTTGAAGAGTGAAGAGTGGTTTTAGAGAATCCACTCCTCTTCTTTTGATTCCCAATCTTGACTGCTAAATGGCACATGTCTTCATAAGTGGTATAAGGATACATCTGTAGTTGGTTAGCAATATCCCTATTGACACCACTTAGAAACCCATAAATGGATGCATCTTTGTCCTCTTCTAAGCTTAATCTGAAGAGATATAATTCCAATTCTTGCCTAGATTCTTCAACACTCTTGTTCCCTTATCCAAGAGTCATCAATTTGTAGTGAAGATCTCTATAATACTGTTCTGAAATAAATCTCTCTTTCATAAGTGTTTTCAATTCGGTCCAAGTTTCCACAAGTTGCATCCCATTTCTAGCTCTATGTGTAGAAATGTAGTGCATAACTCGAAAATTCGACTATGACCAACTTAGCTTTAACATGATCACTATAGTTTTGCACCATGAAAAGGTTTTCAACTTGATGTTCCCAATCAAGAAGATATTTGGATCATTTTCCCCTTTGAGATTAGGCACTCTTCATTTGATCTTGTCCAAGGCCCTCTCTCCATGATATCCACTAAGGAAATCTTGACCACCATTAGGATTATCTCTATAGTCATCAACAAAGTTATCATCATGTCATGCCTCATCTCTTTGAAGTTCTTATCAGGTCTATGGATTCCTCTTCCTCTTAGCCCTCCAATTTTCCTCCTTTACAAGTATGTCTTCCACCATCATGAAATTGATAGGACCTATGACCTGATGCTTCATAAAGGACATACGAGGATCATTGTCATAACCTCGTTGTCTATGAGGTGTAAAAACTCCCCCAAGGTTGTCTCCAACTCTTTACTCTATGGTGGCACTTCTCTTGCCCTTCTTTAACTCTTCAATATCTCTAGTCAGTCCTTGGAATTGCCTCATCACATCTTCAAGGGATTATCTCATCATGCTTTCAAGAGATTGTCGTATAGAAAGCATCTCATCAATCATGTTTACCCTTATAGAATCACTAGTGCCTTCATGGTGAGAAGGGGTAGGGAAATGACCATTCATAGACATTGTTAAACATGCATTAACCAAAAAAATAAAAAAAACCAAAGAAAGGAGCTCACAAACACTCCCTAAGTATATGCTCTCTTGTAATGATCACTCAATTCACTCGTGTATTGCTCTCTTTATGGCTTTTATAAGAATAAGCCCTTCCTCTTGCCTTTTTGTAAACTCTCACCTTACAAGAGTTCTATAAACCTTCAAATCCTTCCAACTCAACCTTCAAGTTGATCAACCAAAGACAAGCCTTCAATCAATGCACTTAGTTGAGGTAACAAGGAATCAAAGAAGAATTTTAACAAACATGTGTTACGCAAGAGTTTAAAAAATAATTCAAGGGCATTTAGAACCACTAAGCGCAATTGATTATCACAAAACAACTTAGAAACACTGAGGAAAGGAATTAGAATTCAAAAACCACTAAAGAAAGCAAAACTAGGCTAATCAAAGAAGAAAGAGTACTAAAACAAAATTTTCTAGAAAATAGGGGACAATAACACCGCATCACTAAAACTGTAATTACTCAGAAAATATTACTCCAAATTGATTTTAAAAATTTTAGAAAGATTTCCAACTCAATGAGGATGAATTTGAGCACAAATTTTGATCAATTTGAATCAATATAACACAAGACATGATCGAATTAATCCATACTTTTTCGACAACCGTGTTTTTAGAACACTTTCAAAGTTTTGATAAAATTGATCACCAAATCAAGTCCAATTGGGATGAAAATAATCTCAAACTATCACCAACACACATTAGAAGAAATCCATCAAAATTTTTCGCACAAAAATTTCAATTACTCATCGAATTTAATCAGTTTTTTCCGGCATCATTTTTCTGTATGATGAATGATCTTCATGGATTTTTTTTTCTTAGATCATATGTGTATATATATATATATTTAATTTCTCTATAGAAATTAATCACAATTGAGCTTATATGTAGGTAGATTTGATACCAATTTGATGTGAATTTGGATATTTAATAGATGAACTCTTCATAATCAATCTCTCATGGACCTTGCCTTCAAGAAGGACTTGATCAACACCATCCTCAAGCAACCTTAGCTCAACTCAAACTAAGACTTCATGAAACCATGATGATGATCTTTCCCTATAAGCTAATTAAACATTGGTACTGGTTACCCAACACCTAATTCACTTCTTATAGAGAAGACCTAAATCAACAATTCATAAGATTGTGAACATCAAAGGAAGTAGGAATTTAACGATCAATTGACAAGTTATTGAATCAACTTAATCCAAGAGAATCAACTAAAATCAATCTAAGGAAGATCAAAACCCTAGAAAGAAGTAAGAAGAGACTTGAAGACTTAAGAACCCTAAAGAAACTCTCACAATTTTCATATAATTCAACATGGCCTTCAAAATGAGGAATAAAAGAGTATTTATAGGTTTAGGGTTAAACCCTTACAATGACTTTAGTCTTAAGACTTTAAAAGACCATTAAAACCTTTAATTAAAAGCTGGAAATGGAGTAAAACACAAAAGAACCAAGTTAAACATCGCATTGGCCCGATTTTGTAAAAAAACTACCTCCTAAACGGTAGGCCTACCGTCCACACGGTAGGTCTCGTCTTCAATTGCTCTGGTTAGGCAGAAGGTTGCCGCGGTCGGTAGGGGGCATCCTACCGTGCTCTAGACTTTGTTTTGCCCAAGTTTGCACTATTTTGCCCTCCTACTTGCTCCAGTTGTTGCTCCTTAGTTACGGTATGAAGCTATGTTCAAAGCCTTCAAACTTGAGCTTAAGTCCTTCCTTCATGATTTTATCCATGAATGCAATCAACTCATTGTTTCCATCCTTGGCATATTCCTTGATTTTCTTGGCTCTAGCTCTCGTGATTGGTCCTTGAAAGAGATACACGACCTCATGCTCATCTCAAGTCATACCAGCTAGTGACTTTGTCCCAAATAACCAAACTGAGAGTACGTTTTTCCTTAGTACTACCCGAAAGAAAGCTTAAGTCCTTCCTTCACAAATGGAGTTCAAAATAAGAGCACATTGAGCATCGTAAGAAAGGATATGTGTTGAAGCATGTTGGACAATCGTCCTTCTACCTGCCATAGATAAAAGCAGGTTCTATTTAGATTGAATTTTATTTGAAAGTAGTGTGTTCTTTTCATTCTTGGGATTCATAAAAGTTAAATAGTTTGTAAAAGACGATGTGGGTTTCTGTGGATCCCAATGTGTTGAAAATTTAAAAAAAAAAAAAAACTTTGGTGTGAAGCCAATCTAAATGAAGCCGTCTTCCACCTTCTTGACTTGGTTTAAATCTTTTCCAAAATGAAATTAAATTTTTCTTTATTAATGCGACCAATGAAGATAGGGAAACCAAGATACCTACCAATATCCAAAGTGTCTTAGATATTCAGAAACATTCTTTGAAACAAAGAAATGAGATTTTTGTATACTAATTTTTTGGCCGGATCTTGCATAGAAATCTCGGAGGGTTTCCTTCATTGTTGATAGCGTATTGCTGTCAGTGGCTTCGAAAATCATGACATCATCAACAAAAGAGACGCGGGATAAGTTGGGGTAATTACGGCCTATTCTAATAGGTTTCCAATTGTAGTGTTGAATTGCATGTTCTATTCTCAAGGAGAGATATTCCATGCAGAGAATAAAGAGGTAAGAGGAGAGAGGGTCGCCTTGACATATACCTCGGGAGGGTTGAAACCAATCAGAAGTAGTCCCATTTAGAAGGATAGATAGTGAGGAGTCGAGACATAAGTCTTGACCAAGGATATAAGTTGAGGTAGAAATTAGAAAAGAAAAGGGTGTCGCGAATAAAATGCCATTCAAGTCTATCATATATAGGCTTTTTCCAAATCCAGTTTAATCATTTGTAAGTTAGAACTTAGATTCACAATGCAGTGTTTTGTTAGTTAATCAGTGTGACAACAATAAAGTAAACACAAGGAACATAACATAACCAATTGGTAACACATTCAGCCTAAGCCTATTTCTGCGGGGCCATGCCCAGAAAAGCAATATACTATAATTGATAACACAATACAAGAAAAAAACCTAGCTCATTAACATATCTAGTGTTTTTCTCTAGTGGAAAGTGCAAACTCTCTTTCCACACAACATAGTTGAAATCCCTCCAACTCTTCAAAGCTCTCCCTTGGAATGTGACTGCTTCGGCTTAAATTCTTTTCAACCCTTCAACATTGTTGAACCGCAACAAAGCTTCTTTCCAAAGATGTAAGTTGTGCTCAAAAGATTACCAATATACAATGCTAGTAAAACAGCACTTAACACTGGATGAACACCATGGTCTTCAAAGCGTGCATAGACTTGAATCCCATGAGTTGCCGTCTGATTGCTTGAATAATAGAACGGCTAACCTTAATTCTTCAATAATAATGACTTTAAATACTTAGGGTTGTTTAAATCATTAGGAATCTGAAATCCACTGTACCATAATATCTGCATTGATTCTCGAGGGATTTAGTTTCCTATATCGCTTGTTACTTCCTTCAACACATGGATATATTAGAATTTGTATCCTTATTGAACATGCAACACATAAGGAAGTATGAGTATTGTGATCTTCTTTGGATATGCATAGAATCTTCAAGATCTTCAAGACTTCTAAAAAATACAAACTTTAAGTGGACCCCATGTGCTTGCAGTCGTGTTGACTTTAATTCACATCCAATTCACACAACACGATGATATGCCTATACCCTTGTGTGTCAATATCCTGCATCATGTAACCCCCGTCCTTTCCCATCTTATTTTTAAGAAAGAATTCAGCTTCTTGAACAATAACAACATGATCGGCACATTTCCATCCCAAAAATGAAACTACCTTGGAAAGGGAAGATGAGATCAGTCATGAGAGGTTTGATCCTATTGACAATAATCTTAGTGATTAATTTATACAAGGTGTTACACAAGCTAATAAGACCGTTTTAGAATTTATCCTACCGTTTTAGAATTATTCACCTTAGGGATCAAACAAATGTAGGTGAGATTTAGTTCTGGAGGGAAAGAGCCTGACTGAAAAATTTGTTGTACAAATGAGAGAATGGAATCTTTAGTAGTGGTCCAAAAATTTTGGAACAAATAATTGATGTAATCCATCAGGCCTAGGACTTTTAAAAGGCTTGAATTGAAAAAGGGCTTGCTGAATTTATTGGGGATGTAATACATCAGGCCCACAAGAATTAAGGTAATGATTGAGTTGTCTAAACTAAGAAGAGAAATACTAAATTACTCTTGTAGTTGTCATTATTTTTAGTTAAAATTTCTAGACAACTTATTATAATTCCAACCATTTTCATTTTTCACAACAATTGAAGAGTTGCATAGCTATTCATTTCCTCAGTTCTCACACAAAACCTCATTGGCATTGCTTTTTTTCTTCTCTTTCTTTTGGTTGAATCACTCTATGGCTTCTCATCTCCTCATATACAATTCTTGGTAATGATGTTTCCCACCAATTTTTTTTGCTTTTGAGAAGAACTTTTCAATGTGATAGTAGTTCCCACGAATTCTTTTACTCGTCAAATGAAAATTGAAAAACAAATTCATAAATATATTTTACCAAAACATTTCACTTCAAATATAATTTTATTTTATTTCCCTCTAAAACATTTTCTATATAAAATATCTCACCCATCATATTTGATTCACAATATTTCATGTGATAGTCTAATGAAACAATCTTATAATTTTGATATTGAGAAACATAAGAAAACAAAACTTTCAAGTGGATCTTAATCTTGATCTCAGCTTAAATCATGATTCAAATTCTTCACTTGAGTTAGATTTGAATATTCCACCATGTCAAGAAGAAGATGAAGGAAACGATCATCATGAATTGGATCACGATTTCAATCTTCAAGTTCTATACTTGAATTAAATTTGAACATTCCACCATGTCCAGAAGAAGATGAAGAAAACGATCAACAAGAGTTGAATAAAGAAATCTTCGTGAATTTCGGTACAAAGTTATTTTACTATTCCTTTTTATTTATTTATTTTGCTTCAAAACATTTCTCATAATATAAGTTCACTGGTTTATGAGTATTTGAAGAACTAATAATTAAGTAGTGTTCTATACACATAATTTAGTATTAAAATTCATATTTTTTACTTTAATATTGCTTCAATACTCCAAATATTGCTTTTCCCAAATTCCTTGACTTTCCTGCAATCACGAAGAGCGTGCAAAATAGTTTCTTCTTCCTTGTAGCAGATTGGGCATAGAGGTGATTCTACAATGTTTCTCTTAAACAAGAGTTTCCTAGTTATCAACCCACTCTGCTTGATTATCCAGAGAAGTAGAAATGTCTTGATGTGTCCTCTAAACTTCCAAATCCTTTTCCATGTTTCTTGCTGGTTGTCTTCCTCAAAATTAACTAGCATCTTATAAGCCCTACTTTCGGTGAATATACCTTTAGTTGAGGGGATCGAAGTCACATTTATTTAGCTCCACTCACTCCAGGGGCAACCATCTACTAAGAGTGTTAACATCTCATGTTCTTATTCTGGGATCCCAATATGTCTCTGCATTCTTGTGTAATTCTTCTTTGGGTAAAGGCAGGTTTGATTTTTGTATACCTGGCTTAGTTTTTTTTTCTCCTAGTTTCCTTGTGGTCCACTACCATCTATATTGTACATGCTCTTGAGAGCATAAACCCTATTATTTTTTTTATCTGCTAATGAAACCTCCTTTCTTTTCATACATGACAAAAATAGCCCTAGAAATTCTTTATTCAGGACCAAGAGCCTTTGTGTATGTTCCGTATCCATCAACTGAACTTCACTAGCTAGTTATTTGAGAATGTCTTTCAAGACCCTAGTACTTTGAGAATGTCTTTTCTTTCGATACGTCTAACCATTTTTCTTAAACAACTTTTGCAGTAGAAGAATATGAATAAGAAAATGAGAATTTTGAATCTAATGAGCATGGGAATCAAGTATTAGAAATATCAATGAAGGAAATAGTTCTACTCCCGTAAAATTGAAATTTATTTCCGATGATCAGCCCGAAGTTATCTATGATATATATGCTTCTACAAAGAAGTGCAGCTGGAAAATTGAAAAAATGAGTGGTAAAAATAGTGGCATCGATATTTTCATTATCTTTGCCTTCTATTTAATGCATTTGGAGTTGAGGACAAAGTAATGGAGGTGATTTATCTACTAATATAAAAGGAAGATGTGGCTGCAAAAGAAAAATTTTCAATGAGAATCAATTTCTACAGATTTCTTTATAGCAAACAACAACTCTTCATTTTATAGCTTGCTCTTTCAACATGAACAAGAGGGGACTTATGAAGGCACTCTAATGTTATAAAACCGTTTATGACAAAAGAAAATAAAATGACTTGATTGAAGTTTTGCATATCAATTATTGGCCAAACTAGTTTGCCACATAAACCAACATTTGCAGAAATGAATAACATTATTCATATTGATGAGAAGTTGTTTTACATGACAAAGAAGGCTAAGAATCACTATTTGCTACCAGAAGAAGAAGATCTAATATGCTCATGCAAAAGCAAAAATTTCATCGCCAAAGTTATGTTTTGGCTGCTTTAGCATGTCCACAATTCGATGAACAAGGAAACGAAACATTCTCTGGAAAAAATCAGAGTCTTTTCTTTTATCAAGGAAGAACCATAAAAAAGGACGAGTGTTAATAGAGTTGCTGGTACACTAGAAATAAAACCAATAGCTTCAGCGAATAGAGAAGTTGTGAAATCATTTTTGATTAACAAAGTTTTGCCTGCCATCAATGAAAATGGCCAAGAGAGGATTCAAGCTATCCAATATATATCGAACTAGTCAATGCAAGAACTACAGAGGTATCAATAATGAGGAATTTTGTCAAGTATCTAGACAAAATGGATTTGATATTCGCCTAATGTACCAACCTTCGAATTTTCTCCAAATTTGAATGTCTTGGATTTGGGAATTTTTAGTGCTATCCAATCCTTACAAACAAGGAGAGTCCTAAAACCATTGAGGAGCTTGTTAATGCTGTCTAGAAGTCATTTGAAGATTTTTTCTATAATAAAATCTAATCGCATATTTCTAATCTTGCAAATGTGACTGATAAAAACCATGAAAGAAAAAGGTTCTCATAATTACCAAATTTTGCATATTAAAAAAGTGCTATTAGGATGTGAAGGTAAGCTCCTCAATCAAATGAAGTGTGATCCAAACTTAGTCCAAGAAGTTCTAATTAATTGAATTAGTTTTGAATATGTAAGGATTTTGATGTAAGGCTATCGTTGAAGGCTTACCATGATATGGAGTATGCTTATTTATATTTAGACTCAATTTTATTTACTTTTCCTATTATTTTCAAGCCATATAACTTGAGAATTGAAATTGTGTAGGTTATTAACGTGCTTTAATAAAAAATTGCTTTAGCTTGACAATGTTAGGTACACAATATATAGTTTTCTCAATCAGATTGTGACGTAAAGGGAAAAAAATGCAATAAAGAAAGAGCCACAAAAGATTACTAATAATGAAACTTTTTTCTAACCCCATAATCAACACAATATTACTCCTAATAAAACTTAGGAAGGTAAATTCTTAACATGGTTCTAAGTGTTTCTTGAATTTTCTTTTTCTTCAAAGATTTCTTCTCCTTCTTCAGGAAATTTGTTGAGATCGAATCCGCAATAGCATTCAAGTCAAAGTCTTGTTTTATTTTTTTCTTCTTTGCAGTGAGCTTCATATTAATATTATAAGGGGGAATAGAGTCCAAAACTTTAAATTCTATATTTTTTTCCTTTTCCATTGTCTTCAGAATGCAATGACAACTGAATGTCTTCTTTGAGGAAAAAATGGTTGGATGCTCTTCTAAGCATGACTTCATAAACTGATTATGAATTGGAGTAATCAAATAGACTTTACGGCCAGTAGTCCACTCCAGTTGTATAGTCAATTCTTGGAGAATGAATTGGAGTCATTAGTATTTCTTGGAAATTCAAAGGTTTATAAAAACATTCATAGAAAATTGGCGTTTTATTATCTCAATACAAGATAAGGAGTATATTAGGGAAAACATCAATTAATACTCCCTTGATTTGCTAGAATGAAAGATATTTTGAAACAGAAAAAATATGTCCAAGCGACAGTTAATATGAAACGTCAAAAGGAGTACTGAGGACCATCTTTCATTTCTTTCGAGTAGTGATTAAATAATCACTTGGGTTGCTTGAGCTACGTATGGGACTAAAAGACCATTTGTATCTTAGCTTAAATAAAATGACCAAAATGCCTTTCTATAAATAGCATCATTTCTATTCTAAAATTTCCAATCATGACCATATCGAAATATTGGCCCCCAAAACAAACCTATGGAATACAATGTCTTTGACCTACAGGTGTAATGACGAAAATACTCTTCTATGTTTGCACACATCATTGAGTATAGGAATAATATAGTAACACCTTCCTCAATGACATCTACCATCCTTATACCTCTAGTCTGCTAATCCAAGTTCTTTAAAGTTTTTGCTTTCTTAGGGAGCTATCCTTAAGTAAACATATATATATATATATATTACATATATTATATATACATATATATGTACATATATATATATATATATTTATATATGTGTGTGTGTATATATATACATATATTGTGATGCCCCCACCCTGCCACTAGGTCAACTGCGGCTGAGTAGGGCATCTGCGTACCTCTTGGCACTAAATTATAAGCTCTACAATGAAACATAACCCTAGAACAACAATAACAGGTATACACACAAGGTACGCGGAATACTTAAGTAAATTAGATATTACTAGTGCGCTCAGAACACAGAATCTTTAAAAAAAAAACTTCTCATTTTCGTTTTATTATAAACACAAAAGTATCTTACATCAACATCTTATATAACAATATAAAAAGAAACTCTACAGAAGATTCGAGTCTAAAAAGATAAAACATAAACATATGCCCTTCTGGGGAGATTTGATCCAAAAACTCCTGGCCTAAAACTTAAGTGGCTCGCTGGGCCCCTAACCGTCTGGAGCTAATCTGAGAAGAAAACATGATATGGCAAAACGTAAGTGCGAACGCTCAGTGAGTCCACGTGTGTGTGTGCAGTAGTGATTTCTTTGAAACCATGACGATGTTGTTTCACAAAACAGATCATGCAATGTTATAAGAAAAATATTTCTTTTACTATTTTGACAAAACTGATGCTTGAACTTATATGAGGGTTTCGAGCGCAGCTGGAAAGTCTGAACGAATCAAGACACATCACTGGTCATCGGATCCCTAAAACGAGGCCATCGGAACCAAGTTCTAGCATCCCGTAGTCAAATACCGGCCAAACAACATATGAGCGCTCGATTACAAACAAACGCACTCCCATATCACTGGTCAAAACAGGCTACAGACTCCTGGGGCACCTACCATGTCTGCCCTGGGACCAACTTCGGTGTCGAGCCCCTCCTGACTCTCACTAGGCGATCGAACCCCACCGCAGAGCATGTGCGGTGTCCATGTAGACCGATTGGGCCACACCCTCCGCGGTCTACGCCCTTCTTCAAGTGGATCCACCCTCAGAGTCAAAAACCCGTCCACGTCATCGGAAAAGGCCCTAGTACGGGGGACTAGCCACGTACAGTACAATCCGCTAACGCGTCCGTTCACTTGATTTTTCAACAAACTTTAACCCTGGTCGGAATGAGATTTTCATATGTATTTACAAATCAAAGGGCTATTTGCCCGGCTATAATAACAGATTCAAGTCATAAACATTTCAGAGCACCAAAAATCCTCATCCGCCAGTCATCACATGCTTATGCAATTTCACAATTATGCCAATGCCAGATCTACATTCATACATATCAAAATACGTAACTTTTCAAGCTAGAACATTTTCCAATATATAAATATTTCCGAAAAACCTACGTACAACAAACTTCTTATGCACCACCGTAATAGTTTGTTTTAAAAGAAACACTTATATGGAGCATCGCTCCTATGCATTTTTCTAAGAAACACGTAACACATTAGGGAGAACATCTCCAAAAATACGCTGAGAAATATCGTTCAAAAAATAGCAATATTTTGTAAAGGTTAAAAAAAAAATATTTATATGTCTTGTAATATTTGAAATAAAATGGAGTTTGCGGACTCACCTGCATGTAGATCTGGTGCTAAGATCCTACAAAATAATAATACGAAAATACTTAATACTTGGGTATCGATCAAATAATCCTATTCCCTAAATAATATCGGAATCCTACAAAATGAACTTTAAGATGTATATATACCTACATAATGATATATATACTTATAATAATTCTTTAAAAATATAAATCCTATACTCCTAAAAAAAATATATTTACTCTCCCAAGAAACCAAAATTAATTATATACTATATACTAAAAATTCATTTAGAACATTGAAATCCTAAAAAAAAAAAAAGAAAAGAAATAAGCCTATACTATATATATATATAATACTTAACTAACTAAAGAAAAGAAAGAATGCAAAACTAACCTTGAGATTAGTATTATGGCTGCCCTTTTAATTCAAAGAAAGAAAATGATATATATGCATGCATATATATATATAGATATGTTCTAGGCGGCATAGATATGTTATAGGCGGCCATGGATGAGAAAGAAAAAAAATTTTTTGCATGGCTTATTTATAGGAATGTTATGGCGGTTAATGGCTGGAAAAAAAAAAAAGAAAAGAAAAGGAAACAAATTTTGGGATGGTGGCAGGTGGATGGCAGTAGGTGGCATAATTCCTTAACTGCTAAGTTTTTTTTTTTTTTTAATTCTTATATGAAAATGTCAAGTATTTAAATTTCTAAAATAAATACACTATGTATTAAAAATAAAATCTATTTAAAGGCATTTATAAACCTTAATAATAAAACCTCAATAATATAATAAAATTTTATTCCTATTCCTAAATATCCCCAAAATACCACTAAGTGCCAAAAACATTATATCCCACAAATATAGATCAGAACTCTTTTTTCATCACGTCCGTAATTTTAAAGTCATGCTATGTGCTTACGGGGTAGGGCGTTACATATGTACTCATACTCATATATATTATGTATACATATATACATATATACATATATATTATATATACATATATATACATATATGTATATATATACACATATGTATACACACATATATATACCTTTCTATAAAACATGACTCATCATGTGAACTATCTACTTAAGATATGTGGACATTATGTAAGTATTATGTGCATTCTAACTCAAAGTCTTGTATTAAACAAAATAGCTTTATTAATATTCCAAATATTACATAATAGGGTAGACTTTTTTCTAACATAAATCCCAACACCTTGTTCCTTGATTCGATTAGGGCCTACTCCGCTACCTTTCTTCAGACCTGAGTGCAACCCATATCCCATAATTAGCCCCTATTTGTGAATATTATTGTCCATACATGCTTGAATCTTGCACGATTAGTTTGTATGTCCTACTTGCTTTGCACATTAACTCATATACTCGAGGTCATCATTATTTTTTTCTTAGGATACTAAATGCCACAGAGGGTTTCATAAGGTGAAAAGTTCACGAGAGTCCTATTTCCTACTTTGTGCTTTCCCTGGTTAGTTGAAAAGTCTCTCTTTATTCTCCCGCGATCTTCATCTTTCTTTCGTCTAGTACTAGCTCTTCTATGGCTTTGTCAAAATCTTCCAGCAAACTTGGAAAAGGTAAAATTGCGGTCATTACCGACCCTATCGGTAAGGGTGTGCGTTACACTTGTGGAACAAAAATTGATGTTACTTTTTCTTCACTTTCTTTCTACCCCCATTCTTGAATCCTACCTCCCTTCCCTGGATAGAATCACAAATCTTTTCAATTGTGATGATGATACCCTCGTTGAGCCACAGCCAAGATTGTCTCTTCAACCATCACAGCTATAAGTCTCTCCAGTATCAATAATATTTACAATCTGCCTAATGATCGCGAGTTGATTATCCTAGGGTCAAAGGATCATGTCGTGGATCCACCAACTGATTGCTTCTTCATGTATGAAGAGTAACTGAAGGCAAGCATCACTTTCCCCTTCATCATCTCATTATTGATGTTTTGCCTCTCTAGGATATAGTCCTACCCCAACTCATCCCTAATCTTGCTAGGGTTATTGTCGATTTCATAGTTGTTTGTTAGTTTGTAGCTAGGCATTCCTACAAATCTTGATGTTTACTGATCTATTTCGATTTTCGTAAAATGAACAATATATTTGGTTAGTTCACTTTTAAAACTTGGAAGGGAAAGTCTCTTTTCTGCAGTACCAACTTCTGTTCACAATTAGAAACCCCGATATTTCTTTGTTTGTCCCCCACAAATGCCATTATGATTTTCCTGGAACTATCGTACTAATTTTCCATCAAAGCTCCCAAACTCGTCTGCTCTCATATACAATACTAGAAATGTGTATCCCATTAGACTGATCCTTAGAGATAGCTGGTCGATGGATATCTTTCTTTACTTTGGCCTAATCGGGGGACTTGTAGACAAAGAATCGTTATGTTAGTGTTGTTTTTGTATCTTCGCTTATTATGTTTTTGTGCTTGTTCTATCTGTATGTGATATGTCTATTTTAGTCATAGTTTTATATGTTAATTATTTCAGTTTTTGAGGTATTCAGTGCATGAAATTGATGATTTATCGCATGGTCTTCTCTTATTGATTTAAGTAGATCCCCGATGGAGTTAGAAGTGAATATAAGCTGAAACGAGAGCCTAGGGAGCAAAAACGACCGAAAATAGAGAAGAGAAAAAGCCAGGACACCCATGGTCAGCAGCTACCCGCGGCCGCTGGCTTGAATAAACAATGAGGATTGTAAGGAAGAGAGCACCCGTGACCGACTACTTCAAGTTGACTCTGTGTTGACTAAGGTTTTTGATAGCTTTAAAGGGTTTTTATGTGTTTTTATTGCTCATTCAATTTTAGGGCTAGAGAGGGATATTAGGGGCGATTTTCTGAGAAGAAACCACCATTAAAACTCCCATCTAATCCCTTCAATTCATAGATTAGGTCTTTAAGTCAAGTTTTGGAAAGTAATTGAAGATGAAAATAGAGCGATTTCAGAGTTCTTTGGACGATTCGAGAAAATAGTTCAAATAACTTTCCTGGTACATGGATTCATCAATTCTACTTCCTAAGCCTCCTAAACAGTTATTTATTATGAATTCGCTTATGGATTTTATGATTATGACAATGTTTAGTGGCTAAGCTTTTATTGTGTCTAAATGTGGTTGAATCCTAGATTATCTTAGCCTAATTTCTATGAATTTTATGGAATAATTTGTTGAATGTTGCTTAATTGCATTGTTTATGTTATCAACTTTTACCTGTAATTGATACATTCGCATTAGATTGTTTGAAATTGAGAAAGGAAGAACTATTTAGGGGTTAATTAAAAGATAGAGATTGGTAATTGTAGAGATAATAACTACGGTTTCTAGGTCCAGTATAGCAATCTAATTCACTCCGGTTCCTTTAATCATTCATAATTGAGTTAGGGAGAGAAGATATTCTTTTCTAATCAATTAGGGGAATAGTGGATTTTCGCCTAGAGATAAGGTAATCCTAATAATCGAGTGAGACCCGTCAATAACTCAATTTTCCCAATATTTTCCTAAGGAGTTTGCTAAGGGATCATGGAAGGATTCCACCATTTGAACACTTCTTTCTAAACTCGAATTAAATCCGTTTTTCTGTTTTCAGAGTTTAATTGTTTTTGCTTTATAGTTTATTATTTTACTTTAAAATATTTTTTCAAAACATTTTGTTGGTTAAACATTGAAAGGATAGTAATTACTATTGCTTGGCCGTCCCGAGAGTTCGACAATCCAGAGACTTTTCTAACTATACTCTATCAATGGGTACGCTTGCCTAGAGTTGTAGTTTGTTAGGTTAGAAACCACATATCAGCATGACAACTAATTCTTTTAATTGCTTCCTTACACCAGGTTTGGATGTCATTGATGCCATTAATGCTATGAAGGAGGCATCGACTTCCTGCCACTGATCTGCTCCAGACCAAGAAGCTTCTGACGCTCAGTCTCCCGAATCCCCAATATGAGCTGAATCGACATCTAGGTCATGTCGATGTCCCAGCCAGGAAAGGAGATCCGCCGACTGGAGGAAGTTTATCATCACAATCCTGGAAGTACTCCTGTGGTTCCTTCACAAGAGGCTGATGAGGAAGAGGATGATGATAATGTGCCCTTGGATGCCTAACAAGACCAGAAGGGAAAGTTTACAGCTTCCCGATTAAGGTAGGCTGCTCTGCAATGCCCAAAGCCACTTTTTTCTGAAGGGGATCCCAGCTTCCCCCTATACTTTTTTGGAAATCTGCTCTGTTTGACTCTAAAAGGAAACAACCGACAGAAGAATCGGCTAAGCATCTGCAATGCTTGATCAAGATGAGGGTTTCTTGCGCTCTGTCACAAGTATGTTGTCCCTCACACTTTTATATATCCAGCAGGTCCATCTCCGTCTCGATTGGTAGCTCGGTCTTACTTGTCAGGACAGTTAGATAGTTGTTTTTTTTTTTTAATTTTTACTTATTTTTTTATTATTTAGGATCCTACCTCTTCTCTTATAAAAAATTGAACTTTTTTTTACAAACTCCAAAAAAAAAAAAAAAAAAAAAATCCAAGTAGAGCTTGAGGGAGTATTTATTATGAAGGAGTATAATAAATTGCGCACTCAAATATCAAATTACGCACATAAAAATTCAAATATTTTTTCCCTCCAAGATACTCTCTTTCCACACATGTATTCTTTAATTCTGTCAAAAAAATATGGTGATTTCTTAAGATTTGAAAATTTTGAAGTTAAATGTGGACAGTTTTAAAGATTATCTATATGATATGATCAGTGTAGTTTTGAGGTAAAAATCACAAAAAAAAAAGGAAAAAAAAACTAATATACCCACCTTGAGCCAAGTCCTGGCACGAGTAGGGGTGACCCCGCGCCAGTGACTAGCGCAGACCTTGAGATGGTCGCACTAGTTCCTGGCACGAGATCACCCCTACTCCCACCAAGACGTGGCTCAAGTGAAACAGATCAATTTTTATTTTTATTTTTTTGCATTTTAAAATATAATAATATAAATATTATTTAATAATTATAAAAAACCGAACAAAATGATCATGTAAAAAAAAAAAACTAATCATGAGTTGACGCCAACTCTTAGCATAGTTATAATGAGATTGGCACTAGGAGTTGGCGCAATTACAAGGGGATTGATGCATAGTCCTTGTGCCAATCACTCATTCTCGATGCCAAGACAATATATTTTATTTTAACATATGTTTTAAAGTTTTTTTATTAATTAAAATATAAATAAATAAGTATAGATCATATGCTAAACTTTTTTTCGATTTTTAACAGTTAGATATGAATAGATCATAGTTTAAATTCTTAAAATCTAAATAGAAGTTAGAAAAAAAAATTAAATAAAAAGATAATTTGATAAAAATAAAAATTTTTTGTGGGTAATTTTTTTTTTTAAAATTATTATGAGAGGGGGGAGTATTACTATAACCCAAGCACCCCAATTCGAGAAATCAGATTGTGATTTGTGACCTTCAATGCATTCCAGCTGCATTTGCCCCACCTCTCCCTCTATCTCTCTCTCTCTCCTCGTATACCACAATCTTTGTACTGCTTCCCCATTACTACTGTTACAGCATCCTTACAAACACTATAAATTCAGAGGAAAAAAGATTCACAGAGGAAAACACAGCTTAAAACCCCTCATGCCAAGGTTCAAAAGTAGTACACTTGTCCCTATGGGCGTAAC
Organism: Catharanthus roseus; assembly: GCA_028651295.1. Classification (NCBI taxonomy): domain Eukaryota; kingdom Viridiplantae; phylum Streptophyta; class Magnoliopsida; order Gentianales; family Apocynaceae; genus Catharanthus; species Catharanthus roseus. Next base: position 2,420,649 of record JAPQWS010000107.1, on the reverse strand, counting down.
ACCCTTGATTGATTTTGAGTTACAAAATTGGTATTAAAGATTAAGATTTAAATTTATTAATATTTATCTCTATTCTGCAAAATAATTAAGTTATCATGATTCACATTTTCACCTGAATCTCAAACAGTCTAATGTATAGACTATGAACAAGAAATTTAGTCTTTTTTAACCAAAATAGTACACTTTGTTTCCTTGCGGTCCCAAAGGGGGTTAGAGCTTCAGAGTTTTCTTCAGACATCACTTTGCTAGACCATAGTAAAGACCACCAAATTTTCTCAATCTTGGCCATTGGATCTCTGACATAAAATCTTGATTTTGATCTGTCCAATTAGACAACCAAAATTTGATATAAATGCAAATAGTTCCTCCTCACTCCCTGCTTTTCCACAGTCCACTCTCTCTCTCCTAAAAAGAGACCCTTTTCCCTCCTCCCTTCCCTGTCTCCCCCAATCTCTCCCCCTCTCTTGTTTGGTTTTGTTCTGAGCTTGTAGAGTTCATATCTTCTGTCAAGATTCATGCTTTATAGTTGAAGATGATGAAAGCGTTAAAGGGTCCATTGCTGCTGCCGCTGCTGCTGCTTGTATTATTAGTCTCTACTGTTTCTGCTGCCGAAGAAGGTTGGTGGTTTTTTCTTCCTTTTGTTTCCATTTGCACAAACTGTTTTTTTCGTTTTTCATTTCTGTGGCTTATGTCTTCCCAAATAGCTTGTAAGCCATTGATTAGTACATGTTCTTGAACTAATATCCACTTGAAAAGCTATGGAGGTGGTTTATCTATAGTTCCTTTGGTCATTTAAAGTGGGGCGTTTCTTTTCCTTGTTTTGTGCATCCATTTTGCCCTGTCTGATATGACCACTTATGGCTTTTATTTTTACTTCATTTTGTCCGTCCAATGTACTAAAAGAGTTTCCTTTCATGCTCTAGTGAGCTCTTGATGCCTGTGTTTTTGGAACTTTGCACAGTAATTTGTACCGTAGGTAAAATTTATAAGAACGCATCTATGTTGAGAATAGAAGTGTGAAAAGTTGATTAATTTGGGCTTAAAATTTTGGGTTGTTCTTTCTTAAGTGACCTAGAGAAGGAATCTTTTTCACATTGTAAATGGGGATTTTTCTACAGAAACAGAGAATCTCTTCCTTGGTAATCTTCTTTGTTCTCCGACGGGCCCCCCCCGGTTGTTAAACATAAAAAACCTAAAGCAGCTAAAAACTATTGCGGCCCAGCTCATGTGGGTTATGTATGCGATCAAAAAGTATGTTCCATGAAAAGGAAATGATAATGGAAGAGCACAATATACCATAGGGATCCAAGCAGTTCCTGTCAAGGGTGTTTTTGTCATTTTTATAGTAGAAATTTTTAGCATGTCAGCATGTGCCAATGTTGAATTTCAACATTTTTTAATGCAATCTGACCATGAGTTCTGACATTTGTTCCATACATGGACTTCCTTCTATACTTGTTTAGATCTCATTGTCAGTTGCTTTGAATTGTTAATTATTTATTAGTCTTTTGCATAAGAAACTAGACTTATGAAGAATATTATAGTGATTAATTGATTTAAAAAATTTTAGTAGTGACGCATGGACCATGTTCATTGCAGAAAGGTGTTGTATGATTAAGTTATTCTTGTCTTTTTCCCTGATTTATGACCTTTTGCTACTTTATAAGGGTATTGTGGATCTTTCTGGAAGGAATGTACATATATGGTATCTATTTGAAATTTCAGCTAGCCATGGCATGTAGTTGTAATAAAGAATCAATAGATCCATCCTATTTTAAGAAAGCTGTTCAGTTTAAGCTCCAGCTTTAAATGTTTCATGAATTATGACAGCAATATTCTTTTTTGGCATTCTTCTTCATTTCATTACAAGTTTTATAAGGTCTAGCATATTACGTGTCAACGAAAATAAAATTGTTAAGCAAACAATTCATGTTCTTTCATTCTACATTTTATCCGAGAGGGATAGGCTTTTCTTCTTAATTAGAAGAATTCATGCAATGGTTGATAAAAATTCATCTGGTTCTCTTATAGCAGACAATGAATTTAGTACTTCTGTAAGCACATGTTTAATTGCTAGATGAACATAATCCTCAAGGTGAAATTAGCTCTAGCCAACAGTGTGGAAACACTGCATAAAAAATGTTTAGCATACAGATTTGGGCAGTTCTGTGATTCAGTGTTTAGAAAGAGTAATGGAGATGGCACCAGAATTTTGTGATGATATGACATCTAAAGCCTTTTGTGCTGCGCTGGCCTCTAATTTGATCCAATTTTTAATCCGTCTCAATTCTCAGCAGCTACTGCTGATACCTTTCTATCTTGTCCGGGCTTTACCTTACTGCATTTATAACAGGTTAGTGAAATAAGCTTGACTGGTATCCAATTGGTGTCCATTTGAGGCGTCAATTTCCCTACTTAGAATACATGGGCCTTTGTGTCTCCCATACAATTAATTGAGTATAAAGTGATGGTTGAATGTGAGACTTGTTCAGGATCATATGCCTTTTGTAATTGAGGAGTCGTTCCTGTAAATCAAGGAAGTATCTACACTCGAATTTTGCTTCCCCCAGTTTGAAATTTACAATGTGAAATTGAATACATGCTACTTTTTGCTCTGGGGCGGGGGGAGGGGGTTGGGTGGGTGGCATTTTCATTTAAAATGATGCTCCCTGCTTAGGATGCATGGGTGTACGCCTCCTATGTCATTAATTTGGTATAGAGATGATTGAACTTAAGACTTTTTCAGTATCTTATGCTTTTATGTACTTGAAGATTTGTATGCCTGTGAGTCAATGTAGTATTTACACTAATGTCTTGCTTCCCCTTTGGATTTTACTGTTGACGTTAAATATATGCTACTTTTGCTTGGTGTTTCCATTCATTCTTCACTGGTTATGTCTGCTTGCCATGTGCTTCAGTTGTTGCTGGCTAGTGAATCTGAAAAAAAATTACCTTTCTGTGGTTGCAATGTGCTTCAGGTGCTTTTATCGGTGTAAATATAGGCACAGACCTCTCTGACATGCCCAATCCCACTCAGGTGGTTGTGCTTCTCAAGGCTCAGCAGATCCGTCATGTCAGGCTATTTGATGCGGACCAAGCTATGCTCGTTGCACTAGCTAATTCTGGAATTCGTGTGACTGTATCTGTTCCCAATGACCAACTTTTAGGCATTGGTCAGTCCAATGCCACTGCCGCCAACTGGGTTACTCGGAATGTTCTTGCACATGTTCCTACCACTAATATTACAGCCATAGCTGTCGGGTCAGAAGTCCTTACCACCCTTTCAAATGCTGCCCCTATTTTGGTGTCTGCAATGAAATTCATCCACTCTGCTCTTGTTGCTGCAAATCTTGACTCTCACATAAAAGTATCCACCCCACATTCTTCTTCCATCATCCTTGATTCATTCCCGCCCTCCCAAGCATTTTTTAATCGCTCATTGGAACCAGTTATGGTTCCCTTGCTCAAGTTTTTACAATCCACAGGATCCTTCCTTATGCTCAATGTTTATCCATACTATGACTTTAGGCTATCAAATGGTGCTATCCCTTTAGATTATGCATTATTTCGTCCTCTTCCCCCAAACAAAGAAGCTGTAGATTCTAACACTCTCCTGCACTACACTAATGTGTTTGATGCGGTTGTCGATGCTGCATATTTTGCCATGTCCTATTTGAACTTTACAAACATTCCCGTAATAATCACTGAATCGGGTTGGCCTTCCAAGGGTGACTCTTCTGAGCCAGCTGCCACACTTGATAACGCTAACACTTACAACAGTAATCTTATTAGGCATGTTCTTAACAACACAGGGACCCCGAAACGCCCTGGGGTTGCCCTCAGTACATACATTTATGAACTATACAACGAAGATCTGAGACCTGGGGCTGTTTCGGAGAAAAACTGGGGGCTTTTTAATGCCAATGGTGTACCCATTTATATCTTACACTTGACTGGTAGTGGTACTGTTTTGGCAAACGACACAACAAATCAGACTTATTGTGTTGCTAAGGAAGGGGCTGACCATAAGATGCTGCAAGCAGGTTTGGATTGGGCTTGTGGTCCTGGTAAAGTGGATTGTTCGTCTTTAATGCAGGGTCAAGAATGTCATGAACCAGATACAGTGGTTGCACATGCATCATATGCTTTTGATGCCTATTATCACCAGATGGGTATGGCTGATGGAACCTGTGTCTTCAATGGGGTGGCAACTATTACGACCACAGATCCTAGTAAGTACTCAGATTTCTCTGTTTGTGGAACTATAGATGACTTGGTTGAAAAAGTACTTTGATGCTCTACGATCTGGATGCTAAGTCATCCCATTGAATAGAAGAGCTACAACTCCCAAACTAATCAAAAGAAAAGCACGCTAAATTCTTGTGATAAGCAAATATATGAAATGCATATCTTTTCTGTATGTTTAGAGGTAGGGGTTCGGGTTTGTCAGAAATTAGTTGGTTTTAGAGTTGCTTAGAAAGGAGTTGGTTTTAGAACCTAGACATATCGCCTCCAGAAGTTTATGCATACTTTTGAAGAAACTGGGCATCGCCATGCTCCTGCAAAATAGAAAGAAAATGAAAACTTATTTCTTTAGCTTTTAACAAGTGACTAACTTTGTTGCAATTATGTCTAGTACTTCTGGTTCTTGTAGCTGGCAGTTTATTGCATTGTAAGAGTCTGGGTGTATTTGGATTAGTATTTTTATTGCAAAAAGCGTGTTTTTTCTTGGTTTTCATGAAAGTTGTATTGTTTGTGAGAGGAAAAATGAGATTCAATGCAAGTTTTTTGTTTTGATTTGGAAAATCAAAACTTAACCAAATACACTATTAATATCGGTTCTGTTTGTGTAGGTCATGGATTATGTATATTTCCAGGAAGGTACGAAACTATAAAATTCTGTTTTCAAGAGAATTATTCATTATTCATAATTTTTTTTTTTTGGTTCTGATAGTTCTGTTTCGCTTGTTTTTTCATGAAGTGGTGGGAAGAATAACACCTTCGTAAATGGAACTTCTCTCGCTCCATCATCAAACTCCACGATATCTGGCTGCCATTCGCGATATTTGTACAATAGTGGCTCTCTTCTTGGTTCCTTGATGGCTGGCCTTTTACTTTGGGATGCAGTTTTCCGGTAAAACAATCAGTTTTACTTTATGCTGCTTTTCAACTTCATCGATAACATTTGGTTCGACTGTTATTATTAACTTCTAAAACCACCCGATTTTGGTTCTCTCCGAGGAGATGAAGTGGTGGTTCTGTTCCAACTCTTGGTTGTAGCTAGGTGAGTGATTCTGTAACTTGTACAACAAGCAACACAATGTATTTTTTTTTTTCTTTTTTTGGCTTTTTCTTCTTAATCATTGTTTTTTTCCTTTGGGAACATTTATGTAAATTGAATTAGGTAAATACCTTTTTTCTTTTTAGAGGGTTGTAGTCTTTGAGCTGGATTTGTATTTGGAATGCACTTGCAGATGAAAACTATATAAGAAATTTACATTATGCTCTTTCAAAAATTTTCATGCAATTGTATACTCGAATTTATCATTTGTCATTAACATCTGGTGATTTTTTGTTTGTGTTTTGATGTATTACATTGTATAATTAGCAGATATAATAAGCATTTGAGAACTGATTTAAAATGAGTAAAAAATATTGCTTATGTTAAACTGCTTGTTTTAAGCCATTGTAAATAGGGTTGATAACTTATTTACCATGTACTTTGCATGACAAGATGTATGATAATTGAAAGTAGAGGTAATAAACATTCGAGAAAGTTAAGAAATTGCTTATGATTTTTTTAGAGTAACTAAAGTAATTTAGAACAGAGTGATCACGACACGAATTTACCATGTAGTTTCTATGACACTACAATACATAGAAACCATGAACTTCCAAGAAAAGAGAACTGTATATAAAACAATTGAGAGAACAGGGCTAATCTCGAATTTACCAAGTAATTTGCACAAGACTGCAATAGAACTAGCTGAACTCTTCTTCATGGACGTCTCACTGTATTGAATGCGTCTTTGAGCGGCTTTATAAGTACGTTCATAATTTATTACCCATGGGTCGGGGAATAAATGGAGTTTATCACCAGAGATTTTCGGATACGTACAAATTGAATTTTACAAAAGAGGATAAAAGTTTTTCTACTGAAAATTTTATATAAAAATATTCTATTTGTGTTTGTGATATCAGCACAACTATCACATATGTATAAAAGACTTTTCTCAAACAGTCCTACCTATTTGTTAGCTATTTTTTAGGTAGTCTATACAAACAAACTACATGAAACTAGGAATATGGCTAAACTAAAGCAATAGAAAATATTTGACCAAATAATAAATATGTTAACATCCCTCAAGTTTGGAGCATGAACATCATAAATGTCCAACTTACGTGATAAAGAGCAGAACAAAGAAGGCAATAATGCTTTTGTGAGAAGGTCAGCAGGCTGGAAAGTACTAGGAATGTAGACTAGATTAATAAGACGATCATGGTAAGCATCACGAATAATATGGCAACTAATCTCGATGTGTTTTGTTTGTTCATGAAAAACTGGAATAGCAACAATATAAATGACAACCAATCTCGATACGTTTTGTTTGTTCATAGAAAACTGGATTGGTGACAATATAAATGGCAACTTTACTGTTACAGTGAAGTGGAATGGAATAGTTTACGGGAACTTGAAGGTCAATAAGAAGAAGGCGAAGCCACTTAAGTTCACATAATGTCATAGCCATAGAAAGATACTCAACTTCAGCAAACGAGCGAGAAACTGTGTATTGCTTTTTTGGTTTCCATGAAATAGGCGAAGAGCCAAGTGATACAAAATACAAAATATCCAGTAACAGACCGACAAGTGATCAGACAGCTTGCCCAGTCAGAGTCACAATAGGCACGTAACCTGAATTGTATATGCAAGATCTAATAGAAAAATAAATCAACTTCCTAATGAGATGGCAGTATTGGTTCGCTTGACCATAAAAAGGACCATTTGCCTTGCCCAACTAATGATTCGGTTCTATAGGTGTAGACACAGGCTTAGATCCAAGTAAGCCGGCTTCAGAAATGATTTCCAAGGCATATTTACGTTGACTAAGATAAATTATATCTTGTTTCGAACAATTTCAAGACCCAGAAAATATTTGAGAGAATCTAAATCTTTCATGTGAAGAAAGATCCCAACTAGAATTTAAATTTCGCAATAGAAACCGCATCATTGCCCGTAATCAAAAGATCATCAAGGTATATGAGAATACAAAAAAATACATTTTCCTTTTTATCGGTGAAAAGAGAGTAGTCAGTGTAAGATTGCACAAACCCACAATGACGAAGAACATCACCAAGTTTGGAAAACTAGCAACGTGGAGCTTGGCGAAGTTTATAGAGTAATTTATTTAGTCGGTAGACTTGATTCAGACCGGAAGCTCGAAAACTTGGGCGAAGCCGTAGGTACACCTCTTCTTGCAAGTGGCCATGCAAGAAAGCATTATGTACGTCCATTTGATGAAGGTCCTAGTTACGAGCAGAGGCAATAGACGAAAAGGTTCGTACAATAACCATTTTGGCGACAAGAGCAAACGTCTCAAAATAATCCATGCCCTCTTATCTATTACCAAGCACGACCAATCGAGCTTTGAAACGTTCTACTAAACTATCAATTTTTTATTTTATTCGGTATGCCCACTTGCTCATGTTTCATAGCAAGACGCTCTAGTCAGGATGAGAAGCAGCTTCAGAATATTTCGTGGGCTCAACGCTTGCACTAATATAACTAGAAAATCTTGGTGTAAATTAGAAAATTTATTACAATTAAGATAATTTGTTAATGGATATGAAAAAGTACATGTGGAAACAACAAGAAGTAGAAGAAGAGTGAGAGATATACCAAGAGTAGACCAGAGTATCGCAAATGAAATCTTTCTCCTTTCCAGGCGGTTGGCAGTGTCTGTCATTTTTGCACAATCTCAGAATTGGTGGGGGCTGAACATTTTCTGGAGGATCATTACCAGGTGGCGGTTCATCCAAGTAGTTATCAATTGAAGACCCATCCGCATTACTGTCCACTGATCGGTCCATGCTGGAATGCACATGGGCGAATTTTCCAGCCGAACGTTGGAGGACAAAGATGGCAATTCAGGGAGCTGGGCCACTAAAGCTGTTGGGCCAGCTGTTGTATACTGGGCTGTGATGGACTGGTTTGTTGCTGTGATGTACTGATCGGACTGGTTTGTTGCACGTGATCCAAACGGCGGAGCGTCACCCCCCTTGCGGATGAACGGTCTAGCAGTGAAGAAGAAGATGAATGTGAAGCAGATGAAAACGAAAATTCAGATTCAACAAAGTGAACGTCCCTAGATGTGAGAAAATCTTGTGTTTGCAAATCATAAAACTTCTAACTTTTTTTTCCATAGGGATAACTTAAAAAGACATATTTATGTCCTTGTGCTCGAAATTTATCTTTAGGTATTCTATGGTCATGTGCTAAGCCAAACAGCAAAAACTTTTCAGATGTGAATAAAATAGTGACTTGTTAATAACATTTCAAAAGACGTTTTTCCATTGAACATAGATAAAGGAATATCATTGATCAAATAACCGGCAGTAACTATACTTTCCCCAAAATTGAATAGAAAGATTAGCTAGAAAAAATAACGCCCGAGCCATATTTAAAATGTGACGATGTTTACGTTCAACATGTCCATTTTGTTGCGGTGTATACACCATCATGGAGGTTTGATGTAAAATACCACATTCCAAAATATAATTTCAAACACGTAAAATTCGGTACTATTATTTATACGTACAACTTTAACCAGTTTATTAAATTGTGATGAACTAGAGCAAAAAAATATTTCAACCTTTGTGCTGCTTCACATTTTTTCCCAACCAAAAAAATCTACACACATCTTGAATAATAATCTAATATAGTCAAAATATACGTGCACCACTCAAAGAAGGTACTTTATACGGACCCCATAAATCAGAATGGATTAAATAAATATTGCTGTAGAATTATTAATACTAGACTGTCCCAAAAAATTTTTAACAGCTAACTCAGATGGATCTTCAACCAAGTATGCCACAAAACACTACTATCAAGAACTTGCATAGAACCAACAAAACTGAATAGTACATGCAGCAGTCTGAAATAGTATATCCCATCCTCTTTTCACCCACTCCAATCGGGTTTTCCGAGATATGGTCTTATAACATTAACACATCATCATTATTAATTGCAACAATTTTATTCTCTTTGGATAATTGAGAAAGAGATATTAAATTACACTGAAGTTGAGGAATAAATAAAACTCGACTAATATCAATTTTGAACTCAAGGAGACAGTTCCCATTTGCACTCTAGTAGCTTTGGTACCATTTGGAAGACTACTGGTATAAGGAGGTGTAAACCTTAATTTGTTCAAAAAATCATTTCACCTGTCATGTGGTGAGAGCACCCACTATCCAAAATCTAATTTTCACTCAACATATTCTTACCCGAAAGTGTATCAGAGAGGGGTTGAGAGGTGTTGTTCAAGAGATTCATGAAGGAATTCCATTGTTTCGATGGCAAACCCGGAATACCAACCGCGGAGGAGGAACCCATACCAGATGAACCTTCTACCGTGATTGCTGCAGTGGTGCTAACTTGTCCTACGAAATCGCGACTGTCGGAATCTTGAGCTTTGAAACCGCAGCCTCTGAACTCGTCCTCGGTAGCCGTTGTTTCAAGTCACGGCAGCCGCTGCCCAAGCGGATCTTGCTGAAGATTACCCGAGATGACTACGCCTACCACTAGCGCTGTGTTCCCTACCTCTGCCATACCATCCTCGACTACCACTGGCGTCTTGACCCTGCTTCACCACTAGTTTGGATAACCCACTAGCTGGTAACAATTTTGGGCTTCATGCCCTTGTTTGAAACAGTGTGGGCATTGAGGCTTATTTTGTGTAGTTCTTGGTGCAAGGAAAGCTACTGCTTCACTCCTTATTTATGAATTTCTCATTAAATTTTTATGTGATTCTTCTTTAATGATCATAGCATAAATTTTCTTAATGTTTGGAATAGGTTCCATTTGTAAAATGCTTGACCGCTGTACCAAATATTGAGTCATCTAATCGTACGAGAAATTGATGAACTTTGTCTTCTTTCCTTTGTTTGTCCAATTCATTTGACATTCGATGGGTACATGATGGCAATTATTGATAATTAATCAATTTGTTCCAAATATTCTCTAATTTAGCATAAAAAGCAAAAACGGACATACCAGACTGTTTGCAATTTACCAAAGCAGTTTTGAGTTCCTGTTTTTGTGGCGCGTTACCAGACATAAATTGGTTCTTCAGATGCACCCACAACTTGTCGCACCGCTTAGTATAGGACATCGTAGTCCGAAGGTTTGGTTCGATGGTATTCAATATCCACAAACCCACTATAATGTTGAACGTCTACCATTCCTCCTCCTTGTTGGTTGCTGGTTTCAGTTTAGGAATCATCCCTTCAACGAAGCCCAGTTTTTTCTTAGCTCTCAATACCAGTTGCATTACTTTTACCTACTCATTATAATTATCTTATTTAAATTGCACTTGAGTAATAATCAGATGTGGACTATTAGAGGAGGCTAAATAATATGCATTCTTTTGGTAATCACCTGTCTGTCCATCATCATCATCATCTGTGCCACTCATTTTAAAGAAAAAACAAACTTGATACTATAAAAGCTTTCAGTAGAAAAACTTTATAAAAAAATATTCTTTTTCTGTCTGTGATATCAATACAAATACTAGATATATATACAAGACTTTCCTCAAACAATCCTACCTACTTGTTAGCTATTCTTTTGGTAGTCTACACAAACTACATGAAACTAGGAATATAGCTAAACCAGAGCAATTGAAAATATTTGACAAAATAATAAATATCTTAACAGAGGAATGGCTCAGTTGATTCTGCGTTTCCATGGATGGATCACCTCCTTATATAAGAAATCACAACCGAAAAGTGTCTATTTCAGTGTAGCACAAACTTCCTAACATGAAAAATAGCCTAATAACAAAAAAAGAGATAAATATAAAAGAGGCATAATATACATAAGGGTCCTCTAAACTTCCAAGAATAGAGGGAACTGTATTTAAGAAGAGGGGTAATCACGAATTTACCATGTGTTTTGCATGACAAGATGTACATAGAAACCCTGAACTCCCCGGAAGAAAGAACTGCTGATCAGCATGTTCAATGCAGTATGGTCTATTGCAGAAACTACACTTTGGCAGTTGAAGCCAACAGTTTAAGCACAAACTATCAGCACAAGCTGCCTCTTCTGTTTCTTCATCTTTGATACAAATACCACATTCTTCACATCTTGGAATGCAGAATTTGCATCCTCTGCATTCTACTTGTCGCTGCTTTTTGTTCTTCCTCTTACAGGAATCTCTAGGGCAGTCGAAAACCGCCCGAACCTCGTCACATTTAGGACACAAATCTATATCTAAAGATGGACTAGTTTCTTGAAGTCTAAATGTTGTGAATCTATTGAACTCATGATACAAAATTGGTTCTTGTTTTTGCTGATATTCATCGATTAGGCCGCGAAGTATTTCTAGATCTTCTTTGTTTATGTTGTGAATCCCATTGATCCTTAGGCTTTTCAATCTGTGGGCATTTCTGGTGAGCAACTTCACTGCTTTAATAACTCCATCAGGGGTTAAAGAAGTACATCCTGGTACATAAAGCTGGAAGAAGAAAACATGCACTAATCTTATTAGTAACTCTTACAGTATTTTGGTCCCAATGTTACACAAATTTTACCACTTGCTGCTGCAAGTTTTTCTTTGTTATTATGGTCCTTAAGAATACAAATACAAACCAACGGGGTCCTATTCTAGAGACTATGATATTTGGAAAAATTTTTATGAGATCAAGTAATGGAAGTCGTTGAACTTTGAAAATCAAATTATTTTTTTTCTACTTTTATATGTATTATAAAAAAAATATGTATCATCTGTTTTTGTGTATTTAATTCTACCTTATCTCCACATTAGCGGACACATTTCATACCATTAAATTAATGTATACTTTTTGTACATGATGTCCTTTGTTATTGTTATAAAATATTTAATTTGTTAGAATCTGTAAAGGGCGGTGATGGTATTATACATTTTATATCTAGGTCAGTGTAATATGGGCCTTTTTAGGTGTAATAAGTCCAATATTAAAAGGGTATTCTGAACTTTGCCTATTATTTTAATTAATTATCAAATTTTTGAAAATGATAATTAAGGGACAGATTTATTTTTCGGTAAAATAAATTGAACGGAAATTGATTGGAAATGAATAAAGCCTGTTATGCCTTAATAAAATTTGAAAAAATAATTTTACCCTTCTATAATAGGGAAGCTGATCATCAAAATGTATAGAGGGAAGGAATATAACAAAAAAAAAAAACTCTCTTCCTAAGATTATCAAACACTTAACTACCACCAAATTCCATTAGAAGAAAAAAATGGCATGAGTCTATTTCTCTTTCTTTCCCCAAACCCTAAAAAATCATATACCAAAACTTCATCAAACCAATCCTTCATTTGCTTGCAATCATATGTAAGGAGTAATGGGTATTATGGGGATTAAAATGTTTCAACTTATAAAATTTATGAAATTACCAAAAAGATACTCTGACAAGGATAAAATTAGTTTTCTTTTTTGACAATTTCATAATTTTTTTTATATTTTTGCTCTCCATTTTGATGACGAACTTCCCTCCTATGGAAGGATAAAGTTAGTTTTCTAAATTTTATTAGGGCATACCAGATATTACTCATTTCAATTAATTTTTGTTCAATTCATTTTACTAGAAAAATAAAATTACCCCTAATGTTCGTTTTCAAAAATCAAGTACTTAATTGATATAATGACAAAGTTCAAAATACTTTTTTTATATTAATCTAAAATATATCATATATGAACAAAACATACTATACAATAGAAAATTTATATATTAAATAAGAAAATCAATCTATATTAACGTATGATTAAGGATTATATGTTAGACAAACTCATATATATTTATAATTATAATGCGTAATAGAAAATGGTTAGTGACTAACGATATCATATTTTTGTAAACGTAATATAGGCCACACACCCACCTGTCCTATCCTATCTTATCCAACCTTAACCAAGACACATACCTTGCTAATTTGCATAACCAATGCCTTTGGGTGTCAAAAGGGCCAAATAAAAGAATTCCTACTAATTTGCATAATCAGAAAAAAGAAGAAAAACAAAAACCGTAACTAACCTACCTTGCTTGTGTTAGGATTCGAAGCTACGACCTGATGAATCCCTTCATCTGTAATTCCTGAACAATTCAACAGAGCTAGAGTTCGTAACTGACCGTTGGATTTCGATGCAACCTTTAACAGATGATTATCTCCAATACGTTTGTTTAAAGGCTTTGAAACCACAATATTCAGCCATGGCAATATATCGTGTTCGAGAGCTTCTCGGAAGGACCTGCAGACTTGACTCATGACGACAAGTTCATATAGAGGAAGATAAGCTAAAGCTAGAAATAGAGCTTCATGGGGTAATTCTCGCTGCTGAGCGACGTCGTCTGTGGCTTCGTTTTCTTTGTACTTCTCCATGTGGAATATGTAAACGAATGGATTCAGGAGTTTGATTTGAGAGGAGAAATGAGATTATGAGATTAGAAGAAATAAGGAAGAACATGATTGGGTTTATATATATTGTTTGGCTGGAAAAAATAAATTGGGATTTATTTTAGCTCAACTGGTATTGTAGTCCAAAATGAGTACTAATTTATTTTTTTAAATTTTTTATCATGGGTCCACGTAATTAAATAACTTGTGTACTTAAAAACTTTAAAATTTTGTTTCTGTTGTAAATTTAGTATAATAATAACGCTAGACTTTATAAAACAAAGAGAGAATTAGAGGATATGAGATAGAAAATAATATTTTATTTTTTTTTCTTGGTGACTTTTCATTCATTCAATGCCCCATATTCATATAGGTAAGGAAATCAAAACATAAATGAAGCATTAGTTACATTAAATAAAATAGGATATTCAAGAAAGATAATAAAGTGGGTGTGATATTCTGTACCTTTCTGTGCTAGGTTAATTGCGGCTGGGTAAGGTACCTGTGTGTCTATCAGCACTGGACTTATAAAAACACTAAGCTAAGATATATCGGGGAGGAACTAGAACCCGTCCCTCTATACAAAACAATGGAAGGAGAAAGTAAAATATAAACATAACTTTATAATAAAAGGCTTCTCAAAACTTATACATAGGTTTAAGGCCGTGAGGGCCAAAATCATCATAGATCATCATCCAGTAGCCCACATTGGCTCAACTAGCCATATCTGATTACCGAGTCATCTAAAAAAGGGGGAAAAATATTGAAAGACATGGGCGAAAGACGCTCAGTGAGTTCACGTGCACGTGTTTTTTTTTGTGAGTATTCCATATGGATAAAATACTCTTTACAAAATGGTTTGTCATGCGTGAATGAAATACTTTTATAAAATTTCTTATATGCAAGTTATAAACTTTCTGAAGGGTTCGTGCGCAGCCGAAAAATCTGAGCGAATCAAGACACATAGGCACTGCCGCGACACCTGAACTTTCAAAACCATGCATGTACCATGATAGGATCAACGAACAGAGTCTGGAATCTTAAAAAGGGTCATCGGACAAAAGCTCCTTCATCCTGTAATCCATACCAGTCGGAAACCCAAAGTACACTGGATGAACGTTCGATTTCATAAACCATCGTACACAATATTTATACACAAAACAAGTAACGAGCCCTGAGGTACCTACCAGTTCGCAGTGTACTACCCTAGTCGGTGAGCCCCTCCTAACTCAACCTGCTAGAAAGTAGTCCTACCGCAGAGCATGATACGAAGTCGAACGTAATACCGTCTTGGGCCTAACCCTCCCACAATACAATGTCCCCTGTCAATTGGATCCAGATCGAGAGTACAACTACCAAGCATATTATTCAGAAGAGGCCTTCGTACAGGGGACTAGTCATGTACAGTGCAATTCTCTCGACATGTTGATCAAAGGTATATATAAAGCCCCTTCAGCCGGACTAGGGTTTTTACTTGGATTTTATAAAATTATAGGCCATCTCTCGGCCACACAAATCTTTTTCATGTATAAAAAATCCCTTATCCGCCAAGCAAAAACACAAAATCCGTAGACATGACATACGTGCAACTCAAAACATGTCTTCATAATATCTCATAAAAATATAGACATGACATGCATGCAACTCAAAACATGTCTTTATAATATCTTATAAAAATATTTGTGTTTCTCAGATATTCTCAAAATCAAGTGCACAATGAGAGTATGCGTATATGACCTTAAAGAGAACATATTACCGGGTATAAAATAAGTTATGCTAATTTATTTTCCCAAAAATCATGATAAATATTTCTCAGAAGGAATTGTTAAATACTTCCAAAAATTTTAGTAATATATGAGTGAAACCATGGAGAAATATTCCTTAAAAATAAATAGTAAATATTCTCGAAATCATAATATATGAATATTTTTAGTCACGGTAAAAATATTTCTTAGAAATCTTTTAACTCATGCTAGAGTAAACTCAAAATAATATAAAATACTTTTAAGAATAATCTCAAAATAATATAAAAATATTTTAATAATTTAAACATACCTCAAAGCTTTATTAGAATATTTTAAAATAAAAGTATTATAAAAATATTTTCATAACTCAAACATATCTCAAATCCTTATAAGAATATTTAAAATAAAAGTATTATAAAAATATTTTAATAACTCAAAACATATCTCAAAGTCTTATAAGAATATTTAAAATTAAAGTATTACAAAAATATTTTTATAATTCAAACATATCACAAAACCTTATAAGAAATTTTAAAATAAAAGTTTTTCTCGTGGTTCTTCAACTTCCGGGTGATATATGCAACCACTTTCCTGTCTTGCATCAGTACTGCTCCTAATCCTTCTCTAGATGCATTGGTATATAAGGTAAACTCTTTCTACGGATCAGGCAAAGTTAGCACTAGTGCCGATGTCAATCGATGCTTCAACTCCTGAAAAGTTTTCTCATACTTCTCTAACTATTTGAACTCAAAAGCCTTTCGGGTTAGTTGTGTTAAGGGTCCAGCAATCTTAGCGAAATCTTTAATAAATCGCCGATAATATCCGGCTAGCCCCAAAAAGCTACGTACTTCTGTAGTCATTTTAGGTGACGTCTAACGAGTTACAGTTTCCACCTTGACTGGATCAACGGTTATGCCTTCACGTGTGACCACATGTCTCAAAAAATTCACCTTCTTCATCCAAAGCTCACATTCACTGAACTTGGCGTACAACTTGTGTTCTTGTAAGGTTCACAACACACTTCGAAGGTGTTGCTCATGTGTCACAACATCTGGTGAGTAAACCAAGATAACGTCAATGAAAATCACAATGAATTAGTCCAAGTATGAGCGAAAAATTCTTTGCATCAAATCTATGAATGTCGCCAGTGCATGGTCAAACCAAAAGGTATTACTACAAACTCATAGTGTCCATATCTAGTGTTAAAAGTGGTTATTAGGATTTTTTTTCTTTTATCCGCACTTGGTAATACCCTTGTCTTAAATCCAACTTGAAATAACAACCTGCTCCTCGAAGTTGATCAAACAATTCATCGATCAGGGGAAGATGATATTTATTCTTTATAGTGGCACTATTCAACCCTCGGTAGTCGATGCACATTCTAAGGGTTACATCTTTCTTTTTGACAAACAATACTGGTGCACCCCATGGTGATGTGCTCGGGTGAATGTAGCCTTGTCGTAACAATTATTGTAGTTGATCTTTTAACTCCTTCAGCTCCTCCTGAGCAATTTGATATGATGTTCGGGATATTGGTGCGGCACCGGATACTAGTTATATGCCGAAGTTTACTTCTCATTCAGGTGGTAGAGTTATTAATCCTGTAGGAAAAACATCCAAGAATTCCTTCACTACTGGGATGGTTTCCATTTGTACTTCTTCTTCCGTTTTGTTGAGCAAGTATATCAAATACCCTTGGCATCCCTTCTTGATCAATTTCCTTGCTTTAATTCCGGAGATCAAATGGTTTTCTTTCTTGGTTTTATCTCCTTGAAACTCTAGGGTAGGCATATCTAGTCGGGTAAACTTTTTTTTTCGGTAGTCTACTTGGGTGTAATGCTTAGATAACCAATCCATTCCTAATATCGCATAATATCCCTCAAAGGATAAGGTGATCAAATCTTCAAGTAATACCACGCTTCCTATGTAAATCTCATAATTAGGGTACTTTTCCTCAGTGACCCGACTCACTCCTATAGGTGTGCAAACAACCAATTGGTAGGGTATGCTAATAGAGATTTTAGGGATATGTTTTATGAAATGCATGCTCACAAACGAATGCGTAGCTCCGAGATCAATTAATACTTTAGCAGGGTGAGAGAAGATACGGATAGTACCTTCAATTACTTTTGCTTCACTATTCAGGGTGTAGACTTTAGCTTTAACTTGCGGTTTGTTGTTTCGGGCTACTAGCTCCCTCACAACATTCGGTGGTCGTCCCACTCCTTTGGGCATTTATGAGATTGTTGGCTGCCCTCTAGGGCACTGCTACGCAAAGTGTCTAGCCTTTCCACACTGAAAGCATGTTCCTACTTTTTAATAGCATGCTTCCACTGTGTGTCCCCTACGCCTACATTAAGTACAACTCGGACGAGAGTTTCTTGTCATAGGGTTCTGGCGGTTCTCTTTCCCCGTTTAGTTATCGTTTCATGGCTTCTTTGGACATTCGGGCCTTCAACATCCTTGTCCAGGTCATTTGTGGGACTGGGATGAAGCACTCGTCGCCACTACTCTCTATTTTTCCATTTGATCAGTTATTTCAGTTCTTGTGCCAGCTTCAACTATTGTAGCGAAATTCATTGGTGGTAGAGGGGCTAGTGCGCGTTGTAGTTCTGCTCGTAACCCCTTCACAAACTGTAATGTCTTATGCTTTTCCGTGTCTATGAGACACAGACAATACTTAGTTAGACGATTAAACTTTGCAGAGTACTGTGCTACTGTCATCCCTTCCTGCTTCAGCTGTTGGAATTTGTCCTCACGACATTCTCTTATCTAACGGGGTATGTATTCTTGTTTAAATTCCTCTTGAAAATCATCCCATATCCATAGTCGGTTTCTTAATATTCGGGCTTAAAAAATCCTTAACCACCAGTCTTTTGCGGCTCCCCTAAGTCGAAAAGCAGCAAAGGTTACTTTCTTGGTGTCATCATACTATAGAGTATCATAAATATTGCTCAAATGTTCTAGAAATAACTCTGCCTTGGCTTCCTGTTCAACTTCTCCATAGAATTTTGGGGGTCGAAATTGAAAAAATCGTTCTAGGGCCTCATCACTACTAGTGTTCAGTGTTCGTTCCCCTCTTCTATTCGTCAAAGTAGCTTATAACAACTCAGTCATTTTTGTCATGAAATTTCCAATTATTTCATGACTGGTAGGTTTCGAATGGTGACTTACTTCTCTCGCGGTATCTGTGAGTTTGTAATGTGAATTTTCTTATATAGCTTCATTTTCATGACTTGGGGAGTATAGTACTGGCATCTTCCTAAGCCAGGGATAAGTTCGATCCTAATAAAAACTTAGGAGTGGTAATCTTGAGTTTGCAGATATAGTTTACACGTAACATCCCATAATCAGAAGAGATATCAAACTTAAAAACAAAAATATATTCATATAGAAAACACACTTTATTAAGCATACTCACTAAAAAGACACAAGCTAAAATCTAATATAAGTCGAGCTAAAAAGGTTGCACCAAATACAAAGACATCAAGCTTGTTTAGTAGATACCACCTAAACACTAAGATCATAGGACGTATACCAAGACTCTAACCCTATCGGGGAAAACGACTTCTAAATCCTCTTCGGCAAGCCTTAGCCGCTGCCGGGATCTCTTACTGACCTATTCGTCGATCCTACCCAACGTCGTTGAGTCATAACCTGCTGCTGAGCCTCAAGGGTTCCTCCCATTAGTGCTAGCTTAGCTGTCAACCTACCCGTAATGTCTAACTGTCTAACCTGATGGCATGAGTAAAACTATCAAATCTCCAAGACATAGAATCAAAGCAGTCAGCTCTTAAAGCTCATTTCGGATCTAGAGAACCTAGTGCCAAACCTAGAGCTCTGATACCACCTATGATATCCCGTACCCCTCCGCTAGGTTAACTGCAGTTGGGTAAGGTACCTGCGTGCCTCTCGGCACTGGGCTTACAAAAACACTAAGCTAAAATATATTCGGGAGGAACTAGAACGCGTCTCTCTAGACTAAACAACGGAAGGAGAAAGTAAACTATAAACATAACTTTATAATAAAAGGCTTCTCAAAACTTATACATAGGTTTAAGGCCGTGAGTGCCAAAATCTTCATAAATCATCATCTCATGGCTAGAGGTGGAAGGCCCCAAGATTAAAGAATCCAGTTGCCCACATTGGCTTAACTAGTCAGATTTGGTTACCGAGTCATCTGAAAAAGAGGAAAAATATTTGAAAGACATGAGCGAAAGGCACTCAGTGAGTTCACGTGCACGTGTGTTTTTCTTGAGTATTTCATATGGGTAAAATACTCTTTATAAAAGGGTTTTTCATGTCAGAAATGAAACGCTTTCATAAAATCTCTTGTATGCAAGTTATAAACTTTCTGAAGGGTTTGGGTGCAGCCAGAAAGTCTGAGCGAATCAAGAAACATCAACTGTCGCGATACCTGAACTTTCAAAACCATGCATATATCATGATAGGCTCAATGGACAGAGTTTGGAACCTTAAACGGGGTCAGCGGACACAAGTTCTACATCCTGTAGTCAATACCAGCCGAAAATCCAAAGCACACTAGACGAATGTTCGATTTCATAAACCACCGCACACACCATTTATACATAAAAAGTGTAAGAAGTCCTAGGGTACCTACTAGGTCGCCCTATACTACCCTAACCGGTGAGTCCCTCCTGACTCAACCTGCTAGAAGTAGTCCACCGCAGAGCATGATATGGAGTCAAATGTAATACCGTCTTGGGCTTAACCCTCCCACAATACTATACTCTCTGTCAACTAGATCCAGATCGAGAATGCAATTACCAAGCATGTCATTCAGAAGAGGCCCTCGTACGGGGGACTAGCCACGCATAGTGCAATCCTTTGGCCGGACTAGGGTTTTTACTTGATTTTTATAAAATCATAGATCTTGCAGCCACACAAATCTTTTTCATATATAAAAAATTCCTATCCGCCGAGCAAAACGCAAAACTCGTAGACATGACATGCGTGTAACTCAAAACATGTCTTTGTAATATCTCATAAAAATATTTGTGTTTGCCCAATATTCTCAAAATCAAGTACACAATGAGATTATGTGTATATCACCTTAACAGAACATATTACCGAGCATAAAATAAGTTATGCTAATTTGTTTTCCCAAAAATCATGATAAATATGAATGAAACCATGGAGAAATATTCCTAAAAAAGAAATAGTAAATATTCTCGAAATCATAATATATGAATATTTTAGTCACGATAAAAATATTT